>CM057452.1:1487847500-1488592500 GCA_016271365.2 Neoceratodus forsteri
TTGTCCTAGCTGTGCTCATGGGCAAGCCATTCGAATCAGTGCACAGTTGTGAGATGTCACCTATCGTGGAAGACCGCCGTCCTGGTGGCTGTTGCCTCTGCTAGAAGGATCAGTGAGCTTCAGGGGCTGTTTGTGGAGTCTTCTTACCTGGTCTTCACTAGGACAAGGTTGTCGCCTGCCCCAACCTGAAAGTTCCTCCCAAAGGCTGTTTCGGAGTTTCACTTTTAACCTGGTGATTAATCTCCCGGTGTACTTCACCCACCACACCTCTGAGGCCAAGCACAGACTCCATACTCTGGACCTGAGGTGAGCACTTGCCTACTGTAAGGAGCGCATGGCTGGAGTTAGGGGAGAGGTTCACCAGTTATTTGTCACCTATGCTGAATCCGCACCTGGCAGACTGGCATCAAAGCTGATGACTGGCAGGTGGATAGTCTCCTGCATTGACCTCTGCTATAGGTTGGCTGGTAGAGAGCCTCCCATGGGGCTTAGGGCTCATTCCACCATACATACTGCTACCTTGGTGGCTGCTTCAGGGAATGTCCCTGTCCAGGAGATGTGCTGGGCTGCTGCCTGGCAGTCGGCATACACCTTAATCTTCCATTACCACATCAGCCTCGAGTCACGTCAGGATGCTGGTTTTTGGGGCGTCGATTCTCTAATCTTTTTCCCAAGTAGGGGGTGTGCCCCTTACCTCCTCCTCCTAGGAGAATTGCTAGGAGTCTACTAGAGTGTGGATAGTGCACCATATCCACACTCCTAGAAAAACAAATTACTCGTAACTGTAGTTCTAGGAGTGGTATATGGTGTACATCCACACAACCCTCCTGGCCTCCTCAGGCAAGTGGCACACCTGTCTTGCTTCCAGCATGCAAGCTCTGATGTCACAGGGTAGAATGGTAATTAACCTCTGTATCCCTTCACTTGCAATAATTTAATTTCTCTCCTCCTTTTGTGCCACTTTGAGCTCTGCTCCTGTGTGCCACACATTCTTGTAAATTAGTGTACCCAGCATGAAAATTTTCAGCTTGTTTTGCAGGCTGTGTCCTTTCAGTCTCCAGATGGTTGTGCCCCTCTCTCTGAAAAGACACTTCCCTTTTCAGATTTGCTAAACTGTCTTGTAATTCTGACCTCTCTGTAAGGCTTGCCGATCCTTTTCAAATGTCTGTAGCTGTAATTGCCTTAGCAAATCCTGGAAATTTTTCACCGAAGCTTGCCCCATGGGGCTTCTTGAGATGTCTGTTTTACACCTTGTAGTTCTGTTCTTAGAATGGCAATCTAAGTGTTTTAAATTTTCTGTTTCATTAGTTAACTGGCAATTACGTGAGCTTTGCAATGCATTTTTAAAATAGTAAACTGTGGCAAAGTTTGCTAATACTTCCTTGGTCTTTGTCTTGGTTTGTATATTCTTGTGGGCTGTCAGGTAGTCTGCCAACATTTTATCTAGTTAACTTTAGGAGTAACCTGACATTTGGCTGTCCATTTGTCAGTCGCAGGGTCAACCTTACCAAGATTCTGATGCATCAGTTAAAAGTACTACTCCCAAGGTCAATAACGAGGCCATTTTACTGTTAATCTGTTACACAGACTAGAAGACAAATTGTGCCTCGTCGAACGGAAAACTCTTATGCCGTCTGCAGTTAAACCTAATAGTCTTAGAACTTGGAACACTTATCCGAACAGCTTGCACTAATGTGCATGTGGAATTTCAAATCCCAGACCAAAATCACACACTTTTTTTTGTCTCACAGCTCACGTAAGCACTTTCAATTCATAGTACACTTTTTTAATCATAATGAGCCTTTCAAAGTTCAGTACTTGTATCCATTAGATGTCACTTCGAGATGGAGCTCTTGCAACAGGTAACAACCATTAGGACTATGCCACTAGGCAGTAGGACCCGACAGAAATTCTAGCTACCAGGCGCGGGCGCCTCCCCAAGCTGATGTTGCCCCACCCCTGACGTCACCAATGGTATAAAGGGGCACCATCTCAAGTTTTTTTTTTTTTGTTTTTTTTTCCCTGCCGTCGACCTGTGCTTGTCTGCTCCACGGATGTCTCCCGCTTCCAGTAGACTGCCATTTTTGCAGAGTTAACATTTTTTTTCCATTGAAATACCGAATTCGTTGTGTATGTCTACCCAGCTGTCTTCTTCTACAGAGCGGCAGAAATCGAAGTGCGCATGTGGCAAGCAGATCCCGACAAGACTGCCATTCTGCCTGCCTACTTTGCTTAGGCCCCGACCATAAGTCGAAAAACTGCACGCATTGCCTCAGCTTCAACAGGAGGACTCGCATCTTCCGCCTGAAGACTTTAAAAGCATACCTCCTTGAACAACAAGTAGCCACCATGCAGAAGACCCACTTGGGGCACAGCTCGTCTTCCTCCTCCATCAAGGATTCCTCCCCACAGAGAGAAGAAACTGAGCGGGAAGCACCATCATCGGGACAAGGACAGGGCCAGGTCAGAATCCTATCCCAAGTCTCTACATATACCTTTCAAAAGTTCTGCTTCCAGCGCGAGGTCAGACTCTGCCCCTCCGGTTTCCTTGGCTCTCCTGGGGTTACAGTCAAGGAAGTCCCCGCCTCCACTCAGATGTACAGCAGGGAGTCTTCCGGGCTATGGCCTTCCCAAGCCCCCATGTCCTTAGCCATCTGGCACCACAAGCTTGCGCTAGGGTCTCAGCCAGTAGGATTGGCCCATTCTTTGGGCAGCAGGTCGGAGCCTGCTGTCTGCAAGGCCGTGGCCTCTGGGTCATCAGACAGGATGACGGTAAGAAGTCAGGAACATGAGCGTCATAAGAAACCGTGCTTGCCTTCCAAACTGTCGTCAGACAAGGTTCTGGACCGACGTCCAGCCTCAGCGTCCTCTGACTCCATTACAGAGATGGAGACGCCACCCTCTGAGCCAGCGTCTGATCCGCAGGGCTCTGACAAGGGTCCAAGTAGAGACCCGACATTGGGGGACCTGACGCTTGCCTCTGAGGACACCATGGACCAGGTGTCGCTCCCTCCACCTCTACCTCCCCCTCGGGAGCTAGATGACCAGATGCCAGGGCACGGCGTCCCACCAGAACGGACGTCCGATACAGCGGCACCGTCTGACCTGATGCCAGGGGGGACCAAACTGCAGGATCCAACACCAGGCCCCCCGTGGCACCCCTACCCCAAAGACAAAACCGCAGCTGAGCCCTGTGGTCCCTTTGGCTGAGGTCGGGGCTGCTTTCAACAGCTGGTGGAACACCATCAAGGGGGATCTTTTGCCTAGACCGCTGGAGCCGAACCCCCCCCCCCGGGACACTTGTCTCGGCTCCGCCTAGGCAACAGACTCCTTCACGCAGATTGTCTTCACCACCCTGGACGCCGGCCCACCCGACTCCAGGAGGTGATGGACAAGAATCTCCTGAACGACGGCTGCACAGTTGCCACATGTCATCCAGATCCTTCTCTAGATACCACAGGTATACCTCTTCAGAGGAATCCACTGGAGGCTTCTCCTATGATTCATCAGAAGACTATTTGTCTCTTCCATCCCTGGACCCAATGCAGGATTCCCCAATGTCTCCAGGTGATCCCTCCTTCCTAGATGAGATGAAACGCATTCAATTCCTTAACCAGTGGGAGACTGAAGAGTTAGACACCGAGAGATGCTGCCTGATGAAATTCTTGGGTGCCACTGACCCAAACCCTTAAGTCATCCCACCATTGTTGGAGCCCTTCTGGGACGTTATGAAAGTAGCCTTGAAACGCCCTTCCACGACCTCAGTGGTTTCTAAGAAAGCTGACCGCTCATATAGGACTCCTAGGGTGGAACAACATTTGAGCGAGCAACCCAAAGTGGATTTGATGATCCTTACGGCCGCTCATGGGAGGACTTTACAGCCAAAGCATATGAGCTCCCAACCCCAACCAGGAATTCCAAGAAACTGGACCATTTTGGCTGGTATGTGTACTCTTCGGCCACTTGTACAGTCTTGTCATTAAATTTTCTGGCACACATGGTGACGTATCAGAAATCTCTCTGGAATTAGGCCACAGACCTGGCTTGGTCACAACCTGATTCCGCTGATAAGACAGAGCTATTAGCAGTTCTCTTGTCCGGTGCTGACGTTGGTAAGCACGTCCTCGGGTGTTCATACGACTCGGCAGACCCTGCCGCTAGAGCAGCTGCCACGGGGATATGCCTACGGCGCCACTCCTGTTTGAGGGTCTTGGGCTTTTGCCAGGACTTGCAAGATGCCATCCTGGACGCCCCTTTCCAGGGACCAGTTCATTTTGGTCAGGAAGCTGAAAAGATGATCACTGGTTTGCAGGACTCTGGAAAAGCAGTTTCAGAAGTCCACAAAATGTACAAGTCTTAGCCAGTCCCATCCAGGTGTCGTTCCTTTCGCAGGCATCAAGGTCAGCAGGGTAGACAACAGGAAAGAGGGGGTTACAAGAGAAAACACCCCCCCCCCCGTCTTCAGGGGCACAGGGACCTAAGAATGACAAAAACACCAGAGCTCCCTTGCCCACTCCAACAACCTCTGCATGACTCCCTGCCCACTCCCCCCTCCTCCGGCAGAGCTACAGGGGGAGAGGCAGTAGGAGGGCGATTCTCCCATTATCTGAGGTTGGTCCAGTATCACTGCAGATCAGTGGGTTCTCCAGATTATAGAAAGGGGTTATATACTGGAGTTCACTCAGATTTCCTCCAGACAAACCACTCATTGCTCCCCATCCCATGCAAGCCTCATCTGGGCAGAAATCCAAGCCCTCCTGAGCAAAAAGGCGATCCTGGCAGTCTCACCAAGTCATAGAGGAAGGGGGCATTACTCCTACTTCTTTCTAGTCCCAAAGACGACGGCGGACCTTTGTCCCATCCTGGATCTCAGTCAGCTGAATAATTTAATCAAATACAAAAGGTTCAGGATGGGGACACTGCCGGGATTGCTACCCATGCTTCGCCAAGGGGACTGGCTCTGCTCCCTGGACATGCAGGACGCCTACATGCACATCAGAATGCTGCCACCCCACAGGAAATGCCTCTGCTTTACTTTCCAGGGAGTGCACTACCAGTTCCGAGCGCTGCCGTTCGGTCTTTCATCAGCATCTCAGGTGTTCACCAAGTGCCTGGCGGCAGTGGCAGCAGTTCTCAGGAGGCAGGGACATTACATCTACTCCTACCTCGATGACTGGCTCCTGACAGTTCCCACAAGGGAACAGCTGTGTCACACACTGGAAAACGCCTTCCAACTGTTCCAAGACCCAGGGGTCACCTTGAATCTTCCCAAGTCATCTCCCTGGCCCAGTCGGAGATTACAATATATAGGGGCTGTCTTGGACACCATCCAGGGGGAGAGCTTTTCTTCCCTCAGACAGGGCAGATCGACTAAGAGAACTGGCTTGGAGGGTAATTTTCACAAATTAGACTCCAGCCAGAACAGTCCTACAACTGCTAGGCCAGAATGGTCCTACAACTACTAGGCCGTATGACAGCCGCCATTGTGACAGTCCCCTTAGCTCGTCTACACATGAGGGTTCTCCAGTGGAACCTCTGGGTATAATGGGACCAGCATTTGGAGGATCTCCAAGGCAGTGCATCAGACTTTGGAGTGGTGGCTCACCCCCTTCCAGCTGGGGTCCGGGGCTCCCTTTCAAAGTCCCAGTCCTCAACAGATCCTGACAATGGATGCTTTGGGACTAGGGTAGGGTGCACATTTCAAAGACCATCAGACAAGAGAGACGTGGACTCCTTTGGAACGCAACCTCCACATCACTGCTGGCGATGAGCCGTTCTGTACACCTTACAGGCGTTGGACTGTAATTTTTCCAGGTCCCCTACTGATCCAGACAAACATGCCGGTGGTCTTCTACATCAACAAGCAAGGGGGCACACACTCTTAACCCCTTTGCAGAGAAGCCATGAGTCTGGTACTGGGCAGTGGAGCACAACCAAGAACTCTCATTGGTTCATGTTACAGGAGTACCGAACACCCTAAGCCGCTCTTGGTCTCAGACTTATGAATAGGAGCTACTACAGGACGAAGTAGATGACCTCTTAGTACTGGACCTCTTTGCATCCCCACTCAATGCAAATCTGCCCAATTTCTGCTCATTAGATCCAGGGCCTGGTGCTTTTTTTTTTTTTGGCGAGAGGCATTGTCCTTCTCTTGGACAGGGAGGTTCCTTTACGCCTTCCCTCTCTACCTGCTGCTTCAGAGTGCTGCTCAAACTACAAGCGGAACGAGCCAGCATGATTCTCATAGCGCCATTTTGGCCTCAACAGATTTGGTTCCCATTGCTCCAGCAGTTGGCAATGGAACCTCCAATTCTTCTACCTCTGTCTTCTCGCTTGCTCTCCCTGGAGCGAAATACCTTGGTACACCCGAATCTCAAGTCTCTGCACCTGCATGCATGGCTCCTGCAGACTTAGTCCGGGACAGGTATGGGGTGTCCACAAGGGGCAGCGGAGGTCCTAGTGGCTGTGAGGAAACTCTTGACCAGGGCCACATACGCCATAAAATGGAAGCGTTTCTGACTATGGGCTTCATCTCGTCACTTGGATCTGTTCACCTGTCTGGTGAATTCGGTCCTGGAGTATCTCCTTTCACTGTCTGATGCGGGACTTAGCTATTCGTCCATAAAAATGCACCTCTCTGCACTGTCAGCCTGTCATGTACCAGTGGATGGCAGGACCCTGGCGTAAATGGACCTGTCCTGCACCTTTCTGTGTGGTATTATCCACATTAAGCCACCCATGCAGGACCTTCCCTCCTCCCCCTCCAGTGGGACCTTCTATTCATGTTAGAAAAACTTATGTTGCATCCTTTTTAGCCAGCCGAGTTGCGAGCTACGCTTCCCGTCTTGGAAAGTGTTGTTTCTAGGGACATGGATATGTTGTTCATCCACACTGTCTGGCAGGTATCCTTGCTGCTTTAAATCTTGCCGGAAGGTCTTCAAGCTGGCTCCTCCCACCCACCCGGGTAGTAAAACTCTCGGCTCCGCCCCATGACGCCAGATCTTCCTTACCGCTTGGAAGCTCAGGTTCCCTCCTTAACGCTCTGCGTATAAGACTGGTTCCTTATTCTTCGGTTTTCCGAATTCAAAAGTTTTTTGCATTATAGACTTTGGTCTTCTATCCCTCGCGGCTGCGATGGACAAATCGACTCCCGGTTTTCGGTGGTGCCCTTGCGGGCAGAAGATGTCTCGGACAGATCCGCACTCCACGTGTGTCTACTGTTTAGGCCTCGAGCACGACCCGCGGGCTTGTGACCTGTGCTCTTCCTTCTCAGCCTACGTCCTCGAAGACCGTTGCTGCCGTTTACAACTGGGGCTTGAACGTTTTCCTCGGTAAGTCAAAAGAGGCCGGTCGGCGCCTTCGCGGCGGCAGGCTCGGCGGATCAGCTAGAGCAGATGATCGCCCTCGAAGAGGAGGCGGCGAGGGCCGCATCTTCCTCGACCGTGGCATTTATCCCGCTCTCCCTGGGTTCCTCTTACACAGCTTCCTTTAAAGAGCTTTGTCTGTCCCTCCCACTAGAGGAGAGGGACCAACGTCTGCTGGACCTTCTTCTCTGTCCAAAAAGAAAGACAAGGGTAAGTCCCTCCGTCGACGCTCTTGGGAGCGGGAAAGGTCCCTCTCCCAGAGTTGTCGGCCATCGACTTCGGTCGATCGTTCGGCTTCGGCCACTGGTCTCACGGTGTCCCCGTCAGGTCAGTTGACCGAGACTCCCGTCGACGCGGTCGAGATCTTTCTCGATCCGTTGGGCGGGTTGTGGAAACGTGAAGCAAAAATCCCTCTCCCGGTTTCCCCGGTGGGAAGTTGAGGATCCGCGGCTTGCAGTGCCTCGGTTCCGGAGCCCTCGGGTGAACCCTCCGAGCCGAGGGAGGGCGGTTCCACCCGATTCCCTCACACCGTCTTGGAAGGCCGAGGTTCTCTGTCTCAGACTTCTTCGCGGTCCAGCTGATCCCGCCGTCATAGGCGGTCTCGGCACTGCGGTAAGCGGCGCCGCCGCTCGTCCTCGTCCTCCTCCTCGGATGAGGGGAGGCTTCGACGTAAGTTACGTAGACGATACGAGGACCTCATGTGGCAACAGCTCCTTCTGACCGGGAACAAGCCAATGCCGTCGCCTTCCCCGGCCATTAAGTGGCTGTCACCGGAGCTGCCGAAACAATCCCTCGTTTTACCCGAGGAGCCTGTTCCCAGGCCGGTTGTTCGGCCGAAACCAGCTGCCCCACCGATTCCGGTGGAACCTCCGCCTCCACAGCTGCTGTTTGGGGCTCTGACCAAGAACTCTCGGTCGGCTCAGGGTCTGCCCCATAGGCTGTTGGTCACCCTCACTCCCGATCACCCTCGGCAGGTGGAGGGTGGCTCAGGCCCGAGGCAGCTCTTTGCGCACTCTTCTGAGTCCGATGACGATTCCTCCTTTTCTCCAGCGAGTGGACTTGGGTCCTCTGGAGGTCAGTCGCTGGGCGACAGCCCTTCCGTCCTTCCTGGGTTTGCTCAGGCTCATCTCGGAGTCCACCGGGATGCAGCTCGAGCCTGTATCCAAGCGGGCCAAGTATCCCCTCACGGAGATATTGGACCGAGGGGATTCCCCTACGGAGGCCTTTCCTGTGGCTGAGGCCATTGTGGGCCCGGCCTTGGAGCTCTGACAGCGCCCTGCTTCCTGCCCTGCACCTTCAGCCAGGATGGCCAGGAAGTATGCGGTCCCTACCGGTTCCCTGTCCGGTTTCTCGGAACATCCCTCGGCTGAGGGGTTAGTTACCGACAGCGTTTTCCGGCGTGCCGGAAACGCTAGGGACGTGGACAAACCTCCCTGACAAGGAGTCCAAATTGGACTATACTGGGCGAAAAGTCTACACTCGTCCTCCTTGGCCTTCGTCAGGCAAGCTCGGCCGTGCTTAGGCACATTTCTCCCATGCCCTGTTGGGCTCCCTTGACGAGGTAGTCCCTCATCTCCCGGATGACCTGCAGACCACGGTTAGGCAGGTGCGGGACCAGGGCAGGGCAGTGGCCAAGCAGCAACTTCAGACTGCTGTGGACATTGGAGACTCATGCGCCAGGTCAGTCGCGGCCGCAGTGGCTATGCGCCGTCGGGCATGGCTGAGGATATCCACCTTCACAGCGGATACCCAGCACAAATTGGCGGATGTCCCCTTCCTGGGGACCGACCTCTTCGGCCCTGGAGTGGAAGGCCACCTCCAGAGGATCGAAAAGTCCAATGCCACCTTGGACTCGGTCTCATCCGCTCAGAGGGACAAGGGCCGCAGACCGCAACCCAAGCCCTTTCGTCCGTCTGTGCCCCCGGCACGTCCGGCCCAGCAACACCAGGGCCAGCAGGCTCGCGCTTGACGTCCCAACCCCAAGCCCGTGGCTTCCTCCTCCAGGAAGCAGGGAGGTAAAGGTCCAGGTGGTCCCTCCTCCAAGCCTGCACAGTGACGGTTGAGGGTGTCACCCAACCTCGTCACCTCACCCCAGGCTCCCCGTGGGGACGTCTGAGTTCTTCCTTTCCACCTGGTCTGCTATTACCACAGACCGTGGGTGTTGGAAGTGGTAGGAAAGGGCCTGCCTCTGGAGTTCGAGCAGGCCCCACCCTTCAGAGCCGTCGCACCCCGGGGGGCCTCGGGGTCTGAAGCCTCGCTGTCACCTCGCCGAGCCGACATTGGTCTCCTCCTCGAGAAGGAGGTGATAAGAGAGGTGGTGGACCCTCCCTCAAACCCGGGGTTTGTGTCCAGGTATTTGCTGGCGCCCCATTCTCTACCTACACGACCTAAACAAGTTCCTAAGGTCTCGAACCTTCAGGATGGTCACTCTGGCTCAGATAATACCATCCTTGGAACACGGCGTGTGGTTCTGCTCTCTGGACCTACAGGACGCGTTCTTTCACGTCCCTATCCGTCTGTCCCATCAAAGGTTCCTTCGCTTTCGAGCGGAGGGATCCCTTTTCGAGTTCCAAGCCATGCCCTTCGGCTTATCTCCAGCTCCCAGGGTCTTCACTAAATGCATGGCAGTGGTGACAGCATTCCTGCGGCGCCGAGGGGTCCGGGTTTACCCTTACCTGGACGATTGGCTGATAGCAGCCCCCTCCAGACAGGAGGTGGAGCGGTCCAGAGACCTGGCCCTCCACATTTGCTCTCAGGTCGGCCTCCTCATCAATGAGGCCAAGTCGGAACTCGAGCCGAAGCAGGTGATTCTTTTCATCGGGGCAGAGCTCGACTCTCTTCGAGCCAGAGCATGGCTCCCGGCGGACAGGGCTGAGGTTCTTTTCTCCTTTGCCCAGTCATTTCTGGTTGGGCAATTGCGCCCTTCCCGGGACTTCCTGCGCCTCTTTGGTCTCATGGCGGCCTGTACCAGCGTGGTCCGTTGGGCCCGCTGGAACATGCGTCCCCTTCAGTGGGGGCTGGCCAGCCAGTGGTCCCAACGCTGCAATCCATTGGACCAGCTAGTGGCTGTGACCCAGGGGATGTGGAATGCTCTCCAGTGGTGGACCGTTCCAGTTCATCTGCAGGAGGGCATCCCGTTTGTCCGCCCTGAGCCGACGGTCTGTCTATCGACCGATGCCTCTCTGATGGGTTGGGGTGCCCATCTGGGGGAACACCGAGCGCACGGCCTCTGGTCCCCGTCGGAGTCCCGATGCCACATCAACCTGCTGGAGTTCCGAGCGGTCCGCCTAGCTCTCACCGCCTTTGCCCCATTTCTTCGGGGTCAAGTGGTCCGGGTCCAGACGGACAATACCTCGACCATGTACTATCTAAACCGCCAGGGCGGGACGCGCTCCATGCTTCTGTGCAAGGAAGCTCTCCGCATCTGGTCACTCGTGCGCAGCCTGGAGGCGGATCTCCTAGCCATTCATGTGGCAGGAGCCTCCAACACCCTGGCCGATGCCCTAAGCCGGATAGGGGCTGCGTCCCACAAGTGGTCTCTCCTGCGGATGTAGTACAAGATCTATTCTCCCATTGGGGCACACCTCAGGTGGACCTGTTTGCCTCCAGGGAGAATGCGGTTGAGGCTGTTCCATGCCCCCCTCAGCAGGGCTCGCTGCAGGGATGCCTTCTCGAGCCGTGGACCCGGGCCTCTTCTCGCCTTTCCCCGTTCCCTTGATGCACAAGGTGCTGCTCAAAGCAAGGAGGGACAAGGCGCAGGTGATTCTGATAGCCCCAGACTGGCCCGCCATCACTGGTACCAGATCTCCTCAGCCTCAGCTCCAGGCTCCCGAGGCAGCTTCCAGCTCGCCCGGACCTGCTCTCAGTCAATCAGGGGAAGGTATTCCATCCGGACCTTCAATCCCTGCACCTGACGGCCTGGTTCCTGAGCGGCTAGAGTTCCAGGCCTTGGGTCTTTCCGATGAGGTCCTCAGCGTAGTTGAGGCGTCCCGTAAGGAGTCGACCAGAAAATGCTACGCCTTCAAATGGAAAAGATTTTCCATTTGGTGTCAGGGCAAGGGCCTGGACCCTTCCTCCTGTTCCTTGGCGAGCATATTGGACTACCTTTGGTCTCTTTCTCAGCAAGGGCTTAGGTCGACGACCCTTAAGGTGCACCTGGCAGCCATCTCTGCTTACCGGGCGCGGGCCGGGAAGCAGTCGGTGGCGCAGGAGAAGGTGGTCTGGTGCTTTTTCAAAGGCGTTGATCACATTTCCCCTCCGGTGCGAGAACCTCCACCTCCGTGGGATCTACTGCTGGTACTGGCAAAGCTCATGGGCAAGCCATTCGAACCAGTGCACAGGTGTGAACTGTCTCACCTGTCGTGGAAGACCGCCTTCTTGGTGGCTATCACGTTAGCCAGAAGGATGGGAGAGCTCCAGGCGCTCTGCATCGAGTCTCCTTACCTGGTCTTCCACAGGGACAGGGTTGTCCTGCGCCCCCACCCGAAATTCCTTCCGAAGGTGGTGTCGGAGTTTCACCTTAACCAGGTGTTGACTCTGCGGTGTTCTACCCCAGTCACACCTCGGAGGCGAATATAGGCTCCATACTCTGGACCCTAGAGGTCGCTGCATTATAAGGAGCGATGGCTGAAATTGGGAGAGGTTCAGCTGTTTGTCACCACGCTGAAGCCGCACCTGGCAGACCTGCAGCCAAGCGGACGATAAGCAGGTGGGTCACCTCCTGCATAGATCTCTGCTATAAGTTGGCGGGCATGGAGCCTCCCAGAGGGATAAGAGCTCATTCTACCGCCATACTGCTGCATCGTGGCTGCTTCAGGGACGTCCCTATCCAGGAAATCTGCAGGGCTGCTACCTGGAAGTCAGCACACACCTTCATCACCCATTACCACATCGACCTTGAGTCACGCCGGGATGCTGGTTTTGGGGCCTCGGTTCTCCAGTCTCTATTCCCTAAGTAGGGGGTGTGCGCCTTGCCTCCCTCCTCCCGGAGAACTGCTAGGAGTCTGCCAGACAGTGTGGATGAACAACATATCCATGTCCCTAGAAATACAGGTTACTCACCTGTAACAGGAGTTCTAGGAATGGTATATGTTGTTCATCCATATGACCCACCCGACCTCCCGGCTTCGACGCACAACCTGAGCTTCCAGTGGCTAAGATCTGGCGTCATGGGGCGGAGCCGAGAGTTTTACCACCCGGGTGGGTGGGAGGAGCCAGCTTGAAGACCTTCCGGCAAGATTTAAAGCAGCAAGGAGACCTGCCAGACAGTGTGGATGAACAACATATACCATTCCTAGAACTCCTGTTACAGGTGAGTAACCTGTATTTTTAGTTGCTCTTACTTCAACCTGGAGGATTTCCGAGCCTCAGGCTCTGATGTGTAAAGAGCCTTCTTTGATTTTCCACAGGGACAGAGTTTCCCTGCTTACTAATCCTAAGTTCCTCCCCAAGGTGGGGTCCGAGTTCACTCTTGACCAAGACATTCATCTCCCAGTTTATTACTCAGAGTACTCAAATAAAGGGGAAGCCTTATTGCATACTCTGGATGTTCACAGAATTCTTCGTTTTTACGTAAACCATACTAGGTATTCTAGGAAGACAGACCAGTTGTTTGTATCCTTTGCCCAGAGAATGTTAGGGGCACCAGTGACTTAGCAGACATTGTCCAAATGGTTGGTAAGTTGTATAGTTTTCTGCTATCAAAAGTAGAACAAACCTTTACAGGGACCAGTTAAAGGTCACTCCACTAGGGGTGTTTCCACTTCCTTTGCATCCCTGTGAAATGTCTTGGCAGCCGATCTCTGTGCAGCTACCACTCGGAGTTCCATCCATATCTTCATTAAACATTACAATTTGGACATTGCTTCCAGAAGGAGGGTGGGCTTTGGCCTTGCTGTCCTCCAGGGACTGCTCTGTTAAGAGTGCTGGTGGTTTTGTTCGTCTGTAACCACCGCCCATCTCAACTTGGATTGTATCCTTGTTTTCACCTGGGACTCTGTCACAGCTGGTTACCTGCTGCAACAGCTCTATCTCAAAGAGCTAGTACAGTTACGCATTTAATTTAGCGTAACAGTAGATCTTGAGAAGAGCTCTTGCAGCAGGTGTGCTTTCTCCACCTTCCACCATGGTTACATAATTTTTCCTTTCTGAGGCATGTTAGAATCGCCTCAGTTCCCAATCCTTTATGCTAGCTGGGTCTCCGGCAGGTGAACGAGGTGGTGCTGGGTGACCTCCCCTTTATAGTGTTGGTGATGTCGGGGCGGGGTCGAGGAGGAGGGGCAGTCCCCTGCCTTGGACTTCTAGCTAGAATTTTTCTGTGGGGTCATAGTGCCTGGCGGCATAGCCCTAATGGTTGTTACCTGCTGCAAGAGCTCTTCTCAAAGATCTACTGTTACGGTAAGTTTTTGCGTAACTGTATTTTATTGTTTAAGTATGTCACTGATTGCTAGATGCAGTACTTGTGCCACTAAATTAGTACTTCAGATTTTATGCCAAGCATTGGGACCTAGATTCCCACACAGTGGCATTACCAGATTCTATGCCTACACATTGATGCTCCAGATTCATAGTGTGGTAGTACTAGATGCAGTGCCTAATGTTGATGCACCAGAATCAACATGTTGTATATCCGAGGTGTGCATTGGGTTGCCAGGTTTGTAGGGAAAATTGCCCATTTTGCGGTTGTCTGGTTAGCTTTTACATTAGAGATTCACAGAGACGTGACAGTACCCCCCCCCCCGCACATAAATACGCACGGTTAAACAGGAGATCTTTATCAGTAGTGGCAAGCAACTACCAACTCTTGAAACACTATGGGCACAAGCATGACACTGAGATGTGGATCTCGATTACTCAGATTTTAATTAGAATTAACTGGCAGAGTAAAGAGAGAGAGATTAAAGTTTACCACATAGCATTACAGTTAACAGAGAGAATCCTGAAATCACATACCCTTCCTGGGAGTATTACTGAAGACCGACATGCATAATCCTGACACCCAGGAGCCCGAAACCAATAGCCTGACACTTGGGACTCCCGACTGTTGAGAATTGTGGGCAGTTCCTGACAGTCGGGATTCCGAATGTTGGACTGTTTTCAGACTCCTGGGTGTCTGGATTATGCATGTCGGTCTTCAGTACTAAATACTTTTTCCTCATGCTGGCATCATCCTGAAAGAGTGGTGGGAAAGAGTTCAGAAAGCTCTGTTCCAGTCACTGCTGTCTCAAGAGTTAATCTTGATATCTTCTTTCTTTCTACTTCTCCTTGGTTGGCAAGCAAAAGTCTGGATCAAGATTTGGGCACTTACACAGTCACAGAATTTAAAGGTACACTACAGAGTTGAAGGTTTGAATTTCTCTTTCCATTAACATTTGTATTGAAATATTTCATACATGAAACAAACTAAAACATTGATTTCTTACAAAATGGGGAGAGAAAATCCTGGACTCTCATTTATTACCTGTGCATCCGATCTCTTTGATGCACAGGCAAAAACAAGTTCTAAAAAATCAGAACCACTGTACTCCAAAAAAACACTCTCTTAGAAAACACGGTGTTGAAATTTTGCCATTTCTTTCCATCCATTACCAAGGACAGAACCATCCATGTATAAAATGTGAATAGTAAACATAGTTGGTACATCTTTAAACAAGAAATTGTATCCCCACAATTGTCTGCCAGTGAAATGTTGTTGAAATATTTATTTACATCTCTTTCTTTGGTTTATACTGCCTATCGTGCTGCTGTTCCCGCAGCATGTCTCCTCCCTCCATCTCCAGTGCTGATTAGGCTCCAGTCTCCGTATCTGTTTCACCTCCGCATGTGTTTAAGCAGTCAGCTGAACTACAAGCCAAAACCACCAACTCTGTTAAAAATAGCGTTCTAGGGACATGGATATGTTGTTCATCCACACTTATTGGCAGGTTCCTTGCCGCTTTAAATCTTGCCGGAAGGTCTTCAAGCTGGCTCCTCCCACCCACCCGGGTGGTAAAACTCTTGGATCCGGCCCATGACGCCAGATCTTCCTTACCACTTGGAAGCTAAGGTTCCCTCCTTAGCGCCTGTGTTTTTCCGACTGGTTCCTGATTTTGGTTCGTCCGATCTGAAGCTTTTAAACTGGGTCTCTTTCCCTATGTCATGAGTGGACAATTTGTTTCCGCTTTGAGGTGCCTCATGGCTTAACATTCCAGGACTGATCCGACTCCACATGCATATGCTGCCTCGACTTGGACCACGATCCGCAGGTCTGAGAGTTGTGCTGCGCTTTTTCTACCAACATCCTGGAGGATCGTGCTGCCCGTTTGAGGCTCGGGCGCCCTGAGGAGTTTTCCCCGCCTGTAAAATTCAAAGAGGCTCGTTGGGCGGTGTCCGCGACGGCTGACTCGGCCGAGCAGCGCGAGCGCTCTATCGCCCTGGAGGAGGAGGCGGCCAAGGCTGCATCTCCCTCCTCCTCGGTTGCGGCATTTGTCCCGCTCTCTCTGAGTTCCTCTCATTCGGCTTCTTTCAAGGAGCTTCGCCAGTCCCTTTCCACGAAGGGAGAGGGGCCATCGGGTCATTCCTCTCGGCCCAAGATGAAGGTGTCGAAGGGTAAGTCCCACCGTCGGCGTTTGTGGGAGCGGGAGAGTTCCCCTTCCCTGGACAGCCGACCGTCGACTCTGGTCGCGGCTCAGGCCGCTAGTTCACGGTGCCCCGCCAGGCCAGCCTGCCAAGACCCCGCCGGACGTAGTAGAGTTTCTCTCGACCAGTCACCCGGGTGGTCGCCTGAAGAGCGCAACCCTTCACCGTTTCCCGGTGAGGCCGAGGTTCTGCCTGCGCCTTTGGGGCGGCAGTCCTCGTTAAAGCGTCCGAGCCGAGGGAAGGCGGGTGTCCCCGCTCCCTTCCCTGACCCGCCTGGTCTTCCGAGGATCTCGTCCCTGTCTTCGGTCAGGTCGCTGCCGCCGACTTCGTGGTCTCGTCCGGGCACCGAGTTAAGTGGCAATACCGTTCCTCCTCTGATGAGGAGAGGCTCAGCGCAGATTGCGCCGATGCTTCGAGGAACTTATGTGGCAGCGCTGTTATCCGGAATCAATCTACTCCCATTCATTCTCTGCTACCAAGCTACTGTACAGGAACAGTCAAGCAACCGTCACGTAGTAGAGATGACCTTCCGGGCCGGTTGTTCACCAAATCTAGCTGCCCCACCGATTGTGGTGGAACCTCGGTCGGGTCACGACCTGCCCCGCAGGTTGTCGGTTCCCCTCACCCTCAGCGAGTGAAGGGTGGCTCAGGCCTGAGGCAGCTCTTTGCAGACCCTTTGGAGTCCGATGACTACTCCTCCGTGTTCCCCAGGCGGGGGGGCTTGGAGTCCTCCCAGGACCGGTCTTTGGACTATAGCCCATCGTCCTTCCTGGGTCTGCTTAGGCTCCTCTCGGAATTCACCGGGATGCACCTCGAACCCGTGTCCAAACTGGCCTTTTATCCCCTGACGGAGATCCTAGACCGAGGGGGTTCACCCTCTGAAGCCTTCCCGGTGGCTGAGGCCATTGTCGGCCCAGCCTTGGAACTTTGGCAGCGGCCTGCTTCCTGTCCTGCGCCCTCGGCCAGGATAGCCAGGAAGTATGCAGTCCCTATCGGATCTTTGCCCGGTTTCTCGGAGCACCCCTCTGCGGAGGGGTTAGTTACCGATAACGTCTTCCAGCGTTCCGGAAACGCTCGGGATGTGGATAGGCCTCCCGACAAAGAGTCCAAAAGGATGGACTATGTCTGGCACAAGGTTTACGCTGCGTCCTCCCTAGGCCTCCGACAGGCCAGCTCGGCTGCGCTGATGGCACACTTCTCCCACGCCCTCTTGGGCTCCCTGAATGAGGTGCTCCCTCATCTCCCGGTCGACCTGCGGACCACGGTCCGGCAGGTGCGGGACTAGGGTAGGGCGGTGGCTAAGCAGCAGCTTCAGACTGCTCTGGACATAAGTGATTCCTGTGCCAGGTCAGTAGCGGCCGCGCACCGCAGGGCGTGGCTGAGGATATCCACCTTCTCTGCGGATACCCAGCACAAGTTGGCGGACATCCCCTTCTTGGGGACTGACCTCTTCGGCTCTGGAGTGGAGGGACACCTCCAGGGGATCGAAAAGTCCAATGCCACCCTGGACTCGGTCACCTCCGCCCAGAGGAACAAGGGCCGCTGGCAGCCTTTGCGTGAGCCGCTTCGGCCCATGCGGCATGACCGGCCCATCAGCACCAGCAAGAGGGCCAGCAGGCTTGCGCTTGGCATCTCGATCCCAAGCCCGCGGCTTCCTCCAATGGGAAGCAAGGAGGTAAGGGCCCAGGGGCTCCCTCGGCCAGTCCCTCCTCCAAGCCTGCTCAGTGACAGGTTGAGGGGCGTCGCCCAACCTTGTCACCGCTCCTGGCCCCCCGGGGACGGCTCTGCCTCCTCCCTTCCGCTGGGTGTGGAGGTGGAAGGAAGGGCCTGTCTCTGGTCTTCGAGCGGTCCCTCCCCTTTGAGCTGTCGCCCCTCGGGGGGACCACGGGGTCCGAAGCCTTGCCATCAGCCCACCGAGCCGACGTTGCCCTGTGCCTTGGGATAGAGGTGATCAGGAAGGTGCAGATCCTCTTTCAGACCTGGGACTCGTGTCCAGGTACTTCCTGGTCCCCAAACAGATGGGGGGCTGGCGCCCCATTCTCGACCTGCACGACCTGAACAAGTTCCTAGGTCTCGGACTTCAGGATGGTTACTCTGACTCAGATATCCCATCCTTGGAATGAGGCGTGTGGTTCTGTTCCCTGGACTTCCAGGACGCATCCTTCACGTTCCGATCTGTCCGTCCCTCCAGAGGTTCCTCCGCTTCAGAGCGGAGGGATCCCTTTACGAGTTCCAAGCCATGCCCTTCGGCCTCTTCCCAGCTCCCAGGGTCTTCTCCAATGCATAGCAGTGGTGACAGCATTCCTGCGGCGCCAAAGGGTCCGGGTGTACCCCTACCCGGACGGCTAGCTGATTGCAACCCCCTCCAGAGAGAGGTGCAGCGGTCCAGAGTTCTGGCCCTCCAGGTTGCTCTCAGATGGGCCTCCTCTTCAACGGGGCCAAGTCGGAACTCGTGCCGAAGCAGGTGATTTTTTTCATCTGGGCAGAGCTCGACTCTTCGAGCCAGAGCTCGGCTCCCGCGGACAGGGCCGAGGTTCTTCCTCTTTTGCCCAATCATGTCTGGTTGGGAATTCGCGCCCTGCCCGGGACTTCCTGCACCTCCTGAGCCTCGTGGTGGCCTGCACCAGCGTGGTCTGTTGGGCCGTTGGTACATGCGTCCCCTTCAATGGGGGGGCTGGCCAGCCAGTGGTCACAGCGCTGCGATCCTTTGGACCAGCCCGTGACAGTGACCCAGGAGATGTGGAACGCTCTCCAGTGGTGGACCGTTCCGGCACATCCGCAGGAGGGTATCTCATTCATCTGCCCCGAGTCGACGGTCTATCGACCGATGCATCTCTGATGGGTTGGGGTACCCATCAGGGGGAGCACAGAGTGCATGGTCTTTGGTCCCCTCGGGAGTCCCGATGCCATTTCAACCTGCTGGAGCTTCATGCGGTCCGCCTAGCTCGCACTGCTTCCGCTCCGTTTATGTGGGGTCAAATGGTTCAGGTCCAGACGGACAATACCACGACCATGTGCTACCTAACTCGCCAGGACCGGACGCGCTCCTTGCCGTTATGTAAGGAGGGTCTCCGCATTGGTCTCGTGCGCAGCCTGGAGGCGGTTTCCTAGCCATTTGGATGGCAGGAGCCTCAACACTCTGGCCGATGCCCTAAGCCGGATAGGGGCTGTGTCTCACTTAGGGTTCTCTCCTGCTGGAGGTAGCACAAGATCTTTTCTCCTCTGAGTCACCCTCGGCCGACCTTTTTCCTCCAGGGAGAATGCGGCTGAGACTGTTTCATGCCCGCCTCCTCAGCAGGGCTCGCTAGGGGATGCCTTTCGAGGCCATGGACCCCGGCCTCTTTTACGCCTTTTCCCATTTTCCTTGATCCACAAAGTGCTTCTCAAGGCGAGGAGGGACAAGGCGCAGGTGATTCTGGTAGCCCCAGACTGGTTCCGCCAGCTCTGGTATCCAGCTCTCCTCAGTCTCAGCTCCAGGCTCCCGAGGCGGCTTCCAGACCACCCGGACCTGATCTCTGTTACCAGGGTAAGGTATTCCATCTGGACCTTCAATCCCTGCACCTGACGGCCTGGTTCCTGAGTGGCTAGTTGCCAGGCCTTGGGTCTTCTGGCGAGGTCCTCAGCGTCGTTGAGGCATCCCATCAGGAGTTAACCGGATAATGCTACGCCTTCAAATGGAAGAGTTCTCCATTTGGTGTTAGGGAAGGGCCTGGTCCCTTCTCCTGTCCCTCGGCGAGCACTCCGGACTACCTGTGGTCCTTTCTTCTTCAGCAAGGGCTTCGGTTGACGACCCTTAAGGTGCTCCTGGCAGCTATCTCTGCCCTCCAGGTGTGGGCTGAAAGGCAGTCGGTGGCGCAGGAAAGGTGGTCTGGCGCTTTCCAAGGTCTTGATCACATTCCCCCCTCCGGTGTGAGATTCTCCACCTCCGTGGGATCTACTGCTGGTACTGGCTAAGCTCACGGGCAAGCCATTCGAACCAATGCACAGGTGCGATTCTCCCACCTGTTGTGGAAGAACACCTTCTAGGTGGCTACCACGTCAACCAGAAGGATGGGAGAGCTCCAGGTGCTTCCTTCGAGTCTCCCTATCTGGTCTTCCACAGGGACAAGGTTGTCCTGCGCCCCACCTGAAGTTCCTTCTGAAGGTGGTGTTGGAGCTTCACCTTAACCAGGTGTTGACTCTGCCGGTGTTTTACCCCAGTCACACCTCGGAGGCCGTATATAGGCTCCATTTGGACCCTAGTTGAGCGCCGCCACTTAGGAGCTTTAGGGCTGAAGTTCAGGGAGAGTAATCAGCTGTTTGTCATTCACGCTGAAGCCGCACCGGCAGACCTGCAGCCAAGCGGACGGCGAGCGGTGGGTCACCTCCTGCATAGATCTCCGCTATAGGTTGGCGCGTATGGAGCTCCAGAGGATAAGACTCATTTTACCCACCATACTGCTGCATCGGTGGTTGCTCTCCTATCCAGGATATCTGCAGGGCTGCTACCTGGAAGTCGGCACATACCCACCACCACTCACCACATCGACTCATGGTCACCGGGATGCTGGTTTGGGGCCTCAGTTCTCCAGTCTTTATTTCCCAAGTGTATCGGTGTGTGTGCCTTGCCTCCTCCCTCCCGCTAACTGCTAGGAGTCTGTTAATAATGTGGATGAACAACATATCCATGTCCCTAGAAATACAGGTTACTCACCTGTAACAGGAGTTCTAGAAATGGTATGACTGTTTTCATCACCATTATCCGACCTCCGGCTTCGGCCCAGCAGCCTGGCTTCCAGTGGGCTAGATCTGGCATCATGGGGCGGAGCCGAGAGTTTTACCACCCGGGTGGGTGGGAGGAGCCAGCTTGAAGACCTTCCGGCAAGATTTAAAGCGGCAAGGAACCTGCCAATAAGTGTGGATGAACAACATATACCATTCCTAGAACTCCTGTTACAGGTGAGTAACCTGTATTTCTGCCCTCATCCGAAAAGAGTATTTTAAACTTAAATGGCACTGCTTCATTTTGCAGTTATGCTGAAATACAGTCAGCTTCTCTGTACTCTGGAACAGTTTTGCTCCCACCCCCATAAATTAAAACTTGATCAGTTTAAACCACAGTAGCTCCCAACAGTCTGTTATAAATTAAACACGGCAAATAGAAGTGTTATTCTTGTTAGCTGGGTACAAACTCCATAGGCAGGATCGTACCGGGAAAAGAGGTGGTGGATGTCTAATATACACTCGCAGCCACATGCAATGCCACAATATTCAACTGGATGCTCACAATAAGGACTGCAAATGCCTAGCAATAAAAATACTGCTAGATAAGGGGTGCAAAGGACCGATTGTCATGGCAATCTACATCACTCCTGGATGGCAGCAAGCAGGGCTTGAAGCCTTCGCTAGTCTCTACACTCAGGCATGCCAAAACAAGGAGGCTGCTGTTCTTGGGGACTTTAACTCCAACTGGCTTGCCAGCTCTAGTGCTGCACATAGAGAACTGGTATCTGACTCTACCTAACACAGGTGGTGAAGAGCTGCACTAAGACAAATTACCGCACTGGTACAAGTACCCTGACTGATTGGGTGCTGACAACTCGCCCGGAGAGGTTAACTGATGTCAGGGTCCTCCCAGACACCGTGAGTGACCACTCTCCTATCCAATGTGTGTGGTTGACAAAGCAGGCCAAATCTCTACCAAAACTGGTGAGGAATAGAATCTTAAAAAATAGCTCTGTGGCTGACTTCAATAATCATCTGGCAGGCATAGACTGGAGCTTCCTTGATGTATGCCCCTCAATTGACACAGCCCTCCAGCTCTTCCCCCGTAACGCAAAAAAATGTAAAAGGTCATAGCATGGACTGAGTCACTTCTCCACTCCTTGATCTGATGCAGCAACGGATCTCCTTGGCACCGGCAGGGGCAACGGGCATAGATGTCCAGACTTACAGCAAACTGCACAAGTGCACTTGGGTAATGACTTGGCAAGGTTAGAGGAATGGTCAAATGTATGGCAGCTTAGATTTAATGCTAAGAAGTGCAAGGTAATGCACCTGGGAAACAAAACCCAGGGAAGAGTACACAGTGGGGTGAGATACTACAACAACAAAAATGGAAAGGGACCTGGGGGTAGTCATATCAGATAACTTAAAGGTGGGCAAGCAATGTGAGAGGGCAGTAAGGAGGGCTGGGGGGATACTGGGATGCATAGGGAGAGGCATCACTGGTAGAAAACAGGAAGTTGTTATCCCTCTGTACAGACAGCTGGTGAGGCCCCATCTGGAGTACTGTGTGCAGTTCTGGAGACCCAGTCTCCGCAAGGACATAGATAAGATGAAAGCTGTCCAGAGGAGGGCAGCTAAAATGGTGCAGGGTCTGCATATAGCCTCGAGGAAAGGAGGGAGAGGGGGGACATGATAGATACTTTCAAGTACCTCAAGGGAATCAACAAAGTCCAAGAGGGTAGCATCTTTCAAAAAAAGAGGTGTGCAAGAACAAGGGGGCACAATTTGAAGATAGAGGGGGGGGCGGCTCAGAGGTAATGTAAGGAAGTATTTTTTCACAGAGAGGGTTGTGGATGCATGGAACAGCCTTCCAGAGGAGGTTGTGGAGTCAAAAACAGTGGTTGAATTCAAGCATGCATGGGACAGCCATAAGGCAATTCTAGGGGGTGGGGGTAGAAAGAAGTAGGCTGCTGGTTAACTAGGATCTGCAGCTTATCCATTAAGTAGGGAAATGTGCAGACTGTGTGGGCCAAGCGGTCCTTATCTGCCGTCAGATTCTATGTAATCTGCCATGCCAAGGCTGCCTGTCACAAGAACTGGCAATCACAGTGCTGAGGTGACTGGAAGAAGTTTTGCTCCTCAATTAAAAACCTCTTTGGGGAGATTATCTCAAATCCTTTCTGAAACTCTCAGCAGAATTTGGACCCCCCCAACCTATTTAGATACCTGCAGTTCCTACACTTTTTACTTGAAAATGATAAACCGAGGAGACTAGGTAGTTATCCCAATAATAATCCTATTACGGATATGTTGCTTCAAGAGGCCTCCCTCCGAACTGCTTGAGGCTTGATCTCAAGACTGATTCTTCTGTTCTCAACCCTTGAGAAAGATTCCTTGGATAAAGTTAAACATACCTGGGGGGGGTGGAGCTTGGGAGGGAATTGGAGGACTCTGACTGGGTGAAGGTATGGCAGGCCGTCCACTGTACTGCAGCTTCTAATAGCTGGAGGGAATTCCAGTGGAAAATCGTAATCTGTTTTTTCTGAACTCCAGTAATTTCTAAACATTATGGCCATCACCCTTCGGAGCTCTGTCAGGGCTGCGGGGACAGATACGCACGCGCGCGCACACACACACACATACACACACACATGTTTTGGTCCTGCCCCATGCTCCAGATTTTAGTAATCCTGGCAAAAATCTTTGGGGAGGACCTTCCAGGGGACCCAGTGAACTGGATCCTGGAGGTATACCCCTAGAAAATTCAAATTAAGGCCCAACAGTACTTCTGTAATATTGTGTTGGCCTCAGCCCTTAAGGCTATTACCTGTCAGTGGCTGACCCCTGATATTCCTACTATAGAGGCCTGGTACAAGATTTTTGTAGCCATCCTAGACAAGGAGGAACTTGCGGCCAGAGTCTGCCTTTGCAAAGATAAGTTTAAGAACTGTTTGCTCCCTCTCTTCTACTATCAGGCAGAGAAAGAACATGTAAATGTTCTAGAAATACTTGCCAGACTTGCCAAGAAATTACCCTTAATGGTCCTGACCAGAGGGCTTGGTAACAATTGGAGAAGTGGAAGGATGATTAGTACAGGAGTTGAGGTTCCCCCTCTTTAAATGTTTTATTTAATAAGCTAGCAGAGTGCAACAGATTAGAGTTAATTAATTCAAAAGGCGTGCAAATTTTTCATATTCTATACTTTTTATAATTATTTCTTTGTATATAGGTTATTCCTTTTGTAATTGTTTTTATTACCCTTCCTTTGTTTGTGGTATGGTCATGTTGTATGTTATTTGTATTTTATGTATTGGAGAAACTTAATAAAATGTAATTAAAAAAACCACCTTGGGTCTGATGACAGGCACCCCCCAAGGTACCACAATAATGAAATCATACTTGATAATGTCTCTGTGGACGACATCTTTAATAAGGCTTTTACGGACTACAGCGCGGCCCTTCCTCCCAGACCTGCTACATACCCAGATGATATTCTGTCAACTTACCTATCGCCCTCCTCTCCTAACCTCAGGCCCAGCACAGCCTTCTACTTCAGACAGGTTACAGTAAAATTTCTGGCCCAAGTTCTGGGTAAATCTAGGATGGGAGGTGATGGAATCGATATGAAGCTGATCTCCATTGCCCTACCTGAGGTTATTATACCGATCACAAAACTACCTGTCTCCGCCTGTCCCATTTTCTCTTCCACGTGGAAAACTGCCCTGATCACCCCTGTGCTCAAAGGAGGAGACCGGGCACCAGTATCCAGCTATCTGCCCATTTCAGTTTTATCACCACTCTAGAAAGCCCTGGAGAGAATCATAGCCGACCAACTTATGGGCCATCTGCATAAATACAACCTCCTCTGTCCCCAACAGCACTGCTTCCATAGGTTGCATAGCACTAACACTGCCCTAATTGACTTCATGGGCAACGTTACACGAGGCAGTTGACCAGGGCCAGCTGGTTGGATCAGTCTTCATAGATCTAACCAAGACTTTCGACCTTGTGGATCACCAGCTGCTACTCTACAGGCTAACTTGCCTTGGACTATCCCCCGACACCGTCAGCATATTCTCCAGCTATCTGGGTGCACTCGGCAAGTACAAATAAATGGAACCATCTCCGGGTCCAGGGCAGCCACAGTAGGGTTCCCTCAGGGGTCTATACTGGGCCCACTCCTGTTCAGCCTCTTTGTGAACAACCTGCCAGAAGCGTGCCCCACGTCCAAGATCCTGTTCTGTGCTGATGACACTGATATTCGCTCGCGATTCCTGCCAAGAAGCACTCACAGGAACCTGCAGCACAACTTTGACCTCTTGCAGGACTGGTTAAAAGTAAGCCTGCTAGTGCTCAACAGCAAAAAAAAAAAGTGCTGTTTGCCGGACAGCAAACAAGGAGAACTGCGCCCCCCACACACACACACACACACAATTACCAGTAACCCGCACTCCACCCTTAAGCAGGCATATTCATTTAGGTACCTAGGGATCATGATTGATGAGTCCCTTTTCTTCAATCATGAACAAAATATTAGTGCTGCCTCAAACAGGAAGCTAGGGGCCCTCTATAGGCTTTGGTTCCGTTTCACACCTGAGGCCAGGCCAAGGGGTATGGTCCTACCTATTCTGGACTCTGGTAATATGGTGTATGGCGCTGCCTCTGATACCAGCCTGCACAGTCCATACTACTCTCAGCAAAGCCTGACGTTTGGTCTTGGGCGCAGATCGCCTTACGAAATGGCTTCCCCTCATGGACCGAATCAATCTCCACTCCTCCGTTCTAGGGAAGAAGGCCGCTCCAGGACTTGCCCCTCCTTTTCTCCAACCTCTCTTCCATCCTATCTCAGCCGAGCATGCCACGAGAAGTGTTACAAAACACACCCTAGTGGTGTCTTTCAGAAGAACTTCCATGAGGAAGCGAGCCTTCGCTGTAAGGGCCCCCCACCTGGTTAAATAAGCTCTTCCTTGCCACTTCTAAGTCTTACCAGCCTCGGGCAATTCAAATCCGAAATTCGGAAGGTCATCTCCACCCCTGAACATTGCTGCTGTCGCCCTCACTCCTGACGCATCTAGCCTCCTCGTGCACCTGGCATTCCTGGGCGCACCTGTCCTGACTACAGGTCCATACAAGCTCCCACTACTGCCCACTCTCCCTCATCTAATGGGTCCTTACAAGCCCCCCCTCCACTCCCCTCTCTCCACCTCCTAACTACCTATCTACACTTGTACCCCGGCTCTCTCAGGACCAGTCAGGCCCCTTTAGCTCCCACAACTCTCCACTCTTCCCCCTCTCTACCTAACTACACTTGTACCCCACCTACTTACCCCTTGAACCCTCATACCCCCCCCACCTCCACAGCTGCTTATCTCCGCTGCCCCTACTATTGCTCTTTCTCCTCCTTACCCACTTAGATTGCTGCATACTTTCCCCTAACCGGAGGTATTGACTCTAATGAATGATCCTTTGTCCACAATAGGAACTGTGACATGGCTTTATAGCAGCAGCCAGGGAGTAACCAAAGCTTGCATAATGTGACTTTGCACTTTAGAGTTCTCTGTTGGCATAGGACTGTCTTCTCCTATGTTTTCTGCCCCGAGGCAATGTTACTGGTTATCCTTATCGCACTACTTGTAATATTCAATATGGTATATGTAATATGTACTCTGATTGTTGTGTTACTAACAGTGACTATTCACATTCTATTTAATTGTTTTATGTAATGTATATGATGTAATATGTTTTATGTATTTTCTGTATACATTGATGCGATCCAAGAAACAACTCCACCTACGACTGGGTGCCCTCTGCCGCAGTCGTGGCTGCATCCCGTTGCCGGCTCACAGAGCCATAGTACAGAAAATGTTACTGCTAATTTTTGACTACGGTGACTTCTATAGTGCCACCCCAAAGTCCTCCCTGACCAGACTGGACCCCTTTCCACTCCTTTTGTCGCTTCACTCTTGACTGTCCCTACTCCACCGATCACTGTACCCTCTACCAAACACTAGGCCTACCCTTCCTTCAGGACCGCAGATCCTCACACTGCACACACTTCACTGCCAAGTACTGGACCAACGCTTGCCCCACTACCTCTCCTCGGCCCTGGCTACTCCCCCCAAGCATTTGAGCTCAGGATGATTGACTCTAGACTCTTTTATATTCCTCATAGGTCCTCCTCGTCTGGTAAGGCAGCTTTCAGCAACCGCATGCCCAAGATCTGGAACTCCATTCCTCTGCACATTTGGCACTCTTCGCCCTCCTTACACCTAAATGGTCTCTTGTTGGAACATTTCGCTACCACTTGCTCTTATTCCTAACAGTCAGTCTCAGGGCCGGATCACTCTGAACAGCCTCTGAAATACCCTTACTCATTCATGACTCCGCCTCCTTCCCCGTCTGGAACCACAGTCAGGGCTGCATTGGTCTGCACTACCGCACCCCACATCATTATTTTAACCAGTCTCAGGGGTATTACAGCTACTCCCTACTGATTACTATGCACAATTCCTGAGCCACCCTTCTCAGTTGTATGATCCATATGCTTCCTTCCCAGTTTGGAACCACAGTCATGGCTGCATTGGTCTGCACTACCGGCTTCCGCATCTTTATTTTACCTCAGCGCTATGACAACTAGGTTGGATCACTCTGAACAACCTCTGAACCTCCCTTTACTCAGTTTTATCCCTCCTGGTCTGGAACCACAGTCATGGCTGCATTGGTCTGCACTACTGCTCCCTGCATCACTATTTTAAATGTATCTGCACTACAGCTGTCATAACTCTTGTAAATGCACTTCTATTCCTGTACCCGTGTTACACCATGTATTGGGTTGTAACCTTGCTGTTATCCAGCCCGTACCTATTTATATCACCTTGTTATAATGTATGCTTCACTTTATGTTGTATTTGTCCCCAGGACACATCTGTAATTGAGCGGTACTCTGCTCAGTATGCCTTTCTGGTAAAACTCTTAAATAAATAAATGTTACTGACAATGCATATCAGGTGCTACTGTTTTCCCATTGATCCATGTACCTTATTTGTTCCCCTACCCCATGTTTGACGAGGATCCTTTGTAAAAGAGCTCTTAGCTCAAAGGTTTGTAATTCCGATTCTACAATAAATTATGTTAAGTAAATAAACTTAGGAATCAAGTGTGAAAAACAACTTCAACATCTAAATCTTACAAAACAGAAGGATAATCAGTGGGCAAAATATATATAGACTGATTCTTAACCATAGTTGCAGATCACTGTCCTACCCAATTCTCTCAGCGACCACTCCCCAGTCACCTGCAAATGGTCCACCAAAGTGGTCAAAGGTGGGACCCCTCACTACCAAAGCACGTGTTTTCTAAGCTCCCTCTTCTCCAAACCCTGCTCGTTCAGGTGGACTGGTCCTTTCTAGTGCAAACTCAGAAGGTAAATTTAGCCATTGATTACTTCATCCACCAGTTTAATAGGGTTTGTGACAAGTCCCCCCAAAAAAAAACCATACATATAGAGGGGAACTCCCAGCCATGGTACACTTCGGAAATCAAATCCCTGTCGAGGCAGAGAGACAGAGCTTGGGTCCTTCTATAAAAAAAAAAAAAAAAATCTGGGATTTAACACATACTTGACCAAGCACAGGGTGTTGCGCAACCTTGTGAAGTCTCATCAAAACAGCCAAGGCCACATTCCATAAAATCCAGCAACAGCAGCTCCTAAAAGACCCCAGAACACTATGGTCAACAGTTAATGAAGTCACAGGGCAACCTAGGCAATCATCATCCTACTCTTATCATTCAGGATGGTATTTGTCATTGGGGACAAAAACATTGCAGACATCTTCAGCAAATCCTTTAGTGACCTCTCAGCATATACACCAGTCCAAAGGCTCCAGCATGACTTGCCAAAAGACACCCCAGTTCTCCTCAACAGACCCCTTTTTTATTTCAAAAGGTTAACTTGGTCTATAGTTTAGGGGTATCTAAAAAGGATGAAAATCAAAACAAGATGGGGCCCTGACTACCTTGACCTGAAACTGCTAAAGTCCGTAATCGGGGATTTCACCTTCCCTTTACATGCTATTTTCAATCTGTTCCTATCAACTGGTATAGATCCAGACATCTGGAAGAAAGCTCATGTGACCCCTGTACTAAAATGAGGTGACCCCTGCCTGACTACAAATTATCGCCCCATATCAATCTCTCCACTATCTAAAGCTCTGGAGTGGGTGGTTAATGACCAACTCATTCAGCATCTTTCCCAATATGAGTTAATAACCAGGGAACAACATGATTTTCAGAAAAATTATAGTACCATGATAGCCCTACTCGGATACACCAACTCAGTCCACAGTACCCTGGACAGAGGAGAGATGACTGATTTCACCTTCACTCAAAGGCCGATGACCTCGTGAACCATACTCTCCTCTGCCACAAGCTCATACATCCTGGTGTCTCCCATGATTCCGTAGACTGGTTCAAGAACTAGCTATCAGGCAGAACCCAAGCAGTAAAGTGCAGAGGAGTTCTCTCTCAAGACTTGCCTTTTTCAGTTGCTGTTCCCCAAGGGTTAATCCTGGGGCCCCTTTTATTTAACCTATTTATAAATAATATCCTGGCTGCCTGTAGATCTACCAACATTTTACACTGCATGGATGATGCAGTGATATTCAAAACTGACTCATGCCTGCACACACTTTAGCACAAGCTGCAGTCGGACTTTAATGCTATATACAGACTTTGTTCACTGCTAACTCTGTAGTCGTGAATAAGCAGCAGACCAAATATATGCTATTTTGCACCAAGAGCAAGCTAAACACATTGCCAGCCCTCACCATCATCACTGACTCGGGCTCCCAACTCGAACAAGTACTGACTTTCAAATACCTAGGAGTAACACTGGATAGTGCTATGATGTACAGTACACGTACTGACTTGTTAATAAAAATGGCGAATTGCACGCTAGGTTTGTAATACAGGCACAATTTCATCCCTGAACTCAGGAAGTGGCTTATGCAGTGTCTCATTACTAGTCTGATTGATTATGGGATTGTGGTATATGGCGCTGCCTGCTACAATGTACTGTCAAGAGTCAGGGGACTTCTTAATAGGGCTTTCTGGTTTGCCTTTGGCCTTAAACTTGACGCGCACACACACGTACCCTCTATATTTCTCTTAACTGGTTTGACCTTGACACTCTGCTGGGCTACCACACACTCGTCCTTGGTTACAAGGCTATGCATGGCCTACTGTCCCCCTGGTCTGAAGTTGGTGTTTATCACCATAGAGAACAATTACTCTACCCAAGGAGCAGAACGACATTCCCTGCTGCTTCCATGGAGGGAAAAAAACACCGTAGGCCAGTCTTGTTTCTCCTTTAGGTTTGCTAGACAATGGAATGACTTTCTTGTCTCCCTAAAGACTTGTCCCCTAGCCGATCTTCTTAAGACCAAACTTCTCTCCCTACTCTCTCCTTCTGGGACTTGCAACTGCTTTAAATGACAAGTCTCCACTCTGAGTTCTATGTTATGGCAGTTTATCTGTAAATAAGTGACTATTAAGAAACCAAATTTTGTATGATGCTGCACCGTATCTAAAGTTGCAATGAGGTATAGTGCTAACATTGTACTGCTTTTAGTCACTTACTGTACTGTTACTTGTATCATTACTGGTCTTCTTACTGAAGCTGTATTGCACCAATCTCTCTAACACTTGTTTTTGCTGTCTCCTTGACACTTAAACCGTTTGAAAATAGGCTCTGCCTAAACGGTTTTATGTGAAATAGAAACAAAACAAAATCAGCATGGATTATTAAAACAGTAAGAAAGGGTTCATATTTTCTTAAAGTAGATTTGTTAAGCATGTTATAGTGGATTCTTTTGTTGGTCAGTGTACCCATGGAATCAAACCATTCTCTTAGAGAAGGGACTCTTGTGTTCTGTATCATTCAATCTTTTATATACCAGTGCAGCTGTTGTCATTCACACTGGCTAGCAGGATCTCCGCTTGAGTATCAAACCACTGACTTTGATAGTTAAAATCTTTGCGCTGTTAGTGCATGTGGGTCTTGGAAGTAGAATGCTCTGCTGTTTTCTTTTCACCTTCCCTGGGAGCAAGTGCAGTGTACAGCTTAGCTGGCAGATAGCTTGAAGACTGGCTAGCCTCAGGTTTGGCTTTTTTGTCTCAACTTACCTTGGCTGTCATAAGCTGGAGGATGTCCAATGGCTTCTGTCTCGGATTTGATCAAGTCCCTCCTCGTTCACCACAGTTCATGAGCCCTCCGGAAGATAGACTACCAGTTTAGGTTGTCCCTTGGTTAAAATCCAACTTCCATACACCAAGGACATGTTTTTAACTCTTTCTGGCCGGAGGAACGAACCCTCGAACCATCTCCCTTCCTGTCCACAAGCGGCCAGCACTGGAAGATCTGTGACGTGAGGACTTGCTCAGAAACTAAACAATAGTTCACATTTAGTAACAATACACAGTAGACAGTTTGCTTATCTACTTCGCGGAAGTTGTATTTCTGCATCTGCTGAATGCACACCATCCAGTCACGTTCCTTGGTTTGAGGGGAGCTGACACTGTCGCTCTTCTGCTTATCTTGGCTTTGAGGGTACTGAGGCCCACTGTCTTACTTCTAATGTACTGTAAAAGCCATCTTTTAATCTAGTTCATTTGACTACTACTTTTTTTTTTTTTTAATCCACGTTTTTCTCCCCCGGGGTCGGTGTGGGTTGGCTCTCTGCTCTGTTCCTGCCTCCCCTCGTCCAGCATCTGCCTCACTGGACTGCCATGCCTAAGATCCCCTACAGATTTCCTCCTGTGGCTGGGAAGGGGATGGTCATCCACCTCCCCACCCGGTTACACACATCCATACAGGGCAGGGCAGTTGGCTGACAGCTTGCGGTGGAGGCAGGCAGGGTTTCATTTAACCCACAACAACCTGATTTTTCATTTTCTGTCCCTGTATTCCTCTACTGTGGGGCGCGCGTGTGGAGGCACGCGCTTCTGGAGGTACGCGCATGCTGCAGAGTCCCTCAGCCCTCCCTTCCACTGCCCTCCTTGACCCGCACTACCACACGGTCTCCACCAGGTGGCAGTCAATTGTCTGAGTGAGCAGGTGTGTCCCCTCTCCGGGGAGAGGAAAGCAGGCGTTGGGCACTTGATCCTCTCCTTTCTCGGCCGACCTCCAACAACCCATGCTCCTAAACGAACACAGGTTGTCAGGAGGTAAGGCACTGACAGCACCTCAGCCCATCACGCCACTGGATTGGTGTTCATTTGACTATTTTTTATTGTAAAAGCTAACTTTCAATCCATAGTGCCCTTGACCATTCTTAGGGCCCAGCAAGTAAAAGGTCTACATACCCTGTTTAATAGAAGCATTGATAGCGTCCATGTTGCATGTAGTGTATAGTTGCATAAGTTTGCATCTTATTCACTTATATTGCAGGATTTTCACACTTCGTGCATAGTGACTTGTTAAGCAGTTTTCTTTTTTACCATGTAGTGTGCATCTTTTTCATTTATCTAGCATTATGTCCATGCAAGTTTGTGTATGTTTCTTGGAAGTTTACTTATTCGTGTAGTTTGCATTTTATGCAATTTGTGATCTGTCTTGCACACCTTGTGCTATTTTCTTATGCTAACTTATTTGTTTGCCCTCAGCGCCATGCATTCAGTGTGTTTTCCATGCAGTGTGCATCGTATCAGTCGCATGTTGCATTATTTTTTTTCTAATAAGTCTGGGTTGTTTTTCAGTGCAAGTAACGTCACGCAGATCACTTCTCCTTCATAGTTTGTATTTACATGCAGTTTGCGATTCCGTTTATGCAAGCTTGCGTACTTGAGCAAGAAATCTTGAGCTATTTTTGATGCATTTTTTCACATGCAGCTTTGCACCACCTTTTCCGCACAAACTTGCATTATGAACAAACTGGATGGATATTTTTTCCTCTGGGCTGCCCTCTTGTGCGTTATACTCTATCACCTCTGTTACACTGCTTCTGTGGTATTTCTTCACTTGCTGTTGTCGGTCTCTTGGGTTTCGCCCTGCAGATTTTTTGGTGGGTTACTTTTAGATACATACCTATGCTGTTAGCATGGTAAAGCTTCACTGCAGGGTGCCCTTGTCTCTGTCACCGTGTCTTTGCCTTGCTTTGGGAATTTTCTGGCTTTTATGTCCACTGCTTATCCTGCATCATTTGGTGCAAGCTAGCCTCCTGTGTTAGGTCTCTCCTTCCCCTGTTGAGGGCCCTGGTCACCTTTGGCCAGTTGCTTTCACCTCTGGCCTGTGTTGTGCTGCAGCATGCAGTCCTCACCCACCAAGAGAGGCTCTTGGGAGGATTATCCTTTGGAAAAATTCGCACCACAGCTACCCCTGGTTCTGAGGGTTCTGCTGAGCCTTTGTGCTTCTGTCTGCCATTTCAGACAGGTTGTGTGGCTTTTTCAAAGTTATTCCTTTGGGGGGTTTATCCCTGCCTTTCCATCAGAAACTTTTCTTTATTACCATTGGTGCTACAGCATGAACAAATTTTTTGCTACGCAAAAAAAAACAAACTATAATGGTCTTTACACCAGAGTGGTAGCTAGCTCTGGTGAAGTTTGTCTCTGTTACATCAGTTCTTGATCACCTCATTGCCACCTGTATCTTGGGTGTGCTCTTTTCTTTCCAAACTGCTGCATACACTAAGTATTGGTTGACTATCATAGTTGTTAGAGGGTTGGGGCATCGGACACTAGCGTCTCAGCGGTTCTAGGTGGCCTATCACTTGGTTACATCTGCCATTTGCCTCTGTCGGATGCCTTGGCTATGCATGTCTCATCTAGGTTTCATGCTATTAGCCCTAATACCTTGTTCTTAGAGGAATCCCCATTTTCTTCGCCGTGGTGGTTCAGGACATATGAATGTATGAGTTAGCCAGCAGAAGGCTTATTGTTTTATCGAGTCTGCTCAATTGTGGGCCCTTCCTGCCACCCCTGAACCTCCCCTTCATGGTGTCCCACCCCCTCTTGAACCCCCAATGTCTTCTGCTTCACTGCCTCAGATAGGAGCTCATTCCACCCTGACACCATAATTCTGTGAAAGAAGCGCCTCCTGACCTCCTTTTTGAACTCTCACTCCCCACCACTTTGTAGTAGTGCCCATTGTGATCTTTCTTATTTTCACTAAAATGGAAAAGGTCCCTGAAATCCACTTTTTATACCTTTCAGGTACTTGAAATTTCAGTAATGTCCCCTTTCTCCCTCCTGTCCTAGAGTGAGTACGTACTAAGTTCTGGCAGTCTGTCTGCATGTCCTCTCATGCTGACCCAGAACAGTCTTTGTCGCCCTCCTGTGCATTGCCTCAAGCTGGTTGGTATCCTTTCTCAGATAGGGGCTCAAGTATTGCACACCGTATTCCTGATGCGATCACTCCAGGGGTCTGTACACATGGCAGGATAACCTCCTCCCTTATGACCCTCTAGCAGTGCGGCCCAGCATTCTGTTGGCCTTGGCTTAAGCCTTTCTACACTGTGTAATCTGCTTTAAGTCACTGGTAATGGCTATATCCCCAAGTCCTTTTCCTCCACTGATACAGTGACTTTGAGACCCCATGGCTGTACTCTGCCCTTGGATTCTTTGCTCCTGTGTGCATGACCTTGCACTCTTGGTATTGAACTCCAGCTGTCATATTCCAGACAATCTCTCCAGCTTTGCTAAGTTCTCCTTTAGGTACTGCACCTCTTCATCCATGCCCATCCTCCCACAGAGCTTGGTGTCCTCCGCTGAGAGGCAGGCTTTCTCTTTGATGCCATCTTGCTGTCATTAATGAACACATTGAGTAACACTGGGCTGAGCACTGACCCCTGCAGGACCCACTAGTTACCTTCCCTCGTACATGAGAACTCCCCTCCCCGTCATCACCCTTTGGTTCCTATCCCTGAGCCAATTTGCCACCCACTTTAATTTGTTTCCAGCCCCTAGGTCAACTTCCTGATAGTCTCTTGCGGGCCACTGAGCTGAAGGCCTTGCTGAAATCAAGGTACAGAATGTCAACTACATGGCCCTAGTCTGCCATCTTCGTTATCCAGCCAGAGAAATTGATCAGGTTGGTTTGTCAGGTTTTTCCTGACATGAACCCATGTTATCTCTCATCCTGCAGTCCGTTTGCTTCAAGGTACCTTCAGAATGGTCTCCACTGGCCAGCTTGCTGGCACAGCAGTATTGCTACTGCTCTTTAATATGTTTATCAGTGACTTTGGAGAGGACATACAGCGCAAGTTGTGTGTGTCTGCGGATGACACAAAGCTGCACACCAGGTGTGAATTGGGACTAGCCCCACTCTTGGGCGTGGGGCTCTTCATGCAGTCTGCCTTTGGGCACTAGCATCGGTACTCTGACCCAGGTTTGTGAACAAGCCTTGATCGTTGGAGGGCTAGTCAGTGGAGGAGGAGTGAGCATCCCACAGGATGTTCTCCTCCTCTGGGGAGTCCTTTGGGGGTATAGTATGTGTAACTGAATTTAGATTGGAGGAGAGGGTCCTCGTGTAATGCAGTACAATTTAAAATGATTCCACATACTGTCATGGTTGTCTTTCCACTATGTGCGTATTGAAAAAATTTACTGTTGCAAGGTATTAAGCTTGCCCAACTTAAAATGCTTTACTATAGGTACTTTTTATTCATTTTATTGATGGGAGGAGGATGACTGTTTGAGACTATAGCCCTGTTTCAGCCATGGCCCAGGCAAGAGGTTATAGGCAGCAACGCAGCACAGAGCAGTTACATTTTATATTTAATGACTGGTCCTTTATGGGCAAGTTGCCTTTTAGGTTCATATTTTGAATATTTAAAAATATGTATTTTTTTAATTTCTTTGCCTTTTTCATCTAGGTCTAAGCAGTTCAAAAGTAATTTTGTGCCAGAGCAGGATAATCGTGATGATGAATCCACTAGCGATTCCTCAAGTTACTCCTCTGACAGCAGAGTAAATGGGGCTGACGGTGAACTGCTACCCATCAGGAAGCCTATCTACTGGCTGGAGATGAGGGGAATACAGCCCAGCCCAGGCATGTCCGAGCCAAGAATGAGAGGTACTTGTGTACATGTTCTAGCCACTGCTGATCTTTTCCCTGTCTGGTTCTAATAACATGATTTCTTGTACAGCCACACAATAGCAGATGTCCAGCATGTGAGTGTCACCTGACCGGGGACCATTCAGAAGAATCTGATCGTGGTTCCTCCTGTGCCTCGTGCTGGCTATTTATTTAGTTTTTGTTGACCGGGTAAGTGCACTAGACAAATCCTGCCTATTTTCAGGTACGACCTGGGGGAGGGGGATACAGATGAATGCCAACTGACCTTGAACCAGATTAAGCTGTTGGTGGTATTTTTAGTGAATGAGGGAAATTTGGCCAGGACATCAGGGAAATTCCCCTTCTCTTTTCGATAAGTGCCATGGGATCTTTAACATCCACCTGAACTTCCACCAATTCAGGCAGATGGGACCTCGGTTTAATGTCTCTTCCGAAAGACGGCACCTCAGAAGTGCAGCACCTCTCTCATTCTACACTACAGTGTCAGTACTGGGATATTAACCCAAGTGTCTATCTAGGTGGTGCATTTGTATTCACTCAGTATATATATATATATACACACACACACACAGTTTTATTTATTTGACAGTTGGTAACTGGGAAAGGCACACTGAGTCGAGGCTTGTTCCTAGGTGCGACCCGGGGAAGGGGGAACACTGGGAAGACAGAAGCACATTATATGGTAACAAAATTAGAATAAAATGCAAACAGTTGTATGTACAGAAAAGAAGATGCAGTACAGCTCAGTAAGAATGCCTAGCAAGTGCATATTCAGAAGTGGCAGCAATCTGTGATAAATAAGGACAGTATTGACAACTGGCAGTTGACCTGAGGGGTGGGTTATTGCCCAAGCTCGTAAAGGAGTGAGAAACTGTAGTTGTGTGGAAGTTAACCCAAGGCAGGAATGGGAACCCAGCCGGCTGCTGTACAGGTTGGTTAAGGCATGACCGTGGATGTATCAGGAGGACGGGTAGCAAGAGTAGTTGGGGAAAGGTTAAAGTTTCAGCTGATGCCTGAGGGAACCAAGGAATGGGGAGAGGTGGTGGGAGGAGGTTGGAGTTGGTTCCAGAATAAGAGAAGTCAATAGACCACAGATTGTCTAGCAGAGGAACTTGAGTAAGGATTGGCAAAAAGTGCGATTGTCCCTAGAACTGAGGGAACAGGAGGTGGGGGAGTTGGCTGTTTGCAGGTTTTAGCTCCTACAGGGGTGTCATGGTTTGCCTTTGTTTGGCTACAGGTTCGTCCAGCATAATTTAATTTACAGGGTTCACCCTGACCCGTATCAAAAACAAAGGGACTGTAATGGACTTGGGAGGCATACCAGCATCATACACACACACACACACACACCATTTTCACTGCTTTTTTTGTCTACGCCATTCCCCATCTCTAGGCAAAGACTTGAGCCTGCTCAACTATACAAGATCCCAGCACAAACACTACTGCTTGCACCACACTTCTTGGGCCACAAGTGGACAGTAATCGTCCTATGTGGTGATTAGTTCTCCAGCTCATAACACTGGCATGGCAGCTGACTTTGCTGTTGGACCAGTCATGCTTCTGTCTAAACACTGCACAAAGTTTGTAGTGCTCTTTAAATCCCAGTGTGCAGAAATGACAACATATTTGTAGCAGAAATAACTCCGTGTTTGCTGGGCCATACACAGCCTCTGGTAGTCATACCCCTGATGAAGTGCCAGAGTGGCACAAAGCACCAGAGTTTTATTCATGGAATTGGTATATGCTGTTAGTTCTGCTACAGATAAATATGTTGACACTTTGCAACTGCGGTATGCTACCTTTTTTTTGTGTATTGGTTTTCTATTTAATTTTTAGGGTGGTTCTCATTCCCATCTCCTCTGTGCACTAATCTCATTTATTAAAAATAGATTGACATTATTTACAAATAACATTTTCTTGTGAGGCATTATATTCCTGATTGAAGGGTTGGTGTCAAATGAAGGGGTATATATTTGTGGGAGATCGGGGAACTTCTATGATGATATCTGTGGCAGATGGTCTTCATCTCATGATGGAGAAAACAAGTGTGTTAGGCCAGAAATGTGAAGTCTGCATGGACTGTCACTTAAAGTGAAGGAGGCAGTTGGGGAAGAGATGCAGAGACCACAGGTTGGGAAATCATATGAGCTTACCCCCATAACAGTGACAAAGGACAAATGGCAAGTACTATTGGTGATGCTAGGAAAGGAGGGCAGGATGGGGGTGGGGGGTGGGGTGGAAGGTGGTTACCCTTAATGCTAGGAGCCTTGGGAGGAAAACTGCAGAGTTACAGGTTCTCATGGCAGAGGTAGAGGTGGACATTGCAGCCATCACGGAAACATGGACCACCCAATATGACTGGGACCTGTCTGTACCAAGGTACAGGTTATTTCGTAGGGACAGGGTGATTGGGAAAGGAGGGGGGGTGGCACTATATGTGAAGGAAGGACTGAAGTGTGTAAGGGAGGAAGGGGAGGAGGGTAGGAGGGTAGTACGGAGTCACTTTGGGTGCAAATCCAGGATTCCAAGAATAGGATTCTTAGAATGGGAGTGGTGTACAGGCCACCATCTCAGACGGAGGAGTTAGACAGGGAAGTAGCGGGACAGATCAGGAGGACCTGCGAGAAGGGTAGTGTGGTGATTGTGGGGGACTTCAACATGCCAGGAGTGGACTGGAGCACTCCAACAACCAGGATCAGAAGGGAGCAGGTACTGCTGGATGCCTTCCAGGACAGCTTCCTGTTGCAAATGGTCAGTGAACCAACCAGGTTAGGGAATACCCTTGACCTTGTGCTGGCAAATGGGGACTTTGTGAGAGAACTTACAGTGGAGGAACCTGTCAGGAGTGACCACCACTCAGTATGGCTCACATTGGATATGGGCAAGGAAGGAGGGAATCTGGCACAAGAGTGCTGGACTTCAGGAGGGCTGACTTTGGGAGAATGGGGAAGTGGTAAAGGGTACCTGGCCAAAATTCAATCTAGTATGGACACTAACCAGAGGTGGGAGCTCATAAAGCTGGGGATAGTGGAGGCAACCAAACCTGCAAAGCCCAGAGCAGGAAGGCTAGGGCTAAGAAACCGATCTGGTTGAGCAAGGAGGTCATAGAAAAGGTAAGGAGGAAAAGAGCTGTCTTTAGGAAGTACAAGAAAACAGGGAGGGGGGAGGACAGGGAGGAGTATGTGACAGAATCGAAGGAGGTGACAAGGGCAGTAAGGGGAGCCAAAGCATCTACGGAACTCAGGCTGGCACAAGGCATTAAGAAGGGGGAGAAGGACTTCTTTAAGTACATCAGGGAGAAAAGGAGCAGTAAGGATTAGGAAGGAGGGGGGTTGGGTGGAAGCAGGGTACGATAAGGCGGAAGCACTAAATGAGTACTTCTGCTCAGTATTTACTAAAGAGAAGAGGGAGGTGACACCCAAGGTGGGAGAAATAGCTGAAGCGGGGGGAAGTGGTGACAGATGGGGAAATCATGGAGGGCAGAGTTCGAGAGGGTTTGAAGGCACTGAGGGTGGATGAGGCGCCAGGCCCAGATGGCATCCACCCCAGGGTACTGAAAGAGCTGGCAGAGGTACTTGCAGGACCTTGGCGGACCTAGAGTTTAATGCCTCACCACGCTCGGGTGTGTACCTCTAGACTGGAGGATGATTATGGTGCTCTCTCCACAAGAGTGGCCCCAAGGATGAACCGGGAAACTACAGACCAGTGAGCCTCACATCCATCGTGGGTAAGCTAATGGAGACTATCCTGAAGGAGAGGCTGGTGGCCCTCCTAGAGGCCAAAGGACTACAGGACAGCAGACAGCATAGCTTCATACGTGGCAGATCCTGCCAAACCAACCTGGTCGAGTTCTATGACTGGGTAACTAGGCAGCTGGACAGGGGCCATGCAGTGGATGACCTGTATCTGGACTTCAGTAAGGCATTCGACTCGGTGCCACATGGAAGGCTGGGAAGGAAGTTAGTAGGCACAGGGGCGGGTGCAAAGCTGGTGAGATGGGTAGGAAACTGGCTGCAGGGAAGGCAACAGAGGGTGGTGGTGGGTGGGAGCTCTCGCACCCAAGGGCAGTGACGAAGGTGTCCCACAGGGCTCGGTGTTGGGACCAGTGTTGTTTGGGATATTCATTGCAGACATATCATGGGACATCAAGAGCAAGACTAGTCTGTTTGCTAATGATACCAAGGTTGGCGCGGTGGTGGATGACCTAGGGGATGGCAGGGGTTGCAGGATGATCTGGCAAAGCTTGAAACCTGGTCAGACACCTGGCAACTGGGGTTTAATGCCAAAAGTGCAAGGTGCTGCATTTTGGGATGAAGAACCCAAGGAGGAGTTACCAGCTAGGGGAGTGCAGCTAGCCCAGACAGAGGAGGAGGAGAAGGATCTGGGTGTGCTCATTACAGGGTCAATGAACAACTCGGCACAATGTAGGAAGGCAGCTGCAAAGGCCAACAAAATGCTGGGTTATATTGCAAGGGTATATCCTCGAGGAGGGAGGAGGTGATTCTGCCACTGTATAGGTCATTAGTTAGACCACACCTGGGTACTGCGTGCAGTACTGCCGCGTCCGTATCTGAAGAGGGACATTAAGTTACTGGAGGGGTACGCGGAGCGACAAAGATGATCAAGGGGCTGGGGGACTTATCATATGAGAGGAGGTTGAAGGAGTTGAACATGTACTCACTGGAGGAGAGGAGAGACAGGGGTGACATGATTGAAACCTTTAAATACATGAGAGGAATAAACAAGACAGGTACAGAGGGGCTGTTCAAAGTAAGGGAGGGGAGGGCCACCAGGGGCCATGATATGAGACTGGAGCGAGGAAGGTTCAGGAGGGAGATGAGGAGACACTTTTTTACAGAGAGGGTGGTGGCTGGGTGGAATGCGTTACCTGCAGAAGTGGTATGCAGTAGAACAGTGGACTGCTTCAAACAAGGATGGGACAGGACAAGGGGAGGGTTAATGAAGGGGAAGGGAGGGGCAGCTGCAGAATAAGGGGTGCTAGCTGCACATTCGAGCAGACTTGATAGACCTCTAGGCCTTTATCTGCTGGCAAATTTCGTATGTTTGTAGTGGGAGGCAGGTGTTGGGAATTCCCTAGTAGGGGAGAGAGGGAGAAAAAGAGAATCTAGCAGTGACTCCCCAGAAATGGTAAAGGGACAGGGGTGCTAGTGGTTGCATGGACAGGGAACAGAAAATGGATAGGAAGGAAGGGAAAAGTGGGTGTCACGACAAACCAGCTAGCAACAGGGGAAAATGGGCTAAGAAGGATGGATGTGGCGGGAAGAGAGAAGTCAATAGTGTGAGGAGGGAGGCCAATTTAAATTAACATAAATCTGGCACCTATGTTTAAGTCGCTGGGAAGACGAGACGTAGCAACAGATGGTGTTATATGTAGTGTCCCATCTGTGTAAGGGTGACTTGGAGGCATTAATATAGGTTGCAGCTCCATAAGTTAGAGAGGGGAGCAGAATATCTCTGGCAATGGCTATCCTAGCAGAAGGTGTCCGGATGTGACTAGTCTTATAGGCCAGTCCAATTTTGGATTTTACAGACTTGCATGTATCCAGGATATGTTGGTCAAAGTCAAGGGACCCATCGAGTAGGACTCCAAGATATTTGAACGAGTTTACTGTATTCAGTAGAGAACCATCAAGGTAGGCGATACTAAGTTGACTTTGGGCAGTCCTAAGTTTAGCCGCAGTACCAAAGACCATGGCCTGAGTCTTTCCCCATTAAGTAGGAGCTTGTGCCTGGAGAGCCAGGACTGAATATCATTAAAGGCAGCAGATAGAGTGTGTTGTTTACCACTGACGTACATTTTGAGCTATGGTACAGGATAAGGTCATCCACATAAAGGGGAGATGAGCAGTGAGGGATGTCCCAAGTAATGGGATTTATAAAAGTAGAAAAAAGAACGGGACCCAGGGTGGCATTTGCTCTGATATGGCAGAGTTAAATTTCATGAGTTGAGCTCTGTCAGTGAGGTAACTATTAAACCAGGATACAGATTGTGGTGAAAACTGAGAGATTGGGGATTAGAGAGCAGGAAAGAATGGTCAACCAAATCAAAGGCTTTTGTGAGGTCAGTGAATACAGCACCTGTTAGAAGTCCAGAATCTGTGGCACAGAGTACATCATTGATAAATTTGAGTAGAGCAGTGGTGGTACTATGCCCTTTGTGGAAACCATGCTGATTGGGTGAGAGCAGATTGGAATTGGACATATTCAGTTGTTTGGGTGGCTACCAGTTTTTCCAGGATTTTAGCTAACACGGCTAGAATCGCAATATGCACATAATTCAAAATGGGTTTTTTTTTTGTCCCCCTTCTTGAAAACAGGAGCGACTCTAGCAATTTTCCAAGTTCTAGGGACATAGCTTTGACACAGGGACAGGGTAAAAATTTGCTCTAGAGGGAAGGCAGTAAAAGAGGCAGCTAGTTTTAGAAGCCATAGCTCAATACCATCTGAGCCATTACTGGTGTTGTCAGAGACTGAATTGAGCAGTTTAAGGACATCAGCTTTTGAGATGGCTTTAAAGTAGAAAGGAGGGTGATCATGCTTATTGTTGGCCTTCGTATGGCAGGGGTTTGGTTGTACCCGAGGGAAGGTAGAGGTAAGGCTAGCAAGGTCAATGAAGTGAGTGTTAAAGAAATTTGCGTGATTGTCGGATTGTTACAGTGTGATGTTGGGTGGTACATGGGAAGCGGAAGTGGTGGGGTGGGTGAACGGGCCATAAATATATTGGGTGAAACCAAGGTATTTGTTATAATTAAGAGAAAAAAACAGTGTATGTACAGGAAACTCGCTTAAGTCAAGCTGAATCAGACAAATTAAATATGGGTATAAAAAAAAGAATCATCCAGTACAGCCAAATTCCTCAAAAAAAAATGTAAAGAACAAGTGTTAGTAAACATATTCTAGGGGAGAGGCCTGATACCAGTATAAAGCGGACGCTTAACAAATAAAAAAGTATTCTAGGGACATGGATATGTTCATCCACACTGTCTGGCAGGTTCCTCGCCGCTTTAAATCTTGCCAGAAGGTCTTCAAGCTAGCTCCTCCCACCCACCCAGGTGGTAAAACTCTCGGCTCCACCCCATGACGCCAGATCTTCCTTACCGCTGGGAAGCTCAGGTTTCCTCCTTAACACTCTGCGTGTAGACTGGATCCCAATTCTTCGGTTCGTCCAAAACTTATTTTAAAATTTTCAAGACTTCGGTCAAGTTTCTCCCTCGTGGCTGCGATGGACAAATCAACTCCTGGATTTCGGTGGTGCCCTTGTGGGCAGAAAATGTCCAGGACGGACCCGCACTCCACGTGTGTCTACTGCCTCGGCCTAGAACATGACCCGCAGGCCTGCGAGTTATGCCGTTCATTTTCGGCCAACGTCCTGGAAGACCGCGCTGCCTGGCTACAGCTTTCGCACCCCGGCAGCGCCACCACCAGTGAAGTCAAAGGAGGCCCGCCATGGCTACTATGGCGGCCGCCCGGCTGAGCAACTCTAGCAGATGATCGCCTCGAGGAGGAGGGCGCAGCCGCATCGCCTCTTCGGCTGCGCATTTATCCTGCCTCTCTGGGTACCTGTATTCAGCTTTAAGGAACTTTGCCAATCCCTTTCCACGAAGTGAGAGCTACCAGTGGGACATTCCTCTCGGTCCAGAAAGAAGGACCCAAAAGGTAAGTCCCATCATTGGCGTTCGTGGGAGCGGGAGAGGTCCCCTTCCCCGGACAGTCGACACTCGACTTCGGTCGAGGTTGCGGCTAAGGCTGCTGGCTTCACAGCGTCCCCATCAGACACCCTTCGACGTGGTCGAGATTTTTCTTGACCCGTCGGACAGGCTGTCGACTGGTGAAGCCAACAACCCTTCTTCACCAGTTCCCCCGGGGGAGACCGAGGACTTGCCCCTTGCCTCCGGTGCCGCAGTCCCAGGTTAAGGCTTCTGAGCCGAGGGAAGAGCGGGTGTCCCCCGCCCCTTCCCAGACCTGTCCTCGGAAGCACCGAGGATCTCGGTCTCTGACATCATCTCAGTCCAGCCCATCCTGCCATCGATTGTCTCGGCACCGAAGTAAGTGGCGCTGCTGCTGGTCCTTGTCTTCCTCCTCGGAAGAGGAGAGGCTTCCGTGCAAGTTGCTTCGACACTACGAGGACTTGATGTGGCAGCAGTTACTTCTGTCCGGGAACAAGCCGACACAGTCTCCTTCCCCGGCCATCAAGTGGCTGTCACCAGAGCGGCCGAAACAACCCCTCGCTGTAGCCGAGGTGCCCAAGCCTGGGCTGGTTGTTTGGCCGAAACCAGCTGCCCTACCGATTGTGGTGGAACCTCCGCCTCCACAACCGAAATCGGGGGCGCTGACCAAGGACTTTCGGTCAGGTCAGGGCCTGTCCCACAGGTTGTCGGTCACCCTCACTCCCGACCGTCTTCGGCAGGTGGAGGGTGGCTCAGGGCCCAAGAAGCTCTTCGCGGACTCCTCTGAGTCTGACGACGACTCCTCCCTGTTCTCCAGGCCCAATGACCTGGAGTCCTCCTGGGGGCCAGTCGATGCCCATCGTCCTTCATGGGTTTGCTTCGGCTCATCTCGGAGTCCACCGGGATGCAGCTCGAGCCCGTATCCAAGCGGGCCAAGTATCCTCTGACGGAGATACTGGACCAAGGGGATTCACCCATGGAGGCCTTTCCAGTGGCGGAAGCCATTGTTGGCCCAGCCTTGGAGCTCTGGCAGTGGCCTGCTTCCTGTCCTGCGCCTTCGGCCAGGATGGCCAGGAAGTATGCGGGTCCCACCGCTCTTGCCCGCGGAACACCCCTCTGCGGAGGGGTTGGTCACCAACAGTGTTTTCCGACGTTCCGGGAACGCTAGGGATGTGGACAAGCCCCCCGACAAGGAGTCCAAAAAGCTGGACTATGCCGGGCGCAAGGTATGTGCTGCATCCTCCCTTGGCCTCCGCCAGGCCAGCTTGGCCGTGCTGATGGTACACTTCTCCCACACCCTCATGGGCTCGCTGGATGAGGTGATCCCTCATCTCCCGGCTGATCTGCAGACCACGGTCTGGCAGGTACGGGACCAGGGTAGGGCAGTGGCTAAGCAGCAGCTCCAAACGGCTCTGGACATTGGAGACTCCTGTGCCAGATCGGTTGTGGCCACGGTGGCCATGTGCCGCAGAGTATGGCTGAGGATATCCACATTCACGGTGGATACCCAGCACAAACTGGCGGATGTCCCCTTCTTGGGGACTGACCTCTTCGGCCCTGGAGTGGAAGGTCACCTCCAGCGGATTGAAAAGTCCAGTGCCACTCTGGACTCTGTCACCTCCGCCCAGAAGGACAAAGGCCACCGACAGCAGCAGCACAAGTCCTTTCGTCTTCTCCAGCCTGCGCATCCAGCCCAACAGCACCAGGGCCAGCAGGTCTCGCGATGGCATCCCAAACCCAAGCCCGCGGCTTTCTCCAACAGGAAGCAGGGAGGTAAAGGCCCAGGAGGTCCCTCGGCCGGTCCCTCCTCTAAGCCTGCCCAGTGACGGGTTGAGGGGTGTTGCCCCGAGCCTCGCCGCTTTCCCCTGGGTTCCCCCCCATGGGGGGACGGCTCCGCCACTTCTTTCTGCTCGGTCCGTTATCACCATGGACCATTGGGTTTTGGAGGTGGTAGGAAAGGGCCTGCCCCTGGAGTTCGAGCAAGCCCCGCCCTTCCGAGCCGTCACCCCTCGGGGGGGCTACGGGGTCCGCTGCCTCTTTGTCGGCTTGCCGAGCCGATATTGCCCTGCTCCTTGAAACAGAGGTGATCAGGAAGGTGGCAGATCCTCCTCCAGATGCGGGGTTTGTGTCCAGGTACTTCCAGGTCTCAAAACGGACGGGGGGCTGGCGCCTCATTCTCGACCTGCATGACCTGAACAGGTTCCTATGGTCTCGGACCTTCAGGATAGTCACTGTGGCTCAGATAATCCCATCCTTGGAACAATGCGTGTGGTTCTGTTCTCTGGACCTTCAGGACGCGTTTTCACGTCCCAATCCGTCCGTCCCACCAGAGATTCCTCCGCTTCAGAGAGGAGGGATCCTTTTACGAGTTCTGAGCCATGCCCTTCGGCCTTTCCTTAGCTCCCAGGGTCTTCACCAAATGCATGGCAGTGGTGATAACATTCCTGCGGCGCTGAAGGGTCCGGGTGTACCCCTACCTGGACGACTGGCTGATTGCAGCCCCCTTCAGAGCGGAGGTGGAGCGGTCCAGAGATCTGGCCCTCCAGGTTTGCTCTCAGGTTGGCCTCCTCATCAACGAGGCCAAGTCTGAACTCATGCCAAAGCAGGTGATACAATTCATCGGGGCAGAACTTGACTCTCTACAAGCCAGAGCACGGCTCCCAGTGGACAGGGTCGAGGTTCTTTCCTCCTTTGCCCAATCATTTCAGGTTGGGCAATCGCGCCCTGCCCGGGACTTCCTGCGCCTCTTGGGCCTCATGGCGGCCTGCACCAGCGTGGTCCATTGGGCCCGCTGGTACATGCGTCCCCTTCAATGGGGGCTGGCCAGCCAGTGGTCACAGCACTTCGATCCGCTGGATCAGCTAGTGATAGTGACCCAGGGGACGTGGAACGCTCTCCAGTGTTGGACCGTCCCAGCACATCTTCAGGAGGGCATACCGTTTGTCCGCCCCGAGCCGATAGTCTCTCTGTCGACAGATGCCTCTCTGATGGGTTGGGGTGCCCATCTGGGGGAGCACAGAGCACACGGCCTCTGGTCCCCTCGGGAGTCCTGATGCCACATCAACCTGCTGGAGCTTTGAGCAGTTCGTCTAGCCCTCACCGCCTTCCCTCCGTTTCTACGGGGTCAAGTGGTTCAGGTCCAGACTGACAGTACCACGACCATGTACTACCTAAACCGCCAGGGCGGGATGCACTCTGTGCAGGGAAACTCTCCGCATTTGGTCACTCGTGCGCAGCTTGGAGGCAGATCTCCTCGCCATTCATGTGGCAGGAGCCTCCAACACCCTGGCCGAGGCCCTAAGCCGGATAGGGGCTGCGTCTCACGAGTGGTCTGTCCTGCCGGAGGTAGTACAAGATCTCTTCTCCCACTGGGGCGTGCCTCAGGCGGATCTGTTTGCCTCCAGGGAGAATGCAAAGCTGAGACTGTTTCATGCCCGCCCCCCTCAGCAGAGTCGCTGCAGAGGGATGCCTTCTCGAGGCCGTGGACCCCGGGCCTCTTCTACGCCTTTCTCCGATCCACAAGGTGCTTCTCAAGGCGATAAGGGACAGGGCGCAGGTGATTCTGGTAGCCCCAGACTGGCCCCGCCAGTTCTGGTATCCAGATCTCCTCAGTCTCAGCTCCAGGCTGACGAGGCGGGTTCCAGCCCGCCCGTGCCTGATTTCAGTCAATCAGGGGAAGGTATTCCATCCGGACCTTGAATCCCTGCACCTGACGGCCTGGTTCCTGAGCGGATAGAGTTCCAGGACTTGAGTCTTTCCGACGAGGTCCTCAACGTCGTTGAGGCGTCCCATAAGGAGTCGACCAGAAAATGCTACACCTTCAAATGGAAGAGATTCTCCATTTGGCATCAGGGCAAGGGCCTGGATGCTTCCTCCTGTTCCTTGGCCAGCATTCTGGACTACCTGTGATCCCTTTCTCAGCAAGGGCTTCGGTTGACGACCCTTAAGGTGCACCTGGCAGCCATCTCTGCTTAACGGGCGCGGGCTAGGAAGCAGTCGGTGGCACAGGAGAAGGTGGTCGGGCGCTTTTTCAAAGGCTTGGATCACATATCCCCTCCGGTGTGAGAACCTCCACCTCCATGGGATCTACTGCTGGTATTGGCTAAACTCATGGGCAAGCTGTTCGAACTGATGCACAGGTGTGACATCTCTCACCTGTCGTGGAAGACCGCCTTCTTGGTGGCTATCATGTCAGCCAGAAGGATGGGAGAGCTCCAGGCACTTCCCATCGAGTCTCCTTATCTGGTCTTCCACAGGGACAAGGTTTCCTGCGCCCCCACCCGAAATTCCTTCCGAAGGTGGTGTCAGAGTTTCACCTTAACCAGGTGTTGACTCTGCAGATGTTCTACCCCAGTCACACCTCGGAGGCCGAATATAGGCTTCATACTTTGGACCCTAGAAGAGCGCTCGCTTATTACAAGGAGGGACGGCTGAAGTTCGGGTAGAGGTTCCCCAGCTGTTTGTCACGTCCGCTGAAGCCGCAGCTGGCAGACCTGCAACCAAGCGGACGATAGGCAGGTGGGTCACCTCCTGCATAGATCTCTGCTATAGGTTGGCGGGCATGGAGCCTCCCAGAGGGATAAGAGCTCATTCTACCCGCCATACCACTGCATTGGTGGCTGCTTCCAGGGACGTCCCTATCCAGGAAATCTGCAGGGCTGCTACTTGGAAGTCAGCACACACCTTCATCACCCACTACCACATTGACCTTGAGTCACGCGGGGATGCTGGTTTTGGGACCTCGGTTCTCCAGTATTTATTTCCCAAGTAGGGGGTGTGCGCCTTGCTTCCCTCCTCCCGGAGAATTGCTAGGAGTCTGCCAGACAGTGTGGATGAACAACATATCCATGTCCCTAGAAATACAGGTTACTCACCTGTAACAGGAGTTCTAGGAATGGTATATGTTGTTCATCCACACGACGCACAACCTGACTTCCAGCAGGCTAGATCTGGCGTCATGGGGCGGAGCCGAGAGTTTTACCACCCAGGTGGGTGGGAGGAGCCAGCTTGAAGACCTTCCGGCAAGATTTAAAGCGACAAGGAACCTGCCAGACGCTGTGGATGAAGGACGTATACCATTCCTAGAACTCCTGTTACAGGTGAGTAACCTATATTTCTAGTGGCACCGGATTGGCCAAGACAACCTTAGTATCCTCTTCTACTAGCTCTGTCTCACAGCAAGCCTATACGGCTTCCCCTCACTCTCTTCTCACCCTACCACTGCTTGGAGTGACCTATCCAGACCTACAATCCCTTCACCTCAAAGCATGGCTCTTGAGTAGTTATAGTACCCAGACACCCAGTATTCAGAACAGGTCCTGAAAATCATAAGGATGGCCAAATAACAGGAGTACCAAGAAAACCTGTGCAGCTAAGTGGAAAAGATTTTCTTTTTGATGCAAGAGGAAACGCACACATCCTCTTAAAACCTCAGTACCCAGTCTTCTAGATTATTTGGTCTGCCTAAAGGACTCATCCCTAAAACTTCACCTAGCTGCAGTTTCTGCTTACCTGTCTGCAGGGAAGGACAAGTCAGTTATTTCTTTTCCTGTTTTTAAAACATTTCATAAAGTCTTCCTCCATCTTCAACCCCCATTTCAGGAACCTATTCCCCCTTTGGGATCTCAAGCTCTGCATTGCTAATCTTATGGAGCCTCCGTTTGAGCCCATGGCTATGGCCCATTTGAAATATGTTACCGTGAAGACAGTCTTTCTAGTTGCCCTAACTTCTGCAAGAAGGATTTCAGAACTTCAGGCACTCTGTACTGATCCAAACTACAGTATCCCTCATAATGACAAGGTAGGAAATTTCTTCCTAAAGTGGTTTCTGAATTCCACCTTAATCAGTCCATTACCCTTCCTGTTTTCTTCACTGAGAAATCCACTCCAGGGGAGCAAAGGCTCCACAGTCTGGATGTCAAAAGAGCCCTGTCCTACTGCTTGGACCACACCAGGCAGTTCAGGGGCTCCACTACCCAGCTTTTCCTTACTTCTGGGGAGGTAGGCAGAGGAAAACCAGCCTCTAGTAGAACTATCTCTCGCTGGATAGTCTCCTGTAGTCAGTTTTGCTATGACAAGGCTGGTAACCATTTCCCTCAGGGCACATTCTACCAGGGTCACTGCTGCCACGGTGGCAGCTACAAGGGACAGTCCCTTGCTTGTTGTCTGCAATGCAGCCACATGGAAGACTGTACACACATACACAAAGTGTTATTGCCTGGGTGTACAGTCCAGATCCGATGCCAAATTTGGCAGGGCGGTCCTACAGAGCTTCTTCCCTTAGTAGGTTCTGTACCTGCCTCCCAGCTGCGCTGCTTTGTAGTCTGCTATTGTTACTGATGCTAAGGGAACCCTGGGGTGAGAAGAAATAATTACTCACTGTAGTAATCTTGTTTCTTCCATGATGTCCTTTAGTATCTGTAACCTCCCACCCTCCTCCCCTGGTAACCTAACTGAAGAGGACTCTGCTCTTTTGTTGCCAAATTTGTTCTGGTGGTGTCAAATTTGTTCTGGTGTTGTGAATAACATTTAAAGCAAAGTTTATATTTCACTACCATTTCTCTGTCGTTCATGCTTTTGCATGATTTTTAAAGCCTGTTAGGACAGACTCCATATGGGCATGTTCTCAGCATAGCTTCAAAGAAATTCTGGTGCCCTCTGGGCAAGCGGCACTCTGCACACCCTCTAACTCTCTCCTGATTGGCTAATTCATTTTATTCATTATCATAAACTCTACCTTCTAGGCAGCTTAACCTGGCCAGCTTACTTCTATTGTTACTAATGCTAAAGGACACCTTGGAAGAAACAAGATTACTACGGTGAGTAATTTTTTACTTCCCATTCCGCAGTCAACCTGGAGATTATGAAACAGGAACATCTCCTGATTCTTGTGGCAGGGAAGATGTCCTAGAGTGGCTTTGGCAGCGCTGTGTAGGCCCAGGGTCAAGGGGGGACTGGCACTCCCAGATCTGTGGCTGTACTATGAGGTTGCTCAGTTGCAAGTAGTGATAGACTGGTTACAGAACAATACAGATAAACAATGGGTAGCTCTGGAAAGAGTGCCTGCCTACAGGCCCTATCGAAGAATAGACGCTGAACATATTACAAATATGTAAATCATATTTGTCCAAACTCCTTTACAGATATGGAAAAAATGGGCAAAAAAGATATGAAACAATTGCTTGGCTGCTCCCTATACATCTGCAGTCTAACGTCACTGCAGCACCATAGATACTGGCTATAAGGTGTGGTATCGAAAGGGCCTACACTTTCCATGGCAAATGTTGCAGGGGAAAAACTAAATTATTTCAAAACTTGGTACGAGAATGTGGGCTCCTGAACAGAAATCTTCTGTTGTTTTCAAGTGAGGGCATATTAACTCAGATGTTGACAATGGGGGTGGGTCCAGATGCACTAAACCCTCCGTACAGACTCGCATAGCAGTCCATACAAGGGCACTGTATTCCCCATATCTTATCTGGTTTATACTGTGCCTTGCAGGAAGCGAGTAAATTTACATTGCTGGGAGCATTTCTAGAATGGGAACAGAGATGAAGGCCTCTCTTCCTGGAGAGAATTTCTGGGAATTAATTGCAAACACATACAACAAAACTACCTCTTCCATGATTAGGAGAGAGTTTACTTGGAAGTGTTTGGTACATTTCTTTATTACCTCAATACAACAAATGCATAGAGTAATCACAGTGCAGTGCTGGAGACAATGAGCCACACACTTGCATGTGTTCTGGGAGTGTCTGCTTCTAATACCTTTTTTCAAGAAGTGGAGAGAGCACCTAATAGAATCTTTACTGCACAGTTCACTCTGACAAAAGAACTGGTCCTGTTCCATATCTTTCCTCTTGAAATGAAAGATTCTGCAATAAAATACCTTATAGGTACAGGGTTCATTTCAGATATTTATCTTTGTGTGACATTGACGTACTGGGTATATAAAGTAAGGGTCAAAAGAAAAAAGTAGAAGTCATATTGTTCAGCCGAGCCCGAATTTGTAAAACAGCAGTTTAAAACCTCTAACAGTGGGCACATTCTTGTACCACGTTTTGAAATAATTTCTTTCCTGCAACATTTGCCATGGAAAGTGTAGGCTCTTTCGATACCACACTTTATAACCTGTTGGTATTTGCTTGGGAGCAGTTAAAAAGTGCATAACAAAAAATGGTTAACCAATACTATTCTCATATTAAATGAATGGGTACAGCTAGTAAACTCCATTTATTAGATAGAAATCTTAAAGAGCTGCTGATGCATCAAAGAAAATGTTGAAAAGCATATTTAGGTACAATTCAGCTTGCATTGCATATATTAGTTTTTGTTGACCGGGTAAGTGCACTAGACAAACCCTGCCTATTTTCAGGCACGGCCCGGGGTGGGGGAGGGGGGGATACAGATGAATGGCAACTGACCTTGAACCAGATTTAGCTGTTGGTGGTATTTTTAGTGAATGAGGGAAATTTGGCCAGGACACAGGGGAAATTCCCCTACTCTTTTCGATAAGTGCCATGGGATCTTTAACATCCACCTGAACTACCACCAATCCAGGCAGATGGGATGTTGGTTTAACGTCTCATCCGAAAGACTGCACCCCTCTCATACTGCACTACAGTGTCAGTACTAGGATATTAACCCAAGTGCCAGATGTGGGAACTGAACCCACAGCCCTCTGATCTCCCGGCCTCGGAGGCGAGTGTGCTAACTACTGAGCCACTGACACTATATATTCTATAGATTTCTCCTCCCCGTTATTTATTACTGAGGACACACTCATAAGTACGCAATCTTTATACCTTAGAGTTCATCTGCCTCTAGCTTATTCCCTACTTCAAGTCATAATCTTGGGCTGTTAAATGTTATTTTAATCTTAAATGACTACTTCGGGGGACAGGAAAATGCTCCATTAGGGCCAAGGGAGAATGCCAGGAGGTAAATTCAAATCATGTGGGGATCCACAGGGCCCGGGACCTGCCTGTCAGCCTGATGTTCCCTGGCAGCACGGCACATGTTCCAGTCCGGTTTTTCAGCTCCACTGTTTTTTTTTTTTTTTTTCTCAGAGCTGCAACCCCTTGTCTGCGTTGATTCCACTGTATAGCTTGAGTCCACACTTTGCCTGCAAGTTTCTTGGCCAGTGCTGGAGTGGTTGTGGAGTGCTGTGGGAGGGGGAATGGAGCTCACTCTTCAGGCTGTCCACCAGCTCATGACGTCACTGGAAGTCTTATCTAATTTTTCATAATAATTAAAATTTTTTGAAACAGTTCTATTATTTTTGATAGTTATTTAGCTGGTTTCAGTGGTCACTGCTGATCCCAACTTTAGAAATAAATGTGACAAGAGAGTGCAGGGGTGAGCATAACCATGCAGCAGAGTTTGAATTTCATTCTGAATTCTGTAATTAGCATAAACCTTTTAAAGCTCCAGGGCAGCTAATTCCGGGGGAATGACTGCATTTAATAAGCATAGTGAGGGACCATTTGGAAAAAAAAAAACAGTATTACTGTGGTGAGTAGTAAAGGTGAAAGGGCACCCTAATTCTGGCTCCAGGGATCAAGGACAGTGCAGACCTTGTAATGGCTCAGGTGGTTGAACACACACACTGTTCCCACATGGTCGAAGGGTAGTTTTCTCTTCGCTGTCAAACTCCAAGGAGCAGTAAAACAATATTGGCTGTTTAGTGCTGAGTAGGAAATGCAAGGAGCACTGGAATTCCCCTGTTCTAGTAGCACTGTGCGCCCCCCGGCTCTCATGTTCTGGGGACTTTGTTTCTTCTAGAACCTCTCCCTCAGGAAGACCTTAGTGCTTATGGAACTGCCTGGTTTGAGGCACTAATCAGAATGTGAGCACACATCATACTGAAAACAGCCCCCACAATACCGCCAAGTCTGGTTTTCTTCTGATGCTGTCAAACATTTAGGCATTGCCTAGACTGCCTGCATCTAATCGGATTCATACACATAGCCAACCAAGAGATTGTTGTGACATCAGAGTCCCATGATGGATAGGCTGAGATGGGAGTCTCTGTTTGTATTTGTATTCTTCCTCCTGCTATCTGCTTTTTGTATGCTCATAACCAGGGCCCCTGGTGTTCTGCGGCAGAATTTTCTGATTTCTGCGGCAGGGCTTCATGATTTCTGCAGCAGCATTTTCTGATTTCTGCGGCATGATTTATTCATTTCTCTGGCAGAATGCAGTCCTGTCATTGGCTAAATGTGATGTGATGTCATCGATGATGACATATGCTGAGCATAGAGGAGGGGCTTCAGGATAAACGAGGTGGGAAAGAAAGCCTGACACTATGGAAAAACAGTATATTTATATGAAAATTCACCAAAACAATGAATTCTGCGGCACAATATATATTCTGCAGCATGATGCAAATTCCGCAACCGCAGAACCACAGAATTCCAAGGACCTTGCTCATAACCTTCGATGGCTTAGTATCCATTTTTGTAACTTTTGGTTGTATGTTTTTGCATGTGTCTCTTCTTGTGCAGCGATGCATGCTAACTGTGTCTGAAATTCATGTGTTTTTACCTGTTGTAGTCTTCCGGGTTATACCTGAAAATAGGCATTGACTTGTCTAGTTTACCTTACATGATGCACAAAATTTCATAAATAATAAATCCATTGGCAGCAGGGTAAACGCCTGCTGCTGCATGCAAGCTCCAAACCACGCTGAGGAATGGAGCTTCAGCCTCTTGTTGAGCTTCTCTGCAATTACTGACACATTACTTTTCTGCCCTTGTGCAGTTGGATGCATTAAACAGCTCTTACTTTGAGAAGGCTCTTGCAGTAGGTAATTACATATAGGACTGACACCGGCAGGCGTCAGGACCCCACGAAAAAATTTCTAGCTAGCAGTCTCTGGTGGGGGACCGCCCCCACGTCAGGTGACCGACGTCAGTATAAAGGGGCGGTCCCCCACACCCGCCTTCCAGTTCTTTCCTGCTGGTAGCTCATGTCAGCGCCTCACGGTAAAGTTCAGCGCTTGTCAGCCTCAGTCGTTGGTAGTTTTTACAGAGTTATTTTCGATTTTTTTCGAATTTTTGTCAGGTATTCGTCGGTGTATGTCGTCCCTTACAGCCTCCGAGCATAAGAACAAGTACGACTCGTGTGGCGCCCAACTCCCGCACAAGAACGGCCATTCCCAGTGCCTCTTCTGCCTAGGCCCAGATCATCAGGTGGAGAAGTGCCAGCACTGCGTTAAATTCAGCGCAGCCACTTGCAGACGGCGGCAGCAGTCCCTGGAGGCCCATATTTTAAAGAAAATGTCCTCCATGGAAAAGGAGTTAAATAAGCTCCAGCAGGCGTCTACTTTTCCCCCAAAGGCCATCGCAAGAAAAAAGACAAGTAGAAGCACCGGGACAAGGGCTCCTCATCCACCGCATCATCTTCGGGAGGCGCCTTGCTTCCAGGTAACTTCCGCCTGGGACCGATCCATAGCGGCCACCTTGGGGGTTTCCAAAGCGTCGGTTCTCCATTAAAAGCGTACTCGGCCCTTTGGGCGCCTCCGGGCTATTGGAGGCCTCCACTCCTGGTAAAGCCGCCATTGTGTGGCCTACTGGTTCGAGCGGCTCCAGTAAGCCGGATGTCTGCTCCTCCAACACCCGCACGGAGACGGTCGATAAGTCACCCAACCCCCTCGGGGCGGTGAACGGCCCCTCTTCCGCCTGACCAGGCTGCCCCTCCTTCGCGACCTGCCTCGGGCGATGGGTTCGCCAAGTCAGATGTCTGCTCCTCTGGCATCCGCCCGGACCCCACTGCTAAGTCTGATGTCGGCTTGCCTGACGTCCGCACAGCAGCTGAGCCGACGCCAGACCCTCCCATGTTCGCCATTCCCGGCTCCCCACAGCCTTCGTTGCCCTCTGGGGCCCTGGGTCTCCTCAGCCTGACCCCAGGGATTTTTCTCCTTCATTCCCGGGTGATGCCGAGGTTCCTGCTGCACCCCCATCAGACTGTCCGCCTGCTGGGCCGACCGACCTGACGTCTGCTCCCCAGACGACGACCCCGATGCTGGCTTCCTGGCCCCGACGCCGGTCTTGCTGACCCCGGTCGACATCCCGCTTCTGGATGCTGCTCCAACGCCGGGCCCACTGGGCCTTCTGCTCCAGACCTGCCCGTGGGCCCCCCGGCCGGGCCATCTGCTCCGGCAGACCCCTTGGTTCCCGGTTATCCGACCCAGTCGTATCAGATGCTGTCTTACTTGGCTCCGCAGTACCCGACGCTGGGCTTCCCGCAGTCGGGTTATGGATACGCGACTTACGGGTATAATCCATGCCCGTATCCCGCTCCTCCTCCACCGCCCCCTCAGCCGCCGGTGGACTTGAAGGAGACTCTGGCCCTCCTGGTGGGCTGAGGCCAATGCTCAGCTCACCAGAGAGGTGGAGAGTCGTCTCCCGACGACTGTGCCAGTTCAAGTTCGTCTGCAATGACAGACTCCCTTCCCACCTCCGGACACCAGGGCCGAACCCTCTGGTTACAGGGCGGGGGACGGCACGCTTCCCCATGGGCTTTCCAAGGGGTCCATTCCTCCCCTATGCCAGGAGAGGGAGTCTTCCTCCTCATCTTCTTCCTCCTCGGACACCTCTGACGACTCTGACAGTTGTTCCGAGCCGGACGATGAGACACTTCGTCTAAGCCCAGGCCAAGGACTCCTCCGAAGTCCCCTTTGGAGGATCCTTCTTTTACCGAGTTGCTGCGCAAAATCCAGGAGGTTCGTACGTGGCATTACTTGGAGCCGAATCCCCAGCGTAAGAAACTCGCTGAGCATCTGGATCTACCCGTGACGGCTCCCACCTTGGTGCCACCCTGGATTGAGCCTCATGCCGATCTTGTTTCCACTATTTGGAAGCAGCCGTCTGCTTTAGCCCCACTTCCTTGGAAGTCGAACAGGCTATATCAGGCTCCCGAGGGTGTGGACTTCTTAGATTCTTGCCCTCTAGCTGATTCGGTCGTGATTAGTGCCGCTCATTACCGGACAGCTAACCTGAAACATCTGAGCTCTTGTCCACCTGACAAATAATCCAGTCTTCTGGACCAGTATGGGAGGAAGATCTATGCTTCTACCACTCTCGGTATTAGGGCCGTAAATTATGTTGGTCACATGGCGATTACCAGAAGGTGATTCTTAGTGAGGTGGAATCGAAACTGGACTCCCTTCCAGACCCTCAAGTCAAACAGGAAGTGGCTGACCTCGTCTGCTCTGCACGTTCGGCCAGTCGGCACATGCTTCGTGCTACTTATGATGCAGTGGACACTGCTGGTAGGAGCTCCGCTTTCGCTGTAGGCTTACGGCATCATGCCTGGCTCCGTGTGTCAGGGTTGGTCCCGGAAGTGCAGTCGGCTATTCAGGAAGCGCCCTTCCGGGGTTCGGTGCTGTTTGATGGTGATGTCAAGGACATTATCACCGATGTGCAGGAGAAGGGGACTGCACTGAAGTCTGTGGACTCCATGTATCATCCCCATCAAATGCAACGCCGTCCCTTTTGCAGACTGAATCGCCAAAGGCGAAACTCTAAACGCCGGGCCCCTCCAACTGCCAAGCCTCCTCCGCCCAAAAAGGCAGCGGGTGCTTCAGCTGCGACGCTGCCCCACACCACCTGACTCCTTTCCTCTCTCACAGCCTCTGGGCCTTCCGGAGGAACCGGTAGGAGGGAGGTTTTCCCTCCACCTCCCGGGTTGGGAGAGGATAACTTCAGATTCCTGGGTGCTCCAGCTGATCACAGGACACTCGATAGAGTTTCTCCAGAAACCACCTCTTCACCCTCCCCCAAGGTCATCGTACTCTCGAACAACTTCTTCTGGTCCAGGAAGAGATTTCAGCACTTTTGCTGAAGGAGGCGATGGAGCTCGTCCCCCTCTCTCTTCAGGGAACGGGTTACTATTCCCACTTCTTCCTGGTCCCGAAGAAGACAGGAGATGTAAGGCCAATTCTCGACTTCAGTTCCTTGAACTTACTCTTGGAGTACAAGATGTTCAGGATGCTCTCCCTTCAGGGTCTCCTGCTCCTCCTTCAGCTGGGACAGTGGCTGTGCGCTCTGGATATGCAGGATGCTTACCTGCACATCCCTATCCGCTCTTCTCACTGCAAATACCTCCATTTTGCTTTCCAGGGGGACCACTACCAGTTCAAGGCCCTCCCATTTGGTCTTTCCTCGGCACCCCAGGTGTTCACCAAATGCCTTTCGGTGGTAGTGGCCTACCTGCGTACCCAGGGGTGCAGGTTTTCCCGTACCTGGACTATTGACTCCTGGCAGCTCTGTCCAGGGAGGATCTCCTGTGCTTCCTTTCCCTTACCCATGGGGTGTTTTTCTCCCTGGGCATCACCATAAACCACTCCAGGTCCACTTGATCCCGTCCCAGAGGCTCCAGTTTATCGGGGTGATCCTGGACACTACCTCTGGCAGGGCCTTCCTGCCACCGGACAGGGCGGCCACACTCCAGGCTCAGGTCAGCTTGTTGTCTGGCCGCAGGTGGGTCAGTGCCAGGTCGGTCCTTCGCCTCCTCGGGCTTATGGCGGCCGCAATCCCAACAGTCCCTCGCGCTCGGCTCCACATGAGGATCTCTCAGTGGATGCTTCGGTCTCAGTGGGATCAGTTAGTGGATGACCTGGGCCAGCTTGTCCTAGTCTCCTCCCCCATAATTCGGGACTTGCAGTGGTGGATGGTTCAGGACAACCTTTGTCAGGGGCTTCCCTTCTGTCTTTCTCCCTCCTTCTAGACTCTGACCACAGATGCCTCGGGCAAAGGTTGTGGAGCCCATCTTGGACCTCATAGGACCCAGGGTTCCTGGTCCAAGCTCAAGAAAACTCTTCACGTCAGTATGCTCGAGCTTCGGTCAGTGATTTATGCTCTTCAAGCTCTGCATCTCCTTCCCGGCCACTTAGCCATACAGACAGACAATATGTGTGTGGTATGGTATGTCAACAAACTGGGAGGGACTCGTTCCTACCCTCTTTGCAGGGAAGCGATGCGAGTTTGGGATTGGGCAGTACAGCACAACCTCCACCTCACGGCAGTTCACGTCCCTGGGGTCGAGAACACCTTAGCAGACAAACCTCAGTTGCTCATCTGCTCAAGCTTACGAGTGGGAACTGGATCAGGGGGTCTTAGACGATATCTTCCTACGTTGGGGAACACCACAGGTGGACCTGTTCGCCTCACCTCTATAAACGCAAAGCTTCCTGATTTCTGCTCGCTCGCTCCGGAGCGCGGCATTTTTTGGAGAGCTGCTCTGTCTCTAGTTTGGAAGGACAGATTTGTCTATGCTTTCCCCCCCGATCCCTTTGATTCTGGGAGTCTTACAGAAACTCTGTTCAGAAGGAGCTCGAATGATACTGATTGCTCCTTTCTGGCCCAGGCAAGTTTGGAACTCTCTTCTGCAACAATACTCAGAGGAACCTCCTCTTCCTCTGTCGCAACTTTTACTGACCCAGGATCAGGAGGCCCTGGTCCATCCAGGTCTCAAGTCCCTTCAACTGCACGCATGGCTCCTGCTGACATAGATCAAGCCCGATTTAGGGTTTCACCCCGAGTGGCTGAGATTTTGGTGGAAGGTAGAAAACCCTCCACTAGGTCTACCTATGCCATGAAATGGAAACGGTTCACAGTCTAAACATAGAAACATAGAATTTGACGGCAGATAAGGACCGCTTGGCCCACCCAGTCTGCCCATTTCCCTACCTACTGGATAAGCTGCAGATCCTAGTTAACCAGCAGCCTACTTCTTCCTACCCCCACCCCCTAGAATGGCCTTATGACTGTCCCATGCATGCTTGAGTTCCACCACTGTTTTTGACTCCACGACCTCCTCGGAAGGCCGCCCATGCATCCACAACCCTCTCTGTGAAAAAATATTTCCTAAATTACCTCTGAGCTGCCGCCTCTATCTTCAAATTGTGCCCTCTTGTTCTTGCACACCTCTTTTTGAAAGATGCTACCCTCTTGGACTTTGTTGATTCCCTTGAGGTACTTGAACGTTTCTGTCATGTCCCCCCTCTCCCTCCTTTCCTTGAGGCTATACATATTAAGCTCCTTTCGTCTCTCTTCATATGTCTTCCGGTGCAGACCCTGCACCATTTTAGTTGCCCTGGGCTGCTTCAAAAGATTTCGAGCCTTTCTCGTGCTCTGTTGGGCAGCTGCTGGATTACCTGTACCACCTCTTTGATTTGGGTCTCGGTCACTCATCCTTGAAGGTACACATGGTTGCCATTTCGGCCTACCATGTCCCTTTTGCAGGCAGGACGTTTGCTCAGCTGGAGGTCTCTTAAGACTTTCCTTAGAGGGGTTCTCTACTTGAGACCCCCTGTCCGTGTTCCTTCCCCTCCTTGGGATTTGAATTTCATCTTCGAGAAGCTTACTCTGCCTTCTTTCGAACCGGCAACTTCAGCAGACATGAAGTTCCTCTCATGGAAGACACTCTTCCTAGTGGCCATTACTTCTGCTCTGAGGATTTCCGTGCTCCAGGCCCTGATGTGTAAATTCCCGTATTTTATTTTTCACAAGAAACATGTGGCTCTACGCACCAACCCTAAGTTTCTCCCCAAGGTGGTAGCGGAATCTACTTTGAACCAGTCCATAGAGTTACCTGCTTTCTTTACGCAGCACTCCAATCAACGGGAGTATCTCTTACACAGTCTGGACGTTCACCGAATTCTGAGATATTACACTAACAGAACAAAAAGATCTCAAAGACTGATCAACTGTTTGTCTCTTTTGCCCACAAAAGAGAAGGCGGTGCTGTTTCTAAGCAATGCCTGTCCAAATGGTTGGCTCATTGTATCACTTTCTGTTATGAAAAGTACAACAAGACCCTTCCGGGTCAAGTGAGAGGCCACTCCACCAGAGGAGTCACTGCCTCGGCAGCTTGTTTCAGAAATGTGTCAGAGGCGCGGACATCTGTGCTGCTGCCACTTGGACTTACATCCATGCCTTTACAAAACATTACAGTTTGGATATTGCCTCTCGCCGTAGAGCAGGCTTCGGGCTTGCTATTCTGCAAGGCCTCCATTCCTAAGGCCTTCACAGCTAGAGGACCTACTTTGAGTAGCTTTTTTACCTGATGTAGTCTTCCGGGTTATACCTGAAAATAGGCATTGACTTGTCTAGTTTACCTTACATGACGCACAAAATTTCATAAATAAATAAATCTATCAGCAGCAGGGTAAACACCTGCTGCTGCATGCAAGCTCCAAACCACGCTGAGGAATGGAGCTTCAGCCTCTTGTTGAGCTTCTCTGCAATTACTGACACATTACTTTCCTGCCTTTGTGCAGTTGGATGCATTAAACAGTTCATCATGGCCTGTTAAGTTATTCTACTGCAGTGTCACAGACATTTATATTAATGATGGTTTAAAATAGTTTTCTAGGGACATGGATATGTTGTTCATCCACACTGTCTGGCAGGTATCCTTGCCGCTTTAAATCTTGCCGGAAGGTCTTCAAGCTGGCTCCTCCCACCCACCCGGGTGGCAAAACTCTCGGCTCCGCCCCATGACGCCAGATCTTCCTTACCGCTTGGAAGCTCAGGTTCCCTCCTTAACGCTCTCGTTATGACTGGTTCCTAATTCTTCGGTTTTCCAAATTTAAAAGTTTTTTGCTTAAAAGACTTCGGTCTTCTATCCCTCGCGGCTGTGATGGACAAATCAACTCCCAGTTTTCGGCGGTGCCCTTGTGGGCAGAAGATGTCTCGGACGGATCCGCACTCCACGTGTGTGTACTGTTTAGGCCTCGAGCACGACCCGCAGGCTTGCGACCTGTGCTCTTCCTTCTCAGCCTACGTCCTCGAAGACCGTGCCGCCCGTTTACAACTGGGGCGCCCCGAGAAACGTTTTCCACCGGTTAAGTCAAAAGAGGCCCGGTCGGCGGTTTCCGTGGCGGATCAGCTAAAGCAGATGATCGCCCTTGAAGAGGAGGCGGCGCAGGCCGCATTTTCCTCGACCGCGGCTTTTATTTCGCTTTCCCTGGGTTCCTCTTACACTGCTTCTTTTAGGGAGCTTTGTCTGTCCCTCTCCACTAGGGGAGAGGGACCAACATCTGCTGGACCTTCTTCTCGGTCCAAGAAGAAAGACAAGGGTAAGTCTCTTCGTCGACGCTCTTGGGAGCGGGAAAGGTCCCTCTCCCCGAGTTGTCGGCCATCGACTTCGGTCGATCGTTCGGCTTCGGCCACTGGTCTCACGGTGTCCCCGTCAGGTCAGTTGACCGAGACTCCCATCGACGCAGTCGAGATCTTTCTCGACCCGTTGGACGGGTTGTCGATCGGCAAAGCCGAAAATCCCCTCTACCCGGTTCCCCCGGTGGGAGTTGAGGATCCCGTGGGCTTGCCAATGCCTCCGGTTCCGGAGCCCTTGGGTGTTCCCTCCGAGCCGAGGGAGGAGCAGGTTCCACCCGTCCCTTCTCCTCACCGCCTCGGAAAAGCCGAGGTTCTCGGTCTCTGACTTCTTCGGTCCAGCCGATCCCGCCATCACAGGCGGTCTCGGTCTCAGCACCGCGTGAAGTGGCGCCGCCGCTGTCTCTTCCTCCTCCTCGGATGAGGCTTGACGCAAGTTGCCGATGATACGAGGACTCATGTGGCAACAGTTTTTGACTCGATAGCCGACGCGCCGCCTTCCCCGCCATTAAGTGGCTTGTCACCTGAGCGACCAAACAACCCCTGTTTTACCCGAGGAGCCTGTTGTCAGGCCAGTTGTTCGGCCGAAACCAGCTGCTTCACTGATTCCGGTGGAACCTCCGCCTCCACAGCCGTGGTTTGGGGCTCCGACCAAGAATTCTCGGTCGGCTCAGGGTCTGCCCCATAGGCTGTTGGTCACCCTCACTCCCGATCGCCTCGGCAGGTGGAGGGTGGCTCAGGCCCAGGCAGCTCTTGCGACTTTTCCGAGTCAGACGACGATTCCTCCTTCTTCCCAGGTGAGTGGACTTGGAGTCCTCTGAGGTCAGTCGCTGGACGACAGCCCTTCGTCCTTCCTGGGGTTGCTCAGACTCATCTCGAATCCACCGGATGCAGCTCGAGCTCCATCCAAGCGGGCCAAGTATCCTCACGGAGATATTGGACCGAGGGTCTCCCACGGAGGCCTTCCCTGTGGCTGAGGCCATTGTGGGCCTGGCCTTGAGCTCTGGCACGCCCTGCTTCCTGTCCTGCGCCTCGGCCAGGATGGCCAGGAAGTATGCGGTCCCTCCGGTTCCCTGTCCGGTTCTCGGAACATCCCTCGGCCGAGGGTTAGTTACCGACAGCGTTCTGCGCGCGGAAACTGAGGATGGGACAAACCTCCCGACAAGGAGTCCAAGAATTGGACTATGCCGGGCAAAAGTCTACGCTGCTCCTCCCTTGGCCTTCGCCAGGCAAGCTCGGCCGCACTGATGGCACATTTTCTCACGCCCTGTTGGGCTCCCTGACCAGGTGGTCCCTTATCTCCCGGCTGACCTGCAGACCACGGTCAAGCAGGTGCGGGACCAGGGCAGGGCAGTGGCCAAGCAGCAACTTCAGACTGCTTTGGACATCGGTGATTCATGCGCCAGGTCAGTAGCGGCTGCAGTGGCTATGCGCCGTCGGGCATGGCTGAGGATATCCACCTTCACAACGGATACCCAGCACAAAATGGCAGATGTCCCCTTCTTGGGGACCGACCTCTTCGGCCCTGGAGTGGAAGGCCACCTCCAGAGGATCGAAAAGTCCAATGCCACCTTGGACTCGGTATCATCCGCTCAGAGGACAAGGGCCGCAGACCTCAACACAGCCCTTCGTCTGCCTGCGCCTCGGCACGCCCGCCCAGCAACACCAGGGCCAGCAGGCTCGCGCTACGCCCCAAACCCAAGCTCGGGCTTCCTCCTCCAGGAAGCAGGCAGGTAAAGGCCCAGGCAGTCCTCGGTCGGTCCTCCTCCAAGCCTGCACAGTGACGGGTTGAGGATGTCGCCCCCAACCTCGTCACCTCACCCCAGGTTCCCCCCGTGTGGGGACGGCTCCAGTACTTCCTTTCCGCCTGGTCTGCTATTACCACAGACAGGTGGGTGTTGGAGATGGTAGGAAAGGGCCTGCCTCTGGAGTTCGAGCAGGCCCCACCCTTCAGAGCCGTCGCACCTCGGGGGGCCTCGAGGTCCGAAGCCTCGCTGTCAGCTCGCCGAGCCGACATCGCTCTCCTCCTCGAGAAGGGGTGATAAGAGAGGTGGCGGATCCTCCCTCAAACCCGGGTTCGTGTCCAGGTACTTCCTGGTTCCGAAACGGATGGGGGGCTGGCGCCCCATTCTCGACCTACACGACCTGAACAAGTTCCTAAGGTCTCAAACCTTCAGGATGGTCACTCTGGCTCAGATAATCCCATCCTTGGAACATGGCGTGTGGTTCTGCTCTCTGGACCTACAGGACGCGTTCTTTCAGCTCCCTATCCGTCCATCCCATCAAAGGTTCCTTCGCTTTCGAGTGGAAGGTTCCCTTTTCGAGTTCCAAGCCATGCCCTTCCGCTTATCTCCAGCTCCCAGGGTCTTCACCAAATGCATGGCAGTGGTGACAGCATTCTGGGCGCCGAGGGGTCCGGTTTACCTTACCTGGATGATTGGCTGATAGCAGCCCCTCCAGACAGGAGGTGGAGCGTCCAGAGACCTGGCTTTCCGGTTTGTTCTCAGATTGGCCTCCCCATCAACGAGGCCAAGTCGGAACTCTAGTCAAGCAGGTGATTCTTTCATCGGAGCAGAGCTCGACTCTTTCGAGCCAGAGCATGGCTTCCGCGGACAGGGCCAAGGTTCTTCCTCCTTTGCCCAGTCATTTCTGGTTGGGCAATTGCGCCCTGCCCGGGACTCTCGCCTCCTGGGTCTCATGGCGGCCTGTACCAGCGTGGTCCATTGGGCCGCTGGAACATGCGCCCCTTCAGTGGGGCTGGTCAGCCAGTGGTCACAACGCGCATCCATTGGACCAGCTAGTGACGGTGACCCAGGGGATGTGGAACGCCTCCAGTGGTGGACCGCTCCAGTTCGCCTGCAGGAGGGCATCCTGCCGTCTCCGCCCGAGCCGACGGTCTCTATCGACCGATGCGCCTGATGGGTTGGGATGCCCATCTGGGGAACACCGAGCGATGGCCTCTGGTCCCCGCGGGAGTCCCGATGCCACATCAACCTGCTGGAGCTCCGAGTGGTCCGCCTAGCTCTCACCGCCTTTGCTCCGCTTCTTCGGGGTCAAGTGGTCCGGGTCCAGACCATGTACTATCTAAACCACCAGGGCGGGACGTGCTCCATGCTCCTATGCAAGGAAGCTCTCCGCATCTGGTCACTCGTGCGCAGCCTGGAGGCGGATCTCCTAGCCATTCATGTGGCAGGAGCCTCCAACACCCTGGCCGATGCCCTGCCGAATAGGGGCTGCCTCCCACAGTGGTCTCTCCCAGGAGGTAGTATAGATCTATTCTCCCATTGGGGCACACCTCAGGTGGACCTGTTTGCCTCCAGGGAGAATGCGGTTGAGGCTGTTCCATGCCCGCCTCAGCAGGGCTCTCTGCAGGGGGATGCCTTCTCGAGGCTGTGGACCCCAGGCCTCTTCTACGCCTTTCCCCCGTTCCCCTTGTTACACAAGGTGCTGCTCAAAGCAAGGAGGGACAAGGCGCAGGTGATTCTGGTAGCCCCAGACTGGCCCCGCCAGTTCTGGTACCCAGATCTCCTCAGCCTCAGCTCCAGGCTTCCGAGGCAGCTTCCAGCTCGCCCGGACCTGCTGTCAGTCAATCAGGGGTAGGTATTCCATCCGGACCTTCAATCCCTGCACCTGACAGCCTGGTTCCTGAGCGGCTAGAGTTCCAGGCCTTGGGTCTTTCCGACGAGGTCCTCAACGTAGTTGAGGCGTCCCGTAAGGAGTCGACCAGAAAATGCTACGCCTTCAAATGGAAAAGGTTTTCCATTTGGTGTCAGGGCAAGGGCCTGGACCCTTCCTCCTGTTCCCTGGCGAGCATATTGGACTACCTGTGGTCCCTTTCTCAGCAAGGGCTTAGGTCGACGACCCTTAAGGTGCACCTGGCAGCCATCTCTGCTTACCGGGCACGGGCCGGGAAGCAGTCTGTGGCGCAGGAGAAGGTGGTCTGGTGCTTTTTCAAAGGCCTTGATTCAACAGCGGTAGAACCGCCACCTCCGGTGGGATCTACTGCTGGTACTGGCAAAGCTCAGGTGCAAGCCATTCGAACCAATGCACAGGTGTGAACTCTCTACCTGTCGTGGAAGACCGCCTTCTTGGTGGCTATCCGTCAGCCAGAAGGATGGGAGAGCTCCAGGTGCTTTCCATCAAGTCTCCTTACCTGGTCTTCCACAGGGACAAGGTTGTCCTGCGCCCCCACCCGAAATTCCTTCCGAAGGTGGTGTCGGAGTTTCACCTTAACCAGGTGCTGACTCTGCCGGTGTTCTACCCCAATCACACCTCGGAGGCCGAATATAGGCTCCATACTTTGGACCCTAGAAGGGCGCTCGCTTACTATAAGGAGCGCACGCCTGAAATTCGGGGAGAGGTCCGCCAGCTATTTGTCACCTACGCTGAAGCCGCATCTGGCAGACCTGCAGCCAAGCGGACGATACGCAGGTGGGTCACCTCCTGCATAGATCTCTGCTATAAGTTGGCGGGCATGGAGCCTCCCAGAGGGATAAGAGCTCATTCTACACGCCATACTGCTGCATCGGTGGCTGCTTCCAGGGACGTCCCTATCCAGGAAATCTGCAGGGCTGCTACCTGGAAGTCAGCACACACCTTCATCACCCATTACCACATCGACCTTGAGTCACACTGGGATGCTGGTTTTGGGGCCTCGGTTCTCCAGTCTCTCTTTCCCAAGTAAGTATCGGGGGTGTGCGCCTTGCCTCCCTCCTCCCGAGAACTGCTAGAGTCTGCCAGACAGTGTGGATGAACAACATATCCATGTCCCTAAATACAGGTTACTCACCTGTAACAGGAGTTCTAGGAATGGTATATGTTGTTCATCCACGACCCGAACCTCCCGGCTTCGGACGACTACCTGAGCTTCCAGCGGGCCAGATCTGGCGCCATGGGGTGGAGCCGAGAGTTTTACCACCCGGTGGGTGGGAGGAGCCAGCTTGAAGACCTTCCGGCAAGATTTAATGCGGCAAGGATACCTGCCAGACAGTGTGGATGAACAACATATACCATTCCTAGAACTCCTGTTACGGGTGAGTAACCTGTATTTTCTCTCCACTGGTTAGAGAGCTGTGATTTTATTTGTTATTGTAGTTTGTATAAAGCCAAATCTGGGAAGTGCTGTATGATTCTTCTTTACTTTTATTTCTTTCATTTCAACAGGCGGTGTAATGCTGCCAAAGAAAAGAGGACTTCCTGAGGAAGATGAAGATTATGAAGTATATCCGAGAAAGATGATGTTTTCTGGTAAATAGTGTTTTCTTTTTTTGAAGGCATTTATTTTTTATTATGACATAAGCGTGAATTCCCATCATGTCATTTTTGTCAGGAAGTGTGACCAGGGGTGGAGCTTCCATGCTGCTGGTTGACTAATTGGCAAGACGCACTTGCAGTCTAGACAGCTTGGATGCCTCCCTTTTCCCCAAGACTTGATGCACCTCGCCATCACTGGCCTGGAATTGGTAAACCAGAGCCACTTCTAGAAACCTGGGTGTTTTTAGTAAGCTGAGCAACTTGAATTATCTGTATTGCGCTATTTCTAAATTTAATCTTTTGTATGTACACCTGCCTCCATTGTAACTCCTCCCCCCAGGTTGCACCGTGAGACGAGCATCTTTTTGTTCAGTGTGCCTTCCCTGGTGAAACATTTTCAATAAATATGTGCCACATTGGGCTTTTAATTCAAGTCCTACCACATGCGCTTATTCACGCACAGCTGAAGTGCCTTACTTAAGCACTTTCTCATGTAGTGCATTTTTCATGTGCTCGTTTTTGACTTTTTTTTTCCCCAGTTGAAAGTCCCTTTGAAATGTTTCTATAGTTAGATTTTTTGCATGCGTTTTGACTGTACCTTTCTAACTGGGACTCCAGCTGTAACTTCAGTTTTGACCCCAACTTTTCAACATAGCCATTTTTCACACCATCTCATGAATGTGACAGCTGTCATTTTCCAAATCCTGGCCAAAATGTGTGTTCACTCTTGTGGCATGAAATCACCTTTTGGGCACAGTTTGAACATTTTCTCCACCCTAGTTCATGAAGTGGGGTGGTCAGAAGGCTGTGTTGAAAATTTGGTGTAAAAAAATATTAAACAACTTATGAGTGTACATTGACATTTTTCAATGCACACTTGTAACTGTGGTAATTTTAGCATTTTGACCCCAGATTTTTAACGTACTTCATTTTTAACACCATCTCATGAATGTGACAAGTCATTTCTCAAACCCTACTCAAAATATGTTTTCACGCTTATGGTGCAAAATTACATTTTGGCCATTGTTTTATAAATTACACCTGTCATGCTCAGGAGTGGTCATAAAAAGATTGTATTGAAAATGTGGGGTACAGATGTGGAAAACTAACTTACAAGGAAATGTTTGCATGTTGGAACAGTTCCTTATAACTTTACTTTTGCAGATTTTGGCCCCTAATATTTCAGCATATCCCTTGTGTTATCCCACCTCCTGAACATGGAAGGTGTCATTTTCAAATCCCCTCTGAAACTTGTTTCAACAGTCACAGAATGAAATCACTTTTCAGATGGGATTTAAAAAAATTCCACCTTCCTTGATCATAAAATCAGACTCATGAACATTTGGTATAAAAATATGGGAGCCCACTTAAAAATAGATATTGTCTCATCTGTCCTATCGTGGTTAATTACAATCTAACAATGTGTTAAAGCAGCACACCACTGAAAATGAGACATTGCATCTTATCTGCTCTATCCTAGGTAAATACATCATAAAAATGTGTACAAGTATGATCCGGTACAACAGCAATACCAGCTGCAAATTTGTAAATAAGCCCTGACAGAGTGTGTATTAAAGGATTTTAATGTGTGCCCCAGGGGCGTAGTAAGGCATTAGGTGGAAGGCCAAGTGTCCTTACGCCCCTGGAAAGTTCATTAAAATCCTTTAATGCCCACTCTGTCATGGTTTTGTTCTCTTATAAAATGGCTTGTTTTGTTGAAAATTTTAAAAATGCCTTGTTCGGAGTAAAATACAAAAATAAGTGTTTGTTGTGAAAATAATGTTTTTTAAATACAAACTTGTAATGTAAGAAAACAGTCCAAACAAATGTACAGTTGGTGACACAGTATGGTGAGTTTATTAATACTTTCTTTATGATGTGTTATGCTTTTTTTTAATTTTTTATGCATCTTTATTTAGTAATCTTGCCTCTTTCTTGGTAGACATAACCCCCCCCCACACACACACACACACACACATTTTACTGCCAAGTAATATTCATTATGCTGCTTGTTAAATGTTATGGAGGTGCCCGTGTCCTTTGGCTGTAGAAAGAATACAGTTATGTGGGAAGGAGATGCGAGAAGTGGTGGTGGTTTAAGTCGGCAGCTTTAATGGTCCTTTTATGATGAGTGGGGGAGAGAGCGGTTTTGACCTGCACAGTGATGGTCAGTAGTTGTCAGTTTGTTTAAAGTCAACTGCCGATCATTTGGGCTGTTGAGATGTTTTCATTTGGGGCACGAGGCCCTCTGTGACTTGGCATCCCTGCACCTAACAATGTGTAGAAATGAGGCCGAGGAGGATAGGATTTGTGGTTGTAACAGGAGTCCTGGAGCCGCTCCTTAAAGCAGCTGTGCAAGTTCTCTGACTCGTCTGAGGGGCCAGTTGCTAACGTTCTGAGCCATGGACCTGTTCTGGCTCTTTACAGAATGAGCTGCAATAGAAGAGGCTGTCGGGCTCCATTTTTCTTTTTCCCCCCGTGGCATGCCAACTGTCTTAGTAACAGGTTTTCCCTCCTGACCCCGACAGGAGCAATGGCAGCAGGATTTCTTTGTGGCCCGAGTTGCCTGATTACTCACCCCCACCCCCGCCTTCAGAACAGCAGTCGGGAGATGACAAGTAAGAGAAAAACAGTAACTGCAAGGTGGTTGTTGTATTTTAAATCGTTCATGAATTGATTCAGTGGTTAGGGTAAAGATTGTATGGCTAGTTAATGTTTATTTACTGATCCACCCCATCCCCATGTGTGTAAATATGACCAAAAACCATTTGTTGCATGCTGTGCTAAGCGGGTGAAGAAGTGAAAACATTTTTATTGGCAGGGGCCACAGAGCTCCGTTTAGGTCTGGAGTATTAAAATAGTTTAATTCAATAGGAGAGTAATGTTATTTAATGTGTTATGATGTTGGCAGTGCAGTCTTTTTGTTAAAAGCTTGTTTTTAGATTACATGAAAATTACTTTGAAATTCTGTGGTAGTAAAGGCTAGTGTTTTCAATATGGCAGCTATTGTAGCTTTTTCTTTCAGTTTTGAGGGGGGCTTAGTGATATCTGTTTGGTAAGTAGGTTTTTGGGGGAAGGAAAATGAGATTCGATAGCTGACTGTGCATTCATAGATTTAATGCATGGTCAGGTGACGTCTCTCGACCAGTGATACTAGATTTTTCTTGCCATTTTGTAATCTGCATTGACAAGTGCTTATTTCTGTTTATTTGAAAAGTTTAACCAGAAAGTACATACTGAGCAGATAACAGCTTGTTTCAAGATGAGTCATGGGGCAGATGGGAGGAGGAGATACTTAATAATATAGTATAAGGTAAAATATAAAATAGTAGTAAAAGCAAAAACAAAATTAAAGGTAAGGGCAGTTGGGTAATAAAAACACTTAATATATACAGAAGGAAAACAATAGAACAGCAAGAAAAGAGCAAGACGAAGAAAAGAGAAAAAAAGGATAGGTCAAAGGTAGTTGCAGGTAGGACTGGTCAGAAAGAAGAGATTTAAGGGAGGAAGAAGAGGCAGAACAAATAGGGGAAGGGAGGACCAACGTTTAGGAAAGCGGTAAGAAAAGCAGATTGGCCAACAATAGATTTTCTAGGAGGGGATATTAAGAGAATAGAATCCTAGAATCGTAGAACTCTGATGGCAGAAAAGGACCCAAAATGGCCCATCTAGTCTGCCCGCGCCCCCCCCCCACCATTTACTCAACTCCTATATCACTAGTCCATCCTGTACCAACTCCATATGTCTGTCCCATGCCCTCTTGAATGCCTCCACGTTTTTTTTTTTTTTTTTCCTACCACCTCATCCAGAAGATTGTTCCAGGCTTCCACCACCCTCTCTGAAGAAATGCCTCCTCACATTCCCCTTGTATCTTCCCCCTTCTAGTCTTCGACTATGCTGTCTTGTTCTAGCCGCCTCCTTTCTTTTGAATAAGTACCCCCTTTCACCTTGTTAATCCCTTTGGCGTACTTAAATGTTTTGATCATGTCCCCCCCTCTCCCTTCTTGTCTCCAGTGAGTATAGATGCAGTTGCCTCCGCCTCTGATCATATGACTTCCCCTGCACCATCTTGGTTGCCCTGCACTGTACCCTTTCAGTCTCGTCAATTTCCTTCTGCAGATGGGGTCCAGTTCTGGAGACGACATATTCCAAGTGCGGCCACACCATGGCCTTATAAAGAGACATGATTACCTCCTTTATTCTGCTGATTATGCCACTCCCTATGCATGTCAGCATTCCATTCACCTTCCCCACTGCCTTGCTGCACTGGTTTCCTACCTTCAGATTGCTGTATATTAATATCCCCAGATCCTTCTCCTGCTCTGTTCTTTATTTCCTCTACCCTTAGTGTGTAAGTGGCTTGTGGGTTTTTACGTCCCATGTGCATCACTGCACACGTTTCAGCATTGAAATGCAGCTTCCACGTGTCCAACCACCTTTTCAGAGTCTTTGGGTCCTTCCTGATGCCCCCATTCCCGTATCCACTCTATTACAGATTTTCATATTATCTGCAAATAGGCACACACTCTCCTCCAGCCCTTCCACTGTACCACTAATGTACACGTTAAAAAGGAGGGGTCCTAAATCCGACCTTTGCAGTACCACACTCGTCACCTTTCCCATACCGGAGTAAACTCCAGTGACTACCACTCTCTGACTTCCTCGTCAGCCAGTTTTCCACCCACCTAGTTTTTTTTCTGTCCCACCCCTGAGCTTTTGAGTTTCTACCTTTTATGAGGGATGGTGTCAAAGATCTTTTTAAAGTCCAGATAGGCCACATCCACCTCCCCTCCTTGGTCGAATACCTGTGTCACCCAATTGAAGAACTCAAGTCAGGTTAGTCTGACATGACTTCCCTTTTGTGAAGCCATGTTGTCTATTGTCTAGAAAGTCCTTGTTTTCCAAGTAGTCCACCACCCTTTCCTTTATTAGTATCTCCATCACCTTTCCTACTATTGAGGTGAGGCTGACTGGGCGATAGTTTTCTGCCTCCTCCCTGCTACCACCCTTGTGCAGGGACACCACATCCGCCCTTTTCCGATGCCCTGGCATACGCCCTGTGTCCAGGGATAAGTTAAACAACCTCATCAGAGGTGCCATCAGCTCCTCCTCCTTCAGTTCCCTTAGTATCTTCGGGCGCAGACCATCCGGCCCCATTGCTTTGTCCACCTTCAACCTTTCCAACTTCTCCCATACCATATCCTGGATAAGCTCCATCTTTTTGATTTTGCTGACCCTCCCTTTCAGTACTAGTCCTTTACTCACCCCTTCTTCTGTGAATACCAAGCAGAAGTAAATAGTACCTCTGCTTTCTCAAAGTCTCCCTCCAGTATCTTACCTCCTTCAGTCGAACTATCCCCTGCTTTGCCTTCCTCCTTTCCCTACATACCTTAAAAAAAAAGCTGTTTGTGTCCCCCACTCCCACCCCTTGGCCTATCTTGCAATTTTTTCCTCCGTGTCAGGTTTTGCCTTCCTACCTTCTGACCTGCTACTTTCAGCTGCTCTCCGTAAGCCTCTCTATCCTGATTTCTGTCGTCTTGTACTTGCGTAAGGCCCTTTTCCTTTCCCTGATTGCCCCTGCCACCTCCCTTGTAAACCAGAGTTTTTTTTTTGTTTGTTTTACTTTTTCTTATGCAAATTTCTGTAGCCTTCAGTATCCCTTCCTTGTTTGCTTCCCATAGCTCTTCTGCCCTCTCTGTGTTCATCTTCCCCTTTATCTCCTCCCTAAATACCCTTTCCATTTTTATAAAGTCTGCTTTTCTAAAGTCCAAGACTCTTGTGCTGGTCCGATTTGTCTCCCTCCCACTTTCATCCTGAAACTTACCATTTTGTGGTCGTATGTACCTAGACCCTCCCCTGCCTCCACCTCATCCACACTATCCCATTTGTCAGGACAACGCCCAGTAAGTTGTCTCCCACTCCCAGTAGAATATTCTGTTCCATAATTAACTAGACATTATTTGGGCTCCTCTTTGTAATGCTTCTCATGGAAGAAGCTGAGCCATCTGGATATATCTTTTCAGGTTAGGTAGACCTGCGCCTCCGTTTTCAGCGCTGAATGTCTGATCACTTAATTCTGGGATTTCCTTTCTGCCATACAGAATTATGGAGTGGTTTTTTTTTTTTTTTCTATTTTAATCCAGCCTATCCTTGGTATATTGGATGGAGTTTGAAACAAAAATAAATATGAGGAAGGACATTCATTCTAATTGACTCATTTATACCGAAAAGAGACAAAAGCACAAACTCCCACCATTTCAGATCCACCAGGACTTCAACAATGAGTTTCCCATAGTTTGCCCAGTATAGCCTAGACAAATGCACTGGGATTTGTATACCCAGATATAGCGTATCTGAGTAGTAACCTGTCTGTAATGGTACGTTTTAAGTTCTGGAGTCATCTTACACTTGGTAATATAATTTCAGTTTTGGTTTCATTAATCTTGAATCCTACCAAAGTATTGCAGTGTATTTTCTAAAATCGGAACGGTCCGAGTCGAGTCCCTAAGGTTATAACATGGTGTCTTCCATGTATAGGGAAATTCTTGACCCTTCACCCTCCCTCAAATCCCCTCTGTGTCTGGATGAGATCTTATCATTGCGACCAACGTTTTCATGCTTAAGGTGAATAACATGGGTGACATGAGGCAGCCCTGTCTCATTCCCCTGGTGATGTGAATCGGGTACAGAAGTGTGCCATTTACTTTAAATCTGGTGTAGGACCAGCATATAGTTAATCCAGAATAAAAATTGTTCCCCAAACCCAAATAAAAACGTTCTCTCCTCGTTTGAAGGAGGACAAGTAAGGACTGTCTGTCCTCATTGGTTCTGCCTCACTGAGCTGGGGAAGGGCTGTTTTTCCCATAAATTCTTTTCTGGTATCATCTGTTCTGCCTCCTCCCCCCCTCACTTTGATATAATGTGCCCTAAACTGTACACATTTTGTTATGCTTGCTAGGCACCACCAGCATCCTAGCACACTTTCTCCTTGGTTCACTACCATTTTTGAGGGTGAATGTTTTATGCATCATTCTGCCGGCATTTTTCGTGATCTGAAGACCAGTAGACTGCCTTCCCTGTTAACCTGGTTCACAATATGTTTGGTTAAAATAACTTATTTCCCTTTAGCCTGAATATCTTAACAGTTGTAATTCCTTTCCAGCTGCCTTCATTTTGTCTCTTAACCTCAGCCATTTGAGAACTTTTGTGTTGCACCTCCAATTCCCTAAGAGCTGCCTGAAGCCTGTTATGTTTTCCAGTTCTTTTAATCTGAGCTGAGTATGCTTTGATCACCCCTCCGAGTTAGCCTGTAGGGCATCCTGTACTCATTTATTTACTTTTAGATTCAGATCCCTGATGCACCCTCTTGTGTTCCTCCACCACTTCCTTTATTCTGTGCTTAAGAGAGGGGTGCTGATTCTCCAGAACGTTCGGGACAAGTCACCTAATCTGAGAGTAGCTACAACTGCCCCATGATCCATATTAATGATTGGTTGTATCCCATAAATAGAGAATTCATGCAAGTCTGTTTTTATGACCTAAGAATATACCTAATCTGGAATAGGATTTATGAACATTAAGGAAAAAGTGAAATCCTTAATAGTGGGGTGTAGTTCTCTCCATGTATCTATTAGTACTGCTTCTTCATCCCCATCTGGACTGCCCTAGCCATTTGCTTCTTGGTAACTACGTCACCCGATGATCTACCCATTAAAGGGTTAATTACTCTGTTGAAGTCCCCTTCAGTCAATACTGTACCTTCTGATAATATCACCTTTGTAAAACACCTCTTTTGGGGCATATATTGTTGGATTTAAAAAATGAAAACATTGTCCAAATACCTCTCCTGACACTCCTGCTGATCTGCCATTTTCCAGTGTTTCCGCCCTTTGAATAGCAAAGGGTATAGTTTTGCAGAGCAAAATTGCTGTACCCACTCTCTTACCTGATTTGTGTGAGGCTGCAACCATTCCACCCACCCATGCTCTGATGTTGTACATTCGATAATGGAGTTTCTTGGATAAACCCTACATCACAGTGCAGTTTATTTAGCTGTGTATTTTCATTTGCTTAACCACTGAGTTTATTCCCTGAACATTTAAGGAAACCACATTAAGAGTACCCATATTTGAATAATCCCATCTGTTTCCCCTCTGGACTGAGAGGGTGGGGACCTGAAACCACAACTCATACTGACTGCCAGAAGTTACTGGCAAGCAATACTTTCTGTAGTGTTAAGTGTTGACAACCCATAATAACTAACTGAAAATGTAAAGTGTAACAAATTTAAACAGTGCACAGCTGGTGCTTCATGAAACAGTCCACTCGTACTGTACTCCAACATTACTGTAACAAATCAATAGTACAGTACTTACTAGGTTACGTGCATCTCCCCTCAGCGGTAGGCCCAGCAGTGGCGATCTTGAGCAAGCGTGACCTGCTACAGGCATATGTCGCTATGTGTCACTCTGCCAAAGCCCCTGCCCACGGTAATGTGGGTGGAAAACTTAAGTGGAAATAGCTTCCTCACATTGCAGGTATCTCCCCACGTGCAACTGCCCATATGGACATGTTGCACACATTGTTGGAAGGGTCGCTGCCCCACACCCTTCAGTCACCCAGCTCCAAGCATCCAAGGATCCACTTGTCAGCCCTCCTACACACCCTGTGATTCTGTATTCCAAATAAAATTGTGGGACCTGGGAAGGGTTCACCTAAGAACTCCCATCAACCAGACCCTCCACTAGGAGCCCCCTGCCCGTGTCCAGCCCCTCTTAATTGACCCACAAGATGTAAGGCAGGAGAAAATGATGCCAGTCCCTTCTCCTCCTCCATTCTCGTCTCTCTCCCCATGACCCTCTGGATGGTGAGCCTCCCCAAACCCAGAACAGATTGTTTATTCTGCCAGAGGCTTTCCAAGTTACAGCTTATAGGCTCTACCAGCAAGGCTGCCATCCCATTCATTGTATAGTGCAATCTCAAGCTGCAGTAATGATCTGCCATCTTGGGTCTCCAGTGGTCCGACCAGAAGTCACTCTGGGAGTCCATCCAGGAGTTGGCTAGCAAAGCTTCTCCTCAGCTGGCAGCAGACTTGAGGGAGAGTGACAGAAATGGGATAGAGGCATCCAAGTACCAATTTCACATGGCTGTGGATGCCGGTGATACTGCCTCTAGGGTGATGGCCACTGATGTTTCTCAGAGAAGGCTTGCCTGGCTAAGATGCACAAACCTTTCTCAGGACACCCAGACAAAGGCCCTGGACTTTTCCCTGGTGCAGAATTCGCTCTTTGGGGAACAGATAGAGGCCTATATGAAAAAGATGAATGAGTACAAGGTGGCATACAAGAGTGCTGCAGTCAAAGAGAAGGCTGCCACTCCACAAAGACAACAGAGTAGGGGAGGCAGTGGCAGACCTTATCAGAGGCCTTTTTTATTTTATTTTTTATTTAGTTTTTGTTGACTGGGTAAGTGCACTAGACAAATCCTGCTTATTTTCAGGCACAACCGGGGAGGCAGATACAGATGAATGCTAACTGACCTTGAACCAGATTAAGCTGTTGGTGGTATTTTTAGTGAATGAGGGAAATTTGGCCAGGACACCGGGAAAATTCCCCTACTCTTTTCGATAAGTGCCATGGGATCTTTAACATCCACCTGAACTACCACCAATCCAGGCAGATGGGACCTCGGTTTAACGTCTCATCTGAAAGATGGCACCTCAGAAGTGCAGCACCCCTCTCATGCTGCACTACAGTGTCAGTACTAGGATATTAACCCAAGTGCCAGATGTGGGAACTGAACCCACAGCCCTCTGATCTCCCGGCCTCAGAGGCGAGTGTGCTACCTACTGAGCCACTGACACTTACCAGGCCTAAGCCTTCCCTGCCTACCAGCAGCAAAGAGGCTACTTTAGGGGTAGGGGCAGAAGAGGTGTTGGTCGTGCTGGACCAAGTCCTCAGCCCAATATCCCTGCCAAGCAGACCCTCTGAGGTGATTGTCTGGGCTGCCTCCCCTATCCCAATGGGGGCAAACTGGCTTATTACATCCAGGCATGGCAAACCATTACCACAGACAAGTGGGTACTGGAAGTACTGTAATAAGTCAGGGTCTTGCTCTCAGCTTCAGCTCATTCCCAGAAACAAGAGCAAGATCATTCAAGCCTGCCACCAACTCAGAAACAGCCCTGCTAGAGGCAGTGGTGTCCACTTTACTGCAAGACAGAGCAGTAGAACCTGTTCCATTCAAAGGGAAAAGGGTTTGTATTCAAGGTACTTTCTAACCTTGAAGAAAAATGGGGAGTGTGGTGGCCCATCCTAGATATAAGATACCTCAACAAGCATCTGACAAAACCAAAGTTCAAAATGGTAACTCTGGCTATGATTCTTCCCACTGTAAGGCAAGGGCACTGGTTGGCATCCTTGGATCTCAAGGATGCCTGTTTTCACGTACCCATAAGGCAGTCCCACAGAAAGTATATCTGGTTTGAAATGCCTTCAGGTCGCTATCAGTTCAGGGCCCTGCCCTTCGGCCTCTCGTCAACACCAGGGGCCTTGCAGTGGTAGTGGCACATCTGTGAAGGCAGGGAATCAGTCTTCCCTTACCTGGACGACTGGCTAGTTGTGGGGCACTCACCCCAACAGGTAGAGGAATCTCTAGCCATTACACAGGATACCCTGCAGTTCCTAGGTTTCCTGGTAAATATCAAGAAGTCTGTCCTAAAACCAGTTCAGCTCCTGGATTTTATAGGGGCATAGCTGTTCACAGTTCAGGCAAAGGCTGTCTTCCCACCAGCAAGGGTGGACAGCCTTATTCAGCTGGTAGGCTCTTTCCGCCTGCACGTCCCTCGACCAGCAAGGTGTTTTCTACAACTCCTGGGTCACATGGCTGCAGCCACAGCAGTGGTCCCTGGGGCCAGGTTTCAGATGAGGGACATTCAGTGCCACCTCATGTCATTTTGGTCTCAGAGGAAGGATTCCCTGTCCAAAGTGGTGCCAGTGACTTTCACCCTACTGCAAGCCCTGCAGTGGTGGCAGGACAGGGACAACCTCAGGGTGGGGGTCCCTTTCCTGCAACAGTCTCCTACTGAGGTACTGACCACGGATGCTTCCCTCCTAGGTGGGGAGCCCCTTTAGGGGATCACACTGCTTATGGTACTTGGACCAAGCAGGAGTCCCTGCTTCACATTAACTTACTGGAACTCGGGGCAGTGCTGCTGGCATTGCAGTCATGTGCCACAGTGGTGCAGGGGAAGGTGGTTCAGGTCAGAACAGACACCACCACCATGTACTACATAAATGGCAAGAGTCCAGGTCCTCTGCTCTGTGCACAGAGGCCATGAAGGTCTGGAGTCTGGCCTACTCCCTCAAGGTCTCCCTGACAGCAGTCCACCTGCGGGGGGGGATAATGTCTTAGCAGATGCACTCCGCAGAATCAATTGGAGCCATCGCAAATGGACTGTGAACACGCAAATCCTGTTAGCAGTATTCAGGAGATGGGGCACTCCAGAGAAGGACCTCTTTGCAGCCCCACTCAATCATCAGCTGCCGCAGTTCTGTTGCAGGCCACCAGCTCTGGGCTCAGTACCTCTGGATGCACTGCTTTTGGACTGGACAGGCAAGTTTCTATATGCCTTCCCTCTGTTTCCTCTGATCTTCAGAGTTCTAACCAAACTCGGGTGTCAGTCAGCTGCAATGATATTGATAGCTCCAGACTGGGCCAGACAGCCATGGTACTCCATGTTGCTGACCTTGTCGACGACCAGTCCAGTATGCCTTCCCAGGAGGCACAGTCTCCTCACCACCTCCCGGGGGAGGATCCTGTACCCCATCCTTAAGTCCCTCAGGCTCAAGGCCTGGCTGTTGAGGACTTGGAGTATGCAGGCCTGCATCTCTCTGAAGGGCTGGTTCACAATAAGAGTTTGGAAACTATAGGCCAATCTCAATTTTATCTGTCTTGGCTGAAGTGCAGGAGAAGATGGTTTATAACTAACTGACTGATTATTTCATAGGACTGCTGTCCCAGAACCAGCATGGTTTCTGCAAAGGTAGAAGTACTGAGACTGCCTTGGTTGAGTTCACGAACACGGTCCTGGATGGTATGAATAAAGGTTGACTGGGGCCCGTGTTCATGGACTTGACCAAGGCATTTGACTTGGTAAACCATCAATTACTAATTTTCTAGGCTGGGGTTTTTGGGAGCAGGACAGTCCTTATTGGCCTGGATTGGTGACTATTTAAAGGATCGGTCACAAAGGGTTAAATTTGGAGGTGCTATTTCTCAATCTGCAGTGGTCAAGTGTGGGGTCCCTCAAGGCTCCATACTAGGACCACTTTTGTTTACTTTAACTTGCTGATCAAAAAATAATGAAATCAACAATGTTTTTCTTACTCTTCATGCATATGATGCAGTAATATATATGCAGGGCTCTTCTGTTAGTGATTTAAGTGATTCTTTAACAAAGGGAACATCCAACTTTCAATCATCCCTTATTTCTAGTAGAATGGTCCTAAATAAAGTAAAAACAAAAGTGATGATTTTTGGAACTACGGCAAGATTAAGAACTGTGGGTTATTTATTGCCTGCAGGTTAAATCCTTTGATGGATCCTTGTTTGAGCAAGTGGATACATTTCAGTACCTCGGGGCCTTATTAGATTCCAGTTTAAGTTATGAACCTCATTTTACGAGGATAACCTCCAGAATTCACTGTAGAATGGCCCCCTTTTATAGAATTAGTTTGCTTCTTATTAGGGAATCTAGGCTAGCTATTTCTAATCATTGTTTGGCTCCTATTGTAAATTATGCTGCTGTCATAACTGATACTGCTTCTGCTAGAATAATTTAAAAAAAAATCTACTTTATTACATTTGATTGCTAAATTTGCTTTAAACTATTCTAAATTGTCCCATCATTGTGAAATTCTGAAAGAGATGGGTTGATTTCCTGTTCTGTTGAACTTTCACTTTTGCATAGCTAAATTTATACATAGAATTATTAGTTCTGGAGCCCCACAAAAACTTTGCAATTTGTTGAGGTCTTATGATGAGGGTTATTTTTCCAGACATAGGACAGATGGTTTGGTTTTTAAAATACCTTTTATGAGATCTAATTCTGGACAGAGGGCCTTTGCCTATATTGCTCCATCCATCTGGAACGAAATTCCTTGTGATATAAGACAGTTGCTTTCTGCTACAGTATTTGCAAATGAAATAAGGATGTTTTTTGAATTACAATTTAATTGTAATTGTTTTATGAGTGTTTACCGTCTTTGTAACAGACATTTTTAGTCTGATATATTTGTACTGTATAAGTTTTATTTGTCTTTTTGTATTTGTTTTTTATGTGGGTCGAACCTGTAAAAGGAACTAGTTTTCCAGTGTGCTTACCAGTTAAGCGAATAAACAAACATCCATCCTAAGGGTCTCCAGGAAGCCTTCCACCAGGAAGACTTGCATTTCAAAATGGAAAAGGTTCTCTCTCTGGTATTCTGAAGGGGATACAAACTCACAGGAAGCCAGCTTGGCAGTCCTGTTGGACTACTTGGCTCACCTTCGTTCTCTAGGCGTACAGCCTTCTACTCTTAAGATGCATTTGGCAACAGTTTCTGCCTGCCTCTCAGCAGGGAAGGGCCCTTGCCTGGCTTCTAATCCCATTTTTAAAAAATTCTTTAAGTGGTTGTTTCACCTGCACCCTCCTCATAGAGAACCTATTCCTTCTTGGGACCTGAACATCTGCATAGCACAGTTGATGCTACCCCCTTTTGAACCCATGTCTTCAGCAGAGCTTAAATATCTGACAAGGAAGATTGTCTTTTTGGTAGCTATCACTTCAGCAAGAAGGGTCAGTGAGCTACAGGCCTTTTTTGTGGAGCCTGAGTCTTGGACTTCCACTTGAACCAGTCCATCACATTGCCTGTTTTCTTTCTTTACTGACCATTCTATTTAAGGAGAATGTAGGCTGCATAGCCTGGATGTAAAAAGGGCTATCGACTATTTTTTGGATCAGACAAAGGGTCATAGGAATGAGTGTAGTCTGCTGTTCCTCACCTATGGAGCAGTGGGAAAGGGCAAACCAGCCACAAAAAGGACCATTGCAAGATGGATTGTGGCCTGCATTCAGTTCTGCTATGGCAGACTGGATAAGGAGCCACCAATGGGCTTGAGGGCTCACTCTACCAGAGGGATGGCTGCTTCCATAGCAACTGCTAGGGATGTCCCTCTGCTTGAAAACTTTTCATACATTCACCAAGTACTACTCTCTGAATACTCAGGCCAGAAGTGATGCCAGGTTTGGCACAGCAGTATTGCAGAGCCTGTTTCCTAAGTAGGTTCTGTGCCCACCTCCAAGGGGCACTGCTTGGTAGTCTGCATAAGTCAGAATACAGTAAGACTTCCTGGGGTTTGAAGAAAAAAATTACTTACCATAGTAATCTTGTTCTTCTAAGGGAGTCTTACTGTGTTCTGATCTCCCACCCTGCCTCCCCTACCAGAACCTGGGAGACACTGCACTCCAGCTGTTTCTCTTAAAAGATACTGGACCACTGGGGTGGTCATTTTTGGGCATCTCTGACTTTAGTCTTATTATATGCCCTACTTTTGGCTCTGTAGTCATTGGACTACATATATTAGTTTTACATATTATTGAGTAGAGTAGCATAGTTGTTTTAGTTTCTCGTAAGGATCTGGCAGTTACATAGAATGTACTAGGGACAGTGGTTTGAAAACAGAGCTCGAACGTATTGAACATTCCACTATTAGCATATAGGCTTTAACGCTTTCATCTCTGGGGCAGTTTAACTGGAAGGGCTAACTGCATAAGTCAGAATACAGTAAGACTCTCTTGGAAAAAACAAGATTACTATGGTAAGTAATTTTTTCTTCTACACTACGTTTAACCAATTTCTGTATCTTGTTTGTTATCCCATGAATGAAAAAGTGAATGTAATTACCATATTTTTGTAACCATTGTTCTTATTTCTGTATTCGTTGCTGAAATATTGTTTACCTCACGTCATGGAACCTCTGTAAACGAGCTGCTAGATCAAAGGTGTTAATCCAAGACAATCAATACATTTATTTTAGTTTATTTTTTGGTAACCTGGTAAAGCCCACAAGGCATAAGTGCCTCTTTTCAGTGGCGACCCGGGAGCACTGGGGAGGTTAAGTGACTAGATAGAGGTTGTGGGAATCCAACCCAGGTCTGATGGATGTACCGAGCTCATTCACAGCTCATTACTCTTAACCTGTAGATTGTACTGCCATCTTAGATAGTCTTATAAACGGTATAGCTTTTCAGAGCAAATACAGTCCATCAGCATAAACTGAGTGAAAACCTGACCAACTCTGTTCAAAATTCTATTGAGGGAAATACAGTACGAGATGACCCTCTAAAAGAGGAGGGGGAGGCAGTAAAGAGTTTGGTCACTTGTCCGGTCCATTCAGAGCTCTGCTTGTGCCTGCTGTTAGGCTATCTTCTGCACTGATTTTGCCATAGACTACTCACAACTTGCCCTGTAATCGCCACTGTAGATCATTTTTCAAATGTGGCAGCAAAATCCCAGCAGCCATGTTGAAATGCTTTGGATGTCCTGCTCCCCTCCAAGCTGCACTGTTCAGTGAGTATTCCAAGGATTGCACGTCCATATCGGGTCATGAAATGTCCATCTTGCATAGTGTTGGTGCTGCTTCTCGAAGGGAATTGAACATTTGCACTCCAGTGTCTAGAAATACCTTTAAATGAGCAGGATGGTTCAGATGAATGTGAATTTGTTTTGTCTTTAGCCTGTGCTTGACAGTTCCAGCATAGCTTTCCATTTGTCATTTAAAATGTCTGAAAGTCCTGATTTAAAAAAAAAAAAAATTTTGCCCATCTTGTTGCAGGTCTTTGTGCTTCCAAGCTGTTTGTTTGTAAAATTGGCGTTTGGGTGCGCCAGCATCCTTACCACGATTGATCTGGGCTGGGCTTTCTCTGGTCTGTGGGTTTTTGAACTAAGGATCTGTGCACGCGCCCTATAGGTAGGGTGGTGGATTCAGAGATTAGCAGTACCAACTGGAGAATGCGTGTGATGAGACCTATTGATGGGAATAGGTTTTCCTTATTGTGTGAGACTTCATGGGGCCTTAAAACCTAAAATTATTGTGGCAGCCCGGTTTTCTTGATCCTCCAATTTGGCATGCAGCTCCCTTTCCCTGTGTAGTGAATACAGAATAGCTCTATCGTGCATCCTCGGCTGGTCTATAACTTCACTGAGAGCCATTTCAGTAGCCGTGGTGCATTTGTCAGTTTGTTTAATGTCAGCATGTAGATCTGCTACAGAGGATTCCACTCCTTGTATCGCCTTGAAAATAACATCCAGATTACTAAGCACCGTTGTATGCTTTTTGGCAAGGCTTCTGTTAAACTGGATTCTTCTATACTGAGGTTGGGGAGGCTCCACCTGCTCCCACAGTCCAAGAAACCATCCACTTCCATCATCGCCGTCAGTTTCTCTGCCTGGCACTAGGATTTATGGTAATGGGTAGTAGACATCTTTAGGAGCTTGCACAAATAGTTTTTTCTTTAAGGTTGTATGGGGGAGCACACAAAAAAGAAAGGGTTAAAGATGACCCAAGGGTGTTGGAGCTTAATTCTTAGGCGGCCATTCGTCCTGTGATTCCATCGGAAGTCCACTGCTGTATTTAAACAGCATTTACACTAAAGCTGGCACCTAGTTACAGCAGACGGTTTAGTTAGGTTGATAAAATTGGCGCTGCATGGACATTAAGTAAGCTTTACATAGTTAACATAAGATCACTAAAGATCGCTAATATTAATCTTTATTTTACAAGGTGAAGCACCATTGAGCAAGCTCATTTGCAAGGTGGACCTGGACAAATGCACATAAAAGTAAACAATATACAAAGGAAAAAGATAGGTGTACAATCAAGGAATACAATGCAGAAGAGGATATGAAACATAGTACAGTATTAGGCAAGGTCTGTACAGGTTAATATGCAAGAGGCTAAGAAAAAAAAATATTGTCAATATACATTATTATACAGTATGTACATGAACAGTTCAGGAAAAGGGGTAGGGGGGAGAAAGGGAGAAGGAGTGATGCACAGGGAATCGCAAGGCCTGGGGACAGATGTCAGACATTTGTTTCACTGGCCTGGGGGCAGTTACAGGATTCTATAAAGGAATGAGAGAATAGCTTTTTGAAGGAGAAGGTTGTCTGGACAGCCAGCTTCAGAGTTTTTGTAATTTGTTCCATAGGTGAGGAGTACATAGCTTATAAATGCTTTACCAAAATGTGAATTAACTTTAGAATTTATAAGGAGATAAATGAGAGGAGCGCATGAGGAGTAATTACTTACATCTCATAGGGACAAGCAGTCAAGAGATATACTGGGGAATCTTCTGTGATGGCTCTAAAAGTCCAAAAAGCAGCATTTCTTTGCCTTCTGAACTTGAGGGATGTCCAGCCTACTGCGGCATACAGAAAGCAGTGGTGGGTGAGGTATGGTAGACCAGAGATAAATCTCAGAACTCGGTGATGGAGGTTGGATTGAGCGTCCAGGGATCGCATCACGCTTGAGTGGCCCCTGGTGACAACAGGGAGTAGCACAAGATGCAACACAAGACTGGGAGGAGTTCGGCAAGACGCCTTCGTACGTGCTATGCGTCATTGCACTGCCAGCTCCTGGGGCGAAAAACCAGGGTGGAAAAGGCAACCGTGCAGCTTGATGGCCGTGCTCCTGGAGGTCTGGCGTGGAATCGGGGGTTCCCCGGTGGCGGCTGCGGTGGACCCTCGCATATCGAGTGAGCCTGCTGTCCTCTGGGTTGGTGGGGTCGGCGACTGGATGCCCCTGCCAGAAGTGCTGCAGTAGGTGCAAAAATCAAAAAAAGAAAAAGCTTGGTGATAGAGTGAGTCACATTTAGAGTGTGCGGAGGCAGAGCCTTGGCCATAGAGGAAGTTGGCACAGTCCAATAAGGATAGAAAGATGGTTTGGACCAGTGTCTTTTTTGGCCTCGTGGGATAGAAGCTGCTTGATCCAGAAGAATAGGCCCAGTCTCTGCCTTAGCTTCTTTGATAGTTTCTCAGTATGGTCAGAGAATATAAGCTTATGGTCTATCCAAAGCCCCAGATATTTAAATTTTGTCACATATTCAGTAGGTTCTCCCAGAAGCGATAGAATCTGCGGAGTTAAGCTACGTAGGGAAGGTTTTTGACCTATAGGAGAAGGTGAGAAAAGTATGGCCTTCATTTATTTTGCAATTAGAAGTAGTTTTTGGCTCAATAAGTTTAACTGCAGCTGATTAAAGTCCACCTGTAGGTCTATACAGGCCTGCTCTGGAGTAGGCCTAGCTATGTATATGACTGTGTCATCGCGAAGAGATGAATGTTGGCTGCTTTGATTCCAGAGTCATTGTTGTTAATATAAAGAGTAAAGAGCAGTGGTCCTAAATGGAACCTTGCAGCACACCTCTTTGGAACAATTTAGGGAGAGAGAACCCTTGGCTTTAACAAGTTGGAATCTCTCCAGAGATAACCATTAAACCATTTCAAGGTAGAAGAGTCTAGACCAGTGCTTTGAAGAGTGTCCAGCAGCAGGCCATGGTCCACTGTAGCGAATGCCTTACTAAGATCAAGAAATAAGGCACATACATATTTCTTGACATCTAAAGAATTTTGCCAGTCATTGGTTACCTTTGTGAGTAAGGATATTTTACTGTGACAAGCTCTGAATCCTGACTGGGCAAGATTAAGAAAGATTGTGTGGTGTCCAAGTACTTCCTAAGCTGCATGTTAACCACTTTCTTAAGCAGTTTAGAGAGGACGGAAAGTAGAGATCGATCTGTAATTTTTTAGATCACGTGGGTCACCAGATTTGAGTAGAGAATAACATGGGCAGTTTTCCAAATGAGAGGAGGTCTCCTTGGGCAAGAGATTAAAGAGGTGGGTGATAGATGCTGATAATGCGAGCTTCAGAAAATAGAGGGTCGATAAGGTCAGCACCGCACTTTTCCTGGTATCCAGGGCTAGCAGTAGATCTTCCATTGTTTCAATGACACAGGGCTAAAGGAGAAGGCCATGTCAGGGATAGAGGTAATGCAAGTGGGTCTAACAGTATCCTGACTGCAGAGTCGTGTGTGGAGATTATAGGCAGGTGAGGAGTCAAAGGTGAGCCAGCTGTGGCAAAGTGGTTAAGCAGATCTGGATTGTCTGTCAGTGAATGTGGAGCCACCAGAGAGGATTTTGGCCAGCAGAGATTTTGCTGAGTCATGCCCTTCTATTATCCTAATGGTCTTCCAGAACTTAGAAGCACACTTAGATGATGAGTCCAGCTCGTGCTGAAAATACTTAGCTTTTAGGATCTGACAAGTTTAGTACAAGTGTTCTAGCTATTCTGAAAGCCAACCAGTTGGCAGGGATTTTGGTTTTACATGCTTTTTTTCCAAAGAACGTCCCTATTAAGTAAAGCGGCTTTCAGGTTGGCTGTAAACCATGGACATGTTTTTTTCTTTGAGCGAACTTTAACCAACGGAGCGTGTCTATAGCTGAAAGTACAATCCTTTGAAAGGATTCATAAGCACACACTGACTTGGCTAGATAGAAATCTTGCCAGCTAGAGTTTGTAGTTCAGTAAGGAATGCTAGAGGAACAAGTTACGTTTGCTTTTTTGTATATAACTGTATATCTCGAAGAGAGACTGGTTTGGGGGCGGACCTCACACAAGCAATGGAACAGTGGTCACTAAGGTCAGTGGGGAAAAAATGCCTGAAAAGGTTAGGCTTATTAACTAGAATAAGATCAATTAAGGTGCTGGTGGCAGGGTTTTCCTTAAGGTGTGTGACTTCAGAATTAGTTTACATAAGGCTGAAGGTGTCGCATAGTTCTTTAAAGGGTTCAGAGCTTGGTGAGAGGCGGTTGAGGTCTCCCAAAATGATTACTTCCGAGATTGACATATTTCAGTTTGTCTTGATATGTTGTCTAGTGCCTTTAGGCCTGCAGTGGGTGGTAACATCCAATAGCATGAAGAGATTGGGAGGAAGAGAGCTGAACCTTAGGGTCAAACTTTCAAATTCCTTGGGCAAGAGTTTGAATTGGTAGTGGTAACCAAAAATGTATTTTGTGTGTGTTTGTGTGTATATACAGCTACTCCACCCCTCTGGTGGTCGGTCAGTTAAGAAGACATTATAGGATGGAATGTTTATGGCAGAATCCAGAGTAGAAGGGCTGAGCCAGGTTTCAGTTACTACCAGTATGTCAGGCACAGTATGGAGGGTCCAGGACTGAATGGAATCAGACTTCCTCAGAAAACTACAAACATTGGTATGGAGGAACTTATACCCTTGAGGTGAGCTAAATCTGAGGGAGCTGTTATTAAAGTGAATGCTCCAGGGTTCAGTTCAACATTGCCTGAACAGAGTACTAATATCAGCAACATTTTACTCAGGGCACTTAGTAGCAGTTTAAGGATACGAGTACGTTCTCTTTTGCGATGGGGAGAGGGACTAGTAGAAGAGTAAGCACCTTGGTAACGAAGTGGTCCTAACACTGCATAGAGCAGTACCCTAGCCTCACAAAAAACTGCATGGAAGAGGGACAGATGGGGTACGATTGGGTGGTTAAAGTATGGTAAAAGGAAGACAGAGGTTCCAGGATTCCAAGGCAGCTGAAAGGAAGGTTCCACTAAAAAGAGGAAGACAGGTAGTGGATGGCAGTGAACGTCCTCCCCCCAAGGAGATATAATGTACTCCACCTATAAATGGTCAGTATGTGGCTCTTGGGGAGTGAGGAGGAGTAGGTACAATGCTAAAGTAATAAGGAGGTCTGCATTGTGTGGTCCTGGATACAGTGGAGACGTATAAGGCCTCCAGACAGACAGCAAAGTTAAAGTATTGCTGTGTGTAATGCAGGAAAATAGTAGTGGTAATATGAGTGCTGTAAAATGGTCATGAGAAGCTGGAATAATAAGCTGCTCCATGGGAGCTGAAGAGCTAAGCTATATTACGTCGCCAAAATGCAGTCTAGTTACACTAGATAGGAAATGTGCTTGGCAAGAAACAGTGTTGCTGTCACTTTAAGCTTGAGGAGCTGGCTGGCAGTAGCCTGTAGGAGTGAGCTAGTAAGCCGGGGTGGAGTTTAAGTGCATTTAAACAGGACCAGGGGTTGGGGTGAGAGGGTGGGGTGAAAAATCAAGGTCCTAGGGCTCCCTTCCTGGAGGTAATCAGTCCCCGAGGGAGAGTCTGTACCTGGGCTTCTGTGAGGGGTGGTGGCTTCAGACCTGGACCGCAGATGGCAGTCTGGCAGTTGGGTTCGGGTTCATGGGAGAACCACAGCTGTGGTACTCGGACCACCTGAAAAGAGGACAGGGGAAAATTTAAATGAGGCAGGGGGTGAGGGCTGTTCATGGAGCTAAAAAGAAATGCAAAATGGCTTAAATGGGGTGGGTTGCAGACCAAAATGTTAGGCAAGGTGCCACAAGGTCTGAGAGAGCAAGAGCAGGGCTAATTAAGACAATACCAGAGTAAAAAGGTAAAAAAGACGGGTGTGAGTTTAAGAGCTGAGATCGCTGCTGGGGCTTAAGAGGGAACACACTACAGGCACTTAGATTAAATCAGCAAAACTTGAACTCTAAAATACTAGCAAGACAGTATTAACAGAAATCAAAATCCATTCAAATATAATTCAAGCATTAATAGTGCAGAGCTATATGGAGCCATCAGCCAATCTGTGTGCTCCTGGGGCTAACTTGCAGCCAGTGTGTCACAGCAGGAATAGATGCGGACTTGAACCCAGAAACAACTGTCCTCATGTAAAAAAGAAAAATCAAGGTTCTAGGGCTCTCTTCCTGGATGTAATCAGTCCCCGGGGGAGAGTCTGTACCTGGGTTTCTGTGAGGGGCTGGTGGCTTCAGACCCGGACCGCGGATGGCAGTGTGGGAGGTCCGGTTCATCAGAGAGCCACGGCTGTGGCACTCGGAATACCTGGGCTTCTTTGTGGGGCTGGTGGCTTCAGACCTGGACCGTGGATGCCAGTCTGGCAGGTAGAGTTTGTCAGAGAACCATGGCTGTGGCACTCGGAAGCAGTCTATATAAAAAAAAACTGTAACATGGCAGTGATAAATCTAGAAATAAGTCCATTTAGATCAGATAACCATTGAAATCAAGAAACGAAATAAGTCTCATAGTCCATGCCATGGTTATTTCATAAAGTTAATCAAAGCTTGAGTCTATGCACAATGTGCAGTTGAGCTGATTTGTCAGATCTGAAAGTTGCAAATACCAGCCAAAACATACATACATATATACACACACACAGTCATGAATCATTGGGAGAAAACGTGATTGAACACAGCATGAATAATGAACCTCTTAACGAGGAAAGGAGCAAGCTCAGTTCTTTAATTCAAACCAGGTATGCCATAGCTCACAGTGCATACATCCAGAATGATTCCATGCGTAACAGCAAATTATTCAGGTTGTCCGCTCCCCAAATCTAGCCCTTTCAGCCCGCTGAACACAAGAATAGTTACTGCTGTTCTGCTTTTTGTGTTCTGCCAGTGCATCTTCTGGGTCACCTCGCTCAGTGTCACCCAACGTGGACTTTAAACTTCCTGAGGTTTTACTGATATCAAAGCCCTGGTTCTCATTACTGGACTTTAGGTGTTCCTTAAAGGCAGTGAGCTTCTCTGCAGTGCCATCTCAAATAAAATCTACATCTACTGTACATGACGATATGTATGTGGAATGCATTCCGTGTAGCATCAGGTATGGTATCATGCACCCACATACCCAAATAAATGTTGGCGAATTTGGTGCTGGAGTCTCACCCATAGCTGTGCTCTAGACTGGTAAAATGTATACCCCAGAAATTAGAAAGCTTTGTAAGTTGGCACAAGTTTAGTGGGGTTTAGAAGGAATTCATAATTCATCTGAATATAAATCCACTCACTTAGGGCTGCTGCCAGGCGTGGAGTTCTTCCTCAGGGGATTTTGGATAGAGGCGTTCAGTTGGTCCCCTATTTCCAGCATAGTAGGGTGGTCAGGGAGGTTCTCGCATTGTGCACAGACTCTGGCTTTGAACTTTATGAAATAACTAAAGCATGGACTACGAGACTTTCATTTATGCTGTTTCTTTATTTAAATGGTTATCTGCTCTAAGTAAACTTACTACTAGATTTGTGATTGCTGCCATGTTACAGGATTTCTTTACGGAGTGCTTCAATAATTTACAAAAATAAGTGATCCCGGTGTCTTTGGTGATCCTGTAACTCTGGAACTCTGGAAAGTATTTCTAAATTGTCTGGGTGTAACTGAAGGTGGCGGTGGTGACACCCCTCCTGAAGAAAGCTTCTTTGGACCCAGACTGCCATGCGAACTACAGACCAATCTCAAACCTCCCCTTTTTGGGGAAGGTGATGGAGAAAGTAGTTGCCATACAACTGGAGAACTATTTGACCATCCATGATGTCTACGAGCCTCTCCAATCTGGTTTTCGAAAGAGGCACAGTACTGAGACGGCGCTGGTTCGGGTGCTCAATGATTATCTCATGGCCAGAGATCGGAGGAACTGTTCCATCCCGGTCCTTCGTGATCTCCTCAGCGTTTGACGCTGTGGACCATGGGGTCCTGCTTGATTGCCTGAGGCTCATCTGTGGCCCGTCTGGTACGGTCCTTAGGTGGTTTTCATCTTTCCTCACTGGAAGAATTCAGATGGTGGTGTCGGGGATTCATTCCTCTGACCCAGTTCCATTATGTGGGGTTCCTCAGGGATCTGCTGTCCCTCATATTTGTTCACAGTGTAGATGCTGCCACTGGGGACATTGTGAAGAAGGTATGGGCTGAGGTTTCACCGCTGTTATGCTGATGATACCCAGCTCTACCTTTCTTTTGCCCTGACCAGGTTAGGAGCTCTCTGTTTAATAACTGCCTCACGGAAATCTAAGAGCGGATGAATTTGAGCTGGTTGAGGTTGAACTCAGTTAAGACTGAGGTGTTAGTGAGTGGACCAGGTGGCGGATAGAGGTTGGGGTGGGGTTACCGTGGGACTTTTTCTTGGGGAAGTTGTCCCTCTCTCGACCTCCGTCTTGTAATGAGAAACCTGGGGTAATTTGGCGAGGCTTTGACACCTCGTGCAGAGGTGCCTGTCATCGTCAAATCCTCTTTTACCATCTGAGGAATTTCTCCAGAGTTAAGCATCTCGTTCCGTCTGACCTTCCTACGTTGGTCCATGCCTTTGTGTCCTCTCACCTGGACTATTGCAGTGCCCTTTACCTAGGGCTTCCGGGGGTGGACATTCGCCGCCTGCAGCTGGTGCAGAACGCGGTGGCCCGGTTATTGACAGGAACCCCACTGTCCTGTCATATTTCTCCGGTGCTGCGCGAACTACACTGGCTGCCAGTACAGTGGCGAATCACCTTCAAAGTCAGGCTTCTGACTTATAAAGCTGTACATCTCCATTCATAAAAAAAAACCAGTCAGAATGTACAAACCCCCTAGTCACTTCCAAAAATAAAAATTCAACCACAACAATCCGAATTACAAATAGTCCCCATCTAAAACATAACAAAATGTAAACTATCACAAAAAAATGCAAACAAAGCCCATTGCATAAATCGCACATGTGATGGGCTGCTGTGGGTTACACCATTTACTTGAATTCGCAGTGTGTGACCTCCAGACCACACTCGTGGCTCTGCCACTCGTGAGGTCAACCAAAGTCGCACACTGCTTGTTCAGATAAATTGATATCCCAAGCAAACTCATCACATATCCCTGTTTATCTTGAAAATCACCTCAAGGTGTATCTCATCGCCTGGTATTCACACGGTTTTAACTTTTACTTGCACTATCATTTTAACTGTACTGTATTTATAGCAGTAGACAGTAGAGGCAGTAATCTTGACAAACTCACACACATGTGAAACATTGGGTTTCTGACCAGTCTACTGTACCTGTTGCTCTGCAGTTATCAGCATTTACTTAGCACGGCATTCGGCTGGAAACCTTTTCTTGTGTCTGGTAAGGCCGTTTTTTTTTTCCTTTGCCCAGTGTTTGACTAAACTCCGCATTGTTGTTTATTATGAGCACCGTCTGCTTCCGAGTGCTCCCTGTCCCTAGATTGTTTCTGTAGTACAGTCCTTTTTCAGTTGGGCAGGTAGATGAATAGTCTGCCCTGAGAAAAGCTATGCATTTAATTTTAATGGAGTCTGCAACAGAGTGGATGCCTGCTGCTTCAGCAGACTTGGCTTTAGCAATGCTTTTCTTCATCAGAACTCCTCTGCATGACTTCCACTCTTGAAAGAACACATTCTTCTTATGCTGGAAGACCTCTACCCTTAAATGCTGCTTTACTTGGGGGGTCCCTCAGAGAAAGCTGACTTGCTGCGATGCAGGATCATAAACAGATGGTCTGTATTTTGGATACAGAGCTAATCATCTTATCTGTGTCAGTCTTCACCATTCATCACAGATGGGTATCTGGCCAGAGGTCAGGACCCCGCGGGAGCTCTTTTTTTTTTTTTTTTAAAGGTAGGCGGAGCCGACACACCAGTGGCGCCGCCCTCGAGGCCGATGCACTGCGTGGCTGCCGTGGGTTGGCGTTAGGCTGTGTCGACTCTGCCTGCCAGTTCTTCATCTCCCGCCATAGAATTCGCCTTGTAGGATGCTCTGAAAAAAATCCTAGGCCTGCTAGTTTTCAAAATCCTATCCTTCGGCGCCAAAGTCCGTCGGTCCTCCTGCCGGTTTTGTTTTTGCCACTACTCGACGTCGCCTGGTAAGATCTTTCCTTATCTTTATATTTCCGTGACATAGTCTGTTTTTGGTGGGTTTTTTTTTCCCTGTAGGTCATGTCTTGGTCAGAGGGCAAGAAATCTTCCAAGACGGGTCGGCCCCCCATGCGATGGTGCCCATGCAGCCGAAATTTCTCCGTCACCGACCAGCACGACTGGTGTCTCTCGTGTCTTGGCCCGCTTCACGACATGGATTAGTGCGACGCCTGCTTCTCCATGGACCACCGGGTCCTCTAACAACGCACGTGGAAAGTGGAGTGAGCTCCGCCGACTTTTGGGGGTCTGGTACACGCAGCTCGGGGCCAAGCCATCGCTCTCGGCCTTTCCTCCGGGTCCCCTCCGGTTCTGTACGGACCGAGGAGAAGGGAGCCCTGCTGCTTAGCCTAGCCATTGCAGAGGCTTCTTCCGTGGCGCAGGAGGCCAGTCGCTCCTTCCTGAGAGCAGGCAGGCGCATCCATGGCAATGTCGCCCCGTGAGGTGAAGGCTCCCGGTGTCGCTCCCGGCGGAAGGCCCGGGTCGGCACCGTCCTCGATGCTGCTGGCGGCTGTGTCTGAGTCCTGGCACCGTTCGCGGCGCTGTAGGCCCTGGCGGGGTGTCGTCGCGCTGACTTTATCACGTGGCGCTACGTGAGCTCTGTCGAAGCCATTACGCAGCGCCGGCACTATTAGCGGTGCCCGTGAGATCTACTGCGGCGCCGTCCTTTGCCATGTCTGCGCCTCAGCGCGCCCGTCTCGAGCTCGGCCTTGGGGCCCGGTGCCCTTAGTCGGCGCAGTCTGCGGTGTCAGGCAGGGCCGTGCTCGGCGCCGAGGGTGCCACCGGGACTGTCATCGGTGCCGTGGAACCGGATGGTGCCGTGACTGGTCCCGGCTCTGGATCTCTGGCTTGGTCTGGGGCTGCGTCTCCCTCGGATCCCGCTTGCGGGGTTGCGGGAGGCGCTGGCACTGACTCGGGCACAGCTGTGGTCTCTGGACCTGGTGGTAAGGATGGTTCTGCCCGCCCTCCACGGTTTGGCACAGGGTCTCTGACTCTACCTCCTCGGAGATGGAGTCGAGCTCTGGGTCGGACGTGCAGTCTGACCCCTCGGGGTTGGCTGTTGAGGTGGGCAGCACGGTGGTCTCTTCGACCAGTCTGAGTCAGCCCCCTTCTGAGGTGAGGTCGGTGGCTACCGAGACTAGGGTCAGGGGTGCTGACCAGCACGAAGTGGTGTGGACCACCATAGCTCTGCAACCTGGTCTTGGCAGTTTCACTGACCCCTCAGTTGTGGTACCCCCTCCAGTGGTGTACCTTGATTGCCCAACTTTGGGGCCGATTAGAGCACCTGCGGAGGGGGGCAAGTACTGCACCCTGGATAGCCCCTTCGGGGGCTGCCCAGAGATGTCAGCTACCTAGTCTGGCCCTCTCGAGGAGGAGGGCTCTTTCAGACTCCAAGGGGTAGAGGGGTGTGGGGTCGGCGTGCCGGCCTTTTTCTGGGGTCCACCCGGGCCCTGGGAGAAGCCATAGTGCAGATCTCCGCTCTTCCTCTTCGGTCTCTTTGAGAGAGTCCCGTTCTTTTGAGGCAGGGGACCGTCCTTCTGGACCTATACGGCCCTGGTCGCCTCACAGGGGGGATTCTTCCGGGCGCAGCCAAGGCAGTACCGATGTGGTTGTTCAGCTGTCGGCTGTGGGGTCTTCCGGGGCACCTTCTTCCGCGGGTGCCCATGGTCCGCTCCTTAGCCCAGGTGGAGGTCAGCCGACATCTCTTCTCGACTCTGTCCCCATCCCTCTGCCACACTCTCCTGCGCTCCCAGGCATCTTCGGTCCTAGCGGCCCTGTCACCTGGGAGCAGTTCAGAGCGGTGGCTGCTCGGTTCCCTGCTTACGTTAGGGCAATGGACAGCCAGGTTTTTCAACCTTCCCCCGTGCAGCCACCCACTGAACAGACGGTGACCTCCAGCTCCTCATCCCCCCCTTCAGGGGAGAGGAACCCTCTGTCCACATCTCTCTGGCTGCTGATCTCTCTGAGTATCAGCGATTCCTCGTGAGGATGTTGGAGGATTTGCACCTTTCTCCTTCCACTATTAGCAATCCTGAACACTCAGTGCACGCCTTTCTAGGCGATTTTGGCGAGGCCACCCTTGTGGTGCCGCCCTGGCCGGCTCCCTTTCGGGAGGTGTCGTTGCGTTCCTGGCAGAGGCCCTTCTCTGGAGTTCCTGCCCCAAGGGATCTCAGCCAGAGGTATTGCGCACCCCCGGAGTCTCCAGGTTCCATGCATCATCCACAGTCTGGATTGACACAGTTGGGTACTCCTGATGGGCTTCGCGCCCTTCACCGTGACCGGCCCCCAGATCAAGACTCCTTGGATTTTGATTTCTGGAGTAGGAAGACTTTCTACTCGACACGGTTACTTCTCTCTATCTCTGCACATCAGGCCCACTATGACAGGTTCTTGTTGTCCAGGCTAGGTCAGCTCCTAGCCTCATTGCCTGACACGGAGCAAACCAGACAAGCCATTGCACTCTCTGTGCGTGGCCTCGAGCTAGCAAGGCACCAGGCGAGGGCATCTTATGATGCCAGAGGTAGCTACTCAGGGTTGTAGGGACAGCGATCTGCACTAGGTGGGACGGCATGGCTACGTCTTTCTCGGTTGTCACCCTTGGCCCAGCGTGGATGTTTAACTCTGCTCACCAGGGAACCTACCTTTTCTCCCGCAGAGTGAGGCCGGGCGCTTGTTGGGCAACTTCCTTCCCCTCTGGGGACTCCGTCTCTCTCCCCACTCCGGGCCTCTCCAGGCCTGAAGGCCCCTAGTGTGTAACCCACTGAGGGCTAGGGACTTTGTCCCTTAGGGTGTAAAAGAAACCCCTTGTGGGGCTCAGTACTCACCATCTGTGATGATTGGTGAGACTGCACAGATAAGATATGAAAAGTACGTACCTACTGTAATGTAGTCTTTCTGTGTATCTTCACCATTCATCACAACCCCTCCATCCCCCCTGGGGCCTCAGTCTCTGGGTCCCCCTCCCTCTCTGTGACTGCCCCTCTCCTCCTTAAGAGTGGGGTAAAATAGGACACACAGGGGAGTATTTTCAGGAAGAGTGGATAGCTCGCGGCACTCCTCTAGTACCTTGTCTCCACCCCTGTGGGGTTGGAGTTGGTAGTTGACCTCCTTCTCTCCTCCTCCCTGTTTCCATCCAACCTATTTCTCCTAAAAAAAAAAAAAAAAATTTTTCTCACCAAAAATCTTTTCTTGAGAGGGTTCTGAATCCCTGTATCCTGTCCTTCTTCCAGAATAGCCGACTCTGCTTATCTGGAGTGTTTGCCAGTTATTCCTTGCCTTGAATTCTGGCAGAAGCTTTGCTACTCCTTGCAGTTCCTATACAATCTGGAGATAGACCAGGGTCCGGGATATCTTATCCTTCTCCCCTCTCTCCTAAATTCTTTACCCACCCTACTCCACCTTCCTCCGCTTCCAGAGATTGGGGCCCCTCCCAATCCCCTTTAGTTTCTAACCTCTTTCTTTTCTGTCCTCTGTCGTTATTTCTCCTTTTAGTTCATACATCTTTTCCTTTTTCTGTTTCTTGGACTCTCTTGTCCCACCCTCCACTCCCTTCCTCTTACCTCTCCGGCGACTCAGAACTGGCAGGCAGGCGGGTCGACACAACCCAACGGCCCAACCCGCCGGCGCCACGCAGCACGTTGGCCTCGGCGCGGCGCCAATGGTGTCGGCTCCGTGTACCTTAAAAAAAAAAAAACCTCCCGGGGTCCTGACCTCCGGCCAGATACCCATCTGTGATGAATGGTGAAGATGCACAGAAAGCTCATAATTACGGTAGGTACGTAATTTTCATTTTTCAGTCATTGACAAGTGTTCCTACAGGACTGGCCTCACTTAGATGGCACAAAGGCTCAATATCGGAGAAATGCTGCCATAAAGTAATTAATGCTTTTCTACCTTATCATTCTAGCAAGAAACCAGAGACGTGCAGAGGATGGCATGCAGCAGATTCGGAAACCGAAAGGGCGATATGTGCGAAAGGAGCCACCTACTTACCCAGCAGGTAGGATGTTATTTTAGTTATGTAGGCATACAGCTGTGTCCACCTGGATCAGGCAATTTATGGTGAGCTGTTGGAAGCTAGTACTGTTTAAGCTTCCAGAGCAGAACTAGACATTCCCGGGGATGGTGGTACAGCATGAAAGATTACACAGCATGAGTAGGTGTTGCACTCCAGCTAATAGGCTTAGATGTGGGTCCACACTCAAATGATGTAGTCAGCTTGCCTGTCTGCACAGTGGTGGTGCTGCTGCCGCTTGTGACACCAGATACCCAGGTTTGGAATGAGCTTGGGTTTTTTGGGAGCTATTCAGGGAGAGGTAGGCTTGAACATCTGGGGGATGCTTTTGGGAGGAGGAGGAGGAATGCCGTGCAAGAGCCATCTGGATGACCACAGGTGGAGCTGCAGGGGAGGGAGGACATTGGCTTATGGTGTGCTTGTGTGCATGTGCACCATTAGCTGTAGAAGTGGGAACGTAAAACGGGAAAACCCTGTGTACTGCAACATGACTGCTTTTCCTCTGCAGGTCATGCACCATCAATCTGGCTCCCCCCTCTACCTGAATTTGGTCTCCACAGGGACCAGGACCATTATGTGGCCTAACCAGAGAGGGCACCCTTTCGAGAGATCGAGCTGGGGTAAGTCCAGGAGATCATGGGTGATGGGGATTGTCAAAATGGGGGCCAGTCAAAAAAGGGGCAAAAATATTAACTTGATTAGCAGGGAAGTCAGACAAGATGGATTTCCCCAGGTGCCTTCCTTCACTACAGTACTGTGCAAGTTCCTGCTGTGTTCTTGTCATTTATTTGTGGAGAGAATTTCAGTTTAGTTACCCTTCTATCATAACGGGAGTCAGTTTGACCTCTGCTTCAAACATTGGGGTCAGACCAGAAAATCTTTAGGTCAGGAATTTCTTGAATGGCTTTATAGAACATTATGTGATACTTTTCTAAGGATATCCTGCAAACTTTTCAATATACAGGGTCCATCCTGAAGCACTTTTTTTATTTTGTGCTTCAGAATCCTCAAAAATCCCATTTTGGGACTTCAGTAGGGGTTAACTCAAGCCCTGTGTTTGATCTCATGACCACACTATGTCATGGGTGAGAACCAGTCAGCAAAGTACATTGTGTGCTGTGATTTGCTTTTCTGCTTACAACTAAATAAAATGTTGCATGTGAATCTTTTAGCACTAAAACCTATTCAAAGTGCACTTCTGCATGTCAAATCTAACAAGATTACCATGTGTGCTTTTCGTGCTTCCAAATATAGTTATGAAAAGTCCTCGGGGATTATCAGGCATGAGACCACAGCCTCCTGGTGATCAAAATGTTGCTGCTTGATCCTCACCTATTCTTTGTTTTATTTATTCATGTTTGTGATGTTCTCTTTGGTCCAACCTACCTCCTGTCCCCCTACCAGTAAGGCCTGAAGGCTAGATGTCGCCACAGCTGGAACTGCACATCCAGCTACTGCGAGCGAAAGTGGGTCTGTGTAGACACATCCACATCCTTCCACTAATAGGTCCCTCCCTTCCATTGAAGGGGTAATGTAGGCAAGACTTCAGGGTGGGTCCTCACAGAACAGCACGCCTACCTCTGATCACCAGGTGGCAGCCCTTCCGTGAGGAGTGTAGTATAGCCTACTTAAAGTGGCCTGTGTCCATTGGACTATCCAGCTCCGGCTGTAGCCAGCTGGGATCGTGGGTCGAAGACATGAACCTGTGATCCAGCAAAGTGTAAGGCAGATGCCTTAACCTTAACCCCTAGTCTGCCGGAGTGTGGGTCCTTGTGCTCATGTTCTACTGAGTTTTAATACGCAGTTGAATTTGCTGTGTCTGTGTAATGTTTGCTTGTACCTGTTGCTCTCACTCCCTTTTGGACACCACTGTGAAATATATTCAATTCAGTCTGGTCCCCCCAAAATAAATTGCCAAAATCGTATTACATAGCATGTATTTATCCATAGCTCCACATTTGCAGATATCTGCAGCAGGCCTCTGAATCGTCTAACAGACTTGAATTGCACAGCTTGCACTGCCTCTGTGCTTCTCTCCAAGCTCCATTAGATCTTTTTACTGATGTGTCCTGTCTGTTTAGGTCCTACTGTGCTTTGCAGACATTCATACTAAATTAATACTGTTTAAGGCTTGCCACCCATAGAGCCTTCTAACTCTGTTCTGCCTCCCCTGATCCCTTCAGAATACTCTGGGATCCTGCTAGGAGGCATGTCTTCCACTTCTTGTCAGAGTGAAGGGAGATCACGATGGACATGTGGGTCCTGGACATTGCCCAAAGGGACATGATCTGGAGCTGCTGTCTCCACCACCAGTGCATTTTCTACTGCTTTGTCATTACCGGTATTCTTGGTGCCACAGGTGACCGGCACAGCCCACCTCACACCTCCTTGGCTTGCCTTCGTCTGTCCAGGCAGGGGTGCACCACTCATGTATAGGGACAGGGTGGCTTAATGCCCTGGACATACGGCACGTGGCTGGAGGAGTTGTGAGGAGGGGCTCTGCCAATCAGCAGATGCACCCGAGCACCAAGAGTACTGGTAAGGTGATTGGGGGCTAGACACCAGGGAGTATGGAATTTGAGCGTCAGTGCCTTGAATTAGTGCTTGGGGACCACTGGACACCAGGTAGTGTGTGTGTTTTTTTTTTTTTTTTTTTAATTTTTTTTTTTATTATGGGCTGGCTGTCCGGTGGGGGAGACACAATAATACCAGAATTTGGTTTTAACAGGTACTGCTGGCAATTGGAGGGAGGGGGGACCACTAGCTCCAGGGATTGGTTTTAATAGTGCAGTATGGGATGGGGTTGGGGCACTAGCCCAGCAATGTGAAAACAGTATGGGCTGGTATCGATGGGAGGTGACCATAGCACCTGGGATTTGGTTTTCACAGTACAGGCTGGCAATCCAAGGTGGGTGGAGGACCACTACACTCCAGTGGGTGCAGTGGTACACTATGGGCTAGATCGGAGGGAGGGGGGACCACCACCACCAGGGAATCTATTGGTACAGTATGGGCTGGTGATCGGGGGCACTACCACCAGGGAGTTGTGTTGGTACAGTATGGGCTGACAGTCAGGAGGGCACCTGGGACCACAGAGGGCAGGTATACTCCCCAGCAGCCAACCAGGTAGGTGGTTGCCTACCTCTGGCAGCCACTAGGGTTGCCCGAGAAGTCAGAGTTTTGTTTAGCTGTATTTGCTCTGTGCAAAAGGACCATGCTAAATCATTTTGCGGAGCAAAGACACTGAATATGTGGTAGCACAGCTATTCATGACCACGCCTCTCCCTTGCCCACCCATATTCATTATGTTTTGCACAGGCAGTAACCTCTTTGCCCATGCAACATCCCCTTTTAAATATGAGTGTTCAGCGCAAACCCTGGTTTGCGCGGGTAAAGATCCGTTTGTGCCTGCACAAACTTTTGAATATCTGGTCCCACGAGGGACCAATCTCCCAGCTTGTTTTGGTTCTCTGGAAGTTTGTCCCGATCTTCAAGGTAGTCTAACACCCTGACTAACTTGGAGTCGTCAGCAGAATTAAGCAGCCAACTGTAGACTCCAACTGCAGATCGTTCATGAAAATGTTTAACAGTGGCCATGGCAATGATTTCTGAAAGATGCTGACGAGTACCTCTTTTTCTCCATGCTAAGTAGTTCCCATCTATCACAACCTATGATTCCTGCCCTGAGGTCAGCTAGCAGTTTACCTGGGGTTTACCGACTGGTGTACTTGCCCAGAGGCTTGTCATATGCCAGTGTCAGGCCTTGCTATAGTCAGGATATACTACTACAGCTGTCCCCTTGTCCACCACCCTAGTTACCCCCTCAAATAAGGTGACTGATTGGCTTGGCATGATCTGCCCCTCATAAAGCCACGCTGAGAGGGGATGAGAACCTGGGCATCAAGCAAATGTTCCATGATTTTTTTCTTTATAATGGGTTCCAAGATCTTACCAAATATGGATGTCATACTGACCAGAATGTACTTGCATAGGTCCAACTTTGAACGTTTCGTGACTGTTCCCCTTTCTTGGCCTCTTTATAATCCCCTGGAATCGAATCTGCCTGAACAGACTGAAGGATTCCTGTAAGCTGGGCTGCCAGTTGTTCATTTAGCTCCAGTATGATTCTCGTATGTATCCTGACTGCACCTTGAGATTTACCTGGCATGATCTTTGCAGGGTGGTTGTGGTGTCTACTGGTTGCATTGTTGCTACTTCCTCTGATGTCTTGGGCCCTGCCAGTGAGCCCCCTCCCCAAAGCAAAGTATAAAATCTTTAAAACCATTACTTTTGTCAGTGATATCTAAAGAGCTAATGTACTGCCTGGAATTAATTGTAACTTTCAGATGTAGTCAACTTACTTATGTCTCAAGTATTTCTTTTCTGTTTGTTAATTAGAAGATTTTCTACCTGGCAGAACTAGGGTGATGTGTGGAGCAGCACTCTGTGTAGGAGCAAAAAAAAAAAAAAAGTCTGATCTTACTTTGAGAAACAGCGCTTGCAGCAGGTTACACCATTAGGACTGAAGCTGGCAGGCGCCAGGACCCCACGGAAATTTTCTAGCTAGCAGTATTCAGTGGGGACCGCCTCCGACATCTGTCCCGCCCCTGACATCAGGCGTAGTACATAAGGAGGCGGTCCCCCAGAATCCCCAGTTCTTTTCCTGCCGTCGACTCGCCAGCATTGGCCTCTCTGTCTCTACCTAGCGCACGACGACTTAGAACTTCTTCAAGTAGTTTCTACAAAACTAATGTCCTCTCCAACTCCTTCTTCTGAGGGACACCGTTCCAAGTGTGCCTGCGGAAAACAGATCCCTTTCAAGGATCCTCATTCTTCCTGCGTGCGGTGCTTAGGCCCAGACCATGACGCCAAGGCCTGCTCCTTCTGTCAAGGGTTCAACAGCCGCACCAGTATCCGCTGTCAGAAGGCACTTAAGGCGTATCTTTTAGAAGAGAAGCTTAGCAGGATGGACAAAGAATTTTTCTCCAGGGGTGATTCTTCTTCCAAGGCCCATAAACACCAGGACAAACACCGGGAGAAAGCAAGGTCCAGATCCCCGAACTGGGCATCGGACTCGCGTAGCTCAGGCTCCACCCGATCTGACCGCTCTTCCTCCAGGGCTCGTTCCCAGCCCCCTCCAGTCAAAGTCAAGGCTACAGGCAGTTCTTCGACTTCGCTTCAGCCCCTCAAGATTTCCAGGCCCTCGGCTTCCTCCACTCCCTCTTGGGCCTCTTCCAAGTCTTCCAAACGCCAAAAGTCTTCCTCTTCTGCCTGACATCGGGACCCGACTCCAGATCGGTCTCCAGGAGTCCGGATCCACCACCCAGGAAGACAGAAGACCTGACGCCCCTAAAGCGGACGATGGACCCGGCGCCGAAAAGCACCAGATGTCGGCCAAGCACCCGATCCGCCAGGCTGCTCACCGGAGCCGAGGACATCAACATAGCTCCAGACGCCAGCTGGGCGCTCGCCGACCTGAAGTCGCCGGCCAAGCGACAGACGTTGGCTGAATGCTCACCGAGTCAAGACCGCCCCAGTCACCAGTGGACACTGTTCACAGGGATTCCACAGAGGACTCGACATTGCCTGAAGACCAGGTGGGTGACACAGAGGATGCCGGGCTTCCGAGGGAACCTTCGCCCACCCTGGAGACACCCACGGACCCGACGCCTGACGACAGACCACCGGCGCCAGGCCTGTCGTCGGGCATGAACATACAAGAGGTAAAGGATCTCTTTACTTCTTGTGGGACACCATCCGGAAAGACATGGTCCCTGTAAAACCTCCTCCTCCTCCTCCTCCTCCCACTCCTTCACCTCCTGCGCCCCTCCACCACAGGGGCCAGCAGGATGACCACCAACCCCTAAGGAGCAGACTCCACCTCCTAGGGGTAGATCCAAGGATCGGAGAAGGCCTCCCTCAAGATCTCCATCAGGGTCTCCCAGCCCCAAGTGACCCAGATGTCGTCGGTACACTCTGTCATGGGGAGGATTCCAGATCTGATACCTCGGAATTCTCCAGATCTCCTTCTCCACTCAGCATCCCATCACCTGACCCACATGACCTACCCAGGTCTCCTCCGGATGATCCCTCCTTCTCTGAGATCATGAGGCACATCCAGGACGACATGGGATGGGATGCTGAAGACCGCGATCCCGAGAGACAGCGCCTTGCCCATTATCTTTGGCAGAAAGATCCAAAGCCTGTGGTAGTGCCACCCTTGGTGAACACCTTCGCGGACGTCACCAAGGCTGCATGGAAGCGTCCACACTCCACTCCCGCTGTGCTAAAGAAAGCTGACCGCCTGTACAAGGCCCCGAAAGAGGACCAGTACTTGGCTCAACAACCTCTGGCTGACTCCCTGGTCATTACGGCTCGCATGACCCGGTCCCAAAGACCCAGCATATGAGCACACAGTCAACGGGACCAGGAATCCAAACAGCTGGATGCCCTGGGCAGTCGCATGTACATGGCTGCTACGTGTCTGTCAGGTCCCTAAACTACCTGTCTCACATGGTACAGTTTCAGAATGCCCTGTGGGAACAGGACCAGGACCTTGTCGACAAATTACGGATGGCGATCAGAGCGGAGCTCCTAAACCTCCTCTGCACAGGGTCTGATGTGGGTACCCAAGTGCTACGAGCCGCATAAGATTCTGCGGACTCGTCTGCCAGAGCTGCAGCTTCAGGCATCTGTCTTCGGAGATGCTCTTGGCGCTGTGTCTCCGGCTTTACTTCGGACGTCCCTTACAATGGTAAGCACTTTTGGTGAACCCTCTGAGAAGGTTATCACCAAGCTCCAGACGCTGGGAAGGCAGTCAGGTCTGTCCAGGCCATGTGCAGATCAAGGCCTGGTTCCTTTCGTAGGAACCAGAGCAGTTTTCGCAGCCGGCAACAATGGCATCAGCCACGTTCCAGGCAACAAAGGGGCACTTTTCAACGTAAAGCCCAGGCTTAGTGGTCCCCAGGCAGAGGGCAGCGTTACACCAAACCGGCCCAGCCAGCAGGGACCAGTGCTGCCACAGCATGACTCTTTCTCGGCCCCCACCCCTCCTCTGGATCAACGGCACAAAGTCGGGTCGTCATCGCCGCCACTTTTTAGGGTGGCAGTCCATTATCACGACCAGTGGGGTTCTCCAGTTGGTCAAGAAAGGCCACTTCATAGAATTTCAAACATGAAGTCTTGCTATATTATGACATATGCAGTATAACCCCAGGTTAGAACTGCTCTGGAGGTGAGAGTTAACTTTCCATGCCAGGCATGGAACCTTGAGCACGAGCTCGGTTGAAAACTGTCTGTTGTTGCTCAAACTTAAACTGTCAGATTCTTTACTCCGCCTCACTGAACAGTCGCTTCGGAGATTTCTCCTGCTGCTCGGTTCGTTTGTCGGTTAAAAAGTTGTAATTTTCGGTTTATTGACCGAAATTAAACCGCAATCGGTCGGTTCAAGCTCTGTCTGTGGTATTGTAAGTAATAGATAGGCTTACGCTTATTTTCTTCTTTGTGGAACTTGTAAACGCCTTTTTGGTTCGAACCGATCAGATTGGTTTAAAATAACTTTCTAGTCCTTTAGATGCGGTTCCGGTTATCGTTCTAAAAAACGGATTTCATTATATGTTTTTTCCACGACCCGTGACACGGTTGGGAACCGATAAGAGAGTCTTGTTTACGGATTGCCACTAACGGCAAGTTTTGGTTAGGCTGGCACTATGTCTGAGAAACCCAAAGAAAAACCGACCCACTGGGTTTCAGCACTGTGGCCTCTGTGGGGAAGCCTCTTGCTAAGGCTGACCCACACCACCTATGTATATTGTCTGGGTTTGACCACCTCAATGCAGACTGCCAGATTTGTAAGAATTTTCCTGCTGCCACCGTGGAAAAGAGAGTTGGTAGGCTCAGGGAAAGGGAGGCCAAAAAGTCCGCTGACCCGGATGGCCAGCCCGGTTCGGTTCCAACCGAACCTGAGGGAGTGCCCTCTGACCAGGGCAATACTTCCTCGGGCGAACAAAGAGCCAGCTCTGAGGAACCGGTTCCAACTAAAAGGGCTAGAAAGTCAGCTAGTGTGGAGCCAAAAGTTCTTTCTCCAACCGCTGAGGAAATAGCTAGAGCTATTCAAATTGTCCAGTCTCTTTCCCCGGTTCCCTCCGAACCGACACCATCAGGGAAGCGCTCGGTTCAGACGGTTCCACCGGTTCAAGATTATGATTTTGAGGATTTTTATGAACCGGAGGAAGGGGAGGAGGGGTATGAGGAGAGTGAATGTGATTTTGAAGGTCTGGATGTGCCCATTGAACTGGACATTTCTCCAGACAGACCATCAGGGGTTTCCCACCCAGGCTATCTGAGTCCTCTTCTCATTTTATGTTCTATAAGAAAGTTGCTGAAACTCTCCAACTCCCGGTTGAGGAAGCTGTTGATGACCAAGAAGAGCCTGATTATGTAGAAATGATGGATATTCCAGAGTCTAGGACACTGTCTATTCCCTTGCATAAATCCTTTAGGAAACAGACAGTAAAAATTCTAAAAACTCCTCACCCTATCCTTCCTGTTGATAAAAGGATGGACAAGAGGTATACATTATCAGGCTCCGATACGGAGTTCCTCTCTCAGCAATGCAGCCATGTGGGGTTAGTGCAGGCTGCAGCCTGTGACAAGGCTAATATTCCTCTAGCCTCTCACCCTCCTGAAAAGGATTCCAGGAGGATGGATGCCATGGCAAAAAAACAGTACATGGCAGCATCTTAGGACTCAGACAGGCAAATTATGATGGCTTATGCTGCTAGGTACCAGAAATCCAGATGGGATACTGTGCTGGCCCCTAGCAAAACAGGCCCCTGACCAGCTTGCCAGGGAGCTGGAGCAGGTGGCTGCGGATGGTATTGAGGCATCCAAGGTGCAATTTCATGCTACAGTAGACTCTAATGATGTTTCATCGAGTCATGGCTACATCTGTGTCTCTTCGCAGAATGGCCTGGCTCAGATGTACTGCCCTGTCACAGGATACTCAGTTTAAGGCTATGGATTTTCCTGTTGTGGGCAATTCTCTGTTTGGGGAGCAGACAGAGAATTAAATGAAGAAAATAGATGAGTATAGGACCACCTATAGGAGTGGACAGGCCAAAGAAAGGCAAGCCACTCCTCAAAGGCAGCATGTCAGGGGCAGGGGTAGGCTTTTTCATAGGCCTTTTTACCAAGCCCAGGCCTCCTCTTCTGCTTATGCCTAGAGGGGGTTCTTTAGAGGAAGAGGCAGAAGGGGTTCAAGTAAGCCTGCTTCTACCTCTCAACCCAAAGCCCCTGCAAAACAGGCTCCCTGATGGGGTGGCCAGGGCCGATTCTCCAGGGGGGGCAGGCTGGCTTACTTTGTCCAGGACTGGAAGTCTTTAACATCAGACAAGTAGGTCCTGGAAGTAGTAAGCCAGGGACTGGTTCTCAGCTACAAGAAATTTCCGAAGATGAGAGCCAGGTCCTTTCCATCTGCAAATCCATCAGAGGCACTTGCCCTAGAAACAGAAGTTTCTGCCCTCCTGGCTCTCAGAGCTATGGAAAGAGTTCCACCCCTACACCAGGGCAAAGGGTTGTACTCCAGGTACTTCCTTACCCCAAAAAAGACAGGAGAATGGCGGCCCATCCTGGATCTCAGGTATCTAAACAAGCACCTTTTAAAACCAAAGTTCAAAATGGTGACTCTGGGAATTATTTTACCCTCTCTAAGGCCAGGGGACTGGCTAGCCTCCCTGGACCTCAAGGATGCCTACTTTCATGTTCTTATCAGAAGCTCCCATTGAAAGTAACTCAGATTCGAACTGCCCTCAGGCCATTACCAGTTCAGAGCAATGCCCTTCGGCCTCACCTCGGCCCCGAGGGTATTCACAAAATGCCTGGCAGTAGCAGTTGTCCACTTAAGAAGGCAAAAGATTGCCATCTTTCCTTATCTGGACGACTGGCTCATAGTAGGCCAGTCCCCAGACCAGGTCAAACTACACCTTCAGGTAACTCAGCAGCTGCTCACATCTCTAGGTTTCCTTCTCAATCTTCCAAAGTCTGTTCTAGAGCCTGTCCAGCTTCTCACCTTCATAAGTAGCAGAACTGAACACACAAGAGGCCAGAGCCTTCCTCCCTCTGGAAAGAGCAAGGACTTTGTCTCTCTGGCTCCTCCTTCACCCTGCAGGTCTCTCACGCAAGAGCATTTTCTACAGCTCCTGGGGCACATGGCTGCCTCTACAGCAGTAGTGCAGGGAGCAAGATTTCAGATGAGGGACGCCCAGTTCCATTTGAGAGCCTTTGGTCTCAAAGGACAGACCCTCTAACCAAATTGATCCCAGTGACTTGAACCCTGATCCAGGCCCTTCAGTGGTGGCAGGACCAGAGCAATCTGAGACAGGGGGTTTCCTTCAACCCCCAGTCTCATTCCTTGACCCTTACTACAGATGCATCCCTCTTGGGGTGGGGAGATCACATGGGCGACCTCACTACCCAGGGGTTGTGGTCCCCACAGGAATCTCTGCTCCACATCAATTTATTGGAACTCAGAGCAGTTTTTCTAGCACTCCAGGTTTTTTCCACATCTGTTCAGAACAAGGTTGTACAGGTCAGAACAGACAATACTACTACAATGTGGTACATCAACAAGCAAGGAGGCACTCTGTTTACGGCCTTGTGCACTGAAGCAATGAAGTTGTGGTCTCTGGCTTATTCCCTGAACGCCTCCCTTACGGCAGTTCACCTTCCAGGCAAGGACAATGTCCTAGCGGATGCTCTCAGCAAGATTTCCCAGGGCCATCACGAATGGGCATTGGATCCCCTAGTACTGGAGGTAGTATTTGCTAGATGGGACACCCCGCAGATGGATCTTTTTGCAGCCCCAGACAATCACCAACTTCCCCTTTTTTGCTGCAGGCCCCCAGTGTTGGGCTCAGTCCCTCTGGATGCCTTCCTTCTCAGTTGGGAAGGGAAGTTTCTCTATGCCCCCTTCCCTCTTCTGTTCAAGGTGCTAGTCAAAATCAGATCTCAACCCTGCAAGATGATCCTGATTGCTCCAGATTGGGCCAGACAGCCCTGGTACCCACTCCTCATGTCCTTAGCAGTCCACCCTCCCCTGCACCTCCCCAGGAATCACAATCTGTTAACCTGTGCCCAGGGGAGGGTTTGGTATCCGAACCTCAAATCTCTCAATCTCAAGGCATGGCTCTTGAAGAGTTAGAGTTTGCTGACCTACACCTCTCCCAAGGTGTATTGGATATCTTGAAGGCCTCTAGGAAGCCTTCCACCAGGGCTACTTATAATTCCAAATGGAAGAGATTTTCCATATGGTGCTCTGGCAAGCATATTCCACCAGAATCTGCTGACTTGCCCACAATCCTGGATTATTTGGTGCATTTGAATTCTTTGGGGCTGAGACCAGCTACCCTAAAAGTGCACCTGGCAGCCGTGTCTGCTTTCTTATCAGCAGGTAAACCTTCTTCTTTTTCAGCTCACCCTGTATTCTCCAAGTTTTTCAAGGGGTTGCTTCACACCAACCTCCATTCAGGGACCCGCCCTGGTTGGGATCTTAATATTTGCATTGCACAGCTTATGCAACCCCTTTTGAGCCTGCTGTTCTAGCAGAGCTCAAGTACTTGACTTGGAAAACTGTGTTTTGGTAGCCATCACTTCTGCCAGGCGCATAAGTGAGTTGCAAGCATTGTCAGTGGAACCTGACTTTATCTCCTTTCACAGGATAAAGGTGGTCCTCAGGACTAACAGAAAGTTTTTGCCTAAGGTGGTTTCAGACTTCCACCTTAATCAATCCATGTCTCTTCCTGTGTATTTCACTGACCATTCCTCCTCTGGCGAGAGGAGATTGCACAGTTTAGATGTCAAAAGAGCCCTTAGTTACTACATAGAACGCATACCAAGGGTCACAGGTTTGACTCCCTCCAATTGTTCCTCACTTATGGTGAGGTTGGAAAAGGAAAACCTGCCACTAAAAGATCCATTGCCAGGTGGATTGTCTCTTGTATCCAATTTTGCTATGAAAAACTGGGTAGGGTTCCTCCCTCAGGGCTGAGGGCTCACTCTACCAGGGTACAGCTGCATCTCTGGCTGCTGCCAGGGACATCCCTATCCTGGAGATATGTCAAGCAGCTACCTGGAAAACAGTTCACACTTTCACTAAGCATTACTCCCTGGACATCCAGGCTAGGCGTGATGCTCGATTTGGCACAGCCGTGCTTTAGAGCCTATTTCCTAAGTAGGTTCTGTCCCCCCTCCATGGAGGTACTGCTGTGTAGTCTGCATATGTCATAATATATCAAGACTTCATGTTATTTGAAGAAAAAATTACTCACCTTAGTAATGTTGTTTCTTCTAATGGAGTTTTGCTATATTATGACCTCCCCCCCAGCCTGCCCCTCTCAGAATCTCTATTTTTGGGATGTGGGTGGGCAGCGCAATGTTGCACTTCATAGATGCCCACTTTGTTTCACCCTTTCTTTAGGGTGCCTGGGTGTTATGTTTTAATTTTCTATCTTGATTCCCCTGACTTGAGTCTTTGTTTTGGGATCAAGAACACAAATGTGTGTTTTGTAGTTGTTAGCCAATGGGCTAGTGTAGGTTTACGGCTTCCACACAGAACCTTAGTGAGTTTTGCTCGTAAAGATCTGACAGTTTTAAGTTTGAGCAACAACAGACAGAGTTTTCAACCGAGCTCGCGCTCAAGGTTTCATGCCTGGCATGGAAAGTTAACGCTCACCTCCGGAGCAGTTCTAACCTGGGGTTATACTGCATATGTCATAATATAGCAAGACTCCATTAGAAGAAACATAACTAAGGTGAGTAATTTTTTCTTCTCGACCACCCACCGTCAAGACCTCCCCTGCTTTCCCGTTATTCGGTCAGCATGTCCTGCTCATTCAGCAGGAGGTGCTCGCGCTTCTCAGAAAAGAAGCTATATAGCACATACCGTGGAACCAGAGAGTGCGGTTATTATTCTCACTTCTTTCTGGTTCCGAAGAACCAGAGACGACTCGTCCAATACTGGATCTCAGCGACCTCAGCGTTTTGGTCCTGTACAGGCGCTCCGCATGGTGACCCCTCCCAGGTCTGATACCCATGGTCAAGCAGGGCAGGGCGCATTTCTAAGCATCCTTGGACATGCAGGATGCTTACCTGCATATACCCATAGCTCAAGCGCACAGGAAGTTTTTGTGCTTCGAGTTACAGGGTCACCATTATCAGTTCCGAGCCCTCCCCTTTGGACTGTCATTGGCACCTCGGATATTCACGAAGTGCGTGGCGGTAGTAGCAGCGACTCTGAGACGACAAATTCCCCTACCTGGACGACTGGCTTCTCATGGCGCCCTCTCTGGAGGCCCTGATGTCCGCCATTCATTGTACTCAGTCTCTGTTTGAGACGTTGGGTATCATCGTGTCAGCGTGGCTGAGTTGGTAGCACATCCACCTCTGGACCCGAAGGTCGTGGGTTCTCGTCCCACACCAGGATTGGACTTGCACCTAAAAATCGCTGGCATCCGAGTGCAGTATTGGGGGTGCTGTACTGCTGGGGTGTGCCGTCCTTCGGATGAGACGTTAAACCGAGGTCCCTTCTACCCATCCTGGTGTTGTCCTGGTGGGTGTCCAGGTGGAAGTAAAAGAACCCAGGGCACTCTTCGCAAAGAGTAGGGAACATTCCCGGTGTCCTGGTCAACATTCCCCTTCCCATAAACCGGTTCATGCAATTATCCAGGCTGTGTGTGGGTGATGATGTGCGATATGGCCGCCACCACACATTCAGTCACTTCACTACCAGTCTAGCATTGCTTGTAAAAGCGCTTTGGATGTATGAAAAGCGCTATATAAATGCTGATTCTTCTTCTTCATCATTATCAATCAAGAGAAGTCACGCCTGGTTCCGTCTCAGATTCTGCAGTTCATAGGCGCAGTTCTGGACACCGTCCAGGGGAAAGCTTTTCTACCCCAGGACCGAGCGAAACACATCAGATCCCTCATCAGGGACATCTTGGCAAAGAAGACCGTTCCAGCCAGACTGGACCTTTGCCTGCTCGGACACATGGCTGTGGCCACTGCAGCAGTCCCGCTAGCCCGTTTCCACATGCGGGTGACCCAGTGGATGTTGTGCGTCCAATGGGATCAAAAGCAAGACCATCTGCAGCTCCCAATTCTGGTCACGAAGGCCGTAATCTAGGATTGGCAATGGTGGCTAGATTCGAAGAACCTCTCGGTGGGGGTCCCCTTCACTGCACCATCTCCGATTGTGACGCTCTCCAAAGACTCCTTGGCTCGGATGGGGAGCACACCTTGACAGTGTTCGGTCTCAGGGCCTGTGGACAGATCCAAGAGACTCATCTCCACACAAACATCCTGGAAATGAGAGAAGTTCTTTATGCCCTGCAGGCTTTCCAGTCGGAGGTTCCACCGGGTACTCTTCTGTTACAAACAGACAATTCAGCGGTGATGTATTACCTCAACAGACGAGAGGGCACCCATTCCTACCTACTTAGCAGGAGGCCATGAGAGTGTGGGATTGGGTTTTACAACAGGCGCAAACCTCATTGCTGTTCATGTGCCAGGAGTGGACATTGTCATTGCAGACAGCCTGAGTCGCTCTCAGGCCATAGTCCATGAGTGGGAACTACTCCCAAGAGGTAGTAGAGGATCTGTTTTGCAGATGGGGTACACCAGAGTTGGACCTTTTCGCGTCCCATCCAACGCAAAACTGCCCAATCTTTGCTTGCTAGATCCAGGACCTGGTGTTTTCTGGCAAGGCAGCGTTTTCTGTCTCCTGGGCAGGCAGATTCCTCTATGCCTTCCCCTTTCCGTTGATCTAGAGGGTCCTTTTGAAACCGCGAGAGAGCAAGCGACGCTGATGCTTATCGCGCCATTCTGGCCCATGCAGATCTGGTTCCTCTACTACATCAGCTGTCCCGGAACCTCCGGTACCTCTGCCAATCTGCTCTCACTTGCTGTCTTAGGAGGCGGGCTCCTCTGTCCATCCGGACCTTCGTTCGCTGAACCTGCACGCTTGGCTCCTAGGGACATAGCCATTATGTAATACAGGGTCTCGCAAGAGGTAGCTGATGTCCTAGCAGCTGCTAGAAAACCGGCCACTCATGCTACTTACGCCATGAAATGGCGCAGATTTTGCCTCTGGGCTCAAGTGCGGGGGTTTTTGCCACTGGATTGGCCAGAAAGGTCTGTCTTGGACTACCTCCTGTCTCTTTTTCAGACAGGCTTGGCCTACTCCTTGATAAAAGTACACCTTTGTGCCATCTCAGCCTATCACACTCCTATAGGCCAACGTCCTATGTCTCAGTTGGACACTGCACAAGCCTTCCTGAGAGGTGTTCTCCACCTTAGACCTCCGATCAAAGATCCTATTCCGCCTTGGGATTTACCCTTTGTCCTGGAGCAGCTTACACTGCCACCTTTTGAACCAGCAGCGGATTGCGAGCTACGTCTCCTTACATGGAAGACGTTGTTTTTAGTTGCCGTTGCTTCGGCCAGAAGAATTTTGGAGCTTCATGCACTGGTGTGCAAAGTACCTTATTTGATTTTCCGCCAGGACAGGGTATCCTTACGGACCAATCCGAAGTTTCTGCCTAAGGTGGTCTCAGCTCTCACTCTTAATCAGGATATCGATCTACCAGTGTACTTCCCTAAATATTCAAATCGAGGAGAGGCCCTGTTGCACACTCTAGATGTGCATAGGTGTCTTCGACACTACCTGACCAGAACCAGACACCACCGAAAATCTGATCAGCTTTTTGTCTCCTTCACCCACAGGATGATGGGAGCTCCCTTTTCCAAACAGTCGCTGTCCAGGTGTCTCATACATTGTATCACGTTCTGCTACCAGAAGGGCAACAAACCCTTACCAGCATGGTTAAGGGTCATTACAAGGGGAAGCTACCTCCTTTGCAGCCTTAAAGAACGTGTCCACCTCAGCCCTCTGTGCAGCAGCGACTTGAGCACTGTGCACACCTCATCAGGCATTATAGCCTGGATGTTACATCGAGGCGAAGAGCTGGTTTTGGTCTAGCAGTCCTTCAAGGACTTCTGTCCTAGGCTTAGGTTTTACTAAGGATTTCTACCTTCACTCTTCCCAGTGGTGTGGGATTTCCACTATTGCTTGGGAATCAGTTCTAATGGTGTAACCTGCAGCAAGAGCTGTTTCTCGAAGTAAGATAGTACAGTTATGTAAGAACTTACCACAACAGTAGATCTTCGAGAACAGCTCTTGCAGCAGGTACTTTCCCTCCCACCATCCCCGCTGGAGGTAGATTTTTTGTTCCAGTATACTTTTCCTAGGATCAGGTGTCATAAACACCACTCTGATTGCCATTTGATGGTGGATCCTCAGTCTCCTCTTCTGATGTCATGCAGCGGCCGGGAGTCTCCGGCGGGAGAACTGGGGATTCTGGGGGACCGCCTGTTTATGTACTATGCCTGATGTCGGGGGCGGGACTGACACTGGAGGCGGTCCCCGCTGAATATTGCTAGCTAGAAAATTTCCGTGGGGTCCTGGCGCCTGCCGGCTTCAGTCCTAATGGTGTAACCTGCTGCAAGAGCTGTTCTCGAAGATTTACTGTTACGGTAAGTTCTTACGTAACTGTACTTTCTGTTTCTCCCACTACATCAACACTGAGACCACACTGACTGTGACATCACTAGTAACCAAGGAGAACCATTTCTCATTGCCAGATTATTCTTTCACATGAAGCAGCAGGGACTGACTATTCTTGGTTACTAGTTATGTCACAATTACCTGCATTTTGATTGTGAACATCGCTGCTCAGACTGCAAGGATTGTAGTTCCTCTCGGTGTTTGGTCACACTTCTGGTGATATAGAGGGAGAAAGAGAACTTTTATTTAGCCTCAAACATAGTGCTGCTCACACATCAGCCCAGTACTGCTAAGTGGAAAATCTTCTAATTAGCAAACAGAAAATAAAAAAATGCTTCAGATATAGGATGTGATAGCTGACTGCATCTGAAAATTACTGTTAATTCCAGGCAGTACACTGGCTCTTTAATTTGAACTTTATATGTTTTATCATCCCATAAGTTTCCTTAATCTCCAGTTGGCCACAAATGCCATGATTTATGACATCAGTCTGTCACAATAAGCATTATGAGATCATAACAAGCACAACATGAAATCAGAAAACTTGATGAGATATTCATACAGACAGCACATAAATTGGCCAAAACATACTGCAAACATGGACAGGAAAGTGTTCTCTGGTAGATTGTTATATAGGAGTAGAGTGTTTATAAAATCATATACTGAAGTGCATACCTCTGCTTTTTATATGTCTGTCTAGGAATTGAACACGGATGGAGAAGAGTTTGAGTTCCTGGAAATTTTAAGCAAAACCTCCTTGGCTAAAATCACTACATTTGTTCATCTGGCATTGAGCACTTCCCTCCCCAAAATATGGGCCGGAACCATGGTCCTGTCCTATAGTAACAATAGTTACAAAGACCACTTTATTCTCTACCTTCTTGGCCAGGAGCCCAGTGGCTGCGGTTTCACAGAAAATTATCCTTCAAAGAAGTTGTAATTGTTTGGCGAACAGTATTCTGCTAGGCAGCTTGACCATATGACTAATACATCTTCCTTTTTCATGCTATATGCTGAGAAATTTATGGGAAGAGATAGAACCAGCATTGAAGATGGCATGAACAGTTCCAGGCAGCAGTTTCAAATGTCAGCACTGCATGAATCTTACTGGTGAGGGGCAACAGAAAAGAGCCCCTGTGATGGGCCAGCTTTATTTGATCCTCCAGTAAACCCTTACCTACAGAAGGTTATGGAGATCACTGAAAGTATTAACTAGGTTTGAAAGTCAAGAGCAAAGGCCTTCCCATTTGGATGGCCAAAATATTCTAATAATAAAAATGAGTACTGATCCTTTCTGGTCGGTGTCCAGGTGAAAATTAAAGATCCCATTTGACTTACGAGACAAGGCAGTTTAAACCAGTATCCTGACCAGCAGTTTCCCCAGTTATTAAAACAGGTCTATGTAACCCACCACAACCCCACAGAGAACGCACTCGTAAATGCACCGTCAGTGTAGTCTAGTGGTTAGAGCAGCAGCTTGGGAACTAGCAAATTGTGTTCAAACCCTGCTAGAGCCAAATACTGTGTGATGTTGGAAAAATCATTTAACCTGTTAGTGCTCCCATCCACCCAGTTGCAGACATGGGTAAAAAGCAGGAGTCCATTGGAAACAAGATGTTGGAACTTGGCTGGGCTAGGTAAATAAATGACGAAAAAAAAACTTGGGGGGGAAAACTGCTTAAAAGCATCTTTTAACCCTAGATCTTTTTTCTCAGTTTTGCTGTCCACTGTTGTATCTCACAGGATGTATGTGCCACCCAGATTGTTCACCCCTAGAGGTGTAGCATCTGGCACTTCCCTATATTAAATCTGAGCCTCCATTTCTCCGTTCCCCCAATGTGTGGCGATCTCCTTGTAGTCTATCCCCTCCTCTGTTTTGTACTATATTTGGTAATTAGTGTCATCAGTAAACGTCAACAGCCTGCTGCTGACTTCCTACTCCATATCGGTAATCCTGTGGTACTCCACTCTGTACAATCTTCCTTTGTGGTGGCCATCTACCACCACTCTGCTTCTTGCCTGTCTGCCAGTTTGCTTTCCAGTATTTTTTTGTCAATTCTGTATTAAGATGCTTTTTCCCCCAGAGTTCACACATTGTACAGATGTGTACATATTACAATTAAAAAAGGACAGGTTTCAATTGTGCTAGAGTCCCTATTGATAAAATCCTGGTTGCCTAAACCTAAATAAATGAAATTCAGCTATGAATGGTTAGGTTTGTGTGACCACTTGGTGGCACTATAGGCTGAGGCCTGAACGAGAGTCACTCATGCAAGCTGAGCAGCACTAAGCAGTTAGCAAGGAGTGTTTTTTTCTTACTGACCATATAAGCTACATTTTGTTGATACATGAAATATTGTTTCTAGGGACGTGGATATGTTGTTCAATCCGCACTTGTTGGCAGGTTGCTTGCTGCTTTAAATCTTGCCAGAAGGTCTTCAAGCTGGCTCCTCCCACCCACCCAGGTGGTAAAACTCTTGGCTCCGTCCCATGACACCAGATCTTCCTTACCGCTTGGAAGCTCAGGTTCCCTCCTTAGCGCTCTGCGTTTTAGGCCTGGATCCACACTATTCGGTTAAACCGGAACTCATTCTCAAGTTTAAAAGACTTCAGTCTTCCTTTTTCCTCGTGGCTGCAATGGACAAATCGACTCCCGGATTTCATTGGTGCTCCTGTGGGCAGATGCTGTCCTGTACCGATCCGCACTCCACGTGCGTTTATTGCCTTGGACTCGGCCATGACTCACAGGCTTGAGTTATGCAAATCCTTTTTGGCTTCAGTCTTGGAGGACTGCGCTGCCCGATTGCTCTTGGGGCGACCGGAAAAACGTTATCCTCCGGTCAAGTCGAAGGAGGCGCGTTGAGCGGTGTGCAGCGGTTGGCTCAGCAGAACAGCTAGAGCAGATGATCGCCGTCAAAGAGGAGGTGGCCCAGGCCTTCTCATCTTCCTCGGTAGCGGCATTTATCCCCACTCTCCTTGGGCTCTTCCTACACAGCTTCTTTTAAGGAGCTTTGCCAATCCCTCTCCTCCAAGGGAGAAGGGCCATCGAGACATTCTTCTCGGTCCAAAAAGGAGGACTCCAAAGGTAAGTCCCACCATCGATGTTCGTGGGAGCAGGAGAGGTCCCCTTCCCCGGATAGTCGACACTCTACTTCGGTCGAGGTTGCGCTAAGGCCGCTGGTTTCACAGTGTCTCTGGCCAGGTCAGCCGCCGTAGATTTTTTCTTGACCCGCTGCATGGTTTGTCGACTGGAGAAGCAGACAACCCTTCCTCACCGGTACCCCCGGTGGAAACCGAGGACTTGCCTGTGCCTCCTGTGCCGGAGTCCCCGGTTAAGGTTCCTGAACTGAGGGAGGAGCGAGTTTCCCCCGGCCCCTGTCTGACCCACCCTCGGAACCCCTGAAGGTCTCAGTCTCAGACCTCTTCCAGGTCCAGCCGGTCCCGCCGACATCAGCGGTCTCTCAGCACCATTGAAAGCGGCTGCACCGCTCATCCTCGTCATCCTCTTTTGAAGATAGGCTCTGCAAGTTGCATCGGCGCTCGAGGATCTAATGTGGCAGCAGTTCTTGTTGTCAGGGAATAAGCCGACTCCATCGATTTTCCCGACCATTAAGTAGCTGTCACTGGAGCCGACGAAACAACCCCTTGTAGTTATCGAGGAGCCAAAACCGGCACCGGTTGTTCGGCCGAAACCGGCTGCGCCACCCATTGTGGTGGAACCTCCGCCTTCACAACCGAAGACTGTGGCCCCTACCAAGGATTCTCGGTCGGTTCTGGGTTTGCCCCATAGGTTGTCAGTCACCCTCACTCCCGATTGACCGCGGTAGGCGGAGGGTGGCTCAGGCGCTCGGCAGCTGTTCGCAGACTCCTCGGAGTCAGATGATGATGACTCCTTGTTCTCTAGGCCGCTTGACTTGGAGTCCACTGGGGGTCAGTTGGTGGACGAGAGCCCATCCTTGTTCCTTGGAATGCTTCAGCTCATCTCAGAGTCCACTAGGATGAAGCTCAAACCTGTTTCAAAATGGGCCAAGTATCCCCTCACGGAGATATTGGACCAAGGGGATTTCCCTGCGTAGGCCTTCCCGGTGGCCGAAGCCATTGTTGGCCCCTGGAGTTATGGCAGCGGCCAGCTTCTTGTCCAGCACCTTCGGCCAGGATGGCTCAGAAGTATGCTGTCCCTACCGCTTCACCCTCCGGTTTCTCAGAGCACCCCTCTGCGGAGGGGTTAGTGACCGACAGCATTTTCTAGCGTTCCGGGAATGCTCAGGATGTGGACAAGCCACTCGATAAGGAGTCCCAAGAAATTGGGAAAGTCTGCTGCTTCCTCCCTGGAAAGAAATTGGGAAAGTCTGCTGCTTCCTCCCTAGGCCTTCGTCAGGCTAGCTCGGCCATCCTGATGGCACACTTTTCACACGCCCTTTTGGGCTCCCTGGATGAGGTGATTCCTTATCTCCCAGCTGACCTTCAAGCGATGGTCAAGCAAGTGCGGGATCGGGGAATGGCAGTGGCCAAACAGCAGCTCAAACTTCTTGAACATCGCTGACTCCTAGTGCCGGTAGTGAGCGGCCGCTGTGGCCATGCGCCGCAGAAGCTGGCTGCGGATCTCCACCCTTCACGGCGGATACCCAGCACAAGCTGGCAGATGTTCCTTCTTGGGTACCGACTTGTTCGGTCCCAGGGTGGAGGTCATCTTCAAAGGATCAGAAGTCCAGTGCCACCTTGGATTCGATAGCGCCTGCCCAGCAGGACAAAGACCGCCAGCAGCAGCGTAAGCCCTTTCCGCCTTCAGCCCCTGCAGCACATCCGGCCCAGCAACACCAGCATCAGGGCCAGTAGGCTCGCACTTGGCACCCCAAACCCAAGCCTGCTGCTTCCTCTAGCAGGAAGCTGGGAAGAAAAGGTCCAGGAGGCTCCTCGGCCGGCCCTTCCTCCAAGCCTGCCCGGTGACTGGTTGAGGGGTGTCATCCCCAACCTAGTCATTCCTCCTGGGTTCCCCTTGGAAAGTCAGCTCCATCACTTCCTTTCCACCTGATCCGTTATCACCACGGACCGCTGGGTGTTGGAAGTGGTAGGCAGGGGTCTGCCTCTGGAATTCAAGCAGTCCCCACCCTATCGAGCCATCGCCTCACAGGGGCTACGGGTTCCACAGCCTCTCTGTCGGCTCGTCGAGCCAACATTGCCCTGCTCTTCCAGAAGGAGGTGATCAGGGAGGTGGCGGACCCTCCTCCAGACCCAAGGTTTGTGTCCAGGTACTTCCTGGTCCCAAAACAGATGGGGGTCTGGTGCCCCATTGTCGACCTACATGACCTGAACAAGTTCCTAAGGTCTCGCACCTTCAGGATGGTCACTCTGGCTCAGATCATTCCATCCTTGGAACAAGGCATGTGGTTCTGTTCTCTGGACCTTCAGGACGCGTTTTCACGTCCCAATCTGTCTGTCTCTCAACGATTCCTCCGCTTCAGGGCAGAGGGATCTCTTTATGAGTTCCGGGCCATGCCCTTCGGCCTCTCTCCAGCTCCTAGGGTCTTCAAATGCATGGCAGTGGTGACAGCATTCCTGCGGTGCTGAAGTGTCCGGGTGTACCCTTACCTGGACGACTGGCTGATTGCAGACCCCTCCAGGTTGGAGGTGGAGCGGTCCAGGGATCTGGCCCTCCAGGTCTGCTCTCAGATTGGCCTCCTCATCAACGAGGCCAAATCTGAACTCATGCCATTGCAGGTGATTCAGTTCATCAGGGCAGAGCTAGACTTTCCTCGAGCCAGAGCTCGGCTCCCGGCGTCGGGGCCGAGGTCCTTTCCCCAGTCATTTCTGGTTGGGCAATTGCATCCTGCCTGGGACTTCCTGCGCCTTCTGGGCCTCATGGTGGCCTGCACCAGCATGGTCCGTTGGGCCCGCTGGCATATGCAACCCCTGCAATGGGGGCTGGCCCGCCAATGGTCACAGCGCTCCGGACTCTGGACCAGCCAGTGACAGTGACCCAGGAGATGTTGAACGGCCTCCAGTGGTGGCTTGTTCCATCTCGTCTGCAGGAGGATATCCCGTTTGTCCGCCCCGAGCCGACGGTCACTCTTGATGACTGACGCCTCTCTGATGGGTTGGGGTGCCTATCTGGGGGAGCTCAGAGCTCACGGCCTCTGGTCCCTCAGGGTCTCGATGCCACATCAGCCTGCTGGAGCTTCGGCGGTCTGACTAGCCCACACCGCCTTCGCTCCATTTGTATGGGGTCAAGTGATCCAGGTCTAGATGGACAACACACACGACCATGTACTGCCTAAACTGTCAGGGCGGGACGCACTCCTTGCCTCTGTGCAAGGAGGCTGTCCCGACTGGCCTCTCGTGAGCAGACTGGTGGCAGATCTCCTAGCCATCCATGTGGCAGGAGCCTCCAACACTCTGGCCGATGCCCTCAGCTGGGTAGGTGCTGTGTCTCACGAGTGGTGTCTCCTGCGGAGGTAGTATAAGATCTGTTTTCCTACTGGGGCACTCCTCAGGTGGACCAGTTTGCCTCCAGGGAGAATGTGAAGCTGAGGCTGTTTCATGCCCCCTCAGCAGGGCTCGCTGCAGGGGATGCCTTCTTGAGGCCGTGGACCCTGGGCCTCTTCGCTCTTCCTCCATTTCCTTGATCCACAAGATGCTTCTCAAGGCAAGAGGGACAAGGCGAGGTGATTCTGGTAGCCCCAGACAGTCCCTGCCATTTCTGGTATCCAGATCTCCTCAGCCTTAGCTCCAGGCTCCCGAGAGGCTTCCAGCCCGCCCGTGACCTCTCAGTCAAGAAGGGAAGGTACTCACCCGGACCTTCAATCCCCGCACGGACGGCCTGGTTACTGAGCCGCCAGAGTTCCAGGTCTTGGGTCTTTCCGACGAGGTCCTCAACGCTGTTGAGGCATCCATAAGGAGTCGACCAGAAAATGCTATGCCTTCAAATGGAAGAGATTCTCCATTTGGTGTCAGGATAAGGGGTTGGACCCTTCCTCCTGTTCTTTGGCTAGCATTCTGGACTACCTGTGGCCCCTTTCTCAGCTAGGGCTTCGGTCGACGACCCTTAAGTTGCACCTGGCAGCCATCTCTGCTTACTGGGCACAGACCGGGAAGCAGTCGGTGGCGCAGGAGAAGGTGGTCGGGTGCTTTTTCAAAGGCCTTGATCACATATCCCCTCCGGTGTGAGAACTTCCACCTCCATGGGATCTACTGCTGGTATTGGACAAGCTCATGGGCAAGCCATTCGAACCGATGCACAGGTATGATATCCCTCACCTGTTGTGGAAGACCGCCTTCTTGGTGGCTATCACGTCAGCCAGAAGGAAGGGAGAGCTCCAGGCGCTTTCCATAGAGTCTTCTTATCTGGTCTTCCACAGGGACAAGGTTGTCCTGCGCCCATACCCAAAATTCCTTCCGAAGGTGGTGTCGGAGTTTCACCTTAACCAGATGTTGACTCTGCTGGTGTTCTACCCGAATCACACCTCGGAGGCCAAATATAGGCTCCATACTCTGGACCTGGAAGAGCGTTCTGTTAATATAAGGAGCAGACTGCTGAAGTTCAGGAAGAGGTTCTCCAGCTGTTTGTCACCTACGCTGAAGCCGCACCTGGCAGACCTGCAGCCAAGCGGACGATAGGCAGGTGGGTCACCTCCTGCATAGATCTCTGCTATAGGTTGGCGGGCATGGAGCCTCCCAAAGGGATATGAGCTCATTCTACCCGACATACAGCTGCTTCGGCGGCTGCTTCCAGGGACGTCCCTATCCAGGAAATCTGCAGGGGCTGCTACCTGAAGTCGCACACACCTTCATTACCCACTACCACATCAACCTTGAGTCACGCCGGGATGCTGGTTTGGGACCTCGGTTCTCCAGTCCTATTCCCCAAGTAGGTATAGGGGTGCGCACCTTGCCTCCCTCCTCCCGGAGAACTGCTAGGAGTCTGCCAATAAGTGTGGATTGAACAACATATTCACGTCCCTAGAAATACAGGTTACTCACCTGTAACAGGAGTTCTAGGAGTGGTATATGTTGTTCATCCACACAACCCACCTGACCTCCCTGGCATCGACGCGCAACCTGGCTTCCAGCAGGCTAGAGCTGGCGTCATGATGCGGAGCCAAGAGTTTTACCACCTGGGTGGGTGGGAAGAGCCAGCTTGAAGTCCTTCCGGCAAGATTTAAAGCAGCAAGGAGCCTGCCAACAAGTGTGGATGAACAACATATACCACTCCTAGAACTCCTGTTACAGGTGAGTAACCTATATTTTCTACTGAAACATTAGCATTTAATGGTTTATGGACGTATCATATATGCCAATAAGCAAACCAGGCATGCTGGAAGATATAAAATTGTTAAAAGGGATGCATTTTCTTTGCAGGAAAGTCGTGTTTTAGCAGGTTTCCATTGTTTATTTAAGAGATTTACCAGTAAAGACCTACTAAGCCATAAAGCTCATTTCCAGATGTGTCCTGGGGGAGAGGATAATACATAACAAGTAAAAGCGCAGTAATATGATACAGTAAGGCATAACAGTATACAGTAACACACGGTAACATATTGGCATAATTCATAATATAAATTATATACAACAGGAGTGAGGGGTACCAGGCACTCACAGACTGCAGTGTCATTAACAGGACAGGGTAGGAAGAGGTCAGTCAAACAGAAGGGGACAACAGAGAGGAGATAGGAGTAAGGAAAGGAGAAGGTGGAAGGTGGATTAGATTTGGGAATAGCAAGTGTAGAAGAATGGAGGAACAAGTTGATGGGAATAGGGTAAGGGAGGGGAGGAGAGTGGAGAAGGTAGTGAGGAGGAGGAAGTTAATGCAGGAGGAGTGAGGTTGAGGAAGTTGAGAGTGAGGGGGGAGGAGAGGGAGAGGTTGAAGGGAGGGAGGTGATTATAGGGGAAGAGGAAAAGAGGATTGAAACGGGAATAGGATGAGTATAGAGGATGGAATACGTTAGAAGTGGGACATGGGAGGCGCAGAGGTGTAGGAGCTTGGGGGACTGGTAAGAGTGTAGGGAAAGGGGAATGGGAGGCAGGGCAGTGGGTTATGAGCATTTGCAGGAGGAAATGTTGTGTGCTTGGAGTAGAGAGAAAAGGGAGTATTTGAGGAGGCAGAGCGAATTGTGCTTGAATGCATATAAAAGGAGCATTTAAAAGCACAGTATATTCTTTCACATTTCTTAATTTTCTTCTAGTTCTTTAAATTGTATTTGTTTGTTTTACACACACTTTAAATGGTTTGGCCATTAAAGGCACACTGAGCTATACAGTACGTTTTCAGGTACACCCAAGAAAAGCTTCAGTTTGTGTTTTATTACCCAAAAAAGAGAGTACATGTGCATAGGGAAGTTAACAGAATGTGTATTTTGTATTCTGATGTCATGGTTCTGAAGGAAGGATACGTTGGATCCTGTTTTTGATGCCTTAAATACATTTGGTATAATTTTTGTGGGCTTTCAAAATATAGCTTTGTTCTCTGTAAATTGATTTGAGAAGAAGTAATTTGACTTGTGCAATCTCTGATGTTAACCACTAAATGAAAATCCAAGTTTTTGCCTTTTTAGATATCTGCCTGGCTGTACCTTTGATAGGGAGCCAGGAGGAGCAGTGGTACTTGGAGATCCTGAATAGGGGAAAAGTGACATGTCCCTCATGCAGAGCTGTCGTCCGGAAGACTGTTGAGGGCTCAAAAGCACATGGCCAACTGCAGGCAGGTGAGATGGTGTGTTTTTCATTTGGTGTTTGTGTGCTGGTGAAGGATGTGCAGTGCCCTTCCCCACCGTAATTGAGTATTTTTGTGCTGGGGACACATGACAGTGAGGGTTGATCGGGGTCCATTTTTGTAGGAGAAAGCTGCTAACGGGTTCAGTGGGTCAGCTGGAAAGTAAGGGAGACTCTGTGTCCAAAGACTAACTTCCTCACTATTGCTTTGGAGTTACTATTACAACAAACGTTCTGTTAGCAACCTTTGCAAACTGTGTGAGAGGCCTTTCCGCACCATGCAATTCTGCTTAAAGTTGGACCAGCATAACATTCTGTGGTGATTTGCATATGCAGCCCATGATGCTTTGCATTGTGGGGGCATGTGTGATTTTGTATTTTCTTGAAACTTGGCTTCCCTGCCAAATGCCCTTTGGGGTAACCCTTACCTCAGTGTTTGCGCATAGAGGTTCTTTGTCTTTTAAACGTTCTGTAAATGCTTCTAACAAATGTACACCCAAAAATGGACCACTTGTTATGCTGTTACTGTATGTACAGTGGAGCCAGCCACAGTGCAGTCCAGTAAGTTACAGTGACTGACCTGTCACAAAATACTGCATGATAAAAGGGCTTAAGTGACGTTGAATTACACTGATCTTACTTGAGGCGTTCCTGCAGTAGGTCTTCACAAGTAGGACTGCGCCCCCCGGCATCAGGACCACACGGCATACTTGTAGCTAGCAATCTAGTTAGCTGATTCCAACAGATGCACTAGGGGTACAAACAACTCGGCCCTCTGTGTCCCTTTCCCTAGAACCACCCAAGGCCAATGGTCCTACAAATATCGGGCACCACTTTGGCTTAATGCACTTGACCTACACATCACGAAAGAGGACAAAATAGGCCCCTTTAAAGATAAACTCAGAGTGGCCCTTGCCACAAACAGTAACTGTGAGACCTGAACCCCCCCCCCCACTCTTCCCTCCTCATTCTAACCTGCACCCTTTGCCTTTTCCTCTCTTCTTGCTAACTGACATTCCTAGTAGGCTCCAGGTCCACACCTCAGCAGTCGCCTCCCCGCCCCCAAAATTGAGTCTAGACCTCCTCTGTGACTATACTCTTTAGCACTTATGACAAAAGAACTGCTGCCCATCAAGTTCTCGCCTCCTTGCATGTAGTAGTAATTATTTTACAGACTATATCATCCTCTGTTCCCTACCTGATTTGCTCTATATCCTATAGATTCTCAAGTTGTTCACTTAAACTTCTTGTCAGCCTAGCCTGCTATAAATTATGTATCTGTATATTTTTACTTTTATTGTAATTATGTAATCTCTATAACCTGATGTACTCCTGTTACAGGCATGGAACCTCCTTGTATCTGCTTATGTCTTTGTAACCGTTGTAAATGACGTTATGCTCATGTATTACTACAACGTGGAATCTCTTTAGAAAGAGCCTTTGACTCAAAGGTACTTCCTAGAAATAAATAAATCTTCAGTGGGGGACCGCCCCCAGCGTCAGGTGAAGGGATATCAGCGTGACTATAAATAGGGGCGGTCCCCCGCCCACCCTCTAGTTCTTTCTCACCGTTGACCTGAACAGTCTGACCTCACGGTGAAACAGCTTCAGCCTGCCGCCATTTTTTCGATAGTTAATCGTTAGTCTTTTCATCTCCCCAGTGTTGCGTGTCTTCATGTTGGCCCAAGAAAAAGTGCTCCAAGTGCGGCGCGCAGATCCCGCATGGGGAAGACCACTCCCGCTGCGTTCTCTGCCTGAACCTAAACACAAGGCGCAGATGGTTCAGTCAACCACACCATGTGCACCCGTCATCAGAGAACCCTCGATGCCCACTTATTAAAACTGGCATAGATGGAAAAGAGCTTTAGGAGCTGAGGGCCGATTGTTCAAACAACATGAAGTCTTGCTGTATTCAGACATAATGCAGTTAGCCCCAGCATTTCAGCTGCCCCGGAGAGGAAAGAGTTAACTCTATGCAGAAGCATAGAACATTGAGCTCGAGCTCTGTTTTCAAACCTCTGTCTGTGGTACTTCCCAGTGTAACTGTCAGATTCTTTACTCAGCCCAACAATGAAGTCTCTCCGGAGATTCCTCTGTTCGGTTCGGTAAAAGTAAAGCGTTTGGTTTAAACCGTATAATTTTTTGTTATTTTCGGATTTCCAGCCTCTGTCTATGGTACAGGTCGATGACCAGGGGGTCTGGATGTGCCCGTTGAACTGGACATCTCCCCAGACAGGCCCTCAGGTGTCTCTCCCCTCCCAGGCTCTCTGAGTCCTCTTTACATTTTTTGTTCTACAAAACGGTGGCAGAAACCCTGCAGCTTCCCTTGGTTTAAGCTGCAGAGGAGGAGGATGAAGAGCCTGATTTTGTGGAAATGATGGACATCCCAGAGTTCAAAAGACTGTCTATCCCTCTTCATAAATCCTTGGGGAAACAGATACACAAAATTTTACAAACCCCCTAATTCAGTACCTCCTGTGGATAAGAGAATGGACAGGAGGTATTTGTTATCAGGCTTAGCTGTAGAGTTCCTTTATAGTCATTGCAGCCATGTTGGAGTAGTGCAGGCTGCAGCCTGTGACGGGGCTAACATTCCTTTGGCTTCACACACACACACACACACACACACACACACACCCCGGATAAGAACTCCAGGAAAGTGGATGCTATGGCCAAAAAACAGTATTTGGCATCCTCTTTGGGACTCAGGCAGGCTACTTATATGGCCTGCACGGCCAGGTACCAGAAATCCAGATGGGATACGGTTCTGGAATTGGTTAAACAGGCTTCTCCCCAGCTAGCCAAGTAGCTGGAGGAGGTGGCTGCTGATGGAATTGAGGCATCCAAAATGCAATTTCATGCTGCTGTGGACTCCAGTGATGTGGCATCTAGAGTCATGGCTACATCTGTGTCTCTCAGAAGACATGCTTGGCTTAGATGTACTAGCCTTTCACAGATTCCCAGACTAAGGCAATGGATTTTCCTGTTGTAGGTAACTCTCTGTTTAGGGAGCAGACAGAGGCTTACATGAAGAAAATGGATGAGTACAGGAGTGCACAGGTCAAAGAAAGGCAGGCCACTCCACACAAGCAGCAGTCTAGGGGCAGGGGCAGGCCCTTTCAAAGGCCTTTTTACCAAACCCAGGCCTCCTCTCCCTTCCCACAGAGGGGCTTCTTCAGAGGGAGGGGCAGGAGGGGGATGAGCATAGCTGCTCCCTCCTCCTCCCAGTCTAAGGCTCCTGCCAAGTAGACACCATGATGTGTCAGCCGGGGTCGACTCCCCATTTCCAGTAGGAGGCAGGCTGGCTTACTACTTCCAGGCCTGGAAGTCTGTGACCTCAGACAAGTGGGTCCTGGAAATAGTAAGCCAGGGACTGGGCCCTCAGCTTCAAAAAATTTCCAAAAAGAGGCCAAGTCTTTTCCACCTGCATCATCACTCTCAGAAACCATTGCCCTAGAGGCAGGGTTTCCTCTTCTAGCTCTCGGAGCTATAGAGGAGGTTCCTACTCCAGGTACTTCCTTACCCAAAGAGAACAGGGGAGTGCTGACTCATCCTAGACCTAATGTATTTGAACAAACACATTTCAAAGCCCAAATTCAAAACAGTAACTCTGGAGCAGGGCACCCTGGTACATCTGAGCCTCAAAATGCTCCACCTTTATACGTGGCACCTTTGGACATAGTGGTTTCTTGCTACGTCATCTCTTCCAGAGTCACTTACTGTAGGTCATAGTGGAGGCCAGAAACCCTCCACTAGATCCACGATGCCATGAAGTGGAAAAGATTTTCGATCTGGGCCACAAACCAAAGGCCAGACCTGTGTTCCTGCTCAGCTTCCCAGGTCCTAGCATACCTCTTGCACCTTTCAGAGTTGGGCCTCAGTTTTTCCTCTCTGAAGGTCCATCTCTCTGCGGTTTCAGCCTACCACCTTCTGGTGGAGGGCAAAACCCTAGCTCAGCTAGAGGTTTCCGGAACCTTTCTGAAGGGGATCTTTCACCTCAAACCTCCGGTCTGGAATCCTATCCCCCACCCCCACCGGGGATCTTAATTTTATTTTTGAAAAACTTACTTTGCCCGCTTTTCAACCGGCAACAAGTAGTGATATGCATTATCTTTCGAGGAAAACATTCTTATTAGTTGCGATCACTTCGGCCCGAAGAGTTTCAGAGCTTCAGGCTGTAGTTTGTAAGAGACTTATTTAATTTTCCAGAGAGACCATGTGGCTCTGCAGACTAATGTTTCTTTTCTTGCGAAGGTAGTTTTCGGAATTCATTCTAAATCAGAATGTTGAACTGCCGGTGTTTTACCCAGAGCACCCCCAATAGGGGGCGTATCTCCTGCACACCCTCTATGTGCACAGGAATTTGAGATAATGCGTCTTAAGGACTAAGGAGGTTCGCAGCTCGGGTCAACTCTTCATAACCTTCGCTCCCAAGTGCCAGAGCAAGGCAGTTTCTAAACTGACTTTGTCTAGGTGGCTGGCAAATTGTATTACATTTACTAGAAGTACGAGAAGCTACTTCCGGGGACTGTCAGGGCCACTCAACTAGGGAAAGTGGCAACTTCCATCCTTTCTTTAGAAATGTGGCCACTGCAGACATCTGTGCAGCGGCCACTTGGTCCTCTGTCCATACCTTCACAAAACACTACAGTCTAGACATTGCTTCTAGGCGCAGGGCTGGCTTTGGTCTAGCAGTCCTGCAAGGACTTCTGTCATGAGCAGACTGTCATTGACAGACATTTTTGTCCTCCCGGAACCTAGTTTCTGACTCTTTTTATTTAGTTGACTGCTTGGTATTCAGTCCTACTTGTGAAGATGTACTGCAGGAACCCTCTCAAAGTAAGATATAACAGTTATGTAAGAACGTACTGTAACAGTAGCTCTTCGAGAGAGGTTCCTGCAGTAGGCCTAGATTTCCCCCACACCTTCCCCCAGCTCCTGTTTTTTTCCTCTTTATTCCCTTCCCAGAACTTTGTTTTATCCAGGGCTCGGGGTATTAGGAGTTTCACTACTCTTTCCTGCTTCCTCGTTTGTGGTCTCCGGCGGGAGAACTAGAGGGCGAGCTGGGGACCGCCCCAATTTAGTCACGCTGACATCCCGACACCGGGGGCAGTCCCCCACTGAAGATTGCTAGCTACAAGTTTGCCGTGCGGTCTTGATACCAGGGGGCGCAGTCCTGCTTGTGAAGACCTACTGCAGGAACCTCTCTCGAAGATCTATTGTTACAGTAAGTTATTACATAACTGTTATTTCCCTGCAGTATACTGCAGCATTACTGCATTGCACCCTGGCTGTCGCTGCTGTGAATAATCATGTATATCAATATCATATGCTTACTGAGCAGTATGTTTCCAGTTTTTGATATTAAATAATGTGATCGTTCCCAGGTCACCCCTGTAAAAGGGACTTGTTCCCACTGGGCTTGCCCAGTTACCAAAATCAAATTATGTTCTGTGAAGATACTCCCCTTCAAGGTCTATTCTACCCTTTTTGGTTTAGCTTTACCATTCTGACTCCATGCCACTACGGATTTCTACCCTGGTGAAATATATGGGAAAGCAACATGTTTTATTATATTTATTAGTGTTCACAGTTGTGCACTTTTAAGAACCTCTGACTTCACAAAGAAAACTTTGAAAACATAATATTTTAAAATGGAATTCAACTTACAGTTGAAGTATTTCCTGTAGGAGTTTGTTCCTTATGCTTTACTATCAAAGTCATTTGCATGAAAACAAACTGTCACTTGGTCTTAATTGCTCAGGGTGCTTGTCTACACAGCGACATCATCCTTTACACCGTCATGATAATCTCTACAGAAACCAGTTGTGATGTCACAGTGGAGTCAGGGCTAGATAGATATATAATTTTTTTTTGTGGATGCCTGTCCAAGGACAGGTGCAATACTAAATTTTACTGCCTCAGAATTTGTACATGTGCTGTTGATTTATATTTTGCTGTTTTTCTAACTTTACTTTTCTGTTTCTGACGATGAACTACTAACTAATGTGCCCCCGGCTGGTACAGTGCTCTGAAAAGGGCTTAAAGAGCTCCTGTCGCCTCAAAGAAACCTTTGCAAAACGCACTATTTAGGTACAATTTAGCTCGCATTCCGTATATATTCCATAGATTTCTCCTCCCCATAACTCATTACTGAGAAATAAGCATGGAAACTTGCTCTGTATCCCTTATAGTTCATCCGCCTCTTTAGCTTACTTCATGTCATAGTACTCTGTTGTGACATCACAATCTATTGCCATGAGGGTAATTATAATGTCACAAGTAGAGTATTATGACTTCTGGTAGGGAGACGGCAACAGGAATAGACTAACTCTTCAGGAGCAAAGATCCCATTTTCATGCAGATGGCCTCAGTAATAAATAATGGGGAGGAGCAATACAGGACTAATGTGAAATACATGCTAAACTGTGTCTAAATATTATGTTTTGCTAAAGAACAGCTGCTCTTTAATAACTGATGGTGCCGTAAAAAGGCTACTAAATATTACCCACTCACTGGTACATGGCCCTGAAAGGGACTTTACAAGTGTGTCCTCAGTTCACTGATCTGATGAGAGCTTTTAATGTTCTTTCCCTTCCTGCTCAGTAACAGCCTTGACAAAGGACCCTTAATTAACTACCCTTCTGCTTTGACGGGCTAGTTAACTTCCTTTGCTCTTGTGTGTAGTCCGAACACCAAAAGTCTCCCCCTACTTGGTAACCCTGACAAGGGTTTTTATCCAACCTCCCCATCTCCTTTCTCTGGAGCCCTTCCTGCCCTAACAGGGGATTTTAAGCAGTTGTCTCAGCCTTTAAGTTTCTGTCCTCATCTCTAAATACCCAGTCTTTCTCTCCTCTCTGCCCTAGAAAGGGCTTTGAAATATGGATCTTAATTAGAGGTGGCTCTTGCAGCAGGTAACACCGGTAGGACTGAAGCCGCCAGGACCACCCGAAAAACTTCTAGCTAGCAGTCTGTCATGGGGACCGCCACAGCCAACGTTGGCACACTGACGTCTGCTAATCCTATAAAAGGGGCGGTCCCCCATACCTACTTCAGTTCTTTCTCGCCGTCGACCCGTACTCATCAGACCTTCACAACTGCCGGCTACAGTTGACCGCCATTTCCATGTGTTTAACCCGCACTTTTCTTTTTTCTTGTTTTAGTGATATAAACATCGAATTATCAGTGTTTTTCTCACCTGGGTTTGTTGTCTTCTCCAGCCTCGTCTTCTGCTCGGTTGAAGTTTTCCTGTGGCAAGCAAATTCCTGCTAAAGTTGGTCACTCAACCTGCCTGATCTGTCTAGGCCCCGACCACGACACCGAGGCCTGCCAGCACTGCTAGGACTTCAACCAGGCCACACCGAAATGTAATTTTGAAGACCTTAGAAGATTACGTGTTCATACCTGGCCGCTATGGAGAAGGGCTGCAGGCTCGAGTTCACCAGCTTCTGGCCCAGTCTTCCAGGGTGGCTGCTGCTGCTTCAGAAGGCGAAGAAAAGTAGCGGGAAGCACAAGCACCGGGACAGTCCTTGGTCAGTCTCTCGCTCACGGTTGCCACACAGACTGGCAACTGCTTCCAGATCTTCCTCCCGTGTGGAGTCTGCCCTTCCTGCCCAGTCAGCCCTTACCACCTCCGGGAGGCTGCTGGTGGTGCTGCCGCCCACCCTTATCTTCAACTTGGGCGGTGGCTCTTTTGGGCAATGGATGTCGTCCCCTGCCTCTCAGTCCCTGACACTCCGGCTCTTATCACCACGCTGCTCGGCGGGCTGCTGGTTTCTTGACCGCGGTGCACCCCACCAAGACGTTGCCTTGTCGGCACTTAATTGGGCTGGCACTAGTCCTGCCAGGCATCGCCGGAGCAAGTGCTTGCCTCTTTCTCTGCTCAGGCGTGGACTCTGCCCTTGCCTCTGGGGCCCTCGTCACCCACACCACTAGAGCCTCACGCGGCTTCCTTCCCGGACCGTTGCCAGCCTTCACCACTCTGGCGAACACCTCAACCAGTGACTCCGCAGCTGTCGTCAACTCAGCCAGCACCACAACCAATGCCTGCTGGACCTCCTCTGGATCCGCAGCCAGCTCTGTGTGGGTCTATGCCAGGGTATCCTTCACCAGCTCCCCCACCCCAGTACCTTACTCTCTGGTCTACAATCTACCCCCACCAGTGGAGTATAGTGCACTCCTCTCTGTGTCGTGATCCTTCATTCAGAGTAAGGACACACCCAGGCAACCTTCTCCCCCTTGTCCTTTCCAGGACCCCCCCACCTAAGGACCCGGACCAGGCAGGACCTAGTGGCCCACGTACCACGGGGTCTTCTGACATTGCAAAACATTCCCCCCTAATCCTTGACAGTGACCCGTCGGGCGATGACTCTTCCTCTTTGGAATCTTCTGAGGGCTCTGGGGACTACTCTGAGGGATAGGACCAGCCTAAGGAGGCTCCTAAGTCCCCTCCTGATGATCCTACTTTTCCAGACGTTATGCATCATATCCAGTCCCTCATGGGATGGGAAATGTAGAAACTGGACCCGAGCGCTGGCGTATAGCCATCTATCTGCTAAAGATGACTTCCCTTGGTGGTACCTCCTTTAATTGATTTTATATGAGGACATTACCAAAGCGGTGATGGAGCCATCCCTCTATCAATCAGTCTTTATTTACCCAAGTGAAACACCATTGAGGTAAACTCATTTGCAAGGTGGGCCTGGGCATAAAAACAGTACAGTATCACAAGAAAGGAAAAAGCAATACATCAAGTCAAATACATAGCACAGTGTTTTCAAATATATTTAATAACAAATCCATACATGAAAGAAATAAGATTGTTATATACAGAATCAACAATAAATAATTTCTGAATGTACAATAAAAACTATATACAAGTTTAGTTATACCACTAAAATCTACTCCACCTTTAACAAAAGACTGACTGCCTATACCGTAAGCTGGTTTGTAAGCCCTTTTTAAGTCACACCCATAGCTGACTCTGTGGTCATGAATGTGGCCCATGACCTCACTAAGAGACCCAACCCTTAGTACCCACCCTCCTGACAAGGAGTCTCAGATAGCTGGATCAGTGAGACAAGCGGTGTATGCCTCTTCCACCCTGGCCATTCGGGTTGTGAACTGTTTAGCCCATATGGTGCAGTACCAGACGCCCTCTGGGATCAGGTGAGGGATCTGGTTCAAACTCTTCCTGAAGGACCCAGCTGTTAAATATGGGCTCAGACATGGGCTGTCATGTACTGTTGATGCTTCTGGGCATGGGGTGGTGACAGGGATCTGTCTTCATCGCCATTCGTGGCTTAGGGTGTCTGGCTTGCCCTGATGCTCAAGCTAGCATTTTGGATGTCCTTTCAGGCTCTGTCCTGTGTTTTTTTTTTTTTTTTTTTTTGGGGGGGTGGGGGAACCAGGACATCATCGCTTGCCTCCAGGAGTCCAACAGAGTACTTGGGTCAGTTCATTCTCTGCACTGATCTCAGCCTTGGACTGCCCAGCATCAGTCCTTTGTCAGCCCTCTTGCCAGCCACGAGGTGCCAGCAGGTGAAGGCCCTTCAAACCATAAGGCTCAGCCTCCCCCCACCCCACAGCGCAGCAGCTGCCAAGGCACGTGGCTGCCTACAGCCACTCTGCCCACCCACAGGCCCCCCAGCAGAGACCTTGAGGGAGACGGTCGGGTTGCTTCCCTTTCCTTTGATGGGTGGCGCTGTGACCACAGATCAATGGGTGCTACAGCTTATCGAGCATGGTCACACCATAGTTTCTTGAATCCACTCCAGAAATCCCACCCTTGCCCTTCCATTTCCTTCTGCCCATCTTGCCCTCATCTGGGAAGAGATTCAGGCTCTCCTGCACAAGAGGGCCATAGAGCCCGCTCCTCTGTCTCAGGAACAGGGATTGGAGGCCGATCCTGGACCTCAGCCACCTGAACTTGTACATAGAATGCAAACGCTTCAGGATGGTCACCCTTCAGGTCGCTCCTTCACCACGGGGACTGGCTCTGCTTCCTGGACATGCAGGATGCCCATCTTGATTTACAGGTCTTCTTGGACCACCCGTTTCCTCAGTTTCTGCTTCCAGGAGGACCATTTTCAGTTCTGGGCCCTCCTGTTTGGCCTTTCTTTGGCAACTCTGGTTTTCACAAGTGCCTAGTGGTGGTGGCTGCAGCTCTGTGGAGACAGGGCTTTTATGTGATCCCCTACCTGGACAACAGGCTACTAACAGCCCCCTCCAGGGACCTCTTGTTGCAGACCTTGGAATGCACCTTCCGGGCCTTGTGGATCACTGTCAGTTTGCCGAAGTCCTGTGTCTCCATGCCAGTGCCTCCAGTATATTGGGGCGGTCCTGGACTCTTCCCGGGCAGAGCTTTTCCGCCAGCAGCCAGGGTGGAACACTTGATAGAGCACGCCCGTCTAGTCTCCTCCAGTCTGCCAGTCCTGGCCAGAGCGTTCCTCTGCTTGTTGAGGAATATGGCAGCGACCATAGCCACCATCCCCCTGCATATGAGAGTTCCGCAGTGGACCCTTTGAGTTCAGTAGGACCAAAGCGCAGACCTAGATCAGCCGGTAATGGTCACCGATCCAGTGAAGAGGACCTTGGAGTGGTGGCAGAACCCTGCCAGTCTCCTACGGAGGTCCCCTTTCGGGCTGTTTCCTCTCAGCAGATCTTCACGACGGAAGCCTCGGGTCTTGGTTGGGGTGCTCAGTTGACTAGCCGTCAGACCCAGGCGACCTAGTCTGAAGTGGAGCAGCATCTCCACATCATTGTGCTGGAGACGGCGGGCGGTTCTTTACGCCTCAGGGCTTCCAGACCCACATTCTTCCCATCCCGCTGCTGATACAGACAGACATGTCCGTTTTGTACTAAATCGAAAAACTGGGCACGCACTCGTATCCCTTTGTTGGGGAAGCAGTGAGATTCTAGTACTGGGCCATTGACCTCGAGCTCTCGGCAGTTCATTTTCTAAGGCGCTCAAAAATGTCCTGGTCGAGGGCTCTCCAGGTGGGAACAGAACATTACCCCAGTGGTCGAAGACTCTTCACAGGTTGGCCCATCCAGATTGGACCTTTTGTGTCCCTCACTCAATACCAAAACTGCTGCTTTTCTGCTCACTGAATCAGGGCCTCAAGTTTTCTGTGCGATCGTTGTCCCTCTCCTGGAAAGGGAGGTTCCTGTACCTTCCCTCCTTCCTGCTCTTGCGGAGGGTTCTTCTCAAGCTCCAGTTGGAGGAGGCAGAGATGATCCTCGAGCCCTCTATTGGCCTTGTCAGATTTATTAAATTCTAGGATTACAAAATATCTTTGAACAGAGGTCCATTTATAAAGGTTCCATGTCAGAAACAAATATATAACAAAAGGATAATGAAACATACGAAAAATGCAGAATTACATATGGGAGTGGTACAAGCAAAGGACAAATAAGATGCATAAAATGGGGGTAGAGGGTAAAAAGGTAAGAGGCAGTCATAGAATGACTTTGTCAAGAAGCACATGTTGCTACAAGAAGAGCAAGGAGGGGATAGGAAAAAAGGGGGAGGGGAAATGAGGTGGGAGGAGAAAAGGTTGGAAAAGAGGGAAGTGGATTTAGAAACATAGAAACATAGAAGTTGACGGCAGATAAGGACCGCAAGGCCCATCCAGTCTGCCCATTTCTTTTTCTACCTTATAAATGTGCCATCGGCCTTTTCTATCAGTGACCTATCTATTCATAGTCAATTGTATTGCTCCCTCATGCCTATCCATGCCTGTTTGAAGTCTCTGCACTGTATTCTATAGCTACCACTTCTTGTGGTAAGCTATTCCATGCATCTACCAACCTTTCTGTGAAAAGAATTTCACATTCCCCTTAATCGGCCTCCCTCTAATCTCATGCTGTGTCCTCTTGTCCTGCAATTTTTCTTATATTTAAACATGTTAGACTCTTTCACACCTTGTTTATGCCCTTAAGGTGTTTAAATGTCTCGATCATATCACCTCTCTCCCTCCTTTGCTCAAGGGTATACATATTGAGCTCCGTTAATCTGTCCTCATATGTCTTCTAGAGTGCAGTCCCTGCCATTTTGGTTGCCCTTCTCTGGACTGCCTCAATTTGTTAATGTCCTTGTGAAGGTGTGGCCTCCAATACTGCACTCAGTACTCCAGATGGGGCCTAACCAATGTCTTGTACAGAGGGATTATTACCTTCCTCTTACGACTTGTGATACCCCTACTCAATACACCCTAACACCCCCTAGCCTTACTCTACTGCTTTAGAGGTCTGTTTGATGATTTTAGGTCATCAGTGATGATGATGCCCAAGTCTCTTTCTTCCTTTGTGACTGCTAGCAACTCCTCCCAGCCTATAAGTGGCTTCAGGTTTCTCTTCCACTATTGCATGATTTTGCACTTCTTTGCATTAAATCCCAGTGCCGCTCTTCTGACCATTTTGCTAGTTTATCAGATCTCTTCTCATTCTGCCCACCCCATCTGGATCATCTACTCTGTTGCAGATCTTGGTGTCATCTGCAAACAGACAAGCTTTACCCTCTAGTCCATCTGCAGGTCACTAATGAAGATGTTGAATAGGACTGGCCCCAGGACTGATCCCACAGAGGTACCCCACTTGTGACTTGCATCTCTTCTGACTGTATACCATTTACCACCACTCTCTGTTTTCTGCCAGTCAACCAGTTTGCCACCCAGTTGACCAACTTCCGACCCACCCCGAGCCTACCTAGCTTATTTATCAATCTTCTATGTGGAACAGTGTCAAAAGCTTTGCTGAAGTCAAGGTAGGCGACATCAACTGCCCCCTGGTCCACCACCTGGTTACCCAGTCAAAGAAATCTATGAGATTAGTTTGACAGGACCTTCTTGTAAACCCATGCTGCTTGGATCCTGTGCCCTATGGTTCCAGGTGTTGCCTGTATATCCTTTCCTTAAGGGTGCCTCCATAAAATCTGCCCACTACTGAGAGTAAGACTGACTGGTCTGTAGTTCCCCGCCTCCTCCCTGCCACCACTCTTGTGGAGGTGGGATCACATGAGCCCTTCTCCAGTCTTCTGGGACCTCTCCTGTGCTCAGAGACTCACTAAAACAATTCTGCTAGATGGCTCTGCTAGTTCCTCCTTTAGCTCCTTAAGTACCCTGGGATGTATGCCATCAGGTCCCATTGCCTTATCCACCCTGGAGCTTAGCAAGCCTTGTAGATCCTTTTTCTTTGTGAAGGGAGTAGTGCTCACCTCTCCCTGTGTCCATGATGCTGAGCTGTGGGCCCTGCCCTACCTCTCTTCAGTAAATACTGAGCAAAAAGTATCTATTTGAGGATAGATGCTTTACAGGGTCCTCCTCCTCACATGCTCCCTTTTCTCCATTAAACACTTGTGCCCCCTCTGGACTTTCTCTTTTCACTAAATGTATCTATAGAAAGTCTTGTCACCTTCTTTTACTGTTAATTACTGAATGTTTCCTCAGTTTGGGACTTTTGCCTGCCTTACTGCCTTACCTGCTTCCCTTAGGGCAGTTGGTATGCCTCTATCTTCATCCCGCTGTGTTCCTTATATTTTCTAGAAGGCCAGCCTTTTGGCTCTGACCTTTCTGCTACTGTATTTGAGAACAAGTAGTTTCCTTCTTCTTTCACTTCCTTTTCTGTTCTCAACACAATGGGATGTTGCTTCAAGCCATTGTATCCTTAATGCTTGCCCACTTGCCTGTACCTCCTCACCTGTGTTTCTTTTTTGCCAGGGCTAGCTTAACTCTGTTGGCCATCTTATCAAAGTCAGCTCCTCTGAAGTCCCATATTTTTGCCTTGGAATGGGATGATTTAGATGTAGTAGCCAAATTGAACCATACCATGTGATGGTCACTGGACCCAGGTGACCTTCTACCTGGAGATCTGGCATCCCTTCTTGTTAGTCAGTACTGATCTAGGATAGCCCTGTCTCTTGTGGGTTGCTGTACCAGTTGTTTGAGGCCCTCCTGCAGGGAATCCACTATGAGTCTAGTTCTGGCAGATGTTCCTGCTGGTATTGACCAATCCATATCTGGCATGTTGAAGTCTCCCATTATCAGAACCTCCCTTTAGCTGTCATGTTTGTATACTTTCTAACAGTAATGTGTCTCATGTCCTCCCTCTGGTCTGGGGGCCTGTAGACAACCCCAGTTCTGTGCTGTCCCATTTCCTGTTTCCAGGGTGACCCACAGTTCTTCTGGCTCCTTATGTGTATTCTGAATTTCTGTGCTTTGATATTTTTCATTAACATACAGGCCACTCCTCCCCCTTAACCTCGGTCTCTTCTGAACAATACATAGCCAGGTACTGAACTCCCAAGTGGGAGTTACTGGTAAACCACGCCTCACTAATTGCTACTATGTCCAGTTTAGCCTCTGACATTATGCCTGCAGGTCTGGGATCTATTTCCCAGGCTGCTTGAAGCATTGTGTACATGATTTTCCATTGGCCAGATTTTGGTATTAGATTTGTTGGGTGAAGTTGGCGGCGTACCCTGGCCATCATTATGGGGAGACAAACCTTTTTCTTACCTAGTGATGCAAATGAATGGCAAACACGGCTGAATTCCTGTTGGACCACTAGCTGAGGGGAGGGGTGTTCTTCCATTCGACGTATGGGGTGCTGCACCTCTCCCCATTTGCTAGTTTAAATATTCTGCAAAGACGCTAAACTTCTCTCTAATGCACTGACTCCTCTTTAGTCAGATGCAGTCCATCAAATTTAAAGAACTTTCGCTCCCAGAACTGTTGCCAGTTCCCTACAAATCTGTGTCCTTTTTCTGGCAATCAGTCCTTGAGCCACGTGTTTAGCTCCCTATCTCTCCCTTCTCTGACCTTCCGTCCATCTGTTCCCTTCTCCCAGACTGGCAGGATCTCAGAGAAGGAGAGTGTAGACGAAATAGATGATAGTTTGTCACCAGCTTAGTCAGGTGTTCCTTGGTCTCCACAACTGACCGGCTGGCGAGATCATTAGTCCCTATGTACTAGGACATCAATGTTTTCTCCTGCTTTGTGAACAATTTTAGCAATGCGGTCAGTGTCTCTCCATGCTGATGTACCTGGAGACATCTGACCATCACCCTAGCTGGAGATGGGTATCAACTCCCCAATCATGGAGTCTCCTATGATCAGAAGTTTTGGATTTCCTTTGTGCTTGTTTAGTTTTGGTTCCTAGATTTGGGTGAGTATTGTTGTGCTAGCTCCTGTGCGCAGTGTCCTGCTCTGCAGTGTCTTCTGCCTCTTTATTTGATTTCAGAGATAGAGGCAGATACCTGTTTGTAAGCGTTTATATGGTTTTGGAGGTAATGTGTTGGAGAGCAGAGAGTGATGGGAACCTGATTTGCTCCTCCTAACCACCTGCCAACCTCCTGGACCAACTACCCTCCGCGGTCGAGGTTTTCTGTTGGATGCTGGGGAAATGGCAGGTGGTTCTTATAATGTATTTCCTCTTCAATATGAAATTTGAGGCGTGCAATCTCTGCCCATGCTGCCCGGAGCTGAGACGAAGATCTCCAAAGGCCCAGCATGTAGGACAGTGTCCTAAATCCTGTAAGACTGTCCTTCTGAAAATTGTTCCACAGTACCTGCAGTTAATGAAATCCATTCCAAATAAGTTGCTGGGTTTGTAACCTAGTCAGAGTAATTAGAAGGAAAAAAAAAGGAAAAAAATGCAAGTAATGGTTTAATTGTGCTTTGTTTAACTTGTTATAACAAGTTAAATTACTAGTGCCCCTATAAATGAGATCACCTTGTAGGCCCACTGATCCAGCCTTCCTGCTCTGCCACAGGAAATGTCAACTGTGGTACCCTATAAAAGGAGTGTAGTGGGGTGGTTGGGGATGGGGTGAGGTGGCTGGGCCCTTCCCTGCCTAAAAAGAAGAACCACAGATGAAAGAACAAGGAGGTAGGAGCAGAAACAATCAGTCAACAACAAATGGAGTAACCTGAAAGCTTATCCTAATGTTAGATAAAACTGTAAAACCTGTAAACACCACCTGTAATAATTTCAGAAGATATACCCTGTAAGAAACACTTGCTCCAGAGAAAAATAAAGCAGTAACAGAAGATATACCTTGCAAAAGACAATTTGAATCAGAAGATTACAGCAGTAATCTGTTAGCACACACCTGTAGGCACACCTTGTAATAATGCAGAAGAAGGTATACCAGCAACAACAATTTGAATCAGAGAAAAAATAAAGCAATGAAATGTTAGCCACAAACAGTAGCAATCCCTGTGAGTAAAAAATCAAAACACCACCACACAGTAAATCTGCTTAGCCAAACTAAGTCTTAATCCTTCTCCCTTGCTCTGGTAAGTTTCTCTACTCTGCCTTTCAAGCAGTCTTAGAAGGAAAGAGCTCAGGTGAAGCTAAGGTGCCTTGGCCAGCAAACCAAGTCTTCTACCTACAAGATATCAACTAACCTGACTTTTAACCCTTCTTTCTGTTGGAAATTACTGACAGTTTGCCAGCTCCACCCCCACATACACACCTAATCCTTTGGAAGAGCTGTGGGAGGAAAAGCAATTAGCTCCTTCAATGTGAGAAGGAGACTGAAACACCTCTGAGACAACAAACCTTTTCAACAAACAAGAATAAAATAAAACACAGTGTCAAACAGTAATTTTGCTTAGCCCAATGATAAAAAAGTCACAAAAATGTAAGCTCCACCTGTAATACAGTAATTTCAGAGAAGATATACCCTGTAAGAAACACTTTGCTCCAGAGAAAAATAAAGCAGTAACAGAAGATATACCTTGCAAAAGACAATTTGAATCAGAAGATTACAGCAGTAATCTGTTAGCACACACTGTAGGCACACCTTGTAATAATGCAGAAGAAGGTATACCAGCAACAACAATTTGAATCAGAGAAAAATAAAGCAATGAAATGTTAATACAAACAGTAGCAATCCTGTGAGTAAAAATCAAAACACCACCACACAGTAAATCTGCTTAGCCAAACTAAGTCTTAATCCTTCTCCCTTGCTCTGGTAAGTTTCTCTACTCTGCCTTTCAAGCAGTCTTAGAAGGAAAGAGCTCAGGTGAAGCTAGGTGCCTTGGCCAGCAAACCAAGTCTTGGTGCCCCCTGCTACAGCAGCTAGCAGTGGAACCTCCAGTTACCTTGCCCCTGTGCACTGGCGTACTCTCCCAGGAACAGGGCACCCTGGTCTACCCAGACCCTCAAGTCCCTGCAGCTACATGCATGACTCCTGCAAACCTAGCTATCACCTGCTTTGGGGTTTCTTCCAGGGTTGTTGATATACTGGTGACTGCTAGAAAACCTTCCACTAAAGTCACCTACGCTTTCAAGTGGAAATGCTTCTCCCTGTGGGCCTCTGCTTGCCACATGGATCCCTTCACCTGCCTGGTGAATTAGATTTTGGAGTACCTGCTCTCCCTTTCGGACTCTGGCTTAGAGTACTCCTTTCTTAAGGTGCACCCTTCCGCCATCTTCTGCGTATCATGCACCTGTTGAGGTAAAATCTGTTGCCCAGCTGTAGCTGTCACCCACCCATTCTTTTGGGTTATTCTGCATTTGAAGCCTCCCATCTGGGACCCTGTCCCTCCACGGAACCTTCTTTTCATGCTGGAAAAGCTCACTCTGCCTCCCTTTGGCCTGCCGTGAGATGCAAGCTACGCTTTGTCATGGAAAGTGCTCTTTTTGGTTGCCATTACTTCTTCTCAGAGGATTTCCAAGCTTCAGGCTCCGATGTGTAAAGAGCCTTATTTAGTTTTCACAAAGACAGGGTGTCTTTGCGTGCTGATCTAACTTCTAGGGCGTGGATATGTTGTTCATCCACACTCCTTGGCATATCCTTTCCCTTTAAATCTCACGGAAAGTCTTCAAGCTGGCTCCTCCCCCCACCTGGGTGGTAAATACCCTCCGCTGTACCCATGGCCCAGAATCTTCCTTTCCGCTGGAAGATTCAGGTTCCCTCGTGCTAACTCTAGCCATCGTAGGCCCTGAATTCATATTGTCTGTTTTTAACGAATTTAATTCTCAAACTCGTCAGTTTTCGATTCCGATAGTAGCGCATTGGATATGGAGGACAAGTCGTCCCCGGTTTTCGCCGGTGTACGTGCGACCAGAAAATGTTGCGCACCGATCCCCACCTTACCTGCGTGTACTGCCTAGGTGTTGGTCATGATTCATGACACCACCACCTGTACCTTTTGCTTGGCTTTTCATCCCAGCGTCCTCGACGACCGCATGACTCGCCTTAAGCTGGGGAGACCAGAGAAAAGGAACTCGCCGGTGAAATCTAAAGAAGCGAGGTGGGCGGTTTCTGTGGCTGCGGGATCTGCCGAGCAGCTCGAGCAGATGAAGGCCTTTGAAGAAGCTGCCCAAGCTTCGGCCAGCCAAAGTTTCTTTGTGCCTCTCAACCTCGGTTCTTCCTTCACAGGTTCCTTCAGGGAGATGTGCCAGTCTCTCCCCAGCAGGGGTGAGGCGTCCTTGGGTTCGCACTCCTCCTGCCCTCGGAAGAGGGACAAGGATCCAACGTCTTCGGAGCGGAGACGTTCCTAGGACCGAGAGAGGTCAGAGTCCCAGGACACTGCGACCTGGACTTAGGTCGAGATCCCTTCCTTGGCTGCCGGCGTCACGGATCTTCCGTCTGGCCAGGCGGAGACCAGGGGATCGGCTGATCTAGCCGAGATTGTTCTCGAGCCGAGCAAGCCGATTTCGCAGACTCCGGTCAACGATTCTCTAGAGAGGACCCCGGTCCTTTCTTTCCCTGATGACGAGACACTTCCTTCTGGTGTCCCCATCAAGGGAATTGATCAAACATCGATTTTCACGACCCAGTTCGCCCGATCCTGGTCTACCCGTTGGTCGATGGGGACTGTGTCTCTCCCTCTTGGAAAACCGAAGAAAGGCCACTGACATTCAAAAGAGGTGCCACCACGGGTCCTCATCCTCCTCGGGACGAGGAGGAAGCTGACGGAAACTCCGTCCAGCGCTATGAGAGCTTATGTGGCAACAGCTGATTTTGGCCGGACAGAAGCTGGCTACGCCCTCCACCCCAGCCATTACTTGGTCTGCGCCTCAAGGGCCGGCGCTGACCCCTTCAGACCCGGAATCTTCGGTTCCTCCTCCTGTAGGGCTGGCCGTTATTCCTAAGCCCATACCGGTCTCACCACCGATTTAGGGTGGAACCACCGCCTAAGCAGCCTCCCTCTGGGGCTCCCTCGAAAGGGGACCGTCCAGACACCAGGCATCCCTGACATCTGTCCATCACGGTTACCCCTGACTGCCCTCGGTGTATCGAGGGAGACATAGGCGGGAGACTGCTGTATCCCGACTCTTTGGATTCGGATGCCACCGGTTTGCGCTCCCATCCGAGTGATGAGGAGTCACTCTCGGCGGGCCTGGAGGAAGGTCCTACCTCCTTTCAGGGCATCCTCCGCCTCATTTCCTATTCCACCGGAATGCCTCTGGAGTCTGTCCAGAAAAAGGCGGAATACCCCCTTACAGATATCCTTAAGAGGGGGGATACCCCGACGGAGGCCTTCCCAGTGGCTGAAGCCATTACTGGTCCAGCCCTTGAGCTTTGGCAGCGTCCAGCCTCCTGCCCAGCACAGTCTGCCCGTATGGCCCTTAAGTATGCGGTGCCTATGGGATCCCTACCGGGATTCACAGCACATCCCTCGGCTGAGAGCCTGGTGACTGCTTCAGTCTTTAGACGTACTGGTAGCTCGGCAGACACCAACCGACCTCCGGACAAAGAGTCCAAGAACGTGGACCACTCTGCCCGTAAGGTTTACACGGCCTCTTCCTTGGGCCTTCGTCAGTCCAGTTCGGCTGTGATCATGGCACACTTCTCCCATGCCCTCCTAGGGTAACTGGATGAAGTACTTCACCTCCCCCGAGACATGCAGACCATGGTCAAGCAAGTCCGTGATCAAGGCCGTGCTGTTGCCAACAGCAACTCAGGCGACCCTAGACATCGAGGATTCTTGTGCCTGCTCTTTAGCAGCCCGGTGGCCACCCGCCTCAGGGCTTGGCTGAGGTTATCCTCCTTTCCAGCGGATACCCAGCACAAGTTAGCTGATGTGCCTTTCCTTGGTACCGACTTGTTCGGCCCAGCAGTAGCAGGATGCCTTCAGCACATTGAGCAGTCCAATGCCACCTTGGCGCCACTTCTGCTAAGGGTTCCTCTGGCAGAACCAGCAGAAGAGGAAGTCTTTCGGCAGTCCTCCCCTGCGGGTCAGGCAGCCCTCCTGTCAAGGTCGTCAGCAGCAGCAGCAGCAGCTCAAGCTTGGCCCTAGGCCCAAGCAGGGCCCTCAACAGCCCGTAAAGGAGGCGAGGTGCTGGTCCAGGGCTTCCTCCTCCAAGCCTGCTCAGTGATGAGTTGGGGGTTGCCACGCCTACACCCGTCACGCATGCCCTGAGTCCTCCCGTGGAGGGTCAGCTCCGCCACTTTCTTTCCGCCTGGTCCGATATCACCTCGGACAGGTGGGTTCTAGAAGTGGTCGTGCAGGGACTGCCTCTGGAATTCGAGCAGTACCCGCCCAGCCGAGCCTGCGCCCCTAGGGAGGAAAGGATCTCAGCTCACACGCAGTTGGCTCTTAGAGAAGACATAGCTGGGCTCCTCCGCAAGGAGGCGGTAGCTCCAGTGCCAGATCCGCCTGTAGACCCAGGCTTCATATCCAGGTACTTCCTGGTGCCCAAGTGGATGGGGGGTTGGCGCCCCCTCCTAGATCTCCATCTCTGGTCTCGCACCTTCCGGATGGTAACTCTGAACCAGATCATACCATCCCTGGAAGCGCAGCAGTTTTGTTCACTGGATCTGCAGGACTTGTTCTTTCACCGTCTCAGTCGTCCGTCCCACCAGCGGTTCCTCCACTTCAGGGTTGAGGGGACCCTGTCGAGTTCTGAGCCATGCCGTCGGCCTGTCATCGGCCTCTGGTCTTCACCAGTGCATTGCAGTGGTAGCAGCCATCTTGACGTCGGGAGTTGAATCTATCCTGATCTCGACGATTGGCTTCTGGCGGAGGTGGAGATCCAGGGATCTGGCTCTCATAACCTGCTCTCCAGCAGCACTCCTGATCAGCGAGACCAAGTCAGAACTCGTGTCATCTCCAGGTGATAGGCTCATCGGGGCAGAGCTCGACTCTCGTCAAGCCAGCTTCTGGCAGACAGGGCGGAGGATCTTTCCTCCTTTGCCCAATCATTTCTGGTTGGGCTCTTGCACCCTGCCCGGGACTTTCTGTGCCTTCTGGGTTACATGGCAGCGTGCACCTCAGTGGTCCGTTGGGCCAGGTAGCACACGCGCCCTCTCCAGTGGGAGCTGGCCACCCAGTGGACTCCTCGCCATGGTCAGTTCGACCAGCTGAAAACGGTAACCCAGATGATGTGGGACGCTCTCCAGTGGTGGACCGCCCCAGAACGGTTGCAGGAAGGGATCCAGTTTGTCCGCCTTGAACCAACGGTCGTCCTCACAACCGATGCCTCTCTCATGGGCTGGGTAGCCCACATGTGGAACAACAGGGCCCACAGGTTCTGGACCCCCAAGGAGTCCCAATGCCACATCAACCTCAGAGCAGTCAGACTGGCACTGTCAGCTTTTGCTCCTCAGCTCCGGGGTCAAGTGGTTCAAGTCCAGACGGACAATACCACGACCATGTACTATCTCAGCAAACAGGGTGGCACGCACTCCCGTCTGCTGTGCAAGGAGGCGCTCCGCATCTGGACCCTCGTAAAGCCAGTTGCAGGCGGATCTCCTAGTCATCCATGTTGCAGGAGTCTCGAACCAGCTGGTGGGTGCTCTCAGCCGTCTGGCCAGACATCCCACAGTGGTCTCTCCATCCAGAGGTAGCTTATAGTCTGTCCTCCCATTGGGGCAAACCGTTGGTGGACTTGCTTGCCTCCAGGAGAATGCCAAGCTGAGTCTGCAACATGCCCGCCCCTTCAGCAGGGCTCGCTGCTGGGAGTGCCTTTTCAAGGCCGTGGACCCAAGGCCTCCTCTACACCTTCCCTCCATTTCCCTTGATCCAGAGGGTGTACTCAAGGTGAGGAGGGACGTGGCAAAGGTGATTCTGCTAGCCCCAGATTGGCTGCGCCAATTCTGGTACCCAGATCTCCTCAGCCTCAGCTGCAAGTCCCCGGAGCGGCTTTGTACACGCCCGGACCTGATATCATTAAACCAGGGGAAGGTCTTCCATCCGGACCTTCAGTCCCTGCACCTCACAGCCTGGTACCTGAGCGGCTAGAGTTCCAGGCTCTGGGTCTTTCCGAGGATGTCTACACTGTGGTGGAGGCATCTCGCAAGGAATCGACCAGGAAATGTTATGCCTTCAAATGGAAGAGATTTTCCATTTGGTGTCAAGGTAAGAGTCTGGATCTCTTATCCTGCTCTGTGGCTAACATTCTAGACTACCTTTGGTCTCTCTCCAAAGGGGGTCTGCGGCCATCGACCCTTAGGGTGCACCTGGCAGCCATTTCTGCTTACCGGGCGTGAGCCGTTCGGGCGCTTCTTCAAAGGCACGGATCACATATCCCCTCCGGTGCGTGAACCTCCACCTCCGTGGGATCTGTTGCTGGTTTTGGCAAAGCTCATGGGCAAGCCATTCGAACCCATGCACAGGTGTGAGCTCTCACACTTGTGGAAGACTGCCTTTCTGGTGGCTATCACATCAGCCAGAAAGACAGGGTAGCTCCAGGCGCTTTCTGTGGACTCCCCTTATCTGGTCTTTCATGGGGACAAAGTTGTCCTGCGCCCACCGAAATTCCTTCGAAGGTGGTCTCGAGGATTTCACCTTAATTAGGTGTTGACTCTGCGGTATACTACCCTAACTACATCTTGGATGCCGATTACAGGCTCCATACTCTGGACCTGAGGCGTGCTCTCTCTATATATAAGGAAACAGGAGGAAATCGTGGAGAGGTTACGCCAGCTGTTTATCACCTCACGCTGAAGCCGCTTCTGGCAGTCCTGCAGCCAAGCGGACCATTGCAAGATGGATCACATCATGCATACTCTAAGTCTGTGCTATGAGTTGGGCAGGCCTCCCAGAGGTTAGAGCTCATTCTACCCACCATACTGCTGCATCGGTGGCTGCTTCCAGGGACATCCCTATCCAGGAAATCTGTCGGGCTGCTACCTGGAAGTCAGCAAACACCTTTATTTCCCACTAGCACATCGACCTTGAGTCACGCCAGGATGCTGGTTTTGGGGCCTCGGTTCTCCAGTCGGTTTCCTAAGTAGGAGGTGTGCGCCTTGCCTCCTTCCTCCTGGAGAACTGCTAGGAGTCTGCCAAAGAGTGTGGATGAACAACATATCCGCGCTCCTAGAAGAACAGGTTCAAACAACATGAAGTCTTGCTATATTATGACATATGCAGTGAGTCCCAACCTTCGAACTGCTCCAGAGGTGTAAGAATTAACTTTCCATGCCAGGCATGGAACGCTGAGCTCGAGCTCGGTTGAAACTCTGTCTGTTGTTCTTCAAACTCAAACCGTCAGATTCTTTACTCTGCCTCACTGAACAGTCGCTTCCGAGATTTCTCCTTCTGCTCAGTTCATTTTGTCGGTTAAAGTATTGTTTTTCTCGGTTTTCGACCGTATTTAAACCGCAACCTGTCGGTTTTGTCTGTGGTATTTGTGAGTACTAGATAGGTTTTACATTGATTTCTATTCTGTGTGGAACTTGTAAACAGTTATCGATTCGGTTTGAACCGATCAGGTTGTTTAAAATATATTAATCTGTCATTTAGAGTGTGGTTACCGGTTCTTATCGGTTCTAAAAACCGGATTTTATTACGTTTTTCCACCGACTCCGTGACACGGTTTGGGAACCGATAAGAGGGTCTTACCTGGCGGATTGCCATAAACGGGTAAGTTTGGTTAGGACTGGCACTATGTCTGAGAAACACAAAAGAAAAACCAGGCCCACTGGGTTTCAAACTGCAGTGTCTGTGGGGAAGTCTTTGCCAAGGCTGACCCCCACACCACCTGTGTTTATTGTCTGGGGTTTGACCACCTCAATGCAGACTGCCAGATTTGTAAACATTTTCCTGCAGCTACCCGTAAAGAGTTTGTAGGCTCAGGAAAGGGAGGCCAAAAGTCCACTGAACGGATGGCCAGCCGGTTCGGTTTCAACGAACGGAGGGTGCCCTCTGACCAGGCGAGACTTCCTCAGGCAAGGAGATCCGACTCGAGGTCGGTTCAGCAAAAGGACTAGGAAATCAGCTGGTGTGGAGCCAAAACTTTCCTCTCCAACTGCTGAAGAAATAGCCAAAGCGATTAAAATTGTCCAATCGCTTTCCCTGGTTCCGACCGAATCAACACCATCAGGTGTGGCGGTTCCACGGTTCAAGAGTGTGATGTAGAGGAATATTATAAACCGGAGGAGGGAAGAGGAGTATGAGGAGAGTGAATGTGGATTTGAAAGTCTGGATGTGCCCATTGACCGGACATCTCCCAGACAGACCTCTTCAGAGTGTCTCCTCCTAGGCTTTCTGAGTCCCTTCTCATTTTATGTTTTATAAGAAAGTGGTTGAAACCCTCCAGCTCCCTATGGAGGAAGCTGTGGATGATCAAGAGGAGCCTGACTATGTGGAAATGATGGATATCCCAGAGTCGGGGAGACTGTCTATTCCTTTGCATAAATCTTTTGGGAAACAGACAGTAAAAATTCTAAAACTCCTCACACTATACCTCCTGTGGATAAGAGAATGGACAAGAGGTACACATTGTCAGGCTCTGATACGGAGTTCCTTACACAACAATGCAGCCATGTTGGGGTAGTGCAGGCTGCAGCCTATGACAAGGCAAATATTCCCTTGGCCTCACACCCCCCTGACAAGGACTCCAGGAGGATTGATGCCATGGCAAAGAAACAGTACATGGCAGCATCCTTGGGACTCAGACAGGCAAATTATATGGCTTATGTTGCTAGATATCAGAAATCCATATGGGATACTGTTATGGCTCTAGCAAAACAGGTCCCTGGCCAGCTTGCCAAGGAGCTGGAGCAGGTGGCTGCTGATGGTATTGAGGCATCCAAGGTGCAATTCCATGCTGCAGTGGAGTCTAATGATGTGTCATCAAGAGTCATGGCTACATCTGTGGCACTTCGCAGAATGGCTTGGCTCAGATGTACTAGCCTGTCACAGGATACCCAGACTAAGGCCATGGATTTTCCTGTTGTGGGTAATTTATCTGTTTGGGGAGCAGACAGAGAATTATATGAAGAAAATAGATGAGTATAGGACCACCTATAGGAGTGCACAGGCCAAGGAAAGGCAGGCCACTCCTCAAAGGCAGCTTTCCAGGGGCAGGGGCAGGCCTTTCATGAGCCTTTTACCAAGCCCAGGTCTCCTCTTCTGCTTATGCCCAGGGGGTTCTTTAGAGGAGAGGCAGACGGGCACAAGCAGGCCTGCTTCAATCCCTCAGCCCAAAGCCCCTGCCAAGCAGGCACCCTGATGGGGTTGCCAGGGCCGATTCTCAGCTACCTGTAGGGGGCAGGCTGGCTTACTTTGTCCAGGACTGGAAGTCTCTGACATCAGACAAGTGGGTCCTGGAAGTAGTAAGCCAGGGACTGGTTCTCAGCTTCAGAAAATTTCCAAAGATGAGAACCTGATCCTTTCCACCTGCAAATCCACCAGAGGCACTTGCCTTAGAGGCAGAGGTCTCTTCCCTCCTGGCTCTCAGAGCTGTGGAAAGGGTTCCACCCCTACACCAGGGCAAAGGGTTATACTCCAGGTACTTCCTTACCCCAAAAAAGACAGGAGAATGGCGGCCCATCCTGGTTCTCAGATATTTAAACAAGCACCTTTTAAAACCAAAATTCAAAATGGTGACTCTGGGAATTATTCTACCCTCTCTAAGGCCAGGGGACTAGCTAGCTTCCCTGGACCTCAAGGATGCCTACTTCCATGTTCTCATCAGAAGCTCCAATCGAAAGTACCTCAGGTTCGAGCTGCCCTCAGGCCATTACCAGTTCAGAGCAATGCCCTTTGGCCTCACCTCTGCTCCAAGGGTATTCACAAAATGCCTGGCAGTAGCAGTTGCTTCCCTAAGAAGGCAAAAAATTGCCATCTTCCTTTACCTGGACGACTGGCTCATAGTAGGCCAGTCTCCAGACCAAGTCAAGTTACATCTACAGATAACTCAGCAACTGCTCTCTCTAGGGTTTCCTTCTGAATCTTTCAAAGTCGGTTCTAGAGCCTGTCCAGCTCCTCACCTTCATAGGCGAGAGAAACATAGAAACATAGAAGTTGACGCAGATAAGGACATAAGGCCCATCCAGTCTGCCCATTTCTTTTCTACCTTATAAATGTGCTCGACCTTTGCTTTATCAGTGACCTATCTATTCATAGTCATTTGTATTGCTCCTTATGCCTATCCCATGCCTGTTTGAAGCCCTGCACTGTATTCATAGCCACCACTTCTTGTGTGAGCTATTCCATGCATCTACCACCCTTTCTGTGAAAAGAATTTCCTCACATTCCCCTTAATCGGCCTCCTCTAATCTCATGCTGTGTCCTCTTGTCCTGCTATTTTCTTATATTTAAACATGTTAGACTCTTTCACCTTGTTTATGCCCTTAAGGTGTTTAAATGTCTCGATCATATCACCTCTCTCCCTCCTTTGCTCAAGGGTATACATATTGAGCTCCGTTAATCTGTCCTCATGTTCTTCTGATTGCAGTCCCTGCACCATTTTGGTTGCCCTTCTCTGGACTGCCTCAATTTGGTTAATGTCCTTGTGAAGGTGTGGCCTCCAATACTGCACGCAGTACTCCAGATGGGGCCTAACCAATGTCTTGTACAGAGGGATTATTACCTCCCTCTTACGACTTGTGATACCCCTACTAATACACCCTAACACCCCTAGCCTTACCTACTTCTTTAGAGGTCTGCTTGGATGATTTTAGGTCATCAGTGATGATGATGCCCAAGTCTCTTTCTTCCTTTGTGACTGCTAGCAACTCCCCTCCCAGCCTATAAGTGGCTTCAGGGTTTCTCTTCCCTATGTGCATGATTTTGCACTTCTTTGCATTAATCCCAGTTGCCACTCTTCTGACCATTTTGCTAGTTTATCCAGATTTCTTCTCATTCTGCCCACCCATCTGGATCATCTACTCTGTTGCAGATCTTGGTGTCATCTGCAAACAGACAAGCCTTACCCTCTAGTCCATCTCGAGGTCACTAATGAAGATGTTGAATAGGACTGGCCCCAGGACTGATCCTGAGGTACCCACTTGTGACTTGCATCTCTTCTGACTGTATACCATTTACCACCACTCTGTTTTCTGCCAGTTAACCAGTTTGCCACCCAGTTGACCAACTTCTGACCCACCCCGAGCCTACCTAGCTTATTTATCAATCTTCTATGTGGAACAGTGTCAAAAGCTTTGCTGAAGTCAAGGTAGGCGACATCAACTGCTCCCTCTTGGTCCACCACTCTGGTTACCCAGTCAAAGAAATCTATGAGATTAGTTTGACAGGACCTTCCTTTTGTAAACCCATGCTGTCTTGGATCCTGTGCCCCTATGGATTCCAGGTGTTGCACTATCCTTTCCTTAGGAGTGCCTCATAATCTTGCCCACTACTGAGGTAAGACTGACTGGTCTGTAGTTCCCCCTCCTCCTGCTACCACTCTTGTGAGCGGGATCACATGAGCCCTTCTCCAGTCTTCTGGGACCTCTCCTGTGCTCAGAGACTCACTAAACAATTCTGCTAATGGCTCTGCTAGTTCTCGTTTAGCTCTTAAAGTACCCTGGGATGTATGCCATCAGGTCCCATTGCCTTATCCACCCTGAGCTTTGTAAGCTCTTGTAGGACCCCTTCTTTTGTGAAGGTAGTGCTCACCTCCCTCCCCTGTGTCCATGATGCTGAGCTGTGGCTCCTACCTTCTCTTCAGTAAATACTGAGCAAAGTATCTATTTAGGATAGATGCCTTTACAGGGTCCTCCTCCTCACATGCTCCCTTTTCTCCATTAAAGCATATACCCCCTCTGGACTTTCTCCTTTCACTAATGTATCTATAGAAAGTCTTGTCACCTTCTTTTACTGTTCGTGCTAGTGTTTCCTCAGTTTGGGACTTTGCCTGCCTTACCTGCTTCCCTTAGGGCAGTTTGGTATGCCTCCCTATCTTCATCCCGCTGTGTTCCCTTATATTTCCTGAAGGCCAGCCTTTTGGCTCTGACCTTTTCTGCTACTGTATTTGAGAACCAAAGTGGTTTCCTTCTTCTTTTGCACTTCCTTTTCTGTCTAACACAATGGGATGTTGCTTCAAGTATTGTATCCTTAATGCTTGCCCACTTTGCCTGTACCTCCTCACCTGTGTTTCTTTTTGCCAGGGCTAGCTGAACTCTGTTGGCCATCTTATCAAAGTCAGCTCCTCTGAAGTCCCATATTTTGCCTTGGAATGGGATGATTTAGATGTAGTAGCCAAATTGAACCATACCATGTGATGGTCACTGGCCTCAGGTGACCTTCTACCTGGAGATCTGTGATCCCTTCTTTGTTAGTCAGTACTAGATCTAGGATAGCCCTGTCTCTTGTGGGTTGCTGTACCAGTTGTTTGAGGCCCTCCCTGCAGGAATCCACTATGAGTCTAGTTCTGGCAGATGTTCCTGCTGGTATTGACCAATCTGTATCTGGCATGTTGAAGTCTCCCATTATCAGAACCTCCCTTTAGCTGTCATGTTTTGTATATCTTCTAACAGTAATGTGTCTATGTCCTCCCTCTGGTCTGGGGCCTGTAGACAACCCCAGTTCTTATGGCTGTCCCATTTCCTGTTTCCAGGGTGACCCACAGTTCTTCTGGCTCCTTATGTGTATTCTGAATTTCTAGCTTTGATATTTTCATTAACATACAGGGCCACCCCCCTTTTGCACCTCGGTCTCTTCTGAACAATACATAGCCAGGTACTGAAGTTTCCCAAGTGTGGTTACTGGTAAACCACGCCCTCACTAATTGCTACTATGTCCAGTTTAGCCTCTGACATTATTGCCTGCAGGTCTGGGATCTTATTTCAGAGCTGAACACAGAGAAAGCCAGAGCCTTCCTTCCTTTGGACAGGGCAAGGACCCTGGTCTCTCTGGCCTCCTCTTTCACCCTGCAGGTCTCTCGACCAGCAAGGCATTTCTACAGCTCCTGGGGCACATGGCTGCTTCTACAGCAGTAGTGCAGGGAGCAAGATTTCAGATGAGGGACATCCAGTTCCATTTGAGAGCCTTTTGGTCTCAAAGGAAAGACCCTCTAACCAAATTGATCCCAGTAACTCGAACCCTGATCCAGACCCTACAGTGGTGGCAGGATCAGAGCAATCTGAGACAAGGGGTTCCCTTTGTCATTCAGTCTCACTCCTTAATCCTTACTACAGATGCATCCCTCTTGGGGTGGGGAGCTCACATGGGCGACCTCACTACCCAGGGATTGTGGTCCCCTCAGGAATCTCTGCTCCACATCAATCTGTTGGAACTCAGAGCAGTTTTTCTAGCACTTCAAGTTTTTTCCAAATCTGTTCATAACAAAGTAGTACAGGTCAGAACAGACAACACCACGACAGTGTGGTACATCAGCAAGCAAGGGGGCACTCTGTCTCGACCTTGTGCACCAAAGCAATGAAGTTGTGGTCTCTGGCTTACTCCCTGAACACCTCCCTCTGAGCAGTTCACCTCCCAGGCAAGGACAGTGTCCTGGCAGATGCTCTCAGCAGGATTTCCCAGGGCCATCACGAATGGTCACTGGACCCCTGGTCTTGGAGGTGATATTTGCCAGATGGGTCACCCGCAGATAGATCTTTTGCAGCCCCAGACAATCACCAACTTCCTCTTTCTGCTGCAGGCCCCCAGTGTTGGGCTCAGTCCTCTTGGATGCCTTAGTTCTCAATTGGGAAGGAAGTTTTCATGCTTCCCCTTCCTTCTCCTGTTCAAAGTGCTAGTCAAAATCAGATCTCAGCCTTGCAGGATGATCCTGATTGGGCCAGACAACCCTGGTATCCACTCCTACTGTCCTTAGCAGTTCATCTTCCCCTGTGTCTTCCCAGGAATCACAACCTGTTAACCTGTGCTCAGGGGAGGGTTTGGTACCCGAACCTCATCTCTCAATCTCAAGGCCTGGCTCTTGAAGTGTTAGTTTGCTGACCTACACCTCTCCCAAGGTGTATTGGATATCCTGAAGGCTTCCACCAGGGCTACTTATAATTCCAAATGGAAGAGATTTTCCATGTGGTGCTCTGGGAAGCATATTTCCCCAGAATCTGCTGATTTACCCACAGTCCTGGATTATATGGTCCATTTAAATACTTTGAGGCTAAGACCAGCTACCCTAAAAGTACATTTGGCAGCTGTCTGCTTTTATTTCAGCAGGTAAACCCTCTTCTCTTTCAGCTTATCCTGTATTCTCTAAGTTTTTTAAGGGTTTGCTTCACATCAACCCTCCATTCAGGGATCCTGTCCCTGCCTGGGATCTTAATGTTTGCATTGCTCAGCTTATGCAACCCCCCTTTGAGCCTGTGTCTTCAGCAGAGCTTAAGTACTTGACTTGGAAGACTGTGTTTCTGGTAGCCATCACTTCTGCCAGACGCATAAGTGAACTACAAGCTTTGTCAGTGGGCCTGATTTTATCTCCTTTCATAGAGAATGAGTGGTCCTCAGGACTAACAGGAAGTTCTTGCCTAAGGTGGTTTCAGATTTCCACCTTAATCAATCTATGTCTCTTCCAGTGTAGGGTTGTGGATGTATGGAACAGCCTTCCAGAGGAGGTTGTGGAGTCAAAAACAGTGGTGGAATTCAAGCATGCATGGGACAGTCATAAGGCAATTCTAGGGGGCGGGGGTAGGAAGAAGTAGGCTGCTGGTTAAGTAGGATCTGCAGCTTATCCATCAGGTAGGGAAATGGGCAGACTGGGTGGGCCAAGCGGTCCTTATCTGCCGTCAAATTCTATGTTTCTATGTTTACCTGGAAAACAGTTCACACTTTTACCAAAGCATTACTCCCTGGACATCCAGGCTAGGAGTGATGCTCGGTTTAACACAACTGTGCTTCAGAACCTATTTCCTAAGTAGGTTCTGTCCCTCCTCCATGGAGGTACTGCTGTGTAGTCTGCATATGTCATAATATAGCAAGACTTCATGTTTGAAGAAAAAATTACTCACCTTAGTAATGTTGTTTCTTCTAATGGAGTCTTGCTATATTATCCTCCCCCGCCTCTCAGAACCTCTGTTTTGGGATGTGGGTGGGCAGTGCAGTGTTGGCACTTAGTAGATGCCCACCTTGTTGTTTTCACCCTCCTTTTTGGGGTGACTTGGTGTGTGTTTTTCATTTTTTGGGTCTCCTGACTTGAGTCTTTGTTTTGGGACCAAAAAATGTGTTCTTATGTTTAGCAGCCAGTTGGCTAGTGTAGGTTTACAGCTTCCACACAGGACCTCAGTGAGTTTAGCTCGTAAAGATCTGACGGTTTGAGTTTGAAGAACAACAGACAGAGTTTCAACCGAGCTCAAGCTCAGCGTTCCATGCCTGGCATGGAAAGTTAACTCTTTCACCTCCGGAGCAGTTCGAAGGTTGGGACTCACTGCATAGGTCATAATATAGCAAGACTCCATTAGAAGAAACAACATTACTAAGGTGAGTAATTTTTTCTTACTCACCTGTAACATTAGTTCTAGGAGTGGTATGTGTTGTTCATCCACGTGCACCCACCTAACCTCCCCAGCTTTAGGCGCATCACCTTGCTTCCAGCGGGCTAAGATCTGTTTACATCATGGGGCCGAGCCTAAGTATTTATGACCCGGGTGGGTGGGAAGGGCCAGCCTTAAGACTTTCCAGCGAGATTTAAAGGGAAAGGGACATGCCAAAGAGTGTGGATGAACCACATATACCACGCCTAGAACTACTGTTACAGGTGAGTAACCTGTTCTTTTTATCTAAGGTGGTGTCTTGAGTTTACTTTAAGTCAGTCCATCCATCTACCAGTTTATTTCCCTGAGTATTCTAATCGGGGGAGGCTTTACGCCGTACTTTGGATGTTCATCGGGTGCTTCAGTGTTGTACACGCCACGCAACCTATTCGAAAAACTGACCAGTTGTTTGATCTTCCTTGTCAAGCTTCACCATTCATTACTGCTGGGTGTAAGTCGGAAGTGCGCACCGCTATGGAGGTTTGGTTTTTTTTTTTTTTGAGGAGGATTTGGTGCTGCCCACGAGAACAACGCACCTCATGGTGAGCGAGGGGCAGTTGTTAGGCCCCACAAATGACTCCTCCATCCAATTCTGTTTCTCCAGCCATTGAGGCTGCATGAGTACAGTTTAAGTAATGCGCCATTTGCCTTCTTTCGACACCGTTTGTTCGTCGTCGACTCCTTATCCGGTTCTACATCCGACACGTTACTGGCGGTAAGTTTGTACCAATTATTTGTTTACGGCATCGGGAGCTTTTGCTGCATTTTATTTTATTTAGCATCATGTCTGGTTTGGGAGCTAAGTGTAAATCGGCGGGCGCACCCTATCGTCGGTGCTCCTGTGGCGGCATTGTTCCGTGATGGGCGGCATGATGTCTGCCTCCGGTGCCTGGGACCTTACCATGATATGGATAGATCTGACGCCTGTTTTACATGGATCGCAGTGTTCTGAAGTCACGAGTTCGAAGTCGGCAGGGCCGCTGACTTCCGTGGACAAGCGTAAGCTCTCGAGCTTCCCAGGCCAGGTCTTTGGACCCTTCCTCTGGTCCCTCCAGATCTATACTTTCTGGTGTGGAAGAGGCCTCCTCATCTTCAAGCCTTGCTGAGGAGGAGGCCTCTTTTCATGATGTTAGGAGGGCGTGGCCCCTTTCGGGGTTGCATTGTCGGCCCGCTTCAGCTCACCTCTCCTGAGGTTCAGGCTCCCCAGTGTTGCAGCCCAGGGTTGCTGGGTCCAGCACTGGTGGATCCTCGATGCTGCCTCGCGACACGCTTCGGATCAGGGGCTGTTCGTGGCGCTGGTGATCGGCTCGGCACTGCTCACGTGCTGATGACCTGCGCAACTCCGTTGTCGGCGCAGATTTGGGTTCAGGCACTCTGTGCCGCACTGGGGGCCCGGCCGGGGCCGTGGATGGGTTGGCAGCGGGTTCCGCGGCCATGGGCGGTGCAGTGGGAATGGCTAGCGCTGCTGGAGATACCTGTGCCATTCGTGCGCCATCCCTCAGTGTTCTTGGGGTGGCCAGTATTGAGGTTCTGCTGGTCGACTCCTCTTCGGAGGGTGTCAGCTCAGATGTGGACAGGAGATTGGCTGCTCGATTCACCAGAATCAGAGACCTCGGTGGGACACGGTGTCAGGTGGCCCAGCGCCCCCATTCCTGAATCTCCATAGCAGTCTGCCTCTGAGGATTCCCAGGCAGGGGGTGGCCTGGGGTCCATTAGGGAGGAGGGGTTGGGGAGGGGCTTGTCCCCTCTGGGGGTGCTGCGGCAGCTGCCAGCCTTGGTGCTGTTGTGCCCTCCCACAGGGGAGTGGAAGCCCTGGCTTCAGCGGCCTCCCTCGGGGGGGGGGGGCCTCTAGATCAGGAGACTCCTTCCTTGGGGTCGAGGCGGAGGACGTCCTTGGGGTTGAGGGGTCGGGGTGAGGAGCGGCAGCGGCACTCTGCCACCCCACGGGGTGCGAGGAGGAGCTGTAGTGCCGAGCCCCGCCTCCCCTTCTCAGGCTCTGGTGGTCCCCTCTGGTGGCACTGCCGAGGGTTGCCCTTCTGGGCTCATGCAACCCCAGGTGTCACAGGGAGATTCCCCATCTGGGCTGTTCTGGAGTTCACATCTCCTCACGGGGTCTTTTATCCGGGAGGCGTTCAGAGCACTACGGTGGCCTTTCTGTCATATGTTGGGGTACATGCATGAGCAGACCTTTCGCCTGTCCCCACGCCGCAGGAGTCTTCTGGACATTCAAGTTCCCCATCCTCCTTGGCTCTCTCCTTGGAGGGAGAGGAACCTACTATTCTCCTGTCTTCCGACGCTGATTTCACTGAATATCAGTGCTTCCTATTGAGGATGATTCAGAATCTCCGTATTTCTTTTGTTAAACGGGACAATACCGAGCGGGAGACATGCGAATTCCTCAGTGAATTCAGTGCCCAGCATCTGGTGGTACCATCCTGGCCTGTTCCCTTCTAGGAAGCGTCTATGCGCACCTGGCAGTCTCCAGCCAACCCCCTTCCCAGCCCCGGCAGACTGCAGAAGGAGGTATTGTGCTTGATTGGAGTCTCTAGGTTCTCGCTCCCTAACTCTCCCTCGGGCTTGGTATTCCTAGAGACTCCTTCTGGGCGGCGTCGCCTGGCGCACCACCAGACTCGTACCTACAAATCGACTGGCGGGGGCGACGAGTTTTTTCTTCTTCTTGTGTGATGTTGTGCATTGCATCACATCACATCAGGCACACCATGTTGCCTATAGTAGGCAATTATGATCAGTGCTGGCTCAGGTGCTAGCATTAATGCCTGATTCGGAGAAATCTTGACAAGCCATTGTTCTCTCCGTCCTAGGCCTGGAATTGGCAAGGCACCAAGCAAGGGCATCTTATGGCGTAGTAAGGTGGCTTGCAGGGACAGTGATCTGCATTTAGGCGGACGGTGGCTTCCCCGTCTATCGAGGTTGTCACTCCTGGCCCGGCATGGGTGATTAAAGCCGCCTTTCAAGGGACCCGCCTTTTTCTTCCAGGGCTAGGAAGGCTTGCAGGGGCTTTCTCCGTCCCGCATCCTCGGGGGACACTTCCTAGCTCTCCTCAGCCTTGGGCTTCCAGTCTAGTACAGCCAGGGTCTCTTCTTCCTGTTTCCCACCAGCAGGAGGCTGAGGGTCCTTTTCCCTCAGGGTTGTGCTAGACCCCCTTGTGGGGCTTGGTACTCACCCAGCAGTAATGAATGGTGAAGACTGACAAGGGAAGATATGAAAATTACGTACCTACCGTAATTCTTGATCTTCTCTTGTATCTTCACCGTTCATTACTGAATCCTGCCCACCTTTCCCTCATGGGCCTCATTTCTTGGGCAACTCCACCACCCTGCTCGCCCTCTTCCCCTCTAGTGGCCGTTGGGGCCTAAATCCCCTGGTCTTCGGGACCTTCTGTTTTTCTCTCAGAAGAGCAGCAAAGGATTGGAGGGGGGAGGAGAGTGGGTAGAGTTTTGTCTTTTCATCCTGAGGGAACCCTTTCTGATTTTCCTTGAAAGTGTTCCCTTTGGGCACCTCTCCTTCAGGCCAAGTTAGTTCAATCACCAGGGCTAGTTTCTTAGACTGTCCTCTTCCTTCAGTTCTCGGACCTAGTTGGTGTCCCTGAATCTCATCCTGTGTATGCCAGATTAGAGCTAGTTAAATGTCTGTTCTGGCCTGATTTGAAAATTGCCTTCTTGAACTGGTCGTCTGGGTTCCTTGGCCCCTGCCTCTTCCAGGGAGTCAGAACGAGTTTCCTTGTCTGTCCATCTTACCGAGAGGTTGCCCACTTTAGGGCCCCTTCCTAGTACTAACACATGTCTGTGTGCTAGTGGAGTCCTTTCCCTTTACCTAGTTGGGAGCTCTCCCTCCTGGAACAGATTCTTTGCCTTGGCAATCTGTGAGCTCTCAGCTTGAGGGATGGTTACTGGGATAGCGGGATGTGTAGGAAAATCTGCCCCTCTTGTACCAAACTGTGCAGAATTTTCAGTCGAACCTTCTTGTCCAGTTTTATTTGAAGGTTTCCTTGCTCCCCTGCTCTTAAGTTCTGAGCTGATAAGCCTTTAAGCCAATTTAACTTACACCTTGTGGCAGAATGTTTCCTCCTTCTTCCTCTTCCTTCTTTATTCCTCTCCCATATCTGTTCCTCCCTTGAAGCCGCCCTAGGAGTGAGGTCCTGCGGTCCCTTAGGGTAGGGTTCTCCTCTTTCCTGTCCCCTTCGGCTTATTCCTTTTTCAGTTTGTTTCCTTTCATTTGTCTATCCCTCAGCTCTCTTCTCTCAATTCCTTTATTTTGCCTCTCCGGCTTACAGAACTGGAATGGAGGAGGAGTCTCCAGCGCCTAACGGCCGCCCCTTGCACACCACACAGTGCCAACTCCATCCTAAAAAAAAAAAAAAACCTCTTGTGGCGAGTGCACGCTTCCGGCTTACACCCAGCAGTAATGAATGGTGAAGATACAAGAGATCAAGAATTACAGTAGGTACGTAGTTTCATTTTCGTATGCTCCCAAGAGAGAAGGGGCATCTGTTTTTAAATAGTGTTTGTCTAAATGGTTGGCTAACTGCATTGTTTACTGTTACCATAAGTACAACAAGCCCTTACCTGGGGTGATAAAGGCCACTCTACCAAGCGGTATGGCTGTCTCTACCGCCTGTTTCAAGAATGTCTCTTCTCGGACATCTGTGTGGCTGCCACCTGGAGTTCCATCCACATCTTCATTTGCACTACAGTCTGGACATTGCTTTTAGATGCAGAGCCCGTTTCAGACTCGCAGTCCTTCAGGGCCTTCTTTCTTGAACCTTCTGCTGAAACCTGCTGCCTCCTCCTGGGCTGCCTTTCAGTCAGTTCTGGTAATGCTTTGGGACTCCGTCCTACCAGTGTTGCCTGCTGCAAGAGCCCCTTCAAAGTAAGAAAGTACAGTTAGGTAAGAATTTACCTAACAGTAGATCTTCGAGGGGAGCACTTGCAACAGGTGCTATTTTCCCCATTAGTTTTTTCTCCCTTGTGCATCTTCGGCTTATTCCTTTTCCTCTGCTCTGAGGAACCGCCTCGGCTCTTCTTTTTCACCACCCATGGCGTCCCTGGCAGGAGAACTGAGGTAGGTATGGGGGACTGCCCCTTTTATAGGATTGGCGGATGTCAGCAGGGCCGGTCCCCCGTGAAAGACTGCTAACTAGAAGTTTTCTGTGTGGGCCTGGCGGCTTCAGTCCTATCGGTTGCCTGCGTAGCTGTATATCTCACTTCGAGGGGGCTCTTGCAGCAGGTTATACCATAAGGACTGAAGCCAGCAGGCGTCAGGACCCCTGGAAAACTTCTAGCTAGCAGTCTATGGGGGGGGGGGCACCCCTGATGTCGGCCCGACCCTGATGTCTGCCTACGGTATAAAAGGGGCGGTCCCCCAGCACCACCTCAGTTCTTTTTCCCGCCGTCAACCCGCCCAAGTCGAACCTCCACAGACTCCTGCTCAAGTAGACCGCCATTTTCACCGCATTACCCACGTTTTTTCTTCTATTTCAGTACAATCAGTGCATGTCTTCTCCTTCCTCGTCTGTCAAACGGCATTGAACAAAGTGCTCTTGTGGCAAGCAGCTGCCCCACAAGGACAGCCATAGGTGTGCTTACTCTTCCTAGGCCCGAATCACAACATTGAGGCCTGCCAGCACTGCCTAGAATTCAGCGCTCCTGGCTTCATCACCAGAAGACCTTGGAATCCTTCCTGCTGCAGCAAAACCTTTTAACGATGGAGACGGAGAATCACCAGAGTACCTCCTCTTCCCCAGCCTCCAGGGCCTCCACTTCATCGGCAAGGGATCTGAAGAAGTCTTCAGGAAAGCATAGACACCGGGAGAAGCACAAGGAGAAACCCTGGTCCGCTTCCCACTCCAGGTCCTCGCGCAAGTCTGGCACTGACCATGGGTCTTCCTCCTGTGGGAGGTCGGCCCCGTCATCCCTCTCTCCATCCGAGCTGCCAATGGTCAAACCACCCCATCTCCTAACAGTCTCGGGCAGTGGTTCTTTGGGGCTCGGGTCTTCGACCTCAGCCTTTCAACCCTTGAAGCTTAGGCCCACCCAGAACATGGGTGCCCAGCCAGGTGGCTCGACTGGGTGGTCTTTGGGTGGCGAGTCTTTGCCCTTTGCTTTCCTGGTCAAGGTATCTGTGAAGTTGGTTCCAAAGTCGGGGACAAACATCAGTTCGCGACGTCCAGGGCATGCGGTCACCTCCCATGCGAGAGTGATGACTCTGCCCTGCTCGGGAGTCGGCTCCCCTACATGAGCTTCTCCCTCCAGGCCGGTGCCCGCTGCCTCCCCAGACCAGCGTCGGCCTACATGCGTTCCATCAATGCCAGCCTCCCTGGCGCCGATAATGATGCACCAATCGTCCCCAAACCCCCACAGTCTCCTGCTGGACCTGTTGTCACACAGCCGACACCAGGGGGACCAACGTCTGCTCTTTCAACCCCAGTTAGACTTACTGCAGGGGGTTCTTTACCTCTGGATCAGACATCAGTTAACCCGATGCTGGTGGAGCCGACGCCAGGGTTACCGCATCCTGACAAAGTGACGCCAGGGCCTTCCAAACCTACCCCACAAGTGCCAGTTCCCCCCAAACTCGCCTCCAGTTTCCACTAGCAGAACTTAATACACTTTTTGCGGCCTTGTGGGCATACTTCAGGGACAAAGAGGCCTCAAAGGAGCCCCTAGCTCCAACCCCGGGAACCCATCTCCCAGTCCTCCTAAGGACCAGGCTCCTCCTAAGAAGGCTGCGATGCCAGCTCCTAGGGAGCCTATGCTGCCGGCAAAGCCTGACACCGGTCACTCTAGGTTTATACCATAAGCCTCGTGCTCACCATGTCCTCGCCGGATTCGGTGAGTCTGGGGATATTCTTCCTCCTCGGTGTATGATGACTCTGGAGATTGATATCCCTCCAGAACTGGAGGAGCCCAAGGATATTCTGCAGTCTACCCCAGATGACCCAGCTTTCATGAATGTGATGAGGCACATCCAGGCCCTCACAGGCTGGGATACTGAGGAAATGGACCCCAAGCAATGTCGGCTAGCCACTTTCCTATGCAAGGAGGAGTTCTTGCCTCTAGTGGTCCCTCCTTTCATAGACTCCTTCGAGAATGTCAGTAGGGCAACCTGGAAACACCCATCCTCTACACTGGCAACGTCCAAAAAGGCGGATCGGTTGTATAACACCCCAAGGGAAGAACCTTTCTATGGAGAGCATCCGGAGGCTGATTCAGTCGTTATCAAAGCGGCCCATGACTGTTGAAAATGGCCCAAACACCTCAGTACTCAGCCTCCTGATAAGGACCTAGGCAGACTATTTTAGCAAAAGGTTTACTCCTCAGCATTGTGCCATCTGTTCCTAAACTTCCTGCCCACATTGTTCAATATCAGAATGCCCTGTGGGAGAAGGCTTTTGATGTGGCACAGGCTCAACTAGTTCTCCCAGGAAGACTGAGCTGTTGCACCTTCTCGAGTCGAGCTCTGATGTGGGGACCCAGTGATTCTGTGGCCTCTGCAGGAAGAGCTGCGGCTACGGGAATTTGCCTACACCGCCAGTTGTAGCTTAGGGTTTCCGGGTTTGCCCCGGACATCCAGTCTAAGATCCTGGGCACACCCTTTAAAGGTTCCGCCTTGTTTGGCAAGGATTCTCAAAATATCACTCGCCTCCAAGAGTCGGGTAAGGCTTATCCAATCGGTCCATACCCTATATCGGTTTCTGCTAAGCCTTCCCAGCAACTGTCTTTTCGTCGCAACTACAACCAGCAACTTAGATGTCAGCAGCCCAAGGGTGCCTTTAAGAGAAAGGCTGTTTTCGAAGTCACAGGAGGTTCAGTGCCCAGAGCCCCTAGAGCCTCACAGGCTGCATTGCCTATCCCCGGTTCTTCTGCCTGACTCCTTCCCAACGCCTCTCCTCCAACAGAATCCCTGGGGAATGCGGTTGGAGGGGCCCTTCTCTCTTTACAGAGAGGGTTGGAGCAGAATAATCTTGGACCAGTGGGTTCTACAGTTGGAACAAGGACATACCCTAGAATTGTGGAGATTTCCTTTGACAATCCTCCAGTTCCCTCCCAGTACCCCAGGCCTATCTTACCTTGATTCAAGATGAGATGCAAGCGCTTCACTAAAACAGGCAATCGAACCTGTTCTGCTAGCTCGATGGGAACGGATTTTTTTTTTTTTCAATTATTTAACCAGGAGTGGCACACTAAGATGAAAGCTTGTTTATTGGTGCGACCTGGGGAGCACAGGAAGTTAAGACTTGCTCAGGGTCACACAGTATATGCAAGTGGGGGCTGTGGGATTCAAACCCAGGTCTCCAGATTTGCGGCTCCAGAGCCTTAAATCAGTGCGCTATACTGCCTCCCCATTCTACTCTCATTGCTTCCTGGTTCCAAAGAAGAAAGGAGATCTGTGCTCCATTCCTGGACCTCAGCCACCTGAACAAATTTGTAGACTACAAAAGGCTCAAAATGGTCACTCTTCCTGGCCTTCTCCCCTTGCTGCATCAGGTGGATTGGCTCTGCTCCCTAGACATGCAGGACGCTTACCTTCACATCTTGGTGTTTCCACCCCCCAGGAGATTCCTTTGCTTCCGCAGAAACTACTACCAGTTTTGGGCCCCTGCCATTCAGTGTGTCCTTGGCCCCACAAAGTGCCTCGCAGTAGTGGCAGCTGTCTTAAGGAGGGAAGGTCATTATGTTTTCCCTTACCTATGTGACTTGCTTCTGACAGCTCCTACCCAGGAGCAATTGCTCAGAACCATGGAGGATACTTTTTCTCTGTTTTGGGATCTGGGGATAACACTCAACCTTCCAGAATTATCCCCTTCTCCAAGTCAAAGACTCCAATACATAGGGGTGATCTTATACAACGAGCAAGGCATTTCTTCCTCCAGACAGGGCAGAACGCCTTCAGACTATGGCTCAACTGGTCTCGTCAAGTTCCAGCCAGAACAGTTCTAAGACTGCTGGATCATATGGCAGCGGCTGTTGCGACAGTACACGTGGCTTGCCTGCACATGAGGGTGGCCCAGTGGGACCAGCATTCAGATGACTTGGACCTTCCAATGTCAGTATCCAGCTCTGTGTGACAGACCATAATGTGGTGGCTGAACCCCTCCAACCTTTCCAAGGAGGTTCCTTTCCAGCACCTCTGCAAATTTCTGATCGCCAGACTCGTCGGGCCAGGGCTGGGGTGCCCATCTGGCAGACAGTCGGGGATGGTTGGTCCCTATTGGACCCCACATCAATGTTTTGGAAATCGTGGCGTGCTGTGTGCACTCCAAACCTTTCAGACGCACCTACTCCCGGGTCCTCTCTTGTTCTAGACAGACATCATGTCTAGTCCATCCAGACCTAAAGTCACTGCACCTTCATGCATAGCTCCTGCAGATTTAACAGTTGCCTGCTTCTGGGTCTCCGCCCCCCAAACCAGGTGGCAGATGTCCTAGTGACTGCCAGAAAGCCCTCCACTCTATGTGCGCTGCGAAGTGGAAGAGATTCTGCTTATGGGCCACCACTCGTCAACTGGATCCCTTTACTTGTCTGGAGAATCTTGTTCTAGAGTATCTCCTCTCCTTATCTAACTCAGACCTGAACTCATCCATTAAGGTGCATCTTTCAGCCATCTCTGTGTACCGTGGACCTACTGAAGGCAAGACCCTTGCCCAACTTGACCTATCCCGCACATTCTTGTGTGGTATTCTACATCTAATTCCTCTCATATGAGACCCTGTCCCTCCTTGGGGATCTGTTGTTCATCCTAGAGAAACTTACGTTGCCTCTCTTTGAGCCTGCCACAAGTTGCGAGCGTCGTTTTCTGTTGTGGAAAGCATTCTTTAGTTGCTGCTACTTCTGCTTGAAGGATTTCTGTGCTCCAGGCTCTGATGTGTAAAGAGCCTTAGTTAGTTTTTCACAAGGACAGGGTGTCCTTGAGAACTAATCCAAAGTTCCTTCCTCAGGTGGTCTCCAAGTTTACTCTGAATCAAGACATCCACTTTCCTGTGTATTACCCAGAGTATTATAATTCAGGGGAGGCCTTACTACATACTCTGGATGTTCACCGGGTGCTTTGCTATTATTTGGACCGCACCCAAGCCATCAGAAAAACTGATCAGTTGTTTCTTTTGCCCCAAGAAAAGGGGCTTCAGTTTCTAAACAGTGCTTATCCAAATGGTTAGTTAATTGCATTGTTTATTGCTACCGAAAATATGACAAGCCTTTACCGGGCCCAGTTAAAGGCCATTCCACCAGGGGTATAGCTGTTTGTTTGCATCTTTCAGAAATGTGTCCATTGCTGACATCTGTGTGGCGGTCACTTGGAGTTCTGTCTACATCTTCATTCAGCATTACAGTCTGGACATTTCCTCTAGGCGCAGACCAGATTTTGGACTGGCAGTCCTACACGGCCTGCTCTCTTGAGAGCCTTATTCTGACCTCTGCCACCTCCCAACTGACCATGGTCAGTCCTTCCACTGCTTGGGACTCTGTCCTTGTGGTGTAACCTGCTGCAAGATCCCCCTTGAAGTGAGATAGTACAGTTACTTTAGAACTTACCGTAACAGTAGATCTCATCTGTGTCAATCTTCATTCATCACCTGTGGGTTCTGGCGGAGGTCCGCGACTCCGAGAGCTTTTAATTATTTTTTGCATGGGCGGAGTCGACGTACTTCGACACTGCCCTCGAGGCCGACACACCGCGTGGGCTCATGCCGGCCATTGGTATTGACTCAGCCCTCCCCGCCAGTTCTTTTGTCTCCACGAAGAGGTTGCACCGTGAGGAGCTACCTGCAAGAGGCCCAGTTTTCTGCACATCGACGCCGAAAGTCTTGAAGCCATGTAATTCTCCTGCCGGTTCTGTTTTCGCCACCACTCAACGCCGCTGTAGTAAGACTGTTCCTTTCTTTATTTTGTCAGCGACGTAGAGTCTTTTGTTTAGCTTGTTTTGCCGTGGATCATGTCTCGGTCGGGGGGGGTGTCAAGAAATCGTTGAAGATTATGCGACGGTGCCCGTTCAGCCGCAGGTACTCCATCGCCAACCAGCATGACCATTGCCTTGCGTGTCTTGGCCTACTTCACGACATGGATTCGTGCAACGCCTGCTTCTCCATGGACCGTCGTGTCATCGAGCAACGCGTGTGGAAAGTTGGACGAGTTCCACAGACTCGTGGGACGGTGCGCGATCGTCGGGCTCAAGCAATCTCTCAGCCTTTCCTCCCGGTCTTCTCCCGTTTTGTGCGGATCGGGAGGAGGGGGCTTCTGCCCTAGAAGCCTCGCCATTGCAGAAGCCCTTCTGCAGTGCAGGAGGCCCAGTCCATACCCGCTGGGGCAGGTGGAAGGCACCGCACTGGCAATCGTGGTTGGTTCCCGGCTGGGAAGCCTGGGCAGGCACTCGCTCGTGCCATCCTTGGGCCTTGGCGCCATTCACGCACTGTCTCCGCTGTCTGATGCCATTCGTGATCACAGATGGTGCTGACTGTGCCGAGGAGGCCCCAAGGCACAGTCTTCAACCGCCCTCACGCGAGGCTGAGCATGGCGCCGTGTCTAGCTTTGGTGCCGCCATGGTGCCGTGAGCGAGACACCGCGCTTCGTTGGGGTGTCATCGGCGCCCAGGAGCTGGTCTGTACCACATCAGTGGCGCCCCTGACCTCTATGCCGCTCGTTGCACTGTAGGTCTGGATGGCGCCGTGGCAGACATCAACTCTGCTTCTGCTACCGCCCTTGGCGCCGTGTCTTCTTCAGGTACCATTCACGGTGCAGTTGAAGACTTTGGCACCAGCTCCAGTGCAGACATCTGGACTGGTACCCCCTTCGGTCGGGATGGCAGCGGGCATCTGCGTACTGTCTTGCATCAGACTTCGGTCTCTACCTCCTCTGAGTCGGAGTCTGATTCGGACAGGCTGTGTCCGACTCTTTGGAGTTGGCGGCCTACATGGACACCCTGATAGTTTCCTCGACTGACCGGAGCCAACCCCCCTCTGAGAGGCAGGCAGTTGCCCCCGTGTCCATGCTCAGGGGTGCTGACCAGCAGGTAGTGGTGCAGGCCACTGTGGCTCTGCACCCTGGGCTCTGAGGGTTTTTCTGCCCCCTCAGTGGTGGTACTCCCTCAGGTGGTGTCTCTGAATGGCCCAACTTTAGGGCCTATCAGAGCACCCACAGGAGGGGAAGGTGCTATTCCCTGGGTGGTCTCTTTGGGGACTGACCAGGGTTGTCGGCTGCCTCGACTGGCCTGTGCGAGGAAGAGGGCACTTTCGGACTCCACAGGGTTGAGGGGTCAGGGATCAATGCGGCGACCATTTTCTGGGACCCATCCAGTTCGGGAAGGAGTCGTAGCACGGACCCCCTTCCTTCTCTCTCGGTCTCCTCGAGATGGCCCTGGTCTTTGGAGGGTAGGGACCGTCCTTTTGGAGTTTCACGGTCCTGATCACCTCACAGGGGGAAATCTTCAGGACACAGCCTAGGCAGTTCCAGAATGGTTGATCAGCTGTCAGGTTTTCTGGGGCCTCTACCCTTGGGGCCCCTGGTGCACTTCTTCCGGACAGAGGACTGTTGCCTTCTGCCGTTGGCCTTGTCCCCACTCTTCTGTCACCTTCTTCCTGCGCTCCCAGGCATTCTTGGTCCTGGGAGCAATTCAGGATGTGGCTGCTCACTTCCCTTTGTATGTCAGGGCCATGGACAGACAGGTGTTTCGCCATCACCCTAAGCAGCGAACCCCTGGGTCTCCGAGGTCCTCCGCTTTCATCCCTCTCTTCAGGGGAGAGGAGCCTCTGTCCACATCTCCTGCTGCTGATCATGCAGAGTATCAGCATTTCCTCGTGAGGATGATGGAGGATCTACATGTCACCCCACCCACGCAGCACAAGCCAGAGCACTCAACGTCGCCCTTCCTAGGCGATTTCTAGCGGACACCCTTGTGGTGCCTGCCTGGCCTTCTCCTTTAGGAGGCGTCGTTGCGCTTCTGGCAAAGACCCTTTTCCGGAGTCCCAGCCCCTAGGGATCTGAGCCAGACGTATTGTGCCCCCAGTCTCCAGGTCGTATGTCTCATCCTCAGTCAGGATTGTCACAGCTGGACACTCCCGATGGGCTTTGCGCCCCCACCGTGACCGGCCCCTGGATCAAGATTCTTTGGATTTTGACTTATGGGGGAGGAGGACTTTCTACACTGCATGGTTGCTTCTTTCAATTTCAGCACATCAGGCCCACTGTGCTACCTATGATTGGTTTCTGTGGTCCAGGCTAGGTCAACTCCTAGCCTCTGTGCCTGATATGGAGGTAACCAGGCAAGCCATTGTGGACTCTGCATGTGGCCTGGAGCTAGCAAGGCACCAAGCGAGGGCATCTTACGCCACCAGCGAGGTAGCTACCAGGGTCATAGGGACAGCGATCTGCACTAGGCGATCAGCATGGCTGCATCTTTCCCAGTTGTCACATTTGGCCCGGTGTAGGGTGATTTCCTCCCCTTACCAGAGAACCCATCTTTTCTCCTGTAGGGTGAGGCGGCGTCTGTCAGGGCCCTGTCTCACTCTCCCCACTCTTGGGCCTCGCCAGGCCCATAAAGGTTCTCCTTCTGTGTCTCACCCACTGAGGGCTAAGGGACTTTGTCCTTTAGGGTTAGGCTCCCCTTCGGGGCTCAGAATCATTCCACAGGTGATGAATGGTGAAGATTGACACAGATAAGATGTGAAAATTACGACCTACCTTAATTCCTGCTCTTTCTGTGGATCCTCACCATTCATCACACACACCCAATCCCCTGGGGCCTTAGTCTCTGTCCCCTCCTCTGTGCCTCCCCTTCCTTTCTGCTGGTTAGGAGCAGGGTGACCTGGGGCACACGGGAATTATACTTCCTGTCAGGACGTGAGAGGGATTGGGGAGGGGCACCTTCTCCTTATCGCTGCCCACTCCCTGCTGGGGTGGGAGTTAGTAGTTGCCCTCTTTTTTTCTCTCTCCCCTCCTCTAACCTACTCTGTCTTTGTTCCTAAGAACTTATCCCTCAAATTATTTTCATAAAACCTTGTTTCTCACCTCCACTCAGAGGGTTTTGGGGGAGTAAAGCCCGGTATCTGGTCTCTTCTCACAGAATAGCCGATTCTGCTCATGTCGGAGTGTTTTGCCAGTTATTCCGTGCCTTGAATCCTGGCAGTTCAGCCTTCTGGCTTCTCCTTCGCAGTTCCTATAAATTTAGAGACAGGTCTAAGGTTCAGGGTATGTCCTCCTCCTCACTATTTCTGATTTTTTTCCCTCCCTCCTTTTTCTGCTTCCAGAGATTGGGGCCTCTTCCCAATCCCCTTAGATTTCAACTCTCCTTCCGTCCTCTCAGTTGTTTATTTCTCCTTTATTTTGTATATCCTTTCTTTGTCTGTCCCTTGGACTTCCTAGTCCCTCCCTCCCAACCCTTTCTTACTCTATGGCGACTCAGAACTGGCAGGAGGGCGAAGTCAACACCTAATGGACAACCCGAGAGCCACGCAGTGTGTCAGCCTCGAGGGCTCTGGCCGATGGTATGTCTACTTCTCCCATTCAAAAACAAAAAAAAAAACGCTCCCGCGGGGTCATGACCTCCAGCCAGAACCCACAGGTGATGAACAATGAAGATACACAGAAAGATCAGGAATTACGGCAGGTACGTAATTTTCATATCTTTAAGAGGAGCTCTTGCAGCAGGTGCTGCTTTGCCTCCCTCCATTCCCCTGGTGACTGCTTCTCCATTCTTTTCAGTTTCCTTGGTTCCAGAGGAACGCCTTGGTTCTCCATTTTTTTTTATGCTTTCTGGGCTCTCCGGCAGGAGAACTCGGGTAGTGCTGGGGGACTGCCCCTTTTATACCATAGCTGGACGTCTTGGGGTATGGCTGATATCAGGGGGCAGTCTCCTGCTGTAGACTGCTAGCTAGAAGTTTTCTGTGGGGTCCTACCAGCTTCATTCCTTATGATGTAACCTGCAGCAAGAGCCCCCCTCGAAGATTTACTGTTATGGTAAGTTCTTATGTAACTGTACTTTTTTCTGTCCTTTAAAATAATTTTTACTTAGCCGTAGCCAGCCCTGAAAAGGGTTTTTAATTTGCATCCCCAAAACTCTGCTGCCTGTGAACAAGAGCTAGTCATAGGCTGGTACTGCAAGTACAGCACACAGAGAAATGAGATATGCAGCGCAGAAAGCAAAAGAAGATGGGCGATTTGTAGTTGGACAGTAACAAGGAGCACATGCACAGTCTAATCCTACCACAGCACTGTTTTCATTTCTGCAGTTTGACTAAACTGCCATCGCATAGACAAGCTCATCGTGGGATGTTGGGTTGAATAGACATCCTTCAACATGTGACACCATAAAGTTGGAACATCCATAGCACAACCATACAGGTGGAAGCATCACCTGGGGCATAGTGCCAACTAGTGCTTCTTTATTGTGTCTGTCCCAGGGACAGACAGAGAAATGAAACCAGCTGTCCCCTGGGATAACTGGGTGTATGGGACAGCAGACAGATGGTTATTTTGGCCCCTGAATGGAGCTTTATGGTGCTTCCTAAAGAGAAGCAGCAAGAGCCAGTGCTGCCTAGGCTGGATTTTAGGGTAGGACTCATAGTAAGATTTTAGTGCATATAAGCATACCAGTCCTTTGCCAGCTCCTGTGTTCAGACAGGATGGCACGATATAACGGGCCTCTGTCCCTCCTGTGTTTGCTTGGGGTGGCACAGCATAACAGTCCTGTACTCTCCCTCCTGTGCTTGCATAGTGTGGCACAGCTGAACAGTCCTGTACTGCCTCCTGAGTTTGCATGGGATGGCACACTGTCAGTCACTCGCTGCCTTCTGTTGTCCCTTGGGATGACACACTGTCAGTCATGATACCTGTGTTCCAGTAGGGTTGTGCAGCACTGCAGTCCCATGCCATCATCTCCTATTACCATGGGGATAGCATATTACTTAATTTCTGTGCTGCATGGCACCACACATCTGTCGTGCCACGTCTTGTGTTCATGTACCACCTGCTTATATTGGAAAGCCTGAGTGAATGCAGATGGATTTGTAATTATTTGAGTAACCATAAGTTATTTCTCTTCCATTTTCTAGGAACCCTATACATGCCAGCACTGTGGAAAGCAGCTGAAGTCATCAGCAGGAATGAAATATCACGTCATGGCAGATCACAATAACATGGTACAATAGTAATTGTTTTAGCAGTTTGGCTGTATGTAACATACACATGATTTTTTTTTTTTTTTTTAAATATTTACATCAGCTCTCTCCAATCCTACATTGAAAAGTTTCAGACACTACTTCAAGAATACTATCTACTGGGAGCACTAGGAATGCAGACTTCCCATTGCTGCTGCCATCAGCCTGCACCGGATTGTGGGACCGGGGATGAACAAGACCATGCAAAGTACTAGTTTGCTGTCCAGGCAGTAAAACAAGCAAACTATCTCGGTTCGCCCCTAGTTTTACCACTTGTTATGTGGAGTGTACTTAGTAGGGAAAAGAAATGTAAGACAATTTGGGGGGAATTTCTAGCCGGCTCAGTGGCAAAGAGGGCTGAGGTGTTCTGCGCCTTACCTTTTCCCACACTGGCAACTAGAGTTCAGAAGTGAGCTTGGGTCGCCAGGGGTTAGCGGGGGTGGAGGGTTATGATTGAGCATCTGAAAGAGGAGGAAGAATCACATTTATTAGTGCTTTTCATACACACTATGTCCCAAAGTGCGTTATAAGCAATGCTAGACTGGTAGTGAAGTGACTGAAAATGTAGTGGCAGCCATTTCGCACATCAACACCCATGTACAGCCTTGGACAATTGCATAAACCAGGACAGCTCCCCTCTCACGGGGTGGAAGATGTGGCTTGCCTTCTCGGCCCTTGGAAGTGCCAGCAGTACAAGACACGGCGGAAAGGGCTGCGGCACTATAGACGTGTGCTTCCACACGCACGCTCATGCACGCCGCAGCGGGGCTAAAGGGGAGAAAAGTCACAAATGGTTGGTGTGGGCTATGTGAAGCCTGCACAGCTTCCTCCGCCCTGCAGTGTTGGCTGGCCATCTGCCCAGGTCTAGATGTGTCACTAGGTGGGGGGAGGATGGCCCTCCCCTTCCCGGCCCTGCCAAAGGGGGAAATCCATGGAGGATTTCTGGGTGGGTTAGCCTAATATGGCAAGTGCAGGGTGAGAGGTAGAGGGGACAGGGTTGAAAGCCTGCCTGCACCGACCGAGAGGAGAAAAACTTGTATGACAAAAAATAAATACATTTGTAAACTTTTTCCTGAACAGCTGTTGAATTGTCACCCTTATTTCATGTTTTAACATATATTGATAAGCTGGTTCTGTGGTGCCAGGTAGTTTTTGTTTTTTTTTTTGGGGGGGGGGCAACTTTTGCACCTTATCGACCCCGATTCTTGCTCAGAGTCCTGGATGTCCGGAGCCGCTGATGTCGTAGAGGATGCTCTCCACCAAGAGATTTGGTGCCTCGTGCACTGCTCACTGAGTGATTCTTAGGTGTGGCATGGTAGAAATTGGTGGCGTGGGCAAACATACACCCTTGTGCAACCCCTAGAGCAGTTGTGGGCACACAGTACATGAAAATAGGTGGTCATTAAAGGGTAGCAACAGCCCTTCATTGGCATAGAATGATTGGTGGGCTTCATTTGTGAACTATGCCCTAAAGATGCAGGAGCGTGCCATCTCCTCCGCCATAACACTGCAACTGAATCCTACAGTCCTCCTCCTGACTGCAGAGAAGGGGGAGGAGGGTACCTTACATTCGGGGTAATCTGAGAGCACTTGGCAGCAGAGATGCCATTATTGGTTTTGAAGGTGCCTTAGGCATGTAGTGGAGGTCCAGGTTGCTAATAGTGACTGGGTGAAAAAAAAAAACACAAAATTTAAAAAAAAAAAAAGTATCTGTGTATCTTTATTTATGCATGTATGTCTTTGATAATCGGGTAGGTGGACTGATCCATAAGGACCGATTTCAGCCACGACCCGGGCCCCAGAGAGGCAGCAAGGTGAACATTGGAAGAGTGTACAAAAATGCATATTCAGCAGTAATACAAGTACATGTAGGGACAGTGAAACAATTTGGACACAGAGAAGTAGAGACTGGGTAACAAAAAGGTGGTCTAGGTCTGCAGATCAAAAAGTATGTACCCTTGCACAGAATGAAAAGCTAATTTACAATAGTTGAGCTGTCATACATTTAGACAAGGTTGCTAAAAACATTATACTATAATACAGCAGATTATTTTGACAGAGGCAGCCCTGCTTGACCCTGAGGAAATAAGAGCAGGGAAAAAAGGCAAATTAGATAAGCCCAAAAGGACTAGGCGGAGGGTGAAAGCTGACGAGTAAAAGTCTTGGGTAGAGGCAGTGCAAAAGGTGGTGCAGTAAGATGGCTAAGATGGATCATGGGGACATACATGGTCTTAGGAGCAGTTGCAGGAGGATTCATTCAGGAGCCAGGTCCGTGAGTTTGTTTTTGAGGGACATGTGTGAGTGGGAGGAGCGGATCATTTTATGGGAGCCTGTTCCAGAGAGAGGAAGCCGACACAAAAAAAGGCCTTACTGCCCATAGCAGAGTGGATGCGTGGGACTACCAGAGAAAGAGAGGAGGATGACCTGAGGGTTCTAGGTGCAGCCTTGTCCATCAGTAGTGAGGCGAAAGGGGACAGGTGGCGATTTCTGAGAGCGATCAATTAGGCAGCCCATGGCTAGGTCAAAACGTCCCTGGAGGTTTGGCCACCTTAAGGATTGGTAGTGTGCAGTGGTGATTAGAGTAGGGCACTTTGCGAACAAAGCGGCAGATGGAGTTGTACGTAGTAGTGAGGCGCGAGCGAGGCAAGGAGGTAGCAGTGAAGGAGTAGACAGGGGAGCAGTAATCAAGCAGAGAGGAGGTTTCCTTGAGCTATGGCCAGGGTGGACCTCTGGACACGGAAAAGTTTGGTTCTGTCGGACGCCCGAAGTTTTTGGTGGATTTTGCTTATGGCATTTGTTGTGTTTATTAAATGTTAGGGAGGGATCTAGTGTCGCCCCTAGGTATTTGAAGGAGGAGATGGTGTCGAGCGGTGGACCAGCAGGAGATTGTATGAGTAGGGATGTGCATGACTTGGCAAGAAGAGGCTTTGAGCCAAACAGCCTAGCCTTGTTTATTTTTTTGTTTGTTTTTTTCATTAACAAGCAGTTTCTTGAGAGGAACCAACCATGGGCAGTGCCATAGTTTATGGTTAGGGTGGATGAGATTTCATCCAGGGATTTGTCGCTGTGGTACAGAACCAAGTCATTGGCCGAGGAGCATGCTGCAGTGAAGGTTTTCTGAGGGGAGCTTATTTATGAACATAAGAACAGTAGTGGACCGAGTATGGAGCCCTGTGGTACTCCAGTGCATGTGGGTAGTGATGCAGAGGGTGCCTTCCCTATCAGCACAGATTGGGACCTGTTTGACAGGTAGCTGTGGAACCACGTAGCAGTGTCTAGCAAGCAACCGAAATGGCGCAAGGTGGAGTGTAGGAGATGATGGTCCACTTGGTCAAAAGCCTTTGATAGGTATACACATACCGCACCTGTGGCCTTGCCTATGTCCACTGGCACATGAAATTTGTATTGACAAGAATTTGCCACATAAAACCTAACTGCAGGCTTTCATTTAAAAAAAAAAAAAAAAATATGATGATTAAGTGTGTTCCCGTGAAAGTTTCTTTGGTGGTCATTTGTTAATGAAGATTGCATTTACTTGTTATCAGCATCGTTCAGAATTACTGTTGATGAGCTTTGTATGCTATCAAGTCCACCATTGCCAGAAAAGGTGCCACTTTTTCATTAGTATCTTTGTAGCTGCCAGATTTCTTGTGGCAGTGCTCACAATAGCTGTGTGAACTGCCTGCGCCTCCCCAGGACATAGGCGCCTTATCTGCCAAGGTTGTCTGCCAGGCCAGCCGGAGACATAGAGGGGAAAGCACCATCACAGAAATCATTGTGGCTCAAAATATGACTCCACAGCATCTGTGGATGGTCCCCATGTTTCAGGGGCTGAGGCCAGCCAGGCTGGTTCGTAGCCTAGATCAGCTGCGGTGGTGGAGCAGTGTGTCGAGATACCACTTCTCTGGTGCTGTTCCTACAGCAAGACAACGTATGTCATTGGTGGATGCTGGCACTGTCGTCAGGAGCTTTGTTGTGGGCCAGCGGTGTTGATGTACAAAGTGCAGCGGTGTTTGTTCTCAGTGCTCCTCCATGGGCTATTGCCATCACTGACAGTTTATGCCACACCCAGCACTGGTTAACACCCAATTTTGCAACAGCCATTGCCATCTTGGTCTGTTGGACTTTCTGCTTTAAAAGTGTAGAAGTCGTCCCTTATCTCCTTCAAGGATATTTCTTTCATCAGGCCACACCTATGGAACTTATAGCCTCCAGGTGCTAGGAAAACACAAACTTTTGCAAGCAGTCAGCCAGGGCAGCCCACAACATCAAGACATCACCTCATACATAAATGTGGGCAGTTCCTCCTCCTCAGCTCTTTTCCTACTGACAGAAATGCCGCTGCAGTAGCCTGCCGTTTTTCTTTCCTGTTTAACAAGTAATCTCCTGTATAACAAGTAATCACTTCTGTGGTGATTTTCGATGATCTATGTGTCAAAATAATTTGACATTTATTTAGATATTGTGAGTGTGGAGACGAGATCTACACCAGCAACTACCATGACATCTGTGTCTGCAGCCTAGGCCCAGACCACAACGTGAAAGCCTACGAAATCTTCTAGGGTTTCAATTCTGTGACTAGGCGACACCGTAAAGGGGCCCTCAAGAAGCATCTCCTCGAGAGAGAAAAAGTAGCCAGAATGGAGCAGGAGCTCCAACAGAAAAGTGCAGCATCGATGGCCCCATCGACCAAATCTAGGTCTTCCAGATCCCGGGGACAAGGTGTCACAAATACAAGCATCAGGGTAAAGACAAGAAGGCATCCCTGGTGCATTCCAGATTGCCTCTTTGCTCTGCAGGTACAATCACTTCAGTGCCTGTTGTCCACCCCACTAGCCCGGACTGTTGACATGAGTCCCAAGGTCGGGGCTTGGCGCAGGCACTATCAGGCCTAGCATGACTGCTGTGTTGCTGTTGGGGACTTAGCTGCACCTGTCAACTGTATGGGTGTCGACACTCTGGCAATCCCATCATTTTTGGACATGATTAGATGCCTGCTACCTGGCCTTCCCATTCCACGGGGTTCCGTTGATCGGACCTACTACTGACACCCCCCAATATTAACACCACAAGGTCCACCTCGCTACAGCCTTTTGATATACGTGCCATCTCTGTAATGGAAGCGGCTCCTTACTTCAGTTTTTTTCTTTCACTAGGGCAACAGTTCTTAGACTTTGTCACAGTGAGCCTCCCAAATCCATGGAAAAGATTTGAGCCTCCCCAAAACTGAAATAATCTTGGCCTCCCCAAAAAATAACATACTGTACTTTATGGTACACCGTGAATAAATTGAAACCCATTTGAGTACTGGACTCACATTCAGTTCTTTGTCTTATACTGATATGGAACATTTGAAAAAGAGCTCCTGTGCTCAAAGGTGTTATCTGAATAGCAAATAAATAAAATAAAATTATTCAGCTTAATGTACCCCCTACCAGGCCAGCCTACTTGCTCCACTATTTTCATTCTTGAACCATTGTCACCTTTTGCAGTACATTCATGGGTCAGACAACTTTCTCTGTTTCTCTCTTCGAATTAACCTTCCTACATACTTTGCCTCTCCCCTCCTTCCCTGCTCCTAAGCAACTTCTCTGGGGTTACTTTGCTCCTTGCTGCCATTGCTCTTAACAATTCTATGCTCAATCCTTGTGTTTGGGCTGTTCTGCCATCAGGCTACAAACTGATCAATTACCACCTCTCATTATTAGTTTATTGTTCATATTTGTTTGCACTATTGTTCATTGTGTATTTCTTGATTGTTTTGCAGTTACCTTTTGAAATGTATTCACTACCTACCCTTCCCCAGGTACACCTGAAATGAGCCTTGGCTCATTCACCTTCCCTTGTCACCTATTAGTAAATAAATACATAAAATTCACCTACTGTTATCATCCTCTTTCAGTTTGCTTCATCTCTTCACATAAAATGCATAAAACTCAAAATTTAAATACAGTACTTTTTCAGACTTGCTTGAGCCTCCCCTGGAACAGGTTGGGGCCTCCCCAAGGAGGCTGGCCTCACCATTTGAGAACCCCTGCACTAGGGGATTGAGAAAACCCCCTTCATCTATTTGTCATTGAAATAAAACCCTATTTTATTAATTTCAAACTTAATCATACCGTCATCGGCGCCTGAAAGAAGCCTCTGCTTTTTCACTAGTGTCAGTGTAACATGAAGATAATTTGTAACCTCGCTCATGCCGTTAGCTACCTGTGCCTTTCACATGCCGTGAAGTCCAGAACCGTTTGTTAGGGCTTTAACTAGGCCATGAGAAGCTGCTGCTGAAATGCTTTGGATAATTTCTTGCAGAAAATGGAGAAGCCGTGCAAACTGGTACTGCATGGGTTCTGGCTCAATATCTGGCTCACTGTAATGGATTCACTGCTCTGCAGCCCCGCAGGTCATATTGAGAGGTGGCTACATGGTCACCATTGTAGGAAAAACACCATTTATTGAAAGAAAGGGCAATAAAAAGTCCTCTGAGTGTCACCGCTGTTATGAGTCTCTTGCTACACATTGCAGCTGCATCCACATAAGGATACGTCTCTGGCCACTTTCCTGGTTTCCGTCATTGGCACAGCCAATGTCCAGACATCAAAGTCAGTGCAGGCTCAGCTTCTTTTTTAGGCCCACAGCCCTTTGCTGTTGTGTTGGCAGCAGACAGTCATTTCAGCGATTCTCTCAGCAACTATGCTGGCTGGGACCATTGACCCTAGTACTGTTGTGTCTTTCTGCTGTCTCTCTGGTGTCAGCATGCCTAAGTTGATAGCACATCCACCTCTGGGCCAGAAAGTCATGGGTTCTGGTTCCACACTAGAATTGAGCTAATGTCATGAACACTGGCATTTGAGTGTAATACTAGGGGTGCGCGCTACTGTTGGGGGCACCATCCTTTGGATGAGAACTTGAAACTGAGGTCCCTTCGCCCATCTTGGGTACTGTCCAGGTGGAAGTAAAAGAACCCACGGCACTTTTTGCAAGAGATGGAGGTGCCCCCAAGTCCTGCTCAACATTCCCTTTACCAGAAAATCGGTTCATTTAATTGTCCACGGCCAAGTGTGGGTATTGTTCAAATAGCTACTCACTACACATTTACAGTCACTTCACTAACAGTCTCTCATTGCTTGTAAAGTGCTTTAAGATACAACGTGTATGAGAAGCACTATTCACAAAATCCTTGGAGCTGTGTGGTACCCGAAGATTGGAAAAAGACAATAGTAGTTCCACTTCATAAATCAGGCAGTTATGAAGAGGCTAGTAATTACAGACCAGTGAGCCCTCACGTCTATAGTAGGGAAACTAATGGAGAAACTACACAAACAAAGGATCATAGCATTCCTCAAAACCAGCGGCCAACAAGACCCTAAACAGCATGGTTTCACAGCAGGTAGGTCATGCCAGACAAATCTGCTAGTTCAAACAACATGAAGTTTTGCTGTATTCAGACCTAATGCAGTTAGCCCCAGCACTTGAACTGCCCCGGAGAGGAAAGAGTTAACTCTATGCAGAAGCATAGAACGTTGAGCTCAAGCTCAGTTTTCAAACCTCTGTCTGTGGTACTTCCCAGTGTAACCGTCAGATTCTTTACTCCGCTTAACAGTGAAGTCGCTCCGGAGATTTCCTCTGCTCGGTTCGGTAAAAGGAAAAAAGTGCTCAGTTTAAACCGTGACATTTTTGTTATTTTCAGATTTCCAGCCTCTGTCTATGGTAGATATAGTATGTAGATGGATAGTGACTGTGTTTTATTTTTGCTAAAGAGTGCAAATTGTCTTTCTTAGGTTTCTTTCCGGTTGGTCCAGTTTGGAACCGACTTTGTTAAATTTTATTAAATTTTTCTCTTTCTGGGATTAGTGTGGTGTTCCGGTACTGATTGATTTCAAAAGAACCAGACTTTTGCTGGTTCTTTTAAAAAGCCCGTGACATGGTTTGTAACTGATCGGTTGTTTTATTACCTGGCTTGAAAGCTGCTATAGGGTAATTTCTTAGGTTGGCCATGTCTGAGAAACCCAAGAAGAAAACCGGTCCCACTGGGTTTCAACACTGTACTGAGGCCTTTGCTAAGGCCGACCCCCACCTCATCTGTGTTTATTGTCTGGGGTTTGACCACCTCAAGTCAGACTGCCAAATATAGGCTGAAGGAAAGTGAGGCCAAGAAGTCCGTGAATCCGTTGCCAGCCTGGTTCGGTTGCAGCCTAACCTGAGGAGGTGCCTGCTGACCCACGCGATTCCTCCTCTGGCAAAGGAGAGCGACCCCAAGGGCTCGGTTCGTCAAGAAAAAGCACAAGTCTGCCAGTTCGGATCCTGTATTCCACTCTCCAACCAAGGGTAAACTCAAAGCAATTAGTATTGTCCAGTCACTTAGACTGGTTCCGCTTGAACCAATACCGCTGGTTCGGTCGGATCAGTCTCCTCCGGATTATGACCCAGATGCTTATTATGAGGAGGAGTGGAGGACCAAGACTATCCCAGTGATGATGAGGAGGAGGAGGAAGGACTGGATGTGCCCATTGAACGGACATCTCCCCAGACAGGCCCTCAGGTGTCTCTCTCCTAGGCTCTCTGAGTACCCTTCACACTTTCTCTTCTACAAAAGGTGGCAAACCCTGCAGCTTCCTTGGTTGAAGCAGCAGAGGAGGATGAAGAGCTTGGTTTTGTGGAAATGATGGACATCCGGAGTCCAAAAGCTGTCTATCCCACTTCATAAATCCTTGGGGAAACAGGCACACAAAATTTACAACCCCCTAATTCAGTACCTCCTGTGGATAAGAGAATGGACAGGAGGTATTTATCGGGCTCAGCTGCGGAGTTCCTTTATAGTCATTGCAGCCATGTTGGGGTAGTGCAGGCTGCAGCCTGTGACAGGGCTAACATTCCTTTGGCTTCACACACACCCGGATAAGGACCCCAGGAAAGTGGATTCCATGGCCAAAAAACAGTATTTGGCATCCTCTTTGGGACTCAGGCAGGCTACTTATATTGCCTACACAGCCAGGTACCAGAAATCCAGATGGGACACGGTTCTGAAACTGGCTAAACAGGCCTCTCCCCAGCTAGCCAAGGAGCTGGAGGTGGTGGCTGCTGATGGAATTGAGGCATCCAAAATGCAAATTCATGCTGCTGTGGACTCCAATGATGTGGCATCTAGAGTCATGGCTACATCTGTGTCTCTCAGAAGACATTCTTGGCTCAGATGTACTAGCCTTTCACAGGATACCCAGATTAAGGCCTTGGATTTTCCTGTAGTAGGTAACTCTCTGGGGAGCAGACAGAGGCTTACATGAAGAAAATGGATGAATATAGGACCACGTACAGGAGTGCACAGGCCAAGGAAAGGCAGGCCGCTCTGCACAAGCAGCAGTCTAGGGGCAGGCCCTTTCAAAGGCCTTTTTACCAAGCCCAGGCCTCCTCTCCCTTTCCACAGAGGGGTTCTTCAAGAGAGGGGCAGGAGGGGGATGAGCAGGGCTGCTTCCTCCTCTTCTCAGTCTAAGGCTCCTGCCAAGCAGACACCCTGATGTGTCAGCCCGGGTTGACTCCCCATTTCCAGTAGGAGGCAGGCTGGCTTACTACTTCCAGGCCTGGAAGTCTGTGACCTCAGACAAGTGGGTCCTGGAACTAGTAAGCCAGGGACTGGCCCTCAGCTTCAAAAAATTTCCGAAAAGAAGGGCAAAGTCTTTTCCACCAGCGTCAGTCTCAGAAACCCTTGCCCTAGAGGCAGAAGTTTCCTCTCTTCTAGCTCTTGGAGCTATAGAGAAAGTTCCTACTTTGCGCAAGGGAAAAGGACTGTATTCCAGGTACTTCCTTACCCCAAAGAAAATGGGGGAGGATGCACCATCCTACACCTAAGGTATCTGAACAAAGCATTTCAGAGCCCAAATTCAAAATGGTAACTCTGGGAATAATCTTCCCTCTCTAAGGCCAGGGATTGGCTAGCATCTCTGGACCTCAAGGATGCCTGCTTCCATATTCCTATCAGGCGCTCCCACAGAAAATACCTCAGGTTTGAGTTGCCTTCAGGCCATTACCAATTCAGAGCCATGCCATTCGGTCTAACATCAGCTCCAAGGGTGTTCACAACGTGCCTTGCAATAGTGGTAGCTTACCTCAGAAGACAGGGTATCACCATCTTTCCGTATTTTGACGACTGGCTGTTACTGGGTCAGTCTCCTTTACAGGTCAAGTCAGCTCTTCAAACTACCCAGGCCCTACTCAGCTCCTTGGGTTTTCTTCTCAATCTTCCAAAGTCTGTACTCAAACCAGTTCAGCTTCTCACCTTTATAGGCATAGAGTTGGACACTGTACAAGCAAAAGACTTCCTTCCCCTGGCAAGGGTAAAAGCCCTAGTTGATCTCGCTTCCTCCTTTCGGCCTCAGGTCTCCTGCCCAGCAAGACAGTTCCTCTAGCTCCTGGGCCACATGGCAGTGGTGCAGGGAGCAAGGTTCCAGATGAGGGACATTCAGTTTCATCTGAGGTCTTTTTGGTCTCAAAAGAAGGATTCACTTACCAAACTGATTCCAGTGACTCAGACTCTGGTCCAAGCTCTCCAGTGGTGGCTGGACCAGGACAGCCTCAGACAAGGGGTTCCATTTATCCCTCAAGTCCCATTAGTAGTTTTAACTATGGATGCTTCTCTCCTAAGGTGGGGAGCCCACCTGGAAGCCCTGACAGCTCAAGGGCTCTGGTGTCCACAGGAGTCTCTCCTTCATATCAATCTCCTGGAACTCAGGGCAATTTTCCTAGCCCTGCATAGCTTCTCTGATTCAGTCAAGGGCAAGGTGGTCCAAGTCAGAACGGACACCACCACCACAGTGTGGTACATCAGCAAGCAGGGAGGCACTCGGTCCTCGGCCTTGTGCACAGAAGCCATGAAGCTGTGGTCTCTGGCCTATTCTCTTCAGACTTCTCTGGTAGCAGTTCACCTGCCAGAGAAGGACAGTGTACTAAGCAGGTGCTCTGAGCAGAATTTCACAGGGGCACCACGAATAGTCCCTGGATCCTCACATCCTGAAGGTCATCTTCTCCAGGTGGGGCACTCCAGAGATAGATCTCTTTGCAGCACCGGACTATCAGCTTCTTCCTCTGTTTTGTTGCAAACTTCCAGTCCTGGGGACGGTTCCCCAGGATGCTCTCTTTTTGGACTGGAAGGGCAGGTTTCTCTATGCCTTCCCTCTGCTGTTCAGAGTTCTGATCAAGATCAGGACTCAACCTTGCACAGTGATACTGGTGGCTACAGATTGGGCAGACAGCCTTGGTATCCTCTACTGCTGGCCTTGTCAGTGTCATGTCCCCGGTTCTGCCCAGGACATACAATCTCCTGTCCTCTTCCCAGGGGTGCATCTGATACCCCAGTCACTCAATCTCAAGGCCTGGCTCTTGAAGAGTTAGAATATGCAGCTCTACATCTTTCTCAGGGAGTTCTGAGTATTCTGAAGGTCTCTAGAAAACCTTCCACTTGAAAAACTTACAACTCCAAATGGAAAAGGTTCAGTATTTGGTGTTCTCAGAAAGGCATCCTGCCCGATTCTGCAGACATTTCCACAACCTTAGACTATCTAGTTCATCTGAGTGGTTTAGGCCTTAGGCCTGCCACTCTGAAGGTTCATCTAGCAGCTGTCTCTGCATTCCTCTCAGCAGGGAAGGGCTCTTCCCTGGCGTCTCATCCTGTTTTCAGAAAGTTTTTCAAAGGTCTGGTTCACATTAACCCTCCCTTCAGGGAGCCCACTCCGCCTTGGGATCTTATTGTCTGCATAGCTTAGCTAATGCAGCCACCCTTTGAACCTCTGGCTTCAGCTGAATTGAAGTAGTTGACCTGGAAAACTGTGTTCCTGGTAGCTATTACTTCTGCCAGGCGGATTAGTGAGTTCTAGGCTCTGTCAGTGGAACCTGACTACATCTCCTTCCATAGGGACAAAGTAGTCCTCAGAACCAATAGGAGGTTCTTGCTCAAAGTGGTTTCAGATTTTCATCTGAACCAGTTTGTATCTCTCCCTGTGTTTTCACTGATCATTCTTCTTCAGGTGAAAGAAGGTTACACAGTCTGGATGTTAAGAGGGCCCTTAGCTACTACATTGAGCATACTAAGGCACATAGAAATGACTGTCTTCAATTGTTTCTCACTTATGGTGAAGTGGGGAAAGGTAAGCCTGCCACTAAAGAGAACTATTGCCAGGTGGATTGTTTCTTGTATACAATTTTGTTATGACAAGTTGGGTAGGATGCCTCCTTCAGGCCTGAGGGCTCATTCGACCAGGGGTACAGCTGCTTCTCTAGCTGCAGCCAGAGATGTACCTTTGTTAGAGATCTGTAAAGCAGCCACCTGGAAAACAGTACATACTTTCACCAAGCATTACTCCCTGGACATCCAGGCTAGGAGTGATGCTAGGTTTGGTACAGCAGTACTGCAGAGCCTCTTCCCAAAGTAGGTTCTGCATTCCCTCCTCCATAGGGAACTGCTTGGTAGTCTGCGTTATGTCTGAATACTGCAAGACTTCATGTTTGAAGAAAAAATTACTCACCATAGTAATGTTGTTTTCTAATGGAGTCTTGCTGTACGATTCAGACCCCCCGCCTCCCCTCTCGGAACCTGGTTTTGGGAAGTGGGCTGGCAGGTACAGTGTTGCACCTCAGAGGTATACCTTGTACCCTCCCTCTTGGGTGGGGTAGATGTTATTTTTTCTGGTGTTTTACTTAAATATTGTCACTACCTTTCCTTCTTGGATTCTCTGCTTGAGTCTTTTGTGGCCCAAGAAGAAATATTTTGCCCTTTGGCTATATTTTGAACAATTTCCATACTTTAGTTACTAGTTAGCTCTTAAGAATCTGACGGTTACACTGGGAAGCACCACAGACAGAGGTTTGAAAACCGAGCTCAGCGTTCTATGCTTCTGCATAGCGTTAACTCTTTCCTCTCCAGGGCAGTTCAAGTGCTGGGACTAACTGCATTATATCTGAATACAGCAAGACTCCATTAGAAGAAACATTACTATGGTGAATAATTTTTTCTTTTTTGACTACATTACAAAAGTAGTGGATGACGGTGGGGCAGTAGATGTGGTCTACCTAGACTTTAGTAAGGCCTTCGACCCGGTTCCACACAGAAGGCTGGTAAAGAAGTTTGACCACACAGGGGTTGGTCCAGAAGTAGTCAGATGGGTACAAAACTGGTTACAAGGCAGAACCCAGAGGGTACAGGTGAGTGGAATGCAGTCAATGGAAGGTAGGGTGCCCCAGGGCTCAGTGCTGGGGCCTCTGCTCTTCAGTGTTTTTACAACAGATATCGCTGATGGACTGGAAGGGAAGGTGTCTGTTCACGGATGACACCAGGATATGTAACTGGGTGGACACCTCGGAAAGAGCAGGATGGACGCTGACCTCAAGAAAATAGAAGAATGGTCTGGAGTGTGGCAGCTGAGATTGAATGCCAAAAAGTGCAAGGTTGTGCACATAGGAAAGAAAAATCCAAGAAAGTATTACCTAGGAAGTGAAAGACTGGAGGCCTCAAACTAGGAATGAGCTCTGGGAATCATAATCGCAGATGACTTTAAGATTAGTTAGCAGTGTGAGAAGGCAACATTAAAGGCCAGCAGAATGCTGGGCTGCATTGGGAGGGGAATCATGAGCAGGAGGAGAGAGGTGGTACAGCCACTGTATAGATTGCTGGTCAGGCCTCACCTGGGATACGGAGTCCAATTCTGGAGGCCTTACCTCAGGAAGGACATTGACAACTTACTGGCTAATGGGGAAAGGATCACAGATCCCCAGGTGGTCGCATGGGGCCAGTGACCACCACATGGTATGGTTCAATTTGGCCACTAGAACTAAATCATCCCATTCTAAGGGAAAATGTGGGACTTCAGAGGAGCGGGCTTTGATAAGATAGCCAGCAGAATTAAGCTAGCTCTGGCAAGATGAAATACAGGTGAGGGGTTGACAGGCAAAGTGCAGGGTTTTATTTAACTCTAAAATTGATTAGCGTTTGCTCATAAAAGTACTAAATCTTTGTGAAAATGCATAGCTCTTGCCTCACTGTGTTTAACATATACATAGATACATAGACAGTGTCGGCAGATAAGGGCCTATGGCCCACCCAGTCTGCCCATTTAAGTTTGTAAGTTCAGTTTATGTTTTCCAGGAAGTCTGTTGCCCCTATCCCTGACCTCCAGAATTCCTTTATGTCTATCCATGCATTCTTAAATCCGTGATTGTTTCAGCCCCACCACTTCCTCTGGCAGGGTGTTCCACTTGTCCACCACCCGTTCTGTGAAGAAATTCTTCCTCACGCTTCCTCTGAATCGCCCTCCCTCCAACTTCATCCCATGCCCTCTAGTCCTGGAACATCTTTTTCGCTACAAATAGTGCATTCCTGCACCCTGTTCCTCCCTGTAAGATACTTGTATGTCTCTATCATATCCCCTCTCTCCCTCCTCTCCTCCAGGGAGTACATGTTCAGTGCCTTCAACCTGTCCTCATAGGACTTGTGATGCAATCCATGCACCATCTTTGTTGCCCTCCTCTGAACCTTCTCTACCCTGTCTATGTCCTTACGTAGGTAAGGTCTCCAGAACTGCACAGTGTACTCCAGGTGCTGCCTCACTAGTGTCTTGTATAGTGGAATTATGACCTCCCTTTTCCTGCTGGTGATGCCCCTGCCTATGCATCCCAGCATCCTATTTGCTTTACCTGCTGCCTTGTCACACTGTTTCCCTGCCTTGAGGTCATCAGAGATGACTCCAAACATAGTACTTCTAGAAAATCTGTATAAATACTTTCTGTACAGTTAGTATCATCCCAAGAAAAAAACTGCTAATCAATTATTTAAAACCCTGAAGTGGGCAAGCATTAAGGATGCAATACTTGAAGCAACATCCCATTGTGTTAGGGAGAAAAGCAAGAGTAAAAGAAGGAGGAAACCACTTTGGTTCTCAAACAGTGGTAGAAAAGATCAGAGCCAAAAGGTTGGCCTTCAGGAAATATAAGGGAACGCAGCGGGACGAAGATTGGGAGGTATAGCAAACTTCCCTAAGGGAAGCAGGGAAGGCAGTAAGGTGGGCAAAAGCCCAAACCGAGGAAACACTAGGGTGAACAGTAAAAGAAGGTGACAAGACTTTCTATAGATACTTTAGTAAAAGGAGAAAGTCCAGAGGGGGTATTGCTAAGATCAGAGGGGATAAGGAGAAGTGTGTGGAGGAGGACCAAGGAGAAAAGCATCTGTCCTAAATAGATACTTCTGCTCAGTATTTACCGAGGAGAATGTAGGGCAGGGCCCACAGCTCAGCACTATGGACATGGGGGAGAGAGGTTGTGCACAAGTCCCTTAAAAAAAAAGAAAGGGTCCTACAAGTGCTCGCTAAGCTCAGGGTGGACAAGGCAATGGGACCTGATGGCATACATAACCAGGGTACTAAAGGAGCTAAGGGTGGAACTAGTAGAGCCATTAGCAAAACTGTTTAGTGAGTCTCTGAGCACGGGAGAGCTCCGAGAAGACTGGAGAAGGGCTCATGTGGTCCTGCTCCACAAGAGTGGCTGCAGGGAAGAGGCAGGGAACTACAGACCAGTCAGTCTTACCTCAGTAGTGGGCAAGATTATGGAGGCACTCCTTAAGGAAAGGATAGTGCAACACCTGGAATCCATAGGAGCACAGGATCCAAGACAGCATGGATTTACAATAGGAAGGTCCTGTCAGACTAATCTCATAGATGTCTTTGACTGGTTAACCAGAGTGGTGGACCAAGGGGGTGCAGTTGATGTTGCCTACCTTGACTTCAGCAAAGCTTTCGATAGTGTTCCACATAGAAGATTGCTTAATAAGCTGGTAAGGCTCTGGGTGGGTCAGAGGTTGGTCAGCTGGGTGGCAAACTGGTTGGCGGGCAGAAAACAGTGGTGAATGGTATATAGTCAGAAGAGATGCAACGCAAGTGGGATATCTCAGGATCGGTCCTGTGGCCAGTCCTCTTCAGTATCTTCATCCGTACATTGCAGATGGACTGGAGGGTAAGGTTTGTCTGTTTGCAGATGACACCAAGATCTGCAGTAGAGTAGATGATCCAGATGGGGTGGGCAGAATGAGAAGAGGTCTGGAAAACTGTCAAAATGGTCGGAAGAGTGACAACTGGCGTTTACGAATGAAGTGCAAGATCATGCACATAGGGAACAGAAACCCTGATACTAGCTATAGGTTGGGAGGGGAGTTGCTGACAGTCACAAGGGAAGAAAGAAACTTGGCATCATCATCATCACAGATGACCTGAAATCATCCAAGCAGGCCACTAAAACAGTAGGTAAGTCTAGAGGGATTTTGGGGTGTATTAGTAGGGGTATCACAAGTCATAAGAGGGAGGTAATAATCCCTCTTTACAAGACACTGTTTAGGCCCCATCTGGAGTACTGCATGCAGTACTAGAGGCCGCACCTGCACAAGGACATTAACAAAATGGAGGCAATCCAGAGAAGAGCAACCTAAATGGTGCATGGACTGCATCAGAAAACTCATGAGGACAGATCAGTGGAGCTCAGTATGTATACCCTAGAGCAAAGGAGGGAGAGATGTGATATGATCGAAATATTCAAACATCTTAAGGGCATTAACAAGGTGAAAGATCCTAACATGTTTCAATATAAGAAAAATAGCAGGACAAGAGGACACAGCATAAGAGAGGGAGGCTGATTAAGGGGTAATGTGAGGAAGTTCTTTTTCACAGAAAGGGTGGTGGATGCATGGAACGGCCTACCTCAGGGAAGTGGTGGATATGAATACAGTGCAGGGCTTCAAACAGGCTTGGGACAGTCATATGGGAGCAATGCAGATGAATATGAATAGATAATCCATTGACGAGTAAAGGCCTATGGCACATTCATAAAGTAGAAAAAATGGGCAGACTGGATGGTCCTTGCGGTCCTGATCTGCCATCAACTTCTATGTTTCTGTTGACTGGGTGGAAACTGTACAGATAAAGGCGATTAAAAATGATTCCGGGTCCGCAGTACATGCCCTACGAGGAAAGATTTGAGGAACTGAATATGAGAAGAGAGAGAGGGGACATGATTGAAACATTCAGGTACATAAAAGGCACTAACAAGGTACAGGCACAGGAACTTTTTCACTTCAGGAAGGGCTTCAGGACCAGGGGATATGACCTCAGGCTGCAAGGAGGGAGGTTCTCTACCAACACCAGGAAGTTTTCTTCACAGAAAGAGTGGTAAATGCCTGGAACAGCCTGTCCCAAGGGGTTGTGGAGGTCAACACTAGGGGGAAGGGGACACGAGGGAGCCCTGACTACAGAGGGCAGCTAGAGTGTCAAAACAGGTCTAAAACAAATGACCAAACTAGATGGACGTAGCGGTCTCCTTCTGCCGTCAACTTCTATGTTTCTACTATATAAACATTAATTTTTGTTCTGAACTGTTTCAGCTGCTGATGTTATTTACACCATTAAGTCTCATTGTCTTCAGCCCAGCTCTTGGCATTGCTTCCATCAACATCTTTGGGAGTTTGTGGGACTGCTGTCCCTCCCACTATGCCACCCCAACCACTGCCTCAGCCTCTTGTCTCTATGGCCCCTCAGCCCCCTCCTCAACCTGAGCATGAAGTGGATGAATGCTTCCAAATCTCTTAGATGTTGATATAGGGGATGAAGAGGAAGAGCAACCAACTTATGGGTTTTTCTCTAGTTCCACTGTCTTGTCCTGTAGCTATGACACTGGGTGTATACCCCCAGGTCCTCCTTTTAAAGTTGCCGCAGTTCGGCTCTGCTGCCTCATGCATGACAATCTAGGCTTTGCTGCTGAGGGAGGAGAACCCCACTAAGAGGAATCTGTATTAATTCAGTGAGGTCCCCAAGACTGCTATGGTCATTCCTACCGTTTGCCTTGCTTTGGAAGATTCTACCATGGTTGCTTGGCACAGACCCATTACATTGTCAACTTCCCCTAGTAATGTGGATAAGCAATAACCTTCCACATCTTTCAATGCTTTTTATACTACTTGGCTTAAAACTAACTCCGTCATTATTGCTTCTTATGATGACATGCCTAAGGCTCCACATTACATGGGCTCTTTGCCGTGTGATGAAGAATCCTTAGCAGTGAACTTTTTGAACTTCACGCCTCTGACCCTGTGGCTCTGCATTGTCACTTACAGGCTTCTATGATTAAATATCAGAATAGTCTGTGAACTGAAGTCCAGTAGTGTGTTTCACACTGTTCGGAGGCTGTTAGCATTTACTGTGTTCTGCATATGATGCCTGTACCGCTTCTGCCATGGTGCTTGCCTCTTGCATCTGCCCTCAGATATTCATGGTTGCACGTTACTGGATTTGGTACCAGTGTGCAACAGTTGTCCATAACTCACCCATTCATGACCAGAAACTATTTGGCCATGATGTGGAGCTCACTCTGAAGGAATTACAGTCCTTTAAAGGAGATCTACTTGCAGAGTTAAAACCCCAATCACTGCACTGGTTGGGACTTCAGTAGCCAGATCTCCCCACACACACACACAATATGCACAACAATATTTTCCTTAACACTCGTAAAAACTGTGTCCAGCTGTCCTCCAGCCGGTATTTTGTAAGGTTGCGCCACTCACCCAGAGATCGTGCTGCAAAACCTGCGAGATGATGACATGGCTTTGCCCCTTCCTGTGTGTTGTCCTTATGTAAGGAAATATAATCTTTGTCTCCCATGCTCTGCTTTATTTTCACAAACTGTGCCTAAATGCCATGTGCCATAGTGATATATGTCACAAATTCACTCAGCAGGTCAGGCCCTCTACTCCCAGAGTGCCAACCTCTGGGTGCAGTCTTGTGAACAGTGTAACAGGCAAGGTAACCCTCTATCTTGCGTCAAGAGGCTCTTGCAGTAGGTAATACATATAGGACTGGCGTGGCAGGCGTCAGGATCCACGAGAAAAATGTCTAGCTAGCTCTCTGTGGCGACTGCCCCCCATGTCAGGTGACCGGCGTCAGAGCGTCTGTGTAAAGGGGCGGTCCCACAAGCCTGCCTTCCAGTTCTTTCCTGCCGCTATTTATGCCAGCGCCTCACGGAAAAGATCCCTGCTTGTCAGGCTCTTTCATCGGTATTTTACATTTTATTTTTTCCTTATCATCCGTCAGGTATTCGACCGGTGTGTGTCGTCCCCTACACCCTCCGAGCACAAAACAAGTGTCTCGTCGGCAGCCCAACTCCCTAAGACAGACGGCCATTCCCTGTGCCTTTTTGCCCAGGCCCCGACCATCTGATAGAGAAGTGCCAGCACTGCCTTAGCTTTAATGTGACCACGCGGAGAAGGCGGCAGCAGTCCTTGGAGGCTCATATTTTGAAAAAGAAAATGAGCTCCATGGAGAAAGAATTGAAAAAGCTTCAGCAGGCGTCCGCTTTCCCTGAAGGCCATCACAAGAAAAAGGACAAAGAAAAGCACCGTGACCAGGGCGCCTCTCCCACCGCGACTTCCTCGGGAGTCGCCGTGAAAAATAACCCCCACACTGGGGACGCGCTCCGACAGCTACCTGTAGGCTTCTAAGGGCGTCGGCCCGCCCGTCTGGCTCGCGCTTGGGCTGTCCGGCTTTTGGAGGCCTCCACTCCCAGTAAAGCCGTAGTTGCGGCCTACTGGTGCGAGTGGCTCCAATAAGCCGGACGTCCGCTCAAACGCCCGACCCTTCGGGGCTGTGCGCGGCCCCCATTCTGCCCGACCAGGCCACCCCTCCATCGTGGCCTGTCTCCGGCGATGGGTCCGTTAAGTCAGACGCCAGCCCCTCTGGTGCCCGCCCAGATCCCACTGCTAAGCCACATGTCGATTCGCCCGACGTCCGTGCAGCGGATGAGCCGACGCCGGACCCTCCCACATCCGTCATTCCCGGCTTCCCACAGCCTTCGCTGCCCTCAGGGGACCCTGAGTCTCCTCAACCCAACCCCGAGGATTTCTCTCCCCCAATCCTCGGGTGACGCTGAGGTTCCTGTTCCACCTCAGTCAGACCGTCCGCCTTCTGGTCCGACCGATCTGACGTCTGCTCCCGATCGCCGGCTCTGATGCCGGTGTTGCTGACTCCAGGCGACATCCCGCTCCCTGATGCCACCCTGACGCGGGGCCCTCCGACCCCCAGGCCTCCTGCTCCAGAACCGCCTGTGGGGCCTCCAGCCGGGGCGTCTGCTCCGGGTGCCCGACCCCGTCGTATCAGATGCCAGCATACCCGGGACCTTAGTACCTGGCGCCGACATAGCCGGCGCCGCAGTACCCAGCTCCTCAATACACGACACCGGGCTTCCCACCGTCGGGTTATGGATACGTGTCTTATGGGTATAGTCCATACCCGTATTCCCCTCTCCTCCTCCACCGCCCCCCCCAGCTGCCTGTGGACTTGCAGGAGACTCTGGCCTCCTGGTGGGCTGAGGCCAAGGCTCAGCTCACCAGAGAGGTGGAGAGTCGTCTTCCGATGCCGGTTCCTGTACGTCCATGACGACACTCCCTCCCTACCTCCGGACACCAGGGCTAAACCCTGTGGGTCCAGAGAGGGGCAGGACATGTTTCCCTGAGGGCTTCCCAAGGGGTCCATTCCTCCCCCTTGTCAGGAGAGGGAGTCTACCTCTTCCTCATCTTCTTCCTCGGACACCTTGGATGCTTCCAACGGTTGTTCCGAGCTAGACGACAAGACACGCTCTCCGTCCAAGCCCTGGCCAAGGACTCCTCCGGAGGATCCTTCCTTCACGGAGTTGCTACGGAAGATCCAGGAAGTACATGAGTGCCAATCCTTGGAGCCAGACCCCCAGCGTAAGAAAACTCACTGAGCATCTGGATCTGCCCGTGACCGCTCCCACTTTGGTGCCACCCTGGATCAAGCTTCATGCTGACCTTATTGCAACTATATGGAAACAGCCATTCAGCCTTGGCCCCACTTCCCAGGAAGTCGAACAGGCTATTCCAGGCTCCCGAGGTGTTGACTATTTGGATTCCCACCCTCAAGCTGACTCGGTTGTGATTAGCGCCGCTCGTTGCCGGTCAGCTCAACCCAAACACCTTAGCTCGTCTCCACCTGACAAGGAATCCCGTCTTCTAGACCAGTATGGCAAGAAGATTTTTGCTTCTTCCACTCTGGGCATTAGGGCCCTGAACTATGTCGGCCACGTGGGGGATTACCAGAAGGCAATTCTTAGTGAGGTGCAGTCCAAATCGGATTCCCTTCCGGACTCTCTGGTCAAACAGGAAGTGGCTGACCTGGTCCGCTCTGCACATTCGGCCAGTCGACGCATTCTTCGTGCTACCTACGATGCAGTGGACACTGCTGGTTGGAGCTTAGCTTTCGCCGTAGGTCTACGGCGTCATGCTTGGCTCAGAGTGTCAGGGTTGGTCCTGGAAGTGCAGTCCGCCATCCAGGAAGCGCCTTTCCAGGGTTCGGTGCTGTTCAGGGGTGATGTCAAGGACATCATCACCGACCTGCAGGAGAGGGGGACAGCACTAAAGTCTGTGGACTCTTTGTATCATCCCCACCAATCGCAGCGCTGTCCCTTTCGCAGATGAAACCGGCCCAAAGCGAGACCACAGGGACGAAGGGCCACTAAACGTCGAGGGGGCCCCCCCACCCAAAAAAGGCAGCGGGAGCTTCAGCTGCGGCGCTGCCACTCACCACCTGACTTCTTTCCTCTCCCACAGACTCCGGGCTTCCCAGAGGAACTGGTAGGAGGGAGGTTTTCCCTCCACCTTCCGAGTTGGGAGAGGATAACATCAGATTCATGGGTGCTCCAGCTAATCGCAGAAGGGCACTCAGTAGAGTTTCTGCAGAAACCACCTCGTCGCCCTTCCCCAAGGTCGTCGTACTCTCGGGAACATCATCTTCTGGTCCAGGAAGAAATGTCAGCACTTTTGCTGAAAGAGGCCGTAGAACCTGTCCCCCTTCCCCTGTAATGAACGGGTTACTATTCCCACTTCTTCCTGGTCCCGAAGAAGACAGATGTAAGACCTATTCTAGATCTCAGTTCCCTGAACATTTTCGTGGCATACAAGAGGTTCAGGATGCTCTCACTGCAGAGCCTCCTGCCCCTCCTCCACTTGGGCCAGTGGCTGTGCGCTCTGGATATGGAGGACGCTCACCTGCACATATCTATCCACCGTCTCACCGCAGATATCTCCCTTTTGCTTTCCAGGGGGACCACTACCAGTACAAGGCACTTCCATTTGGCCTCTCCTAGGCTCCCAAGTATTTACCAAATGCCTTGCGGTGGTGGCGGCCTACCTGCGTTCCTGGGGTACTGGTTTCCGTACCTGGATGATTGGCCTGGCGGCCCTGGCCCAGGAGGAACTCCTGCACTGCTCTCCCTCACCCAGCAGGTCTTTGCCTGCCTGGGTATTACCATCAACCATTCCAAGTCTCACTTGATCCCATCCCAGAGGCTCCAGTTTATAGGGGTGATACTGAACACGACCCTAGGCAGGGGCTTCCTGCCACCGGACAGGGTGGCCACACTCCAGACTCAGGTAAGCCTGTTGTCCGGCTGCAGGCGGGTCAGTGCCAGGTCGGTTCTTCGCCTCCTTAGGCTCATGGCAGCTGCTATCCCAATAGTCCCTTGCGCTCGGCTCCACATGAGGGTCTCTCAGTCGACGCTTTGCTCTCAATGGTATCAGTTAGTAGATGACTTGGACTAGTTGGTCCTAGTCTCCTCTCCCATGATTCGAGATCTGCAGTGGTGGATGGTTCGAGAGAACCTTCGGGGAGTTCCATTCTTCCTTCCTCCCCCCTCCCAGACTCTGACCACAGGTGCCTCGGGCGAAGGTTGGGGAGCCCATCTCGGTCCACATCGGACCCAGGGCTGTTGGTCCAAGCTCGAACAATCCTTACACATCAATGTGCTAGAGCTTCGGGCGGTGCTGTATGCTCTCCAGGCTCTCCACCTGCATCTTATTCCAGGCCACCTAGGCGTCCAGATGGACAATATGTGTGTGGTATGGTACATCAACAAACAGGGCGGGACTCGGTCCTACCCTCTTTGCAGGGAAGTGATGAGAGTCTGGGATTGGGCAGCACAACACGACCTTCACCTCACGGCAATTCATGATCTTACTTCGAGAGGGCTCTTGCAGTAGGTAATTACATATAGGACTGACGCCAGCTGGCGGCAGGACCCCACGGAAAAATTTCTAGCTAGCAGTCCCTGGCGAGGGACCGCCCCACGTCAGGTGACCGGCGTCATGCGACGTCGGTATAAAGGGGCGGTCCCGGACACCCACCTTCCAGTTCTTTCCCGCTGTTAGCTCGTGTAGCGCCTTGTGGTAAAGTTTGTGCTTAGTCAGCCCTGTTCTTTCGTCGGTTTTATCGAGATTTTCAGTATTTTTTCTTCTCATCGTCAGGTCAGCGTCGGTGTATGTCGTCCCCTACACCTTCCAAAAACAAGTGCAACTCGTGCGGCGCCCAACTGCCACACAAGGACGGCCATTCCCTCTGCCTATTTTGTCTGAGGGTCGACCAGTGCCCGCATTGCCTGCACTTCTAAGCATCTTTAGACGACGCCTAACAGTCCCTAGAAGCCCATCTTCTAAAGAAAAAGATGTCTTCGATGGAAAAGAATTGAAGAAGCTCAGGCAGGCGTCGACTTCTCCAGAAGGGCATCGTAAGAAGCGGGACCAAGAAAGGCACCGGGAGAAGGCCTCCTCACCTGGAGTCGCGGCCCAGGTAATATCCCCTCGGGGGGACCATCCGACGGCAGCCTCCAAGGTTTTGGAGGAGGCGTCGGCCCGCCCGTCTGGCTCTGCTCGGGACTTGCGGGAGCCCGGGCAAAGGAGGTCTCTGCTCTGTGTCCCGCCGCAGGCCGGCGGCCAACTGGCGCGGGCGACTCCCAAAAGTCTGACGCCTGCTCCTCCGACGTCCGCCGGAGAAGGTTGATAAGACGCCCGACCCTTCGGGTGGCACTCGACCTCGTCCCCTCGGACTGGCCGCTCCCTCCTCCTCGGCCCGCCTCCGGAGGGACCCCATAAGACGGATGCCGGCCCTCCGCGCCCGCTGGATTCAGCCCTTAGCCGCACGTCGGCCCCCGATGTGCGACGGAACCTACGACGGACCTTCCAACCCCCGTCATACCGGTTCCCCGCAGCCTCGCTGCCGTCCGGGAGCTTGAGTCACCCCAGCCTGACCCCTGGGATTTCCTCTCCGTTCTCGGGCGATGCTGGGATATTCCACCCCGCCAGACCCCTCCTCCTAGGGAACGGATCTGGCGCCGCCCCACTGACGCCGGGGATATTCCCTTCCGTCGGGCCAGCCCCCGCCTCTCAATGTTGACCCGCCTGTGAGGCCACCTTCGGGCTGTCTGCTCTAGCAGCTCCTCCGGCGCCCGGGTACCGCGTCTTATCCGGCGCGTCATACCCGGGTCCGCAGTATCCAGCGCCCGCAGTACCCGACGCTGGTCCGCCAACGCCACAGTACCCGGCGCTCACTACCCGCACGGTTTCCGCACTGCGGTTTCGGATACTCGCCTTTTGGATACATCCTGTACTTGTCCCTCCTCCTCCTCCACCGCCCTTGGCCGCCGGTGGAACTGCAGGAGACTTTGGCTTTCTGGTGGGCTGAGGCCAAGGCTCAGCTCACCAAGGAAGTAGAGCAGCTCACGGCGACGGTGCGCCCGGCCCCGTCGCGAGACTGCACACTCCTCACCGCCTCGGACTCCAGAGCCTTCCTCTGGATCCCGAGAGGGGCAGGACAGCGTCCACGGATCCCCTAAGGAACCCGTTCCTCCCCTAGGCGTGTTAGGAGTCTTATTCTGCTTCTGATTCTTCTTCTTGCTCTCGGATTCCTCTGAGACGAGAGAACGACGGCTCCTCCGTCCAAGCCCGGCCAAGGACCCCTCCAAGTCTCCTCTGGAGGACCTTTCCTTCACGGAGTTGCTCAGAAAGATCCAGGAAGTACATCAGTGGCGCTCATTGGAACCAGATCCTCAGCGGGTCAAACTTGCTGAACATCTGGACCTGCCCCTGACAGCTCCTACTTTAGTGCCACCCTGGATCGAGCTCACGCCCACCTTGTTTCCACTATTTGGAAACAACCGTCGGCCTTAGCCCCGCTTCCCAGGAAGTCTAACAGGCTATAGCAGGCTCCGGAGGGTGTAGACTTATTGGATTCTCACCCTTGTGCAGACTCTGTTGTGATTAGCGCCGCTCACGGCCGGTCAGCGCATCCCAAACATCTAAGCTCGTCTCCTCCGGATAAGGAATCTTGCCTCCTGGACCAGTATGGAAGAAAAATATACGCCTCTTCCACACTGGGAATTCGGGCCCTGAATTATGTTGCTCATATGGGGGATTACCAGAAGGCCATCCTTACCCAGGCGGAATCCAAGATTGACTCCTTACCTGACTCCCAAGTCAAGCAGGAGTTAGCTGACTTAGTCCGTTCTGCTCATTCGGCCAGTCGTCACATCCTGCGGACGACATACAATGCAGTGGACACTGCCGGGTGGAGCTCCGCTTTGCCGTAAGTCTTCAGCGTCATGCCTGGCTTCGCATGTCAGGTTTGGTCCCGGAGGTGCAGTCAGCAATCCAGGAAGCACCTTTCAGGGGTTCAGTGCTTTTCGGCGGTGATGTCAAGGACATCATCACCGACTTGCAGGAGAAGGGGACGGCTCTGAAATACATGGATTCCATGTACCGTCCCCATCCCCCACAGCGCCGTCCTTTTCGCAGACGCAGTCGGCCACAAGCGAAACCCCAAGGAAGGCGGGCTACTCAACGCGTGGGCCCCGCGAGCTGCCAGGCCCCCACCTACCAAAGCAGCCGGTGCCCCAGCTGCAGCTGCCCACACCACCTGACTCTCCCTCTCCCACCGCCTCCGGACACACTGGAGGAACCGGTAGGAGGGAGGTTCTCCCTCCACCTTCCGGGTTGGGAGAGAATAACAACGGATTCATGGGTGCTTCAGATTATAGCGGAGGGGCACTCCATAGAGTTTCTACAAAAACCACCCGCCACCCCCTCTGAAGTTGTCCTAAGGGACCATCTTCCTTTGGCCGGAAGAAATCTCTGCCCTTCTCGCGAAGCAGGCCATAGAACCCGTTCCCCCTCACCTTCAAGGGACGGGTTACTATTCTCATTTCTTCCTGGTCCCAAAGAAGACGGGAGATCTCAGACCCATTCTTGATCTCAGCTCTTTGAACCTTTACGTGGAATACAAAAGGTTCAGGATGCTCTCCCTACAAACCCTTCTGCCCTTCTTGGCCGGGTCAATGGCTTTGGCGCTGGATATGCAGGGACGATATCTGCACATCCCCATTCGTCCTCGCACGTAAGTACCTCAGTTTGCTTTCCAGGGGCCATTACCAGTTCCGGCACTCCGTTTGGTCTTTCCTGGCACCGAGTTTTTACCAAATGCCTGGCTGTGGTAGCGGCCCACCCTGCATCATGGGAGTTCAGGTGTTCCCACCTGGACGACTGGCTCCTGGCGGCCTCGTCCAGGGAGGAGCTCCTGCGTTTTCTATCCCTCACCCAGCAGGTTTTCACTTGTCTGGGTATTACCATCAACCATTCCAAGTCTCATCTGGATCCCTCCCAGAGACTACATTTTATCGGGGCCATCCTCAATACGACGGTGAGCAAGGCCTTCCTGCCTCCATACAGGGCGGCCTCTCTTCAGTCACAAATTTCCCTGCTATCAGAATGCAGGAAGGTTCCGGCGAGGTCGGTCCTACGTCTCTAGGGGCTTATGGCGGCCGCCATCCCGACAGTTCCCCGCGCTCGGCTCCACATGAGGATCTCTCAGTGGACTCTTTGCTCACAGTGGGATCAACTTGTAGATGACCTAGATCATCTAGTTTTGATCTCCTCGCCGATGGCACGAGACTTGCAACGGTGGATGGTTCGAGAGAACCTATTTCGGGGGGTTCCCTTCTGTCATCCTCCCCCCTCCCAGACTCTGACCACAGACGCATCAGGCGAAGGTTGGGGAGCCCATCTGGGTCTTCACCGAACCCAGGGTTTATGGTCCAGATTGGAGCTAGCTCTCCACATCAATGTGCTCGAGCTTCGAGCAGTACTATATGCTCTCCAAGCCCTTCGCCAATACATTCTTCCCGGTCACCTAGCTGTCCAGACGGACAACATGTGCATGGTGTGGTACATCAACAAGCAGGGAGGGACTCAATCCTACCCTCTATGCAGGGAAGCAATGAGGGTTTGGGACTGGGCAACACTTCACAACCTTCACCTCATTGCGATTCATGTTCCAGGAGTCGACAATGCCCTGGCAGACAAGCTCAGCCACTCTCTGCCCTGCCACATGAGTGGGAGTTGGACCAAAGGGTACTAGACGACATCTTCCAGCTTTGGGGGACTCCACAGGTAGACCGTTTCGCCTCTTCCCAAAACGCAAAACTTCCCACCTTTTGCTCGCTCGCTCCAGAGCGAGGCGCTTTCTGGAGCGACGCTCTGTCTCTAAACTGGAAGGACAGATTCGTCTATGCTTTTCCCCCAATTCCTCTGGTCCCTCGTGTATTGCAGAAACTAACAGAAGGTGCGAGAATGATTCTGAGCGCTCCTTTCTGGCCCAGGCAAATCTGGTTCTCTCTTCTACAACAATACTCAGAGGTTCCTCCTCTTCCTCTTCCTTTATCTCGAGGATTGCTGACCCAGGATCAGGGGACCCTGGTCCATCCGGGCCTCAAGTCCCTACAACTTCATGCATGGCTCCTGCAGACCTAGCCCAATCTCGCTTTGGTGTCTCTCCAAAAGTGGCCGAGATTCTGGTGGAGGCTAGAAAACCCTCCACTAGGTCCACTTATGCCATGAAATGGAAGAGATTTTCTATTTGGGCCGCTTCTAGGAACGTGGAGCCTTTCTCCTGTTCAGTGGCCGTTCTGCTTGAATATCTAGGTCATCTCTTCGACCTGGGTCTCAGTCATTCCTCCTTGAAAGTGAACATGGCCGCTATTTCAGCGTATCATGTTCCTTTCGCTGATAAAGCCTTTGCCCACCAGAAGTGTCTAAGACTTTTCTTAGAGGGGTCCTTCATCTGAGGCCCCCCGTCCAGATTCCTGCTCCCCCTTGGGACTTGAACTTTGTTCTCGAGAAACTTACCCTTCTCCCTTGAACCTGCGGCATCCATGAGATCTAGAAGTTTCTTTCGTGAAGGCGGCTCTTCTTGGTGGCCATTACTTCCACTCGAAGAATTTCCGAGCTCCAGGCCCTTATGTGTAAAATCCCCTATTTGATTTTTCACAAAGAACGAGTGGCTCTTCGCACGAACCCTAAGTTTCTGCCTAAAGTGGTAGCGGAGTCTACCTTAAATCAGTCTATAGAGTTACCTGCCTTTTTCACGCAGTACTCCAACCAAGGAGAATATTTACTCCGTACTATAGATGTTCACCGGATTCTGAGATACTACACCGATAGGACAAAGGATCTCAGAAAAACTGATCAATTGTTTGTCTCTGTTGCTCACAAAAGGGAAGGCAATGCTGTTTCCAAGCAATGCCTGTCGAAGTAGTTGGCTCATTGCATCACTTTCTGTTATGACAAGTACTACAAGACCCTTCCGGGTCAAGTCAGAGGTCACTCCACGCGTGGAGTAGCGGCCTCTGCGGCTTGTTTCAAGAATGTGTCTGCAGCAGACATATGCGCTGCCGCCACCTGGACTTCTGTCCATACCGTTACGAAACATTACAGTTTGGACATTGCCTCTCGCCGTAGAGCAGGCTTCAGGTTAGCTGTTTTGCAAGGTCTCCTGTCTTGAGGTTTGCAAGGATTTTTGCTACTTCTTGGAGTAGTTCCTCCTCCCGGGCCTTTCATTTGTTCCAGACTGCTGAATTCAGTCCTATATGTGATACCTACTGCAAGAGCCTCTCGTAAGATAGTACAGACGTGAAGAACTTACTGTAACAGTAGATCGTGAGAGGCTCTTGCAGTAGGTGCAATACCTTCCCGCCTCCATCCCCCTAGGCTTTTTCAGCTCCTTTCCAGGAAGGGAATCATCTGCTTCTCTCGTCCGGGCCTGTGGCGGAAAGAACTGGAAGGTGGGCGTCTGGGACCGCCCCTTTATGTCGGCGTCGCATGGCGCTGGTCACCTGGCGTGGGGCGGTCCCTGGCGAGACTGCTTGCTAGAAATTTTTCCGTGGGGTCCTGCCACCGGCCGGCGTCAGTCCTATATGTAATTACCTACTGCAAAAGCCTCTCTCGAAGATCTACTGTTACGGTAAGTTCTTACGTAACTGTACTCTCCGGGGGTCAAGAACTCCTTAGCAGACAAACTAAGTTGCTCGTCTGCTCAAGCTCATGAGTGGGAACTGGATCAGGGGGTCCTAGACGATATCTTCCTACGTTGGGGAACACCTTAGGTGGACCTGTTCGCTTCACCTCTAAACGCAAAGCTTCCAGACTTCTGCTCGCTCGTACAAGAGCGAGGCATTTTCTGGAGAGACACTCTGTCTCTAGATTGGAAGGACAGATTCGTCTATGCCTTCCCCCCGATTCCTCTGATCCTGCGTGTCTTGCAGAAACTCTGCTTAGAAGGAGCATGAATGATTCTGATCGCTCCTTTCTGGCCCAGGCAAGTTTGGTTCTCTCTTCTGCAACAATGCTCAGAGGAACCTCCTTTTCCACTGTCACGAATTTTATTGACCCAGGATCAGGGGACCCTGGTCCATCCAGGTCTCAAGTCCCTTCAGCTACAGCGTGGCTCCTGCAGACATAGCTCAAGCCTGCTTTGGGGTTTCTCCCCAGGTGGCTGAGATCTTGGTGGAGGCTAGGAAACCCTCCACTAGGTCTACTTATGCCATGAAGTGGAAACAGTTCTCATTCTGGGCCGCTTCAAGGCTTGAGCCTTTCTCCTGCTCGGTTGGGCGACTGCTGGAGTACCTCACATCATCTCTTGACCTGGGTCTTAGTCACTCATCTCTGAAGGTACACATGGCGCCATTTCACGCCTACCATGTTCCCTTGCAGCTAGGGACGCTTGCTGAACTGGAAGTCTCTAAGACTTTCCTCAGAGGGGTTCTTCACTTGAGACCCCCTATCTGAGTTCCCGCCTCTCCTTGGGATTTGATCTTTTTTTGTTGAGAAACTTGCTTTGCCTTCTTTTGAACCGGCGGCCTCAGCAGACATGAAGTTCCTTTCATGGAAGACTCTCTTCCTAGTGGCCATTACTTCTGCTCGGAGGATTTCTGAGCTCCAGGCCCTGATGTGTAAAATCCCGTACTTGATTTTTCAGAAGGAACGTGTGGCTCTGCGCACCAATCCTAAGTTTCTCCCCAAGGTGGTACCGGAATCTACATTGAACCAGTCCATAGAGTTACCCGCCTTCTTTACGGAGTACTCCAATCAGGGAGTATCTACTTTACACTATGGACGTTCATTGGATCCTGAGATACTACACTAACAGAACAAAGGATCTCAGAAAGACTGATCAACCGTTTGTCTCTTTTGCCCCCAGAAGAGAAGGCAATGCTGTTTCCAAGCAATGCCTTTCTAAATGGTTTGCTCATTGCATCACCTTCTGTTATGACAAGCACAACAAGACCCTTCCGGGTCAAGTAAGAGGACGCTCCACCAGAGGGGTTGCTGCCTCAGCGACATATTTCAAGAACGTGTCAGCGGCAGACATTTGTGCTGCTGCCACTTGGACTTCTGTCCATATATTTACAAAACATTACAGTTTGGATATTGCCTCTCGCCGCAGAGCAGGCTTCGGGCTCGCTGTTCTGCAAGGCCTCCTTTCTTAAGGCCTTCACAGCTAAGAGGATCTGCTTTGAGTAGCTTTCCTCCTCCTGTGTGCTTATTCTTGTTTCAGACTGCTAGGGACTCAGTCCTATATATAATTACGTACTGCAGGAGCCCTCACGTAGTAAGATAGTACAGTTACGTAAGAACTTACCGTAACAGTAGATCTTCGAGAGAGGCTCTTGCAGTAGGTAATACCTTCCTGCCCTCCATCCCCCTAAGCTTTTCAGCTCCTTTTCCAGTGAGGGAAATATCTGCTTCTCTCTCGTCCGGCCTCTTGTAGCCTGTGGCTGGAAAGAACTGGAAGGCGGGCATGAGGGACCACCCCTTTATACCGACGTCTTCTGATGCAGGTCACCTGATGTGGGGGCGGTCCCTCGCCAGAGACTGCTAGCTAGAAATTTTTCCGTGGGGCTTGCCGCCTGCCGGCGTCAGTCCTATATGTAATTACCTACTGCAAGAGCCTCTCGAAGATCTACTGTTACGGTAAGTTCTTACGTAACTATACCTTTCTGTTTTTGAGTTCGGATCAACCTTTGGTCTCAGTTCTGGAGGGATTCAAACTGTTAACCTCTTTAGCATACCCAATGCCAGATCCAGATATATCTGTCTTCGGGGGCCAGATATCTTTGCCTACGGGCACCTAACCAGGTATTCAGAGATGAACCCTTAAAATTTAATAAAGACCTCAGATTTAAAATGCTTCTGTTTCCAGTTTGGTACCACCATACAAGCTTATGTCTGCTGAACCATAAATACTTTTTAGCAAAAGAAAGCAATTCAAAGACGGACCAGGTTTGCTCTAAAATTAGAGTTTTTACTAAAATATGTAATACGTCAAACATACAATACAGAACTTATATCAAAAGACAAACAAATCTTTAAAACGAAACAAGGTTTAAAACAGTGCAATTCCTACAACTGCATTTAGATTTTGTCTAGCTTTCTAAATACCTGTTTTCAGTGCACATATGTTTCCTTAGCGTCAGATACAAATGCGTATCTGTAGTGAAAGAGAATAATCTTTACAAGCAGTATTGGCCAGCCCCTTTGGAAGAAGTCATCCAGCCCCTCCTGTGGTCAAATATCTACCAAAAATATATTTTTATACAGCTATACAGGATGTATTAATTCTGCAACCTTAGCATAACTCAAGTTTCAATGACACCTCTTTTGATCTCATGCTGTACCCTCTTCACACAGGCTTCACAGGGTCCTTTACAAACTTACACCTCTATGTAACATCCTAGCTTCCATTATTTTAGCGTCATAAACCTAGTTTATGATTTCTCTCTTAACAAAATTAACTCTAATTAGCTCAGAGAAACAGGATCCTTAATAAAAGTCTTTAGTAACACATTGTCTCTAAAAAGACTGTGTGATACAGTGCTGTCAGCAGTTCTCTTGGCCTGCATCTGTCAGCTGAAATCTTTGGGGGCGATGAGAGAGGTCATTCCTAGAGCATTTGATTTTTCAGCAGAGACATTAATACATTTTATATAAAAAAAAATATAATACAGCACTCAGAACTATCTGTCTACGTCACAATATACACATGGCATGTAGGCACCGTTTGTGAAAATAAAGTAGAGCATAGGAGATATGAAGATTATATTTCCGTACACAAGGGCAACATAGAGGAAGGGGGCAAAGTCACATCACATCTCGCGGGTTTTGCAGCACGATCTTTGGGGGGGGGAGTGGCGCAACCCTCACAAAATGCTGGCTGCAGGAGAGCTAGACACCATTTTTACGAGTTATGGTAAATAAATACCACTCTGCATATTGTGTTTGCACTGGAGAGCTGGCCACTGAAGCCCAGATCTGTGCAGTGATCAGTGCTTCAACTCTGCCAGTAGCTCTCCTTGCCATGGTACTGGATCACTTCGCAGAGGCTCCCACATTTCCTGTGCCCTGGTTCCTGGTAGGTCTGCCGTGGCTGCCCCAAAGCAGCAGTCCTCAGGTACCCATTTGAAGACTCCCAAGGATCTGAGGCCAGGCGGTGCCACCCATAGCACCTTCTGACTCCCTTTCAACCCCCTCTGCTCTTCTTATCTGGGTTCAGACAAGATGGCAGGAGATCACGTCAGACAGGTGGGTCCTATATAGTATTCAGGAATGTCATGTGCTGTGCTTCTTCTCGGCCCTTGTGATTAGTCCCCAGATCGTTTTATATGTCCTTCAGGTAGCAGTTTGAGTGGTCCTTACAGGCATACAGACAGAGGGCATTTGAAAACAGCACAATGGCAATGTTACAAAAGCTGGCTTTTCCACCTTCAGTTTATTACAGCAGCATAAAGACACACTTTAGCACCCCAGTAGCTTCAAGCCACACTGGCTGTTCCTCGGGGACACGGGCACAAATCAGTTTTCTTTTATGTTGAGCACCGAACTGCATTAAAAAGTTTTGCTAACAGTTTGAGAGCTGTGTACTTGTGTTGTGGTGGTGGTGCTACTCCTGCTTTTCTGAGTGCTCACACAGAGCCTGCCGACACTCCATCCCCTCAGCCAATCCACCTGCTTGCAGTACCAGCTGTGGTGCTAGTGAAGTAGTTAACAGCCTCCTTCTCTGGAGGCAAGCACAGTATACTCTGGGACGCCTGAAGTTGAGTGTTGTGAGCAGCAGTGCTGCCATTACTCTGGGGCCTCCAGATGAATGCAGTGTTAACCAAATGTATTTATATAAGAAAAGATATTATTAATTTCTTTCTAGTTAATTTATTTTGTAATTTTCTGTGCATATTCAATAAAAGAGCCTAAGGCCATGAGATTGCAGAAAACCTCTCCTAGTACAAAGGACAGTATAATTTTGCTCAAATGGCATGGGACTAATCAGTTGAGTAAATTAGTGCATTTGGCCCTCACTGTGCATGCCCTATTTCCACACTCCTGACTAGGGGCTGCTGGGTTCCTCCGCCTTTAGAGCTGGGAGTAGTTACCTTTGCAGAACTTAATTCAGAGAGCTGCAGCTGATCTCCGGTGACCCAGGAGTAGTCTCTGTCTAGCCTGGTGTGTGTGTGTGTGTGTGTGTGTGTGTGTGTGTGTGTGTGTGTGTGTGTGTGTGTGTGTGTGTGTGTGTGTGTATACACACTCTCTCTCTCTCTCTCTCGTATGTATGGTTCAGGGCATACACTAGGTTGGTTTGACCTGCATGTCGGAATATGATTTTTTTTTTCCCCCCTCCTCCTTTTCAGCCACTTTCAGCAGATGGGGATGAACAGTCTGAACGAGACAGACTCCGGAAGGTGCTCAAGCGACTAGGAAAGTTAAAATGTTCGAGAGAGGTAATTAAGACTTAATTTAAAAACTATGCTGCTAGCTGTTTTTGTGATCAGCCTGCTCTTTTGCTTGTATTGTCAGAACTCTGACTGGGAATAAGTGTGTAAAAATGTTAAATACCCTATAGTCTCATGGATTACAGATGAAGTGCCCATGCAAAGCTTTATTTTTTTATTTTTTTTAAAGGTACTCTCCATGCACAGCTCAGTGCCACTGGGGGTTGCACCTCTTGCAGCCATATGAGATCTGGCTTTGCACCGTAGGCCATACTCGTGCTCTGGGCTGGAGAAGCCTCAGACTCCAAAGAAAAGATGCTGCCTGCTCCCACTGTTACAACACCGAATTTATTTTGGTGGTAAGTGGAGTGTCCTAGACATTGATGGTGACCATACAGCACAGGCACTCTTCTTCCCCTCCTCCCCAGGTGGTCCTGTGATCTGGGTGGGTCTGACTTTTTTTTTTTAATTCTTTAACTGGGTAATGCCCATTAGGCACAATGCCTGTTTTCATGGGTGACCTGGGAGCACTGGGAAAGGTAAGTGACTTGCTCAGAGTCCCACAGTATGCAAGTGGAGGCTGTGGGAATCAAACCTAGGGCATTTGGATGTACCAGGCTCATTCGCAGCTCGTTACCCAAACCTCCAGACTATACTGCAAGTGGGGTGTTAAAGGGTTTGTGTCTGAGGCCCTTGCCTTCCCCATGTGCTGATGGTCTCCCAATGACTTCTGAGACTACCTGCCCGTACATTGGATCCTAGAGTATGAAAGGTCCCCTGCAAGGGCACAACCACAGGGATGTCCAAGGGCAGCATTCAGAAGATTCCTCTTGGGAACTGCCGTGTGGGAATTTGAGTGAGGGTTCGAAGGTCAGTATAGTCTGATATGGGTCAAAAAGTGAATTTTCATTTGATTAATTTTGCTGTGAATGGGTATCTTTATGCTTTCAGGGCTGCAGTGCCAGCTTTGCAAGTATAATGGGATATATGTATCACATGAAGAAGTGTGGCAAAGAAGCATCTGAGCTGAGAAAATGATGCTGAAGTGCGCATTGTGGGAAACTCACAATTCCAAAGCAGGGCTTGATTATCACACCAGACTCGGAGCATGCCTCGTAAGTATTGACTGCCTGAGGAATTGTATGAAATTTTATAAATTGTAAAAGTGGTGACAACGAACAAATATCACTGGGGAGCCCATCAGCTTTGATGAAGGAAGGAACATCTCTGGTGGGTATCTGTAGAAATGATTTCTCGTTTGATGCACTTGTTACACCTTTAGGGGTACAATTTACACATCTGTTCCTTAACCCATTTTGCTTTTGGAACAAAATCTGACTTAGTTTCACACCCTGAACTGAGTTTCCCAACCCCCCCCCCCCTTTTTCCAGAACAGCCATCCACTTACTTTATTGCACACTCAGCTGAGCAAGTGTGAAGTCCTTATTTGCAGACATCTCTCCCCATGTCAAGGCCCCATCATGCTACAAATCTTTCGGCTGAAAAGTGTGGGCCTAATTTCAAGAGCACTGCCTTTGTAGTTGTTGTGGGGGGGTGTGTGTGTGTCACCTCATATTTGGCATTGCTGCCATCATTTTGTATTAACTTGTCATTTTCTCCCTTTATTTGGGTAGAATCTTTGAGAACATTTGATGTATTTTCTTCAGACTCCATTCTGGCCTAGATCTAAGTTTTGCATCATGTACAAACAGAAAATTGTCATCACAGATGACACGAGTTGTGCATGATCTAACCATGGTCATCTTACAATTGCAGACTGTAAACCCTGTCTGGCTGTGCAGCTGAAATTCCTGGGCTGCCAGTTAGCATGCCTGTCAGGTGGGTTGCAGTGGTCATGAAATGGGGAGGGGGGTCATGCGTTCTTTAGGAGGCTGTTGTTGCTTGCAGACGTTCCTGTCTGGGGTGGGGGTCTTGAGGAGCCACCCTGAAGTGACTGGTTTGTTTTAAGACAATCTTCAAGGCCAGTATACTTTCCTGGATGAGACCAGAGGTTCAGTGGAGCAACAGGTGAAGCCAGCAAATCCTTGAGGCATGGATTAAGGTTTCTGATCCCATCAAGTTTAAGGGTCAAGTTGGGCTAGCGACCTCATTCCTTGATTGACTTTATGGGTTCAAGTCTCAGTAAGGTCCTGTGCTGACTGTCATCATGTCCACTCTGCCTTAGTAATGACAGTAGGAGGATTTGGATGCATCCTTGCCTTCAAAGCAGGGAAGGGCATAACCCTAGATGATCCTACTGGCTTGACTCTAGAGCCTTGGGGATCCAGTGCCTGTGCAGGTCCTGTTGTATTTTAGATCCAGGGGCAGGCTTTCCCTTCAGTGTCATAGGAACATAGAAACTGTCGGCAGATAAAGACTGCTAGGCCCATCCAGTCTGCCGATGGGGCCCTATACATTTATGCATCCACTCACCGTAAGTGGTCAGTGGCTTTTCATCACTCCCTTCCCGCCCATGGTTTCCCTGTGCTTGTCCCAGGCATGTTTAAACCCCTCCACTGTGCTTGCCCCACCACTTCTTGTAGCAGACTATTCCAAGCTTTCACCGCCCTCTCTGTGTAGAAAAACTTCCTCACGTTACCTTTTAAGTAACCCCCCCAGTTTCATGTCATGCCATCTTGTTCTGGTATCTTTTCTTCAGTGGAAAATATCTCCTAACTGCACCTTGTTTATGCCAGTGAGGTACTTAAAAGTTTCTATAATGTCGCCCCTTTCTCTCCTCTCCTGCAGTGAGTACATATTGAGGTCTCTTAGTCTCTCCTCATATGTTTTGTGGTGCAAACCATGCACCATCTTTGTCACCCTTCTCTGGACAGCCTCCACCATGTTTATGTGCTTACGCATGTGTGTTCTCCAGTACTGCACACAGTACTCCAGGTGAGGCCTTACTAGTGTTTTATACAATGGCATCACCACTTCTTACTAGTAATACCTCTGTCTATGCACCCCAGCATGTCACTGGCCCTCCCAGCAGCCTTTGCACACTGCTTTGATACCTTCAGGTCAAAGATATGATAATCCCTAGGTCCCTCTCCTCTTTGGTGAAGGTCAGCACCCTTCCTTACCCTGTAGGTCTCCCAGGGTTCCCCCTACCCAGGTGCATTATCTTGCACTTTTTGCATTGAACTTCCGTTGCCACACTCCACCATCTTTCAAGCTGCTCCAGGTCCCTCTTCATTATCTGCACCCTTCTGGAGTATCCACCCTATTGCAGATCTTGGCCATCTGCAAATAGGCAGATTTTACTTTTAAGAGGGTTCCTGCAGTAGGTATTCACATATATGACTGCGCCCCCTGGTGTCGGGTCCGAACGACAAATTTGTAGATGGCAGTCAGCGGGGACCGCCCCTGACATCAGGTGACATGACTTCAGCCTGACTATAAAAGGGGCGGTCCCGCGCCTGCTCTCCAGTTCTTTCCCACCGTCGCCTAAGTATGTTCGGCACGCAATAGAACAGTGATCAGACGTCCACCTTTTTTGTCGAAGTTTTCTTCGCCTCATAGTAAAATTTTCTCTTCGATTCACCTACCATTTGATGTCTTCTAGACAGAAGTGCTCAAAGTGCGGCGCCCAAATCCTGCACAGGGATGACAATTCCTGCGGTCTCCTCTGTGTTGGTTCCAAGCACAACACCGAGGAGTGCTCCATCTGCCAGGGCTTCAACCAGGCAGCTCGGAACCAGGCGCAGGTGGACCCTCGAGGCCCACTTCCTGACCCAACGACTGGTGTTGATGGAAAAGGAGCTTCAGGAACTGAGGGATAGGTCTTTGTCGCCGGCTCCAAAAAAGAAGAAAGGCAAGAAGCGGCGCCGGGACTGGAGTCCGTCGCCATGCGGGAGGCCTTCCGAAACTGTGAGTACTTCAACTAGTGCCCCGCCTGCTTCTTTAGGCCGGGCACCGTCTCCCCCTCCAGCTGAGGTGAGCGGACAGCCGGGGGTAGCCTCTCTTGAGGTATCAGTTATGTTGCCTTGCCTAGCCAATAAGACACCCCTCAACCCTGTCGAAGGGCGCACGGCTCCAGCCGATCAGCCTAGCACCGGTCTTCTGACCACCACTAGCCCGGCGCGGTCCGTTCAGTTGGATGACGGGCTCCTCCATAGGCCGCATCTCTCCACTCTCCTTTCAGGCTCCAGTTTGTCTCCCGACGCCGGACGGAGTAGGTGGCAGAGCGACCCATTGCCCCCAGGGTCATTCATCCCAGGGACTCGCCACCCGATACTCTGATTTTTTTTTTTTTCCTTCTTCCAGCAGGATCTCCCTCGGACCTGCCATCGGGGCTCCTTCTGGACCTCCCGCCCCCTCGCCAGGCCTACCGCCATTCCAGGACATAAATCCATCACCCACCGGGCATCTTTAAATGGAGCCTCCTCGCTCAAGATATTCGGGTGCCCTCCATGATCCCGCGCCTCCTAGAGGCGCCTTGGCACCTCCCCTGGCAGGACCAGATCCTCCGGTCGGGTTTCCGGGTCCAGAACCCATTGTCCCTCCTCCGGGTGGCCCACTGTCGACTCCACAGTATCCGACGCCAGGCCATGTGTCCCGGCTGGGATACTCGACGCCAGGGGTCCCTGGGTACTCTTACTATCCTCAAACGGGTTATCACTACCCATCTTGGCCTCAGTACCCAGGCTACCCTAACTTCCAGCCTCCTCCTCTTCCGCCACCCCTGGCCCCAGACCATGAGTCGGCCCCCCAATGGTGGCAGAAGGCCAGAACTCAGCTACTATCTGAGCTCAGGCAGTCTGTGGGGGATATCTCCCTACCCAGGGCCCACCTCCACCGCCTCCTTCCGGCAGAGCCTCGGGTTCTTTAGCTGTGGGATCTGCTGGGGTGAATCCTCCCATCCCCAGCGGCTCCGAGCCCTCTGACACGGAGTCTGACTCCGAACCTTCGGACCCTAAATCTCCTGTTGAGATCCCCCAAGTCTCCCCCAGAGGACCCTTCAGCACAGAGACCTCTTGTGCTTCATACAGGCAACTGAAGGCTGGCCCTCGAAAGGGGTGGATCCGCAACGAAAAAGACTGGCGGAGCACCTGGATCTTGCTACGTCTGATCCTATCCCCATCCCCCCCATGGATGGGACCCCATGAGGATTTGGTGACCACAGTATGGCAACAGCCATCCTCCATACCAACGGTCTCCAGAAAGGCAGTCCGGACTTATCTCCCGGAGGGGATTCAGCATCTTAACACCCATCCAAAGGCTGACTTCATGGTAATCACTGCCACTCACAACCAGTCAGCCCAACCGAAACACGTAAGTTCCTCGCCTCCAGACAAGGACTCTCGTCAATTTGACCTGTTCGAGCGAAAGATCTACTACACTTCCTCTTGTGCTATTAGATCCCTCAACTATGTCTCTAACATGGTTGCTTTCCAAAAAGCTACCCTTTCAGAGCTGGAAAGGGGCCTCCTTGAGGTTCAGGATGAAAATCTTAGGAAGAAGCTCCTGGACAAGGTCAGGATGGGCAAGTCCTCGTGTTGTCATGCTCTCCAAGCAACGAACTGCTCGGTGGATTCAGTGGCTAGAACGGCAGCCACGGGGACATGTCTCCGGCTCTCCTGGCTCCAGATAGCAGGCCTGGCACAGGATGTACAGTCCTCCCTTTTAGACGTCCCTTTTAGGAGTTCTGTCCTCTTTGGCGGTGATGCCAAAGATATCACAGGACTGCAAGAGAGTGGCCACTCCTTAAGAGATGTATGCTGTATGTACAAGACGGGTCAGAAAAGGCAGCCCTTTCGCCACCAAAGAAGGTGGAACAAGAACCAGGCTAAGCGTTAGGGGAAAAAGACGTGCCCCTGGCTCAGGAGCTCAAACCCCACAGGCTAAGTTCCCCAAACCAGCCTCGAGGGCTAAAGCTCCCCTTCCCTCGGCGTCCTGACTCCTTTCCCCTCCTTCCGCTCCCTTCCTTAAGTCAGGAGAAACCAGTTGGAGGGAGGTTCGGCCTCCACTTGGAGAGTTGGAGGTTTGTTACTGCAGAGTCTTGGGTGCTTCAGCTCATCCAGCAGGGTCACACTATTGAGTTCCTCGAGATCCCAGCCCCTCTGTCGCCGGGACGGTCTTTCTATCCATGGGATCAGGTCCCCCTTTGTCTCTCAAGAGATCCAGGCACTTCTTCTCAAGAAGACCATAGAACCCGTCCCTCCAAACCAGATAGGAAGGGGATTCTACTCCCACTTTTTCCTAGTCCCAAAGAAAACGGGCGACCTGAGACTGATCCTGGACCTCAGCACACTGAACATCTTCCTCGAGTACAAGAAGTTTCGTATGTTGACTCTTCAGGGCTCCTCCCCTGCTCCATCCAAACTCCTGCCTGTTCCCTGAATATGCAGGATGCCCACCTGCACATCCTCTATCCTCCGCCCACCGCCACTTCCTCAGTTTGTTTTATGGAGGACCACTTCCAGTTTCAGGCGCTCCTATTTGGCCTTTCTTCTGCCCTCTGGTGTTCACGAAATGTCTAGCGGTGGTAGCGGCATTCTTTACCGCCAGGGCATTTATGTCTTCCATACCTGGATGACTGGCTCTCGCTGCACCCTCTCCTACCAGCCTGAAAGAGTCGCTTTCTTTCACTCTGAACTTGTTCTCACTTTGGGTATTACAGTCAATTTCCCCAAGTCTCAGCTAGTACCATCTCAACATCTCCAGTTCATTGGAGCCGTGTAGATACAGTTCAGAGCAGGCGTTTCTGCCATCGGATCGAGCTGAGACTTTGGTTGCTCAGGCTACTCTCCTGGCCCAGGCTCGATGGATCCCAGCACATGCTGTGCTCCGTCTTGTGGGACTGATGGCAGCGGCCATTTCAACAGTACCCCTGGCCAGACTCCACATGAGGGTCACCCAGTGGTCTGAGTCCAGTGGGATCAGAGGACAAATGACATGAACCAAAAAGTCATAATCTCCAGCAGCCTACAGAGAGATCTTAGCTGGTGGCAGGATCTCTCCAACCTTTCGAGGGGAACCCCTTTTCATTCCCCCGTCCCAACCCAAATCCTCACCACGGATGCCTCAGACTTGGGCTGGAGAGCCCATCTGGGGGTACACAAGACACAGGGGTCTTGGTCCAACCAGGAGCTCTTGCTCCACATCAACATTCTGGAGACCAAGGCGTTCTTTACGCCTCCAGGCTGCCCAGTCCCTCCTGGTACCGGGATCACTTCTGGTACAACATGTCCACAGTCTGGTACATCAACAAACAGGAGGAACCCGGTTGCACCCTCTCTGCAGAGAAGCAATGAGGGTCTGGTACTGGGCGATCCAGCACAGCCTTTTCTGGTCAGCAGTCCACGTCCCAGGCATAAGCAACATTCTGGCGGACAGTCTCAGTCTATCAGTGGCCAGGGCCCACAAGTGGGAGCTAAAGTCAGTGGTGGTCAAAGAACTATTTCTTCGATGTGGTCGACCAGAGATGGATCAGTTTGCCTCACCATTCAACACAAAACTATCCAACTTGTGCTGGCTCGTTCCCAGGCATGGTGCTTTTTAGCGAGACACACTGTCTCTGTCTTGGACAGGGAGGTTTCTGTACGCCTTTCCTCTCATTCAGAAGGTTCTGGTGAGACTTCAGCAGGAGGAAGCTCATATGATCCTTATCGCTTCTCTCTGGCCACGCCAAATTTGGTATCCTCTTTTGCAGCAACTGGCACTGGAACCTGCAGTCCCTTTGCCGTTTTCCCACGACCTTCTGACACAGGAGCAGGGCACCCTTGTGCACCCGAGCCTTCATTCTCTCCACCTCCATGTGTAGCACCTGTGGACATAGCGATTTCCTTCTATGGTGTCTCCTCACAGGTTGCACATATCTTAGTAGAAGCCAGAAAACCCTCTTCTATATCCACTTACACCATGAAGTGGAAAAGATTTTCGATCTGGGCCAAAGCAAGGCGCTGGGACTCATTTTCGTGCTTGGCGGCCCAGGTGTTAGAGTACCTCGCACATTTATCTGAGGTGGGCCTTAGCTACTCTTCCATTAAGGTCCATCTCTCTGTGGTGTCGGCCTACCACCTCCCAGTGGAGGGTAAAACCTTGGCTTAGTTGGAGGTTGCCAAAACCTTTCTGAAAGGCATCCTTCACTTGAAACCTTCAATCCTGAATTTCATGCTCGAGAAGCTGACTTTACCCCCGTTTGAACCAGCTTCTACTTGCGACTTGCGCTTCCTCTCATAGAAGACTTTATTTTTAGTCGCAGTGACTTCTGCCAGAAGGGTCTCTGAGCTCTAGGCTTTTGTCTGTAAGGAACCTTATTTAATTTTTCATAGGGACAGAATAGTCCTTCGGACTGACCATTCCTTTCTCCCCAAAGTGGTCTCAGAAACCACTCTGAATCAGAGCGTGGAATTGCCAGTATACTATCCCCAGCATTCCAACAGAGGGGAATACCTTCTGCACACCTTAGATGTGCACCAGATTCTGAGGTACTACACGAACCGGACTAAAGAGGTTCGTAAATCCAACCAGCTCTTTGTAGACTTTGCTCCCCAGTGCCAGGGCTAGGCCATCTCCAAACAAGCCATCTCTAGATGGTTAGCCAACTGCATCCATTTTCTTACATGAAATATGGGAAGTCCCTTCCGGGGGCAGTCAAAGGTCACTCCACCCGCAGTGTGGCTACCTCTACTGCCTTTTTCAGGAATGTGTCTACTGCAGATCTGTGCAATGGCCACGTAGTGGTCTGTTCACACTTTCACTAAGCATTACAGTCTGGACATTGTCTCTAGACTCGAACCAGCTTTGGTCTTGCAGTTTTGCAAGGCCTCCTGTCATGATTCCCTATGGTGACTTCTCCTCCCGGTTGCACCGCAGCATTATTTTGGAGACTGTTTGGTATTCAGTCCTATATGTGAAGATCTACCGCAGGAACCCTCTCAAAGTAAGATATTGCAGTTACATGAGAACAAACCATAACAGTAGATCTTCAAGAGAGGTTCCTGCAGTAGATCTGGTTTCCCTCCCACCTTCCCCCAGCTCCGGGATATTTTTTTTCTTTATTTTTCATCCTACGTAGCTCTTGGGTCTAGAGAGGAAGCAGGGTCCTAGGAGTCTTTACTCCCATCCTATTCTTACCTTTCTATAGGCTTCCAGTGGAAAAGAACTAGAAAGGGAGCGGGACCGCCTCTTTATAGTCGGGCTGACGCCAGGGGCAGTCCCCACTGATGATTGCCATCTACAAGTTTCGTTGTTCGGACGTGATGCCAGGGGCGCAGTCCTATATGTGAAGACCAACTGCAGGAACCTCTCTCAAGATCTACTGTTACAGTAAGTTCTTAGTGTAATTGCAGTTTCTTTCCTTCAAGGCCCTCTGCAGTGTCATTAATGAAGACATTAAACAGGACTGGGCCCAGTACTGATCCTTGTGGCACTCCTTGCTGGTCACCCCTCTCTCCCCAGATTGGATCCCATTTACCACCACCCTCTGCCTTCTGTCTGTCAGCCAGTTTCTAACCCACTGTATCACCCCATGCCCAGACTACTCATCTTGTTAACCAGCCTTCTATGTGGGACAGGATCGAAGGCTTTGCTGAAATCCAGGTAGGCGATGTCTGTGGCCCTACCCTGATTCACTTCCCTAGTCACCCAATCAAAAAAATCTATCAGATTCGTTTGACAAGATCTTCCTGATGTGAACTGCTTGCCTCAGATCCTGGGCACCAATGGAGTCCAGGTGTGACACTATCCTTGCTTTCAGCAGTGTCTCCATGATCTTCCCACCACAGGTGAGGCTGATTGGCCTGTATTTCCCGCTCCACCCAACTGCCACTTTTGTGCAGTGGGACTACATGTGCCCTCTCCAGAACCACGCCTATGTTGGGTGACTCTGTGAACAGGGTGGCCAGAGGTGCTGCTAGTTCCCTCCAGCTCCCTTAATATCCTCGGTGTATGTGATCTGGCCCTTGGCTTTATCCACCTTCAGCTTTGAGTAGTCCTCCAGAAGTCTGTCACTGTGAATGGACTGTTGTCCATTTCTCCCCCCACCCCTCGATTGCCTCTGCTCCCCAGCTCTGGTCCTTGACCCTCTCCTTCCTCAATGAATACTGAACAGAAATGTTTATTCAGTATTTCTGCCTTGTCTAGACCTCCTCCTTACTCTCTCTCCTCCCTTTGAGCCTCATAATACCCCCCTCGGTTTTATTCTATCGCTGATGTACCTGTAGAATGCCTTGTCCCCTTTTTTTTTCACAGACCACGCTAAACCCTCCTCTGTCTGTGCCTTGACTTTCCTAACAGCCTTCCCTGCCTCTCTGAGACATTCAAGGTACACCTCCTTGTCCTCCTTCCTTTGGGTCCCCATATACTGTACTTCCTGAAACTTGCTGTTTTAGCCCTTACTTTGTCTCCCACCTCTTTAGAAAACCATAATGATTTCTTTCTTCTTTTTGCTTTGGCCACTGTCCTCATGCATTGGTTAGTTACCTCCAGAAGGGCCCCTTTTAGTCTCCCTCACTGTTCCTCCATCACCTCTACCTTCTCTGGGGCTGCTTTTAAACATCTACCCATTTCATTAAAATCTGCCTTCCTGAAATCTAATACTTTTGCCTTTCTGTGGCTTGAGTCCCTCTCTCCATGTCAAACCACACCATATGGTGGTCGCTGGATCCCAGCTGCCCTTCCACCTGGATTCTTTCGACTCTGTTCCCATTGGTCCACACCAGGTCTAGAATCAATTTGTCCCTGGTTGGCTCATGCACCAGCTGTCTGAGTCCAGCTCCCTGCAGGGATTCCAGGATAGCTGTGCTTCTGGCTGAAGCAGCTGCCTGGGTGGTCCAGTCCACGTCCAGCATTTTGAAATCTCCCATCAACTGGAGTTCGTCTTCAGCTGCCATGTCGTGAATTTCCTCCACTAGTACCATGTCCACTTCCTTCCACTGTGCCGGAGATCTGTAGATCACCCCTGTACGTATTGCTGTGCCATTTCTTGATTCAAGGGTGACCCACATTGTGTTGGCCTCCCCCTGCCTTCCCTGTACTTCTGTAGCCTTTATGGCTTCTCTGAAGTACAAGGCCACCCCCCCCCTTTTTTTACCTTCCCTGTCCTTTCTGAACAGTGTACAGCCTGGTACATTGACATCCCAGCTGTGCGTAGCAGAATACCATGTGTCTGTTATTGCTGCTATGTCGAGGTCTGCATCCATCATCAAGGCTTCCAGGTCTGGAACCTTATTTCCCAGACTGCGGGCATTTGTGAACATGACCTTCCATGTTTTACTCCCTGCCTTCTCTCTGTTCCTGTTTTCCCACTTGCCTCCCCACACCCTGGTATTCATGCTTATGTGCTCTTGCCACTTTATCCCCTTATAAAAGTTTACCCTGCCTGCCCCTCACTGCTCGCTTGGGTTGTTCCTGTTGTCAGTTTGTGCTTTTGTCCTGTTTGTTCACCAAGGAAGACATGCATTGCTATTACCCAGTGCTCATTGTGAGTTCATGAGCCAAGGGTACCCAGTGCTCCTCTGTGATAATTTTCAGTGCTCAATCCGGCCCCATCAACCACTGATGCTCCCAAGAGGTTTGCCGAGTTCCTCTTTGACTCCCAAATCTTTAACCATGTGGAGACACTGCAAACCCAGTTGAAGGTTAAGCATTGGGGTGCATCCTGATCCATTTTGGAGTATGGTACCACAGTCTGAAACAGGAGCAGAAAAGCGGGGTCCAGCCTACCCACATGGGCCAATATGGTTCAGGGCTCCAAGTTCTACTTGGGCTTGATCTTCTAGAAATCAGTATTATCTGTAGAGCCCCCCAGTCTTTGCTTTTAGACCAAAGGCAATAGGTCCCTGCGTGAGAAACTGTGCTGGCACTGTCGCATGCGTGACACCACGTGCTGTGTCCAGCAATGTTGCTGACTCCCTTAACAGCCTTAGTTCTGTTTTTCCTGCCATTGAGCACACAGTGCAGAGTAGGACAGTACCTCGGTTTAATTCTGCTTCACTACTTATTATTTTCTGAACGTTATGCCTTGTCCAGAGATGATGGCCAAGCATAAGGGGCCTCTTTTCCCTCGTTGTGCTCCCACTGGCATATATGGTGCCTTCTAGAGATGTGGATGTTTTTCTCCACATGTCTTGGCAGTTTCATTTCCCTTTAAGATTAGGCAGAAGTCTTTAAGCTGGCTCCTCCCACCACCCAGGTGGTATGTCCCTCAGCTCCGCCCCTTGATGCCAGATCTTCCTTTCCGCTTGGAAGACTCCGGTTCCCTCCTTCCCGCCCCCACGTTGAGTGGGCCCTGGCGCTTAAATCTTCAGATTTTCTACCAAAACTTAAACTCGTAAGAGTTTTTCCACTATGATCTTTGATTGGGACCGCAATGGAGGACAGGTCCTCGGCCTGGTTCCGCTTAGTGCCTCTATGGCAGAAGATGTTCAGACTGACCAAGACGCCACGTGCATTTATTGCCTTGGTTATGATCACGATACCCAGGCTTGTGATTTTTGTCGCTTGTTCCAGCCGAACGTGTTACTGTCATCTCCCCCGACTGCAGCTTAGCCATCCGGAGAAATAGAACCCGCTGGTCAAATCTAAAGAAGCACGTTGGGTGGTCTCCGTGGCTGCGGGATCCAACGAGCAACTGGAACAGATGAAGGTCTTCGAGGAGGAGGTGGCTCAGGCTGCAGAGCAGTCCTCTTTGGCTTTGGTCTTCGTCATGCTAAAACTGGGCTCCACCTTTACAGGCAAGGACTTGTGCAAGTCTCTCCCGACCAAGGGGTAGGGCCCATCTGCTTCGCACAACTCTCGTTGCTGTAAAAAGGGAAAAGGAATCTAAGGAGTTGAGAGAGAGAGAGAAGAATCGACGTTGTCATTCTTGCGATTGAGAGCGTTCTTGTTCTCAGGAATCTCAGGCCAGCCAGCAAGATGCGGGATGACCTGGTCGAATTGTCATCGAATTCTACTCACTTGTTGTCGCTGATGAGGCCGGCAACTCCCTCTGCAGGATTCCAGTCCTACCTGGACCCAATGAGGAGGACACCCAGCCTGCTGGGAACCTCTTCATGGTCCCTGACCATAACCTGGAGGAGCGAGTTTCCCCGGCTCCTTCTGAGCACCCCCGTCTGTCCACCCGGTGGTCTAGGACAAGGTCTTGGTCATTTTCGTCCGACAGGTCGAAGAGAGAGAACACACAAATGCCACTCTGGGCATTCCAAAAAGCGACACCGTTGCTATTCATCCTCGTCCTCAGAAGAGGAGAGGCTTTGGTGCAAGTTGCGCCAACGCTACGAGGATCTCATGTGGCAACAGTAGGTGTTTGCTGGTCTGAAGTCGACACCGCTTCCACACCAGCCATCACATGGCTGTCGCCTCTAGGCTGATGCAGACTCCTCCGAGCCAACCGAAACCGCGCCTCTGCGATTATGGTGGAGCTGCCACCTAAACAGCCTCCTCGGGGCTCCTATCAAGGAGTCTCATCGCTAAGGGCCTCCAGCATATGCTGTCGGTAACTCTTACTCCAGTCCGGTCTGTGGCGGGTCAAGGTGACACAGGTGGTCAGCCAATCTATCTCGACTCCTCCTGCACTCCCATCTGCTCGATGAGGAATAGCTCGGGGGTGTCTCTCGACGGAGGAGGGTCCCACATCCTTCATGGGCATCCTCCGTCTCATCCCGCAGGATGCACTTGGAGCCTGTTCAAAACAAGCTCGATATCCTCTGACAGACATTATATATAAAGGGGATTCTCCAACAGAGTCCTTAAGTGGCCGAAGCTATCATCGGCCCGGCCCTGGAGCTTTGGTAGCACCCTGCCTCCTGCCCTGCGCTATAGATTCAGATGGCCTGCAAGTATGCAGTCCCCATCGGCTCCCTTTCAGGGTTCATGAAGCACCCTCAGCTGATGTGTTGGTGACCGACTCCGTGTTTCGGCGCTTGGGCAATTTGGGAGACACTGATAGACCTCTGGACAATGAGTCCAAAAAACTGGACCACTCTTCCAGGAAAGTCTGTGCTGCCTCTTTGCTTGGTTTCCATCAGCAAGCTCGGCTGTCATCATGGCACACTTCTCCCATGCCCTTTTGGGCTCTCTAGATAAGGTGCTTCCTCATCTCTGTGCACACCTCCAGACTACGGTTAAGCAGGTCTGGGATCAGGGTCGGGCTGTCACAAAACAGCAACTCCAGATGGCTCTGGACATCAGGGACTCCTATGCCTGTTCGGTGGCCGCTGCAGCAGCCATGCGCCGCAGGGTCTGGCTGCAGGTCTCGAACTTTATGGCAGATACCCAGCACAAGCTGGCGGACATACCCTTTCTGGGTACCGACTTGTTCGGTCCAGGAATTGGTCACCTTCAATGCATCGAGAAGTCCAGTGCCACCTTGGACTCTGTTGCTTCCGCCCAGAAGGAATATCAGGGTTCCAAGAAGCAGAAGCACAAGCCCTTTCAGCCTTCTGCCCCTGCGGCCAAACAGGCCCAGTACCAGTCTGGGCAGCAGCATCAGGCTCAGTCTTGGCACTCTTGGCCCAAGTCAGAGACGTCGGCGGCCCGTAAGCCCAGAAGGAAGGGTCTCGGCGGTTCCTCGGATGGATCCTCCTCCTCCAAGCTTGCACATTGACTGGATGGAAGTGGCCACTCCCATGCCCATCACGCCTCCCCTGGCTCCTCCCGAGGGGGGTCGACTCCGCCACTTCCTTTCCGCCTGGTACGCTGTTACAATGGACAGGTGGGTTCTGGAAGTGGTTAGCCGGGATCTACCTCTGGAATTCGAGCAGTACCCACCAAGTCAAGCCCCACGGGAGGAGAAGGTATCCATGGACACTGTATCGACTCTCCGAGACATCACCCAACTCCTCCACAAGGAGGTGGTGGTCAGAGTCACGGATCCCCCAGTCAACCCAGGGTTCGTTGCCAGGTACTCCTGGTCCTGAATTGGACGGGGAGCTGGCGCCCCATTCTAGATCTGCACGACCTGAACAAGTTTCTCAGGTCTCGCACTTCCAGTATGGTAACTGTCAGATCATACCATCTCTCAAGCAGAACATGTGGTTTTGCGCCCTGGATCTGCAGTACGCGTTCTTTCACGTCCTGATCCGTCCGTCACACCGAATGTTCCTCGGTTTCCAAGCAGAAGGAATCCTTTACGAGTTCCAAGCCATGCCGTTCCATCTGTTATCGGCCCCCAAGGTCTTCACGAAATGCATTGCAGTGGTGGCGGCCCTCCTTCGGCATCGAGGGGTCAGGGTGTACCCCTGCTTGGACGATTGGTCTATAGTGGGTCCCTCCAGGCTGGAGATGGAAAGGTCCAGGGACCTGGCCCTCCAGACCTGCATCGACCTTAGCCTCCTGGTCAACGAGGCCAAGTTGGAACTTATTCCCTTGCAGGTTATTTATTTCATCGGGACAGAGCTAGACTTTTGCCGAGCCAGAGCCAGGCTTCCAACAGACAGGGCAGAGGTTCTCTCCTCCTTCCCCGATCATTTCTGGTTGGGCACTTGCACCCTCGCGGGACTTCCTCGACTTCTGAGCTACATGGCGGCCTGCACCTCCGTGGTCCGTTGGGCCCGGTGGCATATGCGCCCCCACTTCAGTGGAGCTGGCTAGCCAGTGGATTCAGCGATTAGGTCGCTTCGACCAACTGGTCACTGTGACCCAGAAGATGTGGGACACACTCCAATGGTGGTCCGTCCTGGAACATCTGCAGGAAGGGATCCGTTTGTCCTCCCGCCGACAGTCATCCTGGTGACCGCCTGTAGTAGTAATAACTTTATTTTCATACAGGTAGATTTTCTGAAACACATCATTGGGTCAAAGATCCATTTTCAGAATGGACCTGTTTCAGATTACATTTAGAAACATTTTAATTTTAAATAAATTATAGACAAACATGCTTTAAATTTCAGCTTACACATACCAAGGTAAAAAATTGCCACATACAAGACTAAGTACCCAACAATAGCAGCCTACATATACTAGGGTGGAAAATTCAGCAAACGGGTCTGACTACCCCAGCTCAATCATTACACATACATTTCATATTTTTTTAATATATATTTTGGGTTCCTCTGCGGCTGGGCGGGTGTTACCAATGTCCCCCCACCCCAGTTCAGCCTGACCTTGTAGCCCTACTCTTCCCAAACCCCAAGCTCTTTAACCTCCCTTCCCAGCCTATGCAGTGATCCACGGCGGGTACGCAGCCACCACCGCTGGGATTGGGGCTCGATCAGAGGGAGCATCCAAGGCTGAAGCCGGACGGCGCCACCAGGCCTGCCATCAAGCAGCATGCCGAGGTATTTTTCTTTACCCCACGCAGCCGCAATGACATCAACACGAATCACCATAGACGCCAGCCCAAGCAGGCCCCTGATATGCTCCTAGCGTGAGTAGTACCTCCAGTCTCCACCGGAGGTCACCACTGCGCTGGGATGTCCCGGATCCCACCCAGGGAGAGGAGAGCTGTCCTCCGGACACTCAATCCTGCTCCCTCCCTGCCGACCCCCAGCACCCAAGCTCGTTCCCTAACCCAGGTCGCTGGCGTGGACGTGAGGTGTGGCGCCCAGCACCTCAACCCTCAACGCCACTGGGCTGGCCTGTACATTTCTAGTTAAATCATATCTAATAGCCTTCATAAACTGTTTGGTTGGTATCTGTTTTGTCTCCTTTGTATTGGGTCCCATAACTGAGTAACTTTGGCTACAAAGATCAAAACGCCAAATCTGTTACAAACTTTTGGTTTCACATATTTACTTTTGCTGTCTCTGTTATTGTAATTGTCTGTATTCAGCTAATTTCAATTTTACTGTAAGATACTTAGCTTTATTATGGTGTACCACCCATATATCTGATTTAGCCGTTTAGTTCCTTTTTGTTCCAAAGATGCCTTTGTAATACAGTTAATATATCGCAATGGTGAGTGCGATACTCACTTCAAGATGAGTGTGGCCAAATTATTATATAGTACTTGTATCACTTTTAGGCTTGTTTTACTGGCCATGCTGTAAATGACTTCCATAATATATACAAGGTATTATATTTTTTATTTATTTATTCAATCTCAGATTACAAGTACCGTTAGGCAAAAGCAGCTCATTTACAAAGTTCCATGTCAGTGGGAAGGGGTTACAGTTAGGAGTACAACAAGAATATGTTAAAAAATACAGTACAGTATGTATACTGCAGCTTTAAAACAAGATGAATGCTACAGCAATAAGAAATAGTGAATAAACAGTAAGGAAGCAGCCAATGGGTAAGCTGACAGTTATGCTGCAACAAACAGTCAAGTGAGTACATCCAGAGCATACAGTGACAGATTAAGCAAAGGAGGCAGTAGGGAGTTAAGATGGAAGGGTAGATGAAAGTGGTGACATTGCGATATTGATCAGAGTGGAAGGTAGCAGTCAGTGGCTTTGTCAGTGTTGTAGGAGGGGGTAGGAAGGGGGTAGGGGGATAGAGGGAGGGCATGGTGAAGGGGTGATGTAGGTGACCAGTGCCATGTAAGTGCCAGTGGGTGTGGACAGGGTGCCACAGTACACGGTGGAGGTAGACAGAACGGAACTAGGATTGGGTGGTACAATTACATGTGCTTTCAGTTATAAGATGCTGCGGAGCAAATGTTTTAAACTGTCCAAGCTTGGTTAGTTTGGGCAATTCATTACACAGGCCATTGAACCAAAGTGGGGCTCTGTACAAGAAGGATCTTTGGTACTGCGCAGTCAGACACCGTGGGATGAGGAGATGTTCAGATTCCGAGGTGCAGGTGTGCTTGGTCTTAAGGGATGTATTCAGCAGGTATCCAACTCGGAGGCAAGAGCCCAAGAAGCATTTTTTTAGTCAGGAGGCATGTTTGGTACTTGATTCTACCAGTTAGTTGAAGCCACCCAGTTTTGGCATAGTTGCAAGATGTGTAGAGTGAGACAGGCAGCCCGTGATTAGTCTACATGCTTTGTTCAGAGCAACAGTTAGCTGTTTGAGTAATGTGGTTGTGGCAGCTCCATATATAACTAAGCCATTGTCAGTGACCGATAGAACCGAACTGTGGATTGCAAGCTTCAGAGTTTCTGGAATCAGACACCGTCTGTATTTATAGAGGAGCCCAATCCTGGTGTTAACGCTTCTAGCGACATTCTGTGTGAGGTACATAGGTGAGGTGACAGTCCAAGGTTACACCAAGGTACTTAAAATGCCGTAGTTGTTCTAGAGGGCTCCTTGGTTGTTTAGAACAGTGAGAGGATGAGCCTTGTACTTAGTGAGAAGATAACAGCAGCACTTTTGTCTTTTTGTAGTTTAGCACCAATTTGTAGGTATTAAACCAGTTCTAGACTTCCATGAATCCTAGTTGTAGGTTGCTTTGAAGTGTGTTTGGGTCTGGGTGGCTTGCGAAGATGACAGCGTCAATATAGGAGAGTCCGTTGATGACAAGCTGATGGCAAGTTGTTTAGGAACATACTGAACAGGAGAGTACTCAAGATTGATCCTTGTGGTACACCAGTCTGGACCGCCTTCTGTTCACAGGTGATTCACAGGTAAGATAAATAGAATAATAAGTGTGTATTACAAGGCAATAATACCATCGAAGATTTTGGGGACATGGAACCTTGTAATATATGGATCCATTGATAATACTACAGTTGGAGATGACCTTTGAACTGTAGTATTATCAGCAAAACAATAGTATTTCTTTTCAGGATAGTATTATTGAGGTATATCCATATATTACTAATTGGTTTAATATGTCCAATCTCATTTTCTGATTTATGCAGTAGCCAGATCGCTTAAAAGCACTTAATTTGTATTTGTCTTTGTAACCAGCTTCGTTTATGTGTGAATCAGATTTTACATTTTGTCCAAACCTATCCCTAAGACATATAAGTTTTCACCTGATTCAGGGTTTTATTACTTGATGTTTTTATATGAATTTTATATTGGGAGCTTAATTTTTCTTTGCTTTGGAAAAAGTAATCAATTTCGATTTTTTTTTTTTTTTACTGTTAAGTGCGTAGTTTTGACTGGTATAGCCAGCTCTCCATCTGAGTAAAATCTTTTTGGAGACAAGACTTCATGTCCTGATTGGAATTTCCATAGGCTAGTAGAACTGTCTGCGTACATTCTAACTGCCGAATGATCTAGCTTAGTCAGTTCATTTATGTATATGGTAAATAGCAGTGGCCATAATATCGAGCCCTGTGGGACTCCCCTCTTAACCAAAGCTGGTCCAGATAGGGAGTCTCCCGCCTGCACTTGCTGTGATCTTTGGGTCAGGTAAGATCGGAACCACAGAAGGGTTTCCTCATCCATCCCCTTCCCTGACATTCCATGAAGTAGGATAGCATGGTCTACAGTGTCGAAGGCCTTGGAGAGGTCCACGAACACCGGAACCACTGACCTGCCCCCATTTAAATGGACTGGGGTGCCCACACGGGGGAACACAGAGTCCACAAGTTCTGGAATCCTGATGTCACATTAACCTGCTGAAGCTCCAGGCAGTCCGGTTGGTGCTGACAGCCTTTGCTTCGTTCCTTCAGGGTCAAGTGCTTCGGGTCCAGACAGACAACACCACGACCATGTACTATCTCAACAAACGGGGCGGCACGCTTTTCCGGCCTGTATGCAGGGAAGCTCTCCGCATCTGGACCCTTGTGAGTCGACTGGAGGCAGATCTCTTCGCCATTCATGTGGCAGGAGCCTTAAATCAGCTGGCAGACGCTCTCAGCCAAGTGGGTGAGGCGTCCCACGAGTGGTCTCTCCATCTAGAGGTAGTGCACAGCTTGTTCTCCCAGTGGGGCACCCCTCAGGTGGACCTGTTCACTACCAGGGAGAAGACAATGCTGAGGCTGTTTGTGCCCACCTCACTGAGCAGGGCTCGCTGCAGGAGGTTGCCTTCTCGAGGCCATGTACTGCAGGCCTCTTTATGCCTTCCTCACGTCCCCTGATCCACAAGTGCTCCTCAAGGTCAGGAGGGACAAGGCACAGGTGATCCTATTGGCTCAGGACTGGCCTGCCAGTTTTGATACCCCAATCTCCTCAGCATCAGGCTTCCAAGGCGCTCTTCCAGCACACCCGGACCTGCTGTCCGTTAATCAAGGGAAGATACTCCACTCGGCCCTTCAATCCCTGCACCTGACAGCCTAGTACCTGAGCGGCTAGAGTTCCAGGCTTTGGGACTCTCCAAAGATGTACTCACTGTTGTGGAGGCATCTAGGAAGGAATCGACCAGGAAGTGCTTTGCCTTCAAGTGGAAGAGATTCTCCATTTGGTGTCAGGGCAAGGGGTTGGACCCTTTGTCCCCTCCATTGGCTAGAATCCTAGACTGCCTTTGGTCTCTCTCCGAAGGGGGACTTAAGTCGACGACCCTTAAGGTGCACCTGGCAGCCATCTCTGCTTACCGGGCATGTGCCAGTCAGCAGACGGTGGCACGGGGAAGGTAGTCTGGCACTTTTCAAAGTCCTTGACCACATATCCCCTCCGGTGTGTGAACCACCACCACTGGGACTGCTGGCACTGGCAAAGCTCATGGGCAAGTCATTCGAACCGATGCACAAGTGAGAGATGTCGCACTTATCGTGGAAGACCACCTTCTTGGTGGCTATCATGTCAGCCAGAAGGATTGGGGAGCTCCAGTTGCTCTGCGAGTCTCCTTATCTGGTCTTCCACAGGAACAAGATTGTTCTGCGCCCCAACCCAAAGTTTCTTCCGAAGGTTGCATCGGAGTTCCACCTGAACCAGGTGTATTACCCCATCACACCTCGGAGGTCGAATACAGGCTCCATAGTTTGGACCTGAGGTGAGTGCTTGCTTATTACAAGGAGCACACGGCTGAAGTTCGGAAGAGGTTCGCCAGCTGTTTGTCGCCACGCTGAAGCCGCACCTGGCAGACCTGCAGCCAAGTGGACAATTGACAAATGGATTACATCATGCATTGATCTCTGCTATAGGTTATGTGGGGTAGGGAGCCTCCCAGAGGCCTAAGGGCTCATTCCACCGCCACACTGCTGTCAGTGGCTGCTTCTAGGACATGTCCTATTTAGGAAATTTTCAGGGCTGCTACCTGGAAGTCAGCAAACACCTTCATTTCTCACTACCACATCGACTCCAGAGTCACGCTAGGATGCTGGTTTGGGGCCTCAGTTCTCCAGTCTCTTTTTTCCTAAGTAGGGGTCGTGGCCTTCCTCCCTCTTCCCGGAAAACTGCTAGGAGTCTGCCAAGAAGTGTGGATAATGACATATCCACATCGCTAGAAACACAAGTTACTCACCTGTAACAGTAGATCTTACTTCGAGAGGGCTCTAGGTAATCACCTTGAGGACTGTGCCCCCTGGCATCAGGACCACATGGAAACTTTAGCCAGCAGTATCTGGTGGGGGACCACCCACCCGACTTCATGTGACTGATGTCAGTGTGATCCTATATAGTGGGCAGTCCTCACACCCGCCTTCCAGTTCTTTCTCGCTGTCGACCTGAACAGTCAGACCTTGCGGAGATCATACAGTTCGACCGCTATTCGGATGAGTATCCATTTCTTTCTTCCTTCCTTTTTATAGTTATTTGGTCTTTTTGTGCATGTCTTTGTTTTCCAGTGTCAAGCACAAAGATAAGTGTGCTTCGTCTGGCGATGCAACTACAGCACAAGGATTCGCGATTCCCTCTGCCTCTTCTGCTTAGGCCCGAGCACATGTTTGACAGGCCTGTGCCAGCTTCAACCCGCCACACGGAAATGCTGTCAGCAGGCCCTAGAGGCCCATTTGCTCAAAAAGAGGATGGTCACCATGGAGAAAGAGCTGCAAACATTACGCTGCGCTTCAACCTCACCCACCGAGTCCAAGCATGAGAAGAAGAGGAAGGAGAAACACAGGGACCAGGACCAGTCCCCATTGCATCCGAAGCTGCCTGCAGGCCCTTCGAACGAGCGCAGACCGACTTCTTATGGGAAGTCGGCCGCTGTGGCCTAGCCTGCTCCCCCTCAAAGAGCAGGCCCCCGCCACCACTGGTCCTGGTGGCCGTGAAATCCTCGGCTGCTCTTAGACCCATCTCCATGTGGGGGGGGGGGGTGTCTAGTGCACCAAGGGGAGCTGCTAAGTCATTTGGACCCCACCAACGAATGCCAGGCTCAAGCTATGGTGTCGAGCTCTGAACACTAAGCTGCACGTCGGTCAGCCCAGCGTTCATACTGTCATGTCGGATGATAAGTCGGACACTGGCTCCACCGATGCCCGACCGACCTGGTGTCTAGGTTAGGCGATGGCCCCGACGACTCCCTACTGCTGGACGTACCTCAGCAATCCCCAGAGGGTTCCCCTATTGGGCCTGCCCCCACACACACACACACAAAACTCACCTGTCGTTCGAGGGACGGGAATTGAGGAGCTTCCGTCAGGTGTCCCAGATACACCCACAGACCTGGCAATAGTATCGGACTTTTTGCCACATGGTTCCCAGCCACCTCCTCGCAGGGGCTGTTGCTGGCTGACCGCTCCCCACCACAACCACTACCACTGGACCTAACTCTCCCAAAACTGTCAGGGTTCAGCATTCAAGCAGGGCCTCTGGCATGGCCATCGGTCCCGTCAACAGGCTTGCCTCCGTCGGGGTTTCCTCGGGTCCTTCTTCAAGGTTCTGGCCGTCTGGGTATCCAACGCCCAGGCACTGGGTTACCCCAATTAGGGTTTCATATGTCAGGGTATGCTCCAGCCTCCCCCCCGGGTCAGGATACCTGCCTTACCATACGTCAAGTTTCCAGCCTTATCATCTGGCTTACCAGCCTCCTCCTCAACCTCCAGTAGACTTCTGGTCTATTTTACAGTCCTGGTGGTCGGAGAACAAGGCCCAGTTGGTAGTGGAACTAGACAACAGTCAGCCTCCCAGGGAACCCACTAGGAACCCTGACGTCAAGCTACTGGGGCAAGTTCCTCTGCCTCAGCCCACGCTGGCCCCTCAGAAGGCTTCGACACCAGCGGGACCCTCAAGCAAACCGATGTCTGAGACCTGAGAATCTTTGGACTCAGACCAGGATTCAGACTCTGACTCTTCCAGGTCGTTGGGATCGGGATTCGAAACCCCTCCTATAGGGGAACCCCAACCCAAAGAATCCCCAAGTCTCTTCCGAGGATCCTTCATTTTCAGATCTCCTTAGGAAAATTGCAGAGGTGTAAGACTGTCTGGCACCCAGGACCCAAAAAGGCAGTGCCTGGCAGAGCACCTGGACATGCAGGAGGCAGCACCAAAACTTACCCCACCCTGGCTTGAACCACACGGGACCTGGCATTCACCATTTGGATGATACTCCTTCTGTCCCAGCAACAGCCAAGAAAGCCGACCATACATACTGTACACCAGAGGGAAGGATCACCTCAGCGTGCAGTCCAAGGCCGACTCTGTCATCATAGCAGCCACTCATGACTGATCCTACAAGCCCTGACATATGAGCACCTCACCACCGGACAAGGAGTCACAGCAGTTGGACCAGTTTAGTAGGAAGTTTTATGCATCTTCCACCCTGGCCATGAGGGCTCTTAATTACGTCAGACATATGCTGGTTTACCAGAAATCCTTAATTGCCCAGCGAGAGCCGGCAATTCAGGCATTACCAGACTCTGACTTGAAAACCGTAGTGGCGGATTCGATCCGGTCGGCTAAAGTGGCCTGACATCAAAAGAAACGTCTGACCCCGTCGGCCTTTGCAGCCCCCCAGGCCAAGTCCCAGAGAGTTCAGGAAACTTCCTCAACCCCCATCGCATGACTTGCCATCTGCCTCCTCCCCCCAGAATTCAGCAGGAGAGTGGGTGGACAGAAGGTGTGCTTGCCACCTACAAGGGATGGCTGGTGGTGACAACAGATTCATGGGTCCTTCAGCTCATAGAGCACGGCCATACCCTGGAATTTCTCTCAACTTCCAGACAGGCCTCCAGTTCAGTCTCATTACCTGAAGGTGCACATTCTTCTCCTCAGAGAGGAGATTCAGGCTCTGTTACAAAAAAGAGCAATAGAACCTGTTCTTTCGCACCAGATAGGAAAGGGGTATTACTCCCACTTCTTTCTGGTCCCCAAAAAGACAGGAGACATGCGTTCTGTTTTGGGTCTCGGTAGCCTGAACCTGTACATAGAGTACACACAGTTCTGGATGCTGACCCTCCCGGGTCTGCTGCCCCTTCTGCACAAGGGTCAGTGGGTCTGCACTCTGGATATGCGGGATGCCTACCTGCACATCCCTGTCTTCAGGGCCTGTCGTCGCTACCTCCGGTTCTCCTTCCGGGGGAACATTCCCAGTTCAGGGCTCTGCCTTTTGGCCTTTCCTTGGCACCTTGAGTTTTCACAAAGTGCCTGGCAGTAGTGGCGGTGGCCCAGAGGCGCCAGGGTTACTGTGTGTTCCCATACCTCGATGACTGGCTTCTGTCAGCCCCCATCGAGAGAGCAGCTGGAATGCTCCTTTCTGCAACCCTGGATCTTTTTCAACAGGTTGTGATTACTGTCAATTTTCCAAAGTCTCATCTTGTTCCATTACAATACCTGCAATTTATTGGGGCGGTGTTTGACACGGTCCAGGATATGCTTTCTCCCTCAAGATAGGATGGAAACCCTGCAGAGGCAGGCTCTTTTAATGGCCTCCAGCTGGAAGGTCTTGGCCAGGTCGATTCTTTGACTGCAGGGACCTGATGGCAGCAGCCATCCCCACAGTTCCTTTAGCCAAGCTTCACGCGTATCTCGCAGGGACACTCGGGCACGGTGGATCAGAGGTTGACCGACCTGGACCAGATGGTCATGGTCTCCATTCCATGCAGACAGATCTCTCGTGGTGGCAGGATCTTTCCAGTCTCACCAAGGGGTCCTTTTTCAGTCTCTGACAAGGGATACGTTTGGGACAGGCTGGGGTGCTCATTTGGGAGACCTCATGGCACATGGTCCCTAAGCGGAGTGTTCTCTACACATCAGTGTGTTGGAAATGAAACAGTGTTGGATGCACTTCGACTTTTAGACGGCTTCTCCAGGGCAGTCTGACAATGTGTGCATAGTCCAGTATCTCAGCAAGCAAGAGGCACCCGATCTTATCCTCTCTGCAGGGAAGCGTATGCGGGTGGAATTGGGCTGTTCTGCATCGGATTCACCTCACAGCCATTCTCGCTCCAGGTGTGCAAAACTTCCCAGCGGACAGTCTCAGCCACACCGTAGTCAGAGCCCAGGAGTGGGAGCTAGCAGCAAGAGGTGGTCACCTATTTTCGACCTTTGGGACGGCCAGAACTAATCTGTTTGCCTCCCATACAATGCAAAACTTCCCAAGTTTTGCTCACTTGCTCCAAGGTATGGTGCTTTCTGGTGAGATGCGCCATCTTTGCTGGACAGGAGGTTCTTGCACGCCTTCCTCCCTTCCGATTCTACATAGGATGCTGCTCCGGTTACGGATGGAAGGGGCTCACATGATTCTGATTGCCCCTTCTGGCCCCGCAAGTTTGATTTCCACTACTTCAGCAGCCAGTGGAGGAACCTCTGGTTCCCTGCTCTCTGCAATGACCTCCTGACCCATGAGGCGGGCACGCTGGTCCATCTAGGACTGAAGTCCCTCCACCTTCATGCGTGGCACCTCAGGACATAGGCACTTCACGCTCTGGGGTATCATCTAAAGTGGCTCAAGTCCTAGTGGAGGCCAGGAAGCTGTCCACAAGGACCGCTTATGCCATGAAGTGGAAGTGTTCTTCTATTTGGGCCACTGCAAAAGGCTGGGACCCTTTCTCGTGTCCACCTCCGGTCATGGACTGTCTCCTGCACTTCTCTGAGTTGGGCCTTGGCTATTCATTGCTGAAGGTCCATTTGTCGGCCATCTCTGCCTACCATACCTTGATTGATGGCAGGACACTGGCCCAGTTTGAAGTCACAAAGACTTTCTTGAAGGGGATTTTACACCTGAACCCCCCCCCGTGCACACAGCCCTGTGAGACCTTATTGTATTTTTGGAAAAGTGACCCTGGCCCGTTTGAACTGGCTGGTTCTTGTGACATGCGCTATGTATCATGGAAATTGCTGTTTTAGTGGCAGTCACTTCTTCTCAAGGATTTCTGAGCTTCAGGCCCTGATTTGTAAGGAGCCTTACTTAATTTTTCACGGAGACAGTGTGGATCTTCCTACACACCCTAAGTTCTTACCAGGTGTAGTTTCTGAGTTTACGCTGAACCAGTTGATTCAACTACCAGTGTACTATCCGCGATTCTAATCAGGGAGAAGCGCTTCACACGTTAGATGTTCACAGAATCTCTGCTTATTACACAAACAGGACAAAGCCTGTAAAAAAAACGGATCAGCTTTTTGACTCTTTTGCACCCAAAGAGAAGGTGCGGCAGTTACCAAACAGTGTTTATCCAAATGGTTGGCAAACTGCATTACTTTTTGTTACTAGAAGTATGGTAAAACCTTCCCGGGGGAGATCAAGGGGCATTCCACTAATGGCGTGGCTGCCTCAACTGCTTGTTTCAGGAATGTGTGCGCCACTGACATCTGTGCCAGGGCTACTTGGAATTCAGTCCACACTTTCACGAAGTATTACAGTCTGGACATTGCTTCTAGGCGCAGGGCAAGTTTTGGCCTAGCTGTTCTTCAGGGCCTATTGTCATGAAAATTTCTTTTTTCTGTGCCAGTAGCAGTTTTTCAGTTCCTGACTCCTGTGTTTGTTTATTCCTCTGATGCACACTGCTTGGGACTCGGTCATCAAGGTGATTACCTACTGCAAGAGCCCTCACAAAGTAAGATAGTACAGTTATGTAAGAATTTACTGTAACAGTATATCCTTGAGAGGGGCTCTTGCATTAAGTAACCTTTTCCCCTCCCTACCCCTTATTAAGCTCTGGTTTTCTTTATGGGCTCATTCTGAGCTCCAGGCGCTTCTTCGAGGTCTCTGTGAGAACTGAAGACGGACATGGGGACCTTATAGGATCACGCTGACATCAGTCGCATGATGGATAGGCGGTCCCCCGTCAGAAACTGCTGGCTAAAGTTTCCATGGTCCTGGCGCCAGGAGCACAGTCCTCAAGGTGATTACCTACTGCAAGAACATCTCTCAAAGATCTATTGTTACGGTAAGTTCTTTCGTAAGTGTACTTTCTAGGAGTGGTATATGTTGTTCATCCACACTGACCCATCTGACCTCCCTGGCTTCCTTGCCAACCACTGCTTCCAGTGGGCAAGATCTGGTGTCAGGGTTGGTGCGAGGAGATACCTCCCGGATGGGTGGGAGGAGCCAGCATAAAGACTTCCAGCTGACCTTTAAAGGAAAGGCAACTGCCAAGGCGTGTGGATGAACAACATATACCACTCCAAGAACTACTGTTACAGGCGAGTAGCCTGTGTTTTCTGCCATGGGCCTGGCCATGACATGGGCACTTGCGACACCTGCTGCTTCTTAGACTTTCAGACACTGGAGAATTGTTGCCTGAGACTGAACCAGCCATTTCCAGCCTTTGTTGGCAGCCTCGGACCAGGCAGTCCAAGGCAAGTCATTGGACCATTGTGTGTTGGCTCCTCTGAGCAGGCAGTGAACGGTATGGGGCTGTCTTCCCTCTTAGCTGGGACAGATAAAGTCTGGGAGTATGAGGACATGCCCTCATCCCATAACTCGTAGTGTTCTCTGTCTATAGCTGAAGACCGCCCCCCACCTAATGGAGAATCTCCCTCCATGATGTTTTCGCCACTTTTTCAGAATGATTTAATCCAGTCCTCAGCAGCTGAAGATTTACATCAGATTCTAAACCTGAAGTGCTGCTGGGAAGCTACAGCAGAAGCTGCAGATCGGTTGATTACACGTTGTTTCAGCAGCAGAAGACTCCTGCAGCAGACGTTTAAGGGAGCTGCTTTTCTCTCTCTCTCTCTCTCTCACTCCCATCAGGTGGGGGGGGGCACCTCTAGGAAGCTGTTCCCACAAATCTGCAAGTTCGCCTTTTCTTTGTGTGTTTTTTTTTTTTTGGTTGTTTTTGGTTGGGGGGGCAGACTGTCCTGTTCAAGGCTAACTGATTATGCGGTCTACTGAAGTTGCCACAAAGGACACTAGATCTTGAACCCCAAAGTGCAGAAAGTGCCATTCTACTCTCTGCTCCACAGTAGCAGGATCATACTGCATGCCATCTGACAGACAGGTGGCGCAAAACCCAGGATTCCTCCTTTACTTCAGAGCGTACAATGCGAAGAGTTTCCTTGGAAACTGTGTCCGCATCAGAGTAATCCAGATCTCTGGACACTTCCTTACAACCAGGGAGAAATCTCTCTGCCCCTCCCCAGAGCTAGGTCCTCAAAAACTTGCATCCTTTTTTAAAAACCTAACCACCCTAATTAGCTGCCTTGAGGGATCAGCTGTCTCAAGCAGGATGCCTGTTAACAAAAAAAAAAAAAATACTGAAGTGCTCCTCCTCAGTCCTGTGACTTCCGCCGAGTTTGGCACTGCACAACCTCAAGAGCCCTACAGACCCAAGGATCCATTCCATGTGTTCTGTTTTTCCCTTTTTGTTATCTTGGAGAAATAGACGCTGGCGTTGCCTATATTGCTCTCTAGACTTTCACTTTTATTTGCAGGGAGACTTTTTCCACTAGATCTGCCTTGGTGTTGGGCACACATAGCCTACTCTTTTACGTGCCTGGGCTATTGTCCCATTACTTGTTGCAGAGCATGTGTCTGGTGGCTCTAAAATAGAGCAGCTGCCCGGAGCCCCTACCCCATCTTTATTCAGGGTTTCTCATTCACCTGGAGTTTTCCAACTGTAGCTGTGGCTTAGATTATCTATACCATATTTTTATGGGCTACTTGTTGTCCCCCTTTGTCTGTTAGATTAATAGTCACTAATATTCAGTTTGTTTAAACACATTTATTTAGCCTAGTGTTCCTGGTACATGATTTTATTCCTGGTGTATGATTTTAGTTTATCACTAATTTATATTTAGTCTGGTTGGGAATTGATTGTTTTAAGATGTTTATTTGTATGGTTTTATATACAAGCGCTTTGGTTTCGGAAAGGCGCTTTTTAAAAATAGATTGATTTGATTTGTTTTCGCTTTCTGTATACTTTGTCCTTTATTCCAAGCATATGCTTGTGTGCCACATTTTCACTCTCCTTGCTAGGACATTGACAGTGGTTGCATGTTGCAGCACACAGTGTCGTACATGTGCTGCTCTGGCAGTGTTGCTGGCGGCCTGCCTGAAAAGTTTGCTCCTGTGGGGTCCCTAGCATCTTGGACCCTAAGACCTTGATCTGAGTTACAGTAAGTAACTGTCCTGTGGTTTTTGTTTTTTGGTCCGTAATACGATAGTGTTGTACCCTCCAGAATCCACCTTCATTAGAAACTTGGCATATCTGTAAGAAATGTATGTATATACAGTGCCTTCAGAAAGTATTCACCCCCCCCCTTGGATTTTGTCACATTTTGTGATGTTGCAAACTCAAATTAAAATACATTTATGTAGGATTTTTTTGTCACGTATCTACACGAATTAATCTATAATGTCAAAGTGGAATGAAACTTCTGGAATTTTTTGTACATGTAATTTAAAATAAAAACCTGAAATGTCTTGATTTGATAAGTATTCACCCCCTTGCTATGACACTCCAAATTGAGCTCAGGTACATCCAATTTCCTTGTGAGATCACTCTAAAACTTGAATGGAGTCCACCTGCGGTCAGTTCAAATGGTTGACATGATTTCAGAGGAAATACACCTGTCTGGTCCCACTGTTGACAGTGCACGTCAGAGCAGAAACACTACCATGAAGACCAAGGAGCTGTAGAACTCCGTGATAGAATTGTGAGGAGGCATAGATCTGGGGAGGGGTATAAAAACATTTCTAGGGTGTTGAAAGTTCCCAGGAGCACAGTTAAGTCCATCATTAGGAAATGGAAAGATTACGGAACCACCCAGACTCTTCCTAGAGCAGGCAGTCCTCCCAAACTGAGCAACCGGGCAAGAAGGACCTTGGTCAGGGAAGTGACCAAGAACCCAGTAACCACCCTGACAGAACTATGGAGTTCCATGGCTGAGATGGGAGAACCTGTCCAGAGGACAACAATCTCTGCAGCACTTCACAGATGTAGCCTCTATGGGAGAGTGGCTAGACGAAAGCCACTCCTAAGAAGAGGCCACATAATAGCATGCCTGGAGCTTGCAGGAAGGCACGTGGCAGACTCTGAGATCATGTGGCAAACGATTCTCTGGTCTGATGAAACAAAAAACGTACTCTTTGGCCTGAATGCAAAGCGCTGTGCCTGCGCAAACCGAACACAGCTCAGCACCTGTGTAACACCATCCCTACCATGAAGCATGGTGGTGGCAGCATCATGTTACGGGGTTGCTTTTCAGCAGCAGGGACTGGGGCACTTGTCAGGATAGAGGAACAATGAATGGAGCCAAATATAGGCACATCCTTGAGAGAACTGCATCAGTCTGCAGTAGACCTTGGACTGGGGAAGAATTACGTTCCAACAGGACAACGACCCCAAGCATACAGCCAGAGCAACACTGGAGTGGTCATAACAAGAACGTGAATGTCGTTGGTGGCCCAGCCAAAGCCCAGACTTGAATCCCATTGAGAATCTGTGGAAAGAATTAAGATTGGTTCACCGACGCCCCCGTCTAACTTGACAGAGCTTGAGCAAATCTGCAAGGAAGAATGGGCGTAAAATCCCCAAATCCAGATGTGCAAAGCTGATACAGACATACCCAAGAAGACTCAAAGCTGTAATTGCTGCCAAAGGCGCTTCTACAAAGTATTGACCTCGAAGTGAATACTTAGTAAACAGGATATTTCAGTTTTAATGTTTCATACATTTTGTTACACAGTAAAATATTTTTGGCCCTTTAAATTGTTGAGTATGCTGTGTGAATCAAGGGGGAAACAAATCATTTCAATGCATTAAAAATTCTGGTAGTAACACAACAAAATGTGACAAAATCCAAGGGGGGTGAATACTTTCTGAAGGCACTGTAAATGTCAGATGGTTTTGGTAAAGCAATATAGGTGGATAAAATTTCCTGCATCATATGAAAGGTAAGGTACTAGGTCAAATTGGCCATCAAGACCCCATAGTTTTAAAGATTGCAGCATGAAGATCCACTCAATTTCCTTCAGTAGGTGGTCTTTGTTTCCCCCTCTTGGCTTGATTGAAACATGTGCGATACACACAAACTGAACTGATTGCGGAGTATTGTTGTGCATGGTCTTATAATGTAAATAACACCCAGATTTATTTTTTAATGTGGGCATTGTTTAATGGAGCAGACTGGGTGAGCCAACTTCCGTGTTTCTGTGTTTAATGTGCAAAATCCCTTTTGTGCTATTGGATTCTGATTCATAAACCATGTATGTATGACCTACGTACAGTGATGGATGGCTATACCACATTATGCACACTATGAACATAGTTACAATTACAGTAGACTCGCAATTAACCGAAATCACTGTCATCCAAACCACAGTCGTGTCGCTCGAATTTAAGTAGCAAACCAGTGCTGTGATTGAACAACTCTGCATCCCTCTAATTGTTTAATATATTAAATTCATGAAATAAAAAAGGCTTAATATATCTTCTAATCTGATCTTCGAGAGGGTTCCTGTAGGAGGTCATAACATGTAGGACTGTGCCCCCTGGCGTCAGGACTGCACGGCACACTTTTACTAGCAATGTCTGGCGTGGGACTGCCCACCTGGTATCACATGACTGACATCAGTGTGACCCTATATAGTGGGCAGTCCCTGCACCCACCTTCCAGTTCTTCCCTGCTGTCGATCTGAGCAAGAACTTTGCAGTAAACATTGCTTAGTCGATCGCCATTTTGTACCTTATTTTAGTTTTCAGTCCGTTTTTTGATTCTTTTATGTGTTCTCCTCCTCTGACTTAGAAGACCAAGAAGTGTAGTGCAGATCCCTTACAAGGAAGGCTAGCGTCACTGTCTCTTCTGCTAGGGTCGAACCACGATACTGTGGCCTGCCCTGACTGCAAGCCCTTCAGTCAGGCCACACGCAAATGCAGGCAGCAGGCTTTGGAGGCCCATTTACTGAAGTCCAGAATGGCCACTCTTGAAAAGAAGATGCAGAAATTGAGGGATGCCGCTTCTTCCCCTTCTTCAGAGTCTAAACAGAAGAATAAGAAGGACAGAGAGAAGCGTGGGGAATGGGAATGTACAGAGGATCGGGACACAGTTACCTCCAGCAAGCCTTCGACCAGGAAGGCGGTTTGCCTGGACATAGCTCACTTGGGGGCTGACACCACCTTACCCGATGCCCGGTCGAGCCCGCCAACCTCCCTTGGTCAGCCCTCCTCCCAGGTCCCGCCTGGGCGGTAGCTTTCCTCTTCACCTCCCCTGGTGGAACCTCTTACCCCAGACGTCACCTCTGGGGTGGAGAAGGAAGTGGGCCCCATGGATGTGGTCTTATCCTCTCCCACTCCAGCAGCTGTGCCCCAGGTCCCTCCTGTGGATACCCTACCAGGGGTACCGATGCCAGACCCAATTCTCACGAGGGCTCCTGGCCTCATTTCCCCTCCCTTCTGGCTTACCTATGGCTCCGCCGTCAGAGCCTCCTCCACTGGGTGCCCCGTCTCTGACACATGGGGCACTGCCAGACACATTATACAACCTCCCTCTGTCAGGGCCCTTATGTTTGCCCCCGATGCAGGCTATCGCTGAGATTGGCCTGACACCAGATCCCCGGACATTGACCATCCCGACGCCGGTCCCTCTGACGTCGGCCAACCCGACGCAGGATACCTTTCCAGGTCCTTCAAGACCCCCGACACAACAAGGTCATCCGCCATGGTATCTTCCCTATTCAGGGTTCCAGACGCCAGCTTATCCACCATCTGGTCAGATGATGGGTTCTTTTCCCCAGATTTTTTACCCTGGGTATCAGACCCCTAGCTACCTCTGTTATTGAGGGTATCCTCCTCCTTAGTATTCAGGGTTGGGTGCACCCTTTTACCACCCTCAGCCCACCCCTACTTCTCCGCCTTCACCTCAACAGGACTTTCAAACCCTTATACAGTCCCGGTGTAAGGACGCCAGATCTCAGCTGGTTTCTGACTTGGAATAATGACTGCGGGCCCAGTGGTCTCTTCCTCCCGCTCTGTTACCAGTCAGCTCTATCACTCTCCGTGGTGCATATTTCGGGCACAGTGCCCCAGGATGTCACCCTGCTGGGGATTAGAACCCCCGAGGGAGGAGATTCATCAGACTCTGAGGGGGATTCCTCAGAAGCCTCATCAGGTGAGCAGTCCTCTGTGGCCAAGGGTAAAGAATCTCCCAAATCCCCTCCGGAGGATCCTTCTTTTACTAAGCTTCTCTGCATTATCCAATAAACCAATGGCTGGAATGCGGAAGAGCAGGACCGAAAAGGAAACTTTTAGCGGAGCACCTAGACTTGGAGACGGTTTACATCTATCCCTGTCCCTCCTTGGACAACCCCCATGAGGACCTCACCACTACTATTTGGCTGCTGCCACACTCTATTCAGGCCGTCCCAAAGAAGGCAGACCGGATATACCATGCGCCTGAGGGTATTTCCTTTCTGGACTCTCATCCCAAGGCGGACTGTATAGTTATAGCGGCTGCTCACGGTTGTTCGCCCATGCTGAAACATAGGAACACCTCTCCTCCAGATAAGGAATCTCGGCAACTTTACTAATTTGGAAAGAAAATGTATTCATTCTCTACATGCACCCTCCGTTCCCTCAACTATCTGGTGCACATTGTTTCTTTCAAAAAGCAATTCTGGCCAGGCTTGAGGCCCGTATCCAATCTATGGAGGCCACTGACCTCAAGGAGGAACTGACCAAAGACTTCAGCCTGTCCAAAATATCATGCAGATATCGCCAGAGCCACTTACGATTCGGGCGGACATGGTGGTTCACATTGCACCACAGCTGTCTCCCTCAGAAGACATGCCTGGTTACACATTTCTGGACCCTGCAGATGTCCAGTCAGTTATCCATGATGCTCCTTCAGGGGTTCAGTCCTCTTGGGAGCGCCAAAATAGAAGAAAATCTACGGGTCCTCTTTCTCCTCCCCTGCCTCAAAACCCAGAGTGTGACCCGGGGGCTCACCCTCTCATCCCTCAACTTCCTGACTCATCCAGCCTCCCCTACTCCACCGGTCCAATGTGGAGCCAGTGGGAGGAAGGTTCTCCCTCCACGTGCAGGAGTGGAAGGGCATCATCTCAGATGCATGGGTCCTGCAACTCATTTCAAGAGGACACACCATAGAGTTTCTGGAGTTCTCTCCAAACTCCCCTCCAGGTCGTTCCTGGTACTCTCTGAACCAGGCGCTGCTGGTCAAGGAGGAAATCCTGGCTTTAAGACAGAAGTCTGCTATAGCACCAGTCCCTCTATCCCAGAGAGGAAAAGGGTTTTACTCCCATTTCTTCCTGGTCCCGAAAAGACTGGTGACCTCAGACCCATCCTGGACCTCAGCTGGCTGAACCTTTTCATAGAGTACAAAAGGTTCCGCATGCTGACTGTATAAGATCATCTTCTCTGTGTCAATCTTCACCATTCATCACAGATGGGTACTGGCCGGAGATCAGGACCCCGCGGGAGTTTTTTTTTTTTAAGGTAGGCGGAGCCGACACCGCATCGGCGCCGCCCTCGAGACCGACCTACTGCGTGGCGCTCGAGGGTTGGCCGTTAGGCTGTGTCGACTCCGCCTGCCTACCAGTTCTTCATCTCCCGCCATCGAGGTCGCCTCGTGGGAAGCTTCTCTGCAATTGTAGGCCTTCAGCCTGTTCGAAAAAAATCGACGTTCGGTCCGTTGTTCATCTACCGGTTCTGGGTTCTGCCTCCACTCGACGTCGCCGGTAAGATCTTTCCTTTTATTGAAATTCTGCGACGTCGAGTCTGTTTGTGGTGTTTTTTTCTCTCCGTAGGTCTTGTCTTGGTCGGAGGGCACAAAGACCTCAAAGACGGGTCGTCCCCATGCGTCGGTGCCCGTGCGGCCGAAAATATTCCATCACCGACCAGCACGACCGGTGTCTTGCATGTCTTGGCCCGCTTCACGACATGGATTTGTGCGACGCCTGCTTCTCCATGGACCGCCCGGCGCCCTCTAACAGCGCTGCTGAAAGTGGTGAGCTCCGCCACTGGGGTAGGGTTCGCGACTGCCCCAAGCCACGCCTCTCGGCCCTTCCTCCGGTCCCTCCGGTTCTATATGGACCGAGGAGGAGGAGCCTCGCTACTTGTAGCCTGGCCATTGCCGAGGCCCGTCCGCTTCCTCCCGGAGCGGGTGGGAGCGCCGCCACGGCAATCTCCCTTCAGGGGTGAAGGCTCCCTGTGTCGCTCCGTGGCTCTGAAGGCCCGGTCGGGCGCCGCTCGCCGAGCCTTTGGCGCTATTCGCTGCACCTGGTCCTGGTCGGCGCTCGACGCCGCCGCACCGTGGCTTCTGTCGACGCCTGCTCGCGGGCGCCACGTTGCTCATGTGCCGTGGGACAAGATCCGCGCCTCTTTCACCATGTCTCGCCGGCACCAAGGTTAAACGCCGTGCCTGTGCGGCTCGGTGCCGTAGGGCCTTCGGCTCTGGCTGTCTGTGCCGTCCTCGGCACCATCCACGCTCTCGGTGCCATGTTCGGCGCCGAGTCTGCCCTCGGGGCCGTCGTCAGCGCCGCTTCAGTCCTCGGTACCACTCTCAGCACCATGGGGCCTGGCGGTGTCGTTTTCAGCGCCGAGGTTGCTGCTGGGGCTGCTGTCAGCGCCGTCTCTGTCCCTGGTACCGCCCCCGGTGCTGGTGGATTTGATGGCGCCGTCTGGCCCTGGCTCTGGACCTTTGGCCCGAGCTGCCCTGGTGCCTTCTGCAGGTCCTGCCCGCGGGGTTGCGGAAGGCACGGGTGCCGTCTCGGGCACAGCTCTGACTGCCGGACCCTCTGGCAAAGTTGGTTTCGCCCGCCCTCCTACTGTTTGGCTCAGAGGTTCGGACTCTACCTCTTCGGAGTCGAGCTCGGAGTCAGACGGGCAGTCACACCCTTCGGGGTTGTCTGCGGAGGAGGGCGCCCCTGTGGTCTCTGCCAGCAAGTCAAGCCAGCCCCTACTGAGGAGAGTCAGGTGGCCCCGAGGCTAGGGTCAGTGGTGCTGACCAGCAGGCAGTGGTGCATGCTACCATTGCTCTGCAGCCTGGCCTTGGGGTTTCATCGACCTCAGTGGTGGTACCTCCAGTGGTGTGTCTTGATCGCCCAACTTTGGGGCCCATCGAGAAACCTACAGGAAGGGAGGGTGTTGTTCCTGGGTCTCTTGGGGCCGCCCAGAGATGCCAGCTACCTAGGCTGGCCTTCTCGAGAGGAGGACTCTCTCGGGACTCTGAGGGGTCAAGGAGTGTGGGGTGGGCGTCGGCCTTTCTCTGGGGTCCACCGGGCCCTGGGCGGCCAGTGCAATTCCACCCTTCCCCTGGGTTCCTTGAGGGAGTCCCATTCTTTTGAGGCAGGGACCGTCCTTCTGGACTTTGCGGCCCCGGACGCCCTCAGTGGGGATTCTTCTGGGCGCAGCCAGGCAGTACCAGCGTGGTTGTACAGCTGTCGGCTGTGGAGTCTTCGGGGCACCCTCCTCGGTGCTCATGGTCGCTCCCTAGCCTTGGCGGAGGTCAGCCGACTTCTTTCTCGCTCTGCCCCTATCCCTCTGCCACATTCTCCAGTGCTCCCAGGCATTCTTGGTCCTAGCAGCCCTCTCACCTGGGAGCAGTTCAGAGCGGTGGCTGCCGGTTCCCTGCCTACGTTAGGGCTATGGACAGCCAGGTTTTTCAACCTCCCCTGCAGCCACCCTCGGAACATATGGTGACCTCGAACTCCCTCATCCCCCTTCTGGGAGAGGAACCTCTGTCCACATCTTCTCGGCTGCTGATCTCTGAGAGTATCAGCCTCGTGAGGATGTTGGAGGACTTGCACCTTTCTCTCTTCTGTTAGCAATCCTGAGCATGCGGTGCACGCCTTTCTAGGTGATTAATGCAGGCCACCCTTGTGGCGCCACCCTGGCCTGCTCCCTTTAGGAGGTGTCTCAGTGCTTGGCAGAGGCTCTTCTCCGAGTTCCTGCCCTCAGGGACCTCAGCCAGAGGTATTGCGCCCCCGAGTCTCCAGGTTCTATGCCTCATCCGCAGTCCGGCTTGACGATCTGGACACCCTGATGGGCTTCGGCTCTCCACCGTGACCGCCCCCAGATCAAGACTCCGGATTTTGATTTTGGAGGAGGAGGACCTTCACCGGCACAGTTGTTCTTTCTCTTTCCACTCACCAGGCCCACTATGCAGCCTACAACAGGTTCTTGTGGTCCACGCTAGGTCAGGTCCTAGCTGCTTTGCCTGACTAGAACCAAACCAGACAAGCCATCGCGCTCTCTGCACCGTGGCCTGGAGCTAGCAGGCAGCAAGCGAGGGCATCTTCACGATGCCAGCGGTAGTTACCAGGAGGTCGTGGGGACAGCAATCTGTACCAGGAGATCGGCGTCAGCCACGTCTTCCCAGTCGTTCACCCTTGGACCTGCGTGGGGTGATTTGTACTTCCATCAGGGAACCTACCTTTTCTCCCGTGGGCGAGGCGGCGCTTGTCGGGGCAGCTTCCTTCCTTCTGGGGGACCCCTGCTCTCTCTCCCACCTCGGCCTCCCCAGGCCGGAAGGTCTCCACCCTTAGTGTGTCACCCACTGAGGGCTAAGGGACTCTGTCCCTTAGGGTGTAATGAAACAACCCCCTTCGGGGGCTTGGTACTCGCCTATCTGTGATGAATGGTGAAGATTGACACGGATAAGATATGAAAATTACGTACCTACCGTAATTCTGATCTTTCTGTGTATCTTCACCATTCATCACAACCCCGCCCCACCATCCCCCTGGGGCCTCAGTCTCTGGGTCCCCTCCTCTGTGGCTCCCTCTCTCCTTTTTGGAGCGGGGTAAAGTAGGGACACACAGGGGGGATATTCTTCTTTAAAGGGTACAGCTTGAGCAGCACTCCTTCTCTACTACATGTCTCCACCCCGATGGGGTGGGAGTTGGTGGTTGCCCTCCTCCTGTTCTTCTTCTGGTTTCCATCCAACTGTTTCAAAAAAAACTCTTTTTCACCAAACATCTTCCTGAGAGAGTATTAAATCCCTGTACCCTGTCCTTCTTCCAGAATAGCCGACTTGCTTCTGGGGTATTTGCCAGTTATTCCATGCCTTGAATTCTGGCAGTGAGCTTTGCTACTCCTTGCAGTTCCTATACAATCTGGTGATGGACAAGGGTCTCGGATACCTTGTTACCTCTCACTCTCCTAAAATGTTCTCCCTCCCTACCCTCCTTCTTCCACTTCCCGAGATTGGGGCCCCTACCCAATCCCCTTAGTCTCATCTCTTCTTTGCTGTCCTCTGTCGTTATTTCTCCTTTTAGTTCAGTTTTCCTTTCCTTTTTCTGTCCCTTGGACTCTCTTGTCCCACCCTCCATCCCTTCCTCTTACCTCTCCGGCGACTCAGAACTGGTAGGCAGGCGGAGTCGACACAGCCTAACAGCCAACCCTGGAGCGCCACACAGTATGTCGGCCTCAAGGGCGGCGCCGATGCTGTGTTGGCTCCGCCTACCCTTTAAAAAAAAAAAAAAAAAAGCTCCTGGGGTCCTGATCTCCGCCAGTACCCTTTGTGATGAATGGTGAAGATACACAGAAAGATCAGAATTATGGTAGGTATGTAATTTTATTCTGCCCTTCTGCAGAAGGACCACTGGCTTTACACACTGGATATGCAGGATACCTACCTTCATATTCCAGTGTTCCCATGCCACCACAGTTTCCTTTTCCAGGGGAGCACTTCCAGTTTACAGCCCTCACCTTGGCCTTTCCTCGGCACCCAGGGTCTTCACCAAGTGCCAGCGGTGGTGGCAGCGGCTTTACACCGTCTGGGATTCACTGTGTTCCCTTACCTGGACGACTGGTTCTTAGTGGCCCCATCCAGGACCAGCCTAGAGGAATCTTTCCTTCACACTGGACCTTTTTTCCTCAACTGGGGATTACTGTCAGTTTCCCCAAGTCGTCCCTGATCCCCTCCCAGAGGCTTCAATTCATTGGAGCTGTCTTGGACACGGTCAGTGCAGAGCCTTTCTGCCTCGGACAGAGCAGACACTTTACGGGAGCAGGTCTATCTAGTCCTTTCCTCCAGGCATATTAACACCAGAGCATTCTTGGCCTTATAGCGGCGACCATCTCCATGATTCCCTTGGCCGGATTACACATGAGGATCACCCAGTGGACACTGTGTCTCCAACGGGATCAGCGCTCGGACAAAGATCATTCTGTCCTAGTGTCCAGCGCACTCGGGAAAGACCTTGTATGGTGGCAGGATCCTCAGAATTTGTCTCGGAGGTTACCTTGAGGACACCCTCCATTATGGACCGCTCACAAACGCCACTGGTCTGGGTTAGGAGCCCACCTGGGAATCGCAGAACACTGGGATTGTGGTCTCAGCTGTAGATGTGTCTCCATATAAACATATTGAAGATGAGGGCTGTGTTGTACATCTTGCAGGCGTTCCAGCCCATCCTGCTGACGGGAACACTGCTAGTCCAGATGGACAATATGTCTGCGGTCTGGTACATCAACAGCAAGGAGGCACCTGATCGTAGCCCCTGTGCAGTGAGGCGATGCAGGTGTGGTTCTGGGCAAGTATACAGCAGTCTGTTTCTTCGGCCGTGCACGCCCCAAAGCATCCACAACATCCTGGTGGACAGCCCTCAGTTGGACGTCATCCCAAGCTCACGAACTGGAATTGAGTCAGAAGTGGCCAATCTATTGTTCCACCGATGGGGATGACCAGAAGTCGATCTCTTCACCTCCCCATACAGTGCAAAATTTCCCAGTTTTTGCTCGCTCGTTCCAGAGCCTGGTGCTTTCTGACACGACGGAATATCTTGGCAGAAGACACCAGGAGAAAGGACTGCTGTGTGACTGGACTTCTCTGCTGGGACTAAAGTAGAAGAAATTTTGTACTTGGACCTTTACTTTAGGGTAAAAAAAACTAACATACAAAACAAAAAAGTGTGTGTGTGTGTGTCTGTCTGGGTTAACTGAACTGAATGGGTATCTGAACAGTTATAGGTGTAAATATCAGGTGATTGAAAGGACTTAACTGCTGTGAGGTTTAAATTACTGGTAGAAAGATCTAGTAAGTAGGGAGGGCTTAGCTAGAAGGAAGCTACATTTAAAGATTGCCTTAGAAAGATTCTGCTAATATCTTGGCAGAAGACACCAGGAGAAAGGACTGCTGTGTGACTGGACTTCTCTGCAGGGACTATATTGCCCTCCTTCCTCCCTTCCACCCCCACCCAAAGCTAGTTCTATTTTATAGGCACAGGATTTGACTGACAACAGGAACTTCCTGTTTGGGAGCAGGAAGTGAGTAATCACAGAACCACCAAAGACCCACCATCCTAGAAGGGCAGGAGTAGCTCCTGCCCTCTAGCTGCTGGAGGTCTGCCTCTGAGCAAGTAAGTGGTCCACTGAGAAATATAGGATATTCTTGTCTCAGAACAGGATAATCAGGAGCTTAAAAGGCACACAGGCAGAAAGTAAGGAGAGAGAGGAAAAAAACCAGAGCAAAGAGTAAGGATTGAAAACAGTTAAGGGGCCAGAAATAAGACATGATTGGAGTGGTGCAGTGCAGTGGCTGTGGAGCAGCAGTCTTCGGGAGACGCTCTGGAGGATGCGTGTTGTCCCATCTGCAGGCACCTCTCTGGGCTGAGGGAGGAGGTTGCTCATCTCCAGGCTGAGTTGACCAGGATTTGTGGGACCTCCCTTCCATCCAGGGACCACCGTGCCACCTGCCTCAGAGGTTGCCAAGAAAGAGAGCGATTGGACCACAGTGGGCTCAGGGAGGTGAGGTGGTGGAACAGAGGCACATCCTCCAGTTGTACCTCTCCACACCCTATGCCATTCTGGCAAAGTGTGGTTCCTCATGGAGGCACCGCAGTGGAACCAAGGAGGATGCTGGGAACCTCCACAAAGGAGACCCACAGGAGGGTGGGGGAAGGAAACAACTCCTGGTGGGGGACTCCATTGTTAGGAAGGTAGAACTGGGGGAGGAAGGGGAGAGGGAGATAAGGTGCCTGCCTGACGCCATGGCTTGGAGGGACAGGGAGCGAATCCTCAGGATTGCCGGAGCAGCTGCACAGGGGAGGGAGCTGGATGTCATTGTCCACCTAGGGACAAATGACCTGGGTAAGAAAGGGATTAGAGAAGTGCAGGAAGAGTTTGTGGAATTGGGGAGGGGCCTTAGTCAAGTAGCATGCACGGTAACCTTCTCGGAGGTGCTGCCCATCTATGGCATAGGAGAGGTTAGGTGTTCCACACCATGAGATTCAATCAGTGATTGAAAACTGCTGTGGAGCTCCAGGATTTGGCTTCATTGGGGACTGGGGTCCACCTGGAGTGATGCAAGCCTATACTGGCATGATGGGCTGCATCTATCCGGAGGGAACCAGGATCCTAGGTGATAGGTTTAAATGCTTCATTGGCAAGCATTTAAACTAGCCAAGGGGGGAGGCACTGGAAAGGAGCAGGGAAATCCTAGCCCCCCAAAATAATCACGGCAGTAAGTGCGGCAAACACCAACATAGAGGTGTCGATAGGGAGAAGGGCAGGGTAAATGGAGAAAGTGACAAAGGCAAGAAGGACAGGGATGGGGCAAAGGAGTAAGGCCATCAGGAAATGGAGGGTAATGAGTACCAATGCCCGTAGTCTGGGCAACAAGCTCCCTGAACTGGTGGCCTTGATGGAAGAGGGATGCCTGGATATCGTAGCAGTCACAGAAACATGGTACACAGAGAACCATGACTGGGATGTTAACATACCAGGGTACATAACCTACAGGAGAGACAGGCACGGGAGAAGAGGGGGAGGAGTAGCTCTCTATGTAAAGGAAGGGATAAAAGCAACTGAGCAAAAGAGTAAACAGGGAGGAGAGAGGCACTGTAGGTCACCTTGAGACTGGAAAGGGCACCACAATCCGAACAGGGTTTAGTACAGACCCCATGTCAGGGAGGAATGGACAAGGATATGATAGAAGGCATTCTTAGAATGGCAGAGAAAGGAGATACTATTGATGGGAGACCTGAATATGCCAGATGTTAACTGGAGCACATTTGCTGCAGCCACATCCAAGAGCAGGGCCATTCTTGATGCCCTACAGGTGGCAGGCATTAGACAGCTAGTTTCAGAACCCACTGTGAGGGAGCAATCTTAGACCTCTGACTCTCAAACGGGGCAGTGAGAGGATCTCAGATCTAGAAATGGGTTGCCATCTGGGGACAAGTGACCATCAAACAGTGTGGTTCACATTAAACTCAGCTACAGAGTCAAGCATACAAAAGTGAGGGTACTGGACTTTAGGAGAGCTGACTTTGGCAAGATGGGAGAGTGCCTCAGAAAAGCACTAGCAAACAGGCTAGAAGGAGGTGTGGAGCAACAATGGGGAATCATCAAAACTGCCATCACAGAGGCAACAAGCCTTTGTGTGAAGCAAATAAACAAATCAAACGAAAGAAAAAGCCACTATGGTTCTCAAAAGAGGTGGCTGTGAAAGTCAGGAAGAAAAAGATAGCATTCTGGAATATAAGGAAACACAGAAGGAGCAGGACAGAGAGCTGTACCAGTTAAGGCAGAAGGAAGCAGGGAAGGAAGTCAGAATAGCAAAGGCCCAAACTGAGGAAAAGATAGCCAACTCGGTTAAGAAGGGGATAAAACCTTTATAGGTACATCAGCGGCGAGAAAGACAAAGGAGGGATAGTGAGGCTGAATAGAATGAACGTGGGTGGGCAGAGGGGACAGTGAAAAAGCAGGGATACTGAATGAGTATTTCTGATCAGTATTCACAAAAGAGGAGGGGGAAGTGCCTAATCCAATTAACAGAAGCACTCTTGATAGGGGGGTCAATCCCAGTCCTTTCACAGAAGAAAGGGTTCTGCAAGAACTCCTAAAACTGAAGGTGGACAAAGCAATGGGTCCTGATGGAATTCACCCCAGAATTCTAAAATAATTAAGGGAGGAACTAGTGAAACCACTGGCTACTCTTTTTAATAAATCATGGGAGGATGGTGTGGTACCCGAGGACTGGAGGAAGGCGGATGTGATTCCCCTTCACAAAAGTGGGACCAAGACAGAGGCAGGAAACTACAGACCTGTCAGTCTGACCTCTGTGGTAGGGAAAGTGATGGAGTCACTTCTGAAGGAAAGAATAGTTGAGTACCTAGAGGCCAGTGGAGCACAGGACCCAAGGCAGCATGGATTCACAGCGGGAAGGTCATGTCAGACGAATCTAATAGATTTCTTTGACTGGGTGACCAAAGTAGTAGACCAGGGAGGGCTGTGGACATGGCCTACCTAGACTTTAGCAAGGCATTTGACACAGTCCCACACAAAAGATTAATAGTCAAATTAACCAGCCTGGGAGTGGGTCCCAGGGTGGTAGCCTGGTAAAACATTGGCTGCACAACAGGACACAGAAGGTAATTGTAATGGAGTCCACTCTGAAGAAAGAGGGGTTACTAGTGGGTACCGCAGGGTTCAGTATTGGGTCCAGTCCTTTTAATGTCTTCATCAGTGACATTGCAGAGGGACTGAAGGAAAGTATGCCTTTTGCAGATGACACAAAGATCTGCAACAGGGTTGATACACAAGGAGGTGGAAAGGATGAAAAGGACTTGGCAAGGTTGGAGGAATGGTCAGAAGTATGGCAGCTAGGATTCAATGCAAAGAAGTGCAAAATAATGCACCTGGGAAACAAGAACCCAGGGAAGAATACACAATGGGTGGGAGGTAGTAACAACAACAAAAAGGAAAGGGACCTGGGGTAATCATATCAGATGACCTTAAGGTTAGCAAGCAATGTGAGAAGGCAGTAGGAAGGGCTGGGGTATACTGGGATGTATAGGGAGGCATCAGCAGCAGAAAACAGGAGTTGTTATCCCTCTGTACAGACAGTTGGTGAGACCCCATCTGGAGTACTGTGTCCAGTTCTGGAGACCCCATCTCCAGCAGGACATAGACAGGATAGAGGTAGTCAGAGGAGGGCAACTAAATGGTGCAGGGTCTGCAAGAGAAGCCGTATGAGGAGAGACTAAAGGAGCTTAATATCTATACCCTTGAGGAAAGAAGGGAGAGGGGGGACATGATAGAAACTTTTAAGTACCTCAGTGGAATCAACAAAGTCCAAGAGGGTAGCATCTTTCAGAAAAAGAGACTTGCAAGAACAAGGGAACACAATTCAAAGATAGAAGGAGGGCGGTTCAGGGGCAATGTGAGGAAGTATTTCACAGAGAGGGTAGTGGATGCATGGAACAGCCTTCCTGAGGAGGTTATGGGGTCTAAAACTGTGGGAGAATTCAAGAATGCATGGGACAGACATAAGACAATTCTTGTGGGGGTAGGAAGAAATAGGCTGTTGGTTAACTAGGATCTACGGCCTATCCTGTAGGTAGGGAAATGGGCAGACTAGATGGGCCAAGCCTTCTTATCTGCCGTCAAAGTCTATGTTTCTATGACGTGTTGTCGCTCTGCTGGACAGGGAAGTACTTGAACGCCTTCCCACCCTCTCCCATTCTATAGCGTGTCCTTCTAAAACTTCAAGCAGAGGAGGCTCGGATGATCCTCATAGCCCCCGCTGACCGAGGCAGATCTGGTTCCCACTCATGCAGCAACTGGCAGTGGAACCCCCAGTTCCCCTCCCTCTTCAACACAATCTGTTGATGTAGGATCAGGGCAGACTAGTGCATCTGGGACTCTGGACCCTGCATCTTCATGCATGGCTCCTTCAGTCATAATTGTCATGTTTTGGAGTTTCTCAGAGGGTCGGTCAGGTCCTGATGGAAGCCAGGAAACCCTCCAGGTCACCTATGCAATGAAATGGAAGTGTTTCTCCATCGGGGCCGCATTCAAGGGCTGGGACCCCTTCACTTGCTTAGCTTCTCAGGCGTGAGTACCTGTTGCACCTGTGTGACTCTGGTCTAAGCTATTCCTCCCTTTAAGGTCCACCTTTCTGCTATTTGAGCCTATCACTCCTTTGTGGACTGGAAACCTATCGCTCAGTTGAAGGTCTCAAAAACCCTTCTGAAAGGGATCCTCCATTTGAAACCTCACCCCCACCCTGGGATCTAAATTTTATTTTAGAAAAGCTTACACTCCCTCCCTTTGAACCATCGATAAGCTGTGATTTGCACTACCTGTCCTGGAAAGCGCTCTTTTTGGTTGCTTATTACTTCTACTTCAAGTATTTCTGAGCTTCAGGCAACTAATGCATAAGGAGACTTAATTGATTTTTCATAAGGACCGGGCGGTCCTGTATACAAATCCTAAGTTTCTTCCTAAGCTGGTTTCCCAGTTCACCTTAAATCAGGTGGTTGAACTCCCGGTATATTATCCGGCTTGTTCTAACGGGTAAGACTCTACTTCACACATTGGATGTACATAGAATCTTGTGATCTTACTTTGAGACACAGCTCTTGCAGCAGGTTACACCATTAGGACTGAAGCCGGCAGGCGTCAGGACCCCACGGAAAAATTCTAGCTAGCTATCTTCAGCGGGGACTGCCCCCGACGTCGGTCCCGCCTCCTACGTCAGACGTAGTACATAAGGGGGTGGTCCCGGCCGATTCCTCAGTTCTTTCCCGCCGACTTGCATGTCTCGAATTCTTCGGTTCAGCTCCTTAGCGACGGTGGTTAAGTTCTTCCCACGGGAAATTGGATTTCTTCAAGCAAAGTTTTTCTCTGATGTCCTCTCCCGACCGGTCACTTCCAAGTGTGCTTGTGGGAAACAGATCCCTTCAAAGACCCTCGCGCCGCCTGGGGCCGGTGCCTAGGCCCAGACCACGATACCCGGGCCTGCTCCTTCTGCCAGGGGTTTAATAGCAGAACCCGGATCCGTCGCCAGAAGGCCCTTCAGGCTTTTTTGCTGGAAGAAAAGCTAAAGACCATGTCTTCCAAGGGGGACTCTTCAAAAAAGACCCACAAGCACGCTGAAAAACGAAGGGAGAAGGCCCTTTCAGGTCCCCTCCAGGGCTCAGACTCATGCAGCCCGGTTCCAGGTCCGACCGCCCCTCCAGGGCCAGCTCTCAGCCTCCCTGCTGCGTTAAGAAGTCTTCCTCTTCTCAGGCCAAGACTACCAGGCCGCCCTCGCCCTCCAGGGCCTTGGTCAAGTCTGGGATCGCCACCATCATCATAAGTCAGGTTCCGCCCTTCTGAACCCGGCGTCAGGTCGGCTTCCTTGCCTCCTCGCAAGACCTTGGAGCTTACCTCTCTGAAGAGACTGCAGGACCCGGCGCGGTGTGTCCATCGTCGTCTCCTCTCGCCATAGATCCCGGAGCCGCCGTCCAGGCGACCCGCCGCCAGGCCAACATCCATCCGGACGCCGGTAGGGGGACCGGCGCCCGCTCCTATCGAGAAGAGAACCCAGACGCCTCCGACCGACGTCGGTCAGGAGACCATAACTGAGGAGGAATTGACTCAGCCCGAGGACCAGACGGGCGACCCCGGTCCTGTCGAGACGCCCAGGGAACCCTCGCTGTTACCCGAGCCCCCTGTGGAGCCGACGCCGGGACCCGACGACCGTCCACCGGCGCCCGGACCGTCGTCGGGCCTTTCTATGGTAGATGTGAAGGAGCTGTTCACCTACTGGTGGGATACCATAAAGAAGGACATGGTTCCCACTCCTCCTCCTCTTCCGCCTCCTCTTCCTCCGACGCCGATTACTCCTCCGGTTCCTGCACCCCTCGCCATCGGGGTCGGCAGGCCGATTACCTCCTCCCCGGGAGCACAGAACACCTCCCAGGGGGAGACCAGACAAACGGAGACCTTCGTCCAAATCCTCTTCTAGGTCACCCAGCCCCAAGAGACCCAAAAGACGCCGATGATCGCCTTCGACGGAGGACACGGGATCAGAGTTCTCAACATCCAGATCCCCATCTCCCCTCTCCATCCCTTCTCCGGATCCACGCGAGATGCCGAAGTCTCCTCCGGATGACCCTTCGTTCTCGGATATTATGAGACACATCCAAGAGAACATGGGATGGGATGCGGAAGAGCTAGACCCCGAAAGGCTACGCCTTGCCAAGTATCTTAGGCAGAAGGACCCTAAGCCTGTGGTGGTGCCACCTTGAGACACTGTGGTCGCCACCAAGGCAGCGTGAGCGTCCACATTCACTCCCGGCGATGCCGAAGAAAGCTGATTGCTTGTACAAGGCTCCGAGAGAAGACCAGTACTTGACTCAGCAGCCTCAGGCAGACTCTCGGGTCATTACAGCCTCACATGACCGGTCCCAGAGACCGCAACATCTGAGCACCCTGCCACCGACCCAGAGTCCAAACAGTTGGACGCTATGGGTAGAGCGCCGCACGCTCCGCTACCTGCGCCATCAGATCCCTGAATTACTTGACCCACATGGTGCAGTTCCAAAATGCCTTGTGGGAACAAGGTCTGGATGCGGCTGAAAAACTGCCGGAAGGTGAGCAGAAGGAGGAGATGCTTCAGCTCCTCTGTAGAGGTTCGGACGTGGGAACCAAGTGCTATGAGCCACGTATGACTGCTGGACTCCTCGCCCCGAGCAGCAGCTTCAGGCGTATGCATCCGGAGACACTCCTGGTTGCGCGTCTCTGGCTTTACCCCGGACGTCCAGAAGAATATCATGGATGCTCCATTCGAGGGAGAAGTCTTGTTTGGTAAGCCCTCAGAGAAGATTATTACCAAACTTCAAGAGGCCGGGAAGGTGGTGAGGTCGGTTCAGGCCATGTACCGACCCAAGCTTAGTTCCTTTCGCAGGAACCAAAGCCGATTTCATGGACGGACGCAGAGGCAACAGTCCCGCCCCGCTCCACAACAGAGGAGCTCCGGCTTTCGCAGAGCCCAGAGGAAACAGCCCGCAGGCCGAAGCCAGCGTACTTCCAAGCCGGCCCAGCCAGCGGGACCCTCAGCCGCCACAGTCTGACTCCTTTCCGGCCCCCGCCCCTCAGGATCAACGGGAAATCATGGTCGGGGGTCGCATTGCGAACTTCCTGCCGGGATGGCAGGCTATAACCACCGACAGGTGGGTTCTGCAGTTGGTCGGAAGAGGCCACTATATAGAATTCGCAGAGAAGCCACCCTCGAGGCCTCCTTTGCTCTCCCGGTATCCGGGTCAGCACAAGTCTCTGATCTGGCAAGAAGTACTCGTGCTCTTGCAAAAGGGAGCGATAGAGTACATCCCGGAGAACCAGAGAGGACAAGGATACTATTCCCACTTCTTCCTGGTTCCAAAGAAAACAGGGGACCTCCGTCCGATTCTGGACCTCAGCGACCTCAACGTGTCGGTCGCCTACAAGAGATTCCGCATGGTGACTCTTCCGGGTCTTATTCCCATGCTGAAGCAAGACACCTTCTTAGCGTCTCTAGACATGCAGGACGCATACCTGCACATCCCTATAGCTCAGGCGCACAAGAGGTTCCTGCGCTTCGAGTTTCTCGACCACCACCTTCAATTCCGAGCCCTTCCATTCGGACTGTCATCCGCACCAGAGTCTTTACCAAATGCATGGCAGTCGTGGCAGTGTCTCTAAGGAGACAGGACCATTATGTGTTCCCGATACCTGGGCGATTGGCTTCTCTGGCGCCTCAGAGGCGTTGTTACGTCGGATCCAGGCACCCAGGTCCTGTTCCGATCTCTGCATCTTAATCAACCACGAAGTATCTCCTGTACCGCTTGCAGAAGCTGCAATTTATAGGCGCAGTACTGGACACTGTTCAGGGAAGAGCTTTTCTTCCAGACGACAGAGCGGAGCGCATCAGATCCCTCATCAGGGAGTTGTTGTCGAACAAGACCGTCCCTGCCAGGTCGGTCCTTCGCTTGCTCGGACACATGGCTGCGGCCATTCCTACCGTCCCTTTCGCAAGGCTCCACATGCGGGTAACTCAGTGGATGCTCAAGGTGCAATGGGATCAAATGCAAGACCACATGCAGCATCCGGTCAGAATCACGAACACCGTGATTGAGACTGGCAGTGGTGGTAAGCACCAGGGTCGCTTCCACGGGTGTCTCCATGAAGGCCGCCTCGAGGTAATCCTCACCACAGACGCCTCAGGTCTGGGATGGGGCACACCTGGACGGGGTGAAGTCCCAGGAAAGTGGACCTCTGGAGGCTCATCTCCATATCAACGTCCTAGAGATGAGGGCGGTCCTTTATGCCCTGCAGGCCTTTCAGTCAGAAATCCCGCCGAGTACTCTCCTGCTTCAGACAGACAACACGGCGGTGATGTATTACCTCAACAAACAAGGAGGCGCACACTCTTACCCCCTTTGCAGGGAGGCCATGAGGGTGTGGGATTGGTTAATCCGACACGGCGCGAATCTGATCACTGTACATGTTCCCGGGGTGGACAACACAATTGCAGACGGCCTGAGTCGCTCCCAGGCCAGAGTCCACGAGTGGGAACTTCTTCAAGAGGTAGCAGAGGATCTGTTTCTTCGATGGGGAACTCCAGAGTTGGACTTGTTCGCATCCCCATCCAACGCAAAACTGCCCAATTTCTGCTCGCTAGATCCAGGGCCTGGTGTTATCTGGCGAGACGCGTTGTCCCTCTCCTGGGCGGACAGATTCCTCTACGCTTTCCCTCCCTTCCCGCTGATCCAGAGAGTTCTTCTCAAACTGCGCAGGGAGCATGCAACAATGATCCTAGTGGTCCCTTTATGGCCCAGACAGATCTGGTTCCCCTTGCTAATTCAGCTATCCCGGGAACCTCCGCTCCCATTGCCGTTCAGCTCCCATCTCTTGTCTCAGGAGGAAGGTTCACTGGTCCACCCGGACTTACGCTCACTGAACCTGCATGCATGGCTCCTGGAGACATAGCCATCTTGCCGCACGGGGTCTCGCAAGAGGTTGCGGAAGTTCTTTCTGCAGCCAGAAAGCCAGCAACGCATGCGACATACGCCATGAAATGGCGCCGTTTTTGTTTATGGTCACGAGCACGCGATTTTTCCCTTTAGGTTGCCCGTGGGAGTGGTGTTGGACTACCTGCTCTCCCTTTTCCGTTCGGGTCTAGCCTCCTCTATCAGGGGATGCCTCTGTGCCATCTCTGCCTACCACCTTCGGTGGGACATCACACAGTGGCACAATTACCGCCTCGGGAATTTTGAGAGGGGTGTTACACCAGGCCACCCATTAGGACCCAGTTCCTCCATGGATTTGCTCTTTGTCCTGGAACAACTCACGCCCCTTCGAGCCTGCCATGGATTATAGCTGCTTCGTCGGGAAAACGCTATTTTGGTTGCTGTTACCTCAGCGAGAAGAATTTCTGAGCTTCACGCCTGTGTGCAAAGAGCCTTATTTAGTTTTCCACCGACAGAGTATCCCTGAGGACTAATCAAAATTTTTGCTTAAGGTGGTCTCTACACTCACCTCAATCAGGATATTGACCTGCCGGTCTACTTCCGAACTACTCCAATAGAGGAGAGGCTCTGTTCCACACCCTGGATGTTCACCGCAGCTTGAGGTATTACCTCAACAGAACTAAACTACTTCGTAGTTCTGAGCAACTTTTCGTGTCCTTTTCTGAAAGGATGATGGGGCATCCTGTGTCCAAACAGTCCCTGTCTCACTGGCTTGTCCAGTGTATTTCATTCTGTTATGATATCAAACAAAAGCCCCTTCCGGGTACAGTCCGGGGTCATTCTACTAGGGGTGTGGCCACCTCCTTTGCAGCACTCCGAAACGTCTCCACTTCTGCCATATGTGCTGCAGCTACTTGGAGCTCTGTGCATACATTTGTCAGGCATTATAGCCTGGACATCGCCTCTCGGCAAAGAGCCGGCTTCGGCTTGGTGGTTCTACAAGGTCTCCTGTCCTAGATTCAGGACCTGGAATGTTTTTCTAGTTTCCTCCTCCCAGAATGTTGGCAGCGTTACTGCTTGGGAATCAGTCCTAATGGTGTAACCTGCTGCAAGAGCTGTGTCTCGAAGTAAGATAGTACAGTTACGTAAGAACTTACCGTAACAGTAGATCTTCGAGAACAGCTCTTGCAGCAGGTACCTTCCCGCCCACCTTCCCCCTTGGAGGAGGCATGGCTTCGCCTTTACTATCAGGGTTTTTCCCTTTGACTTCTGACGGTGGATCCTTGGTCTCCCATTTCGATGTCAGCCTGCGGCCGGAAGTCTCCGGCGGGAGAACTGGGGAATCGGGCGGCACGCCTCTTATGTAATACCACGCCTGACGTGAGGCGGGTCTGTCGCTGGGGTCAGTCCCCGCTGAAGATAGCTAGCCAGAATTTTTCCGTGGGTCCTGACGCCCGCCGGCTTCAGTCCTAATGGTGTAACCTGCTGCAAGAGCTGTTCTTGAAGATCTACTGTTACGGTAAGTTCTTACGTAACTGTACTTTCTTGCGTCCACAGGACCAAGGACACACGCAAGTCAAATCAGCTGTTTGTTTCCTTTGCCCCCAAATCTTTGGGGTTGGCAATTTCTAAACAGTGTCTCTTCAAATGGCTGGCCAACAGCATCCGCTTCTGCTACCAGAAGTACAATAAACCTCTTCCAGGGGAGGTCAGAGGTCACTCTACCAGAGGCATGGCTGCTTCGACAGCGTTCCTTAGGAATGTTTGTGCGGCAGCAACCTGGAGTTTGGTCTATACCTTTATGAAGCACTACAGTCTGGACATTGCCTCTAGGTGTAGGGCCGGGTTTGTCCTCTCTGTCCTGCAGGGCCTACTGTCTTAGGCCGGTCCTGGTCGGTTTTCAGTTGTTTCTCCTCGTTCTCTCTCTCTCTGAGTGACTTGCTTGGGATTCAGTCCTACATGTTACGACCTACTGCAGGAACCCTCTTGAAGTAAGATAGTACAATTACGTAAGAACTTACCGGAACAGTAGATGTTCGAGAGGTTCTTGTAGTAGGTCACACTTTCCCACCCTCTTTCCCTCAGTTTCTGCATTTCTTTCAGATCATTCTGAACTGGCCTCCAGGATTTCATCCTTTTCTCCTATCTCATCCTCCTTTGCTCTCCGGCGGGAGAACTGGAAGGTGGGCACGGGGACCGCCCACTGTATAGGGTCATGCTGACATCCATCACGTGACGGGTGGGCGGTTCCCCGCCAGACATTGCTAGCAAAAGTTTGCCGTGCGGTCCTGACTCCGGGGGGCGCAGTTCTACATGTTATGACCTACTGCAGGAACCTCTCTTGAAGATCTTCTGTTACGGTAAGTTATTACGTAATTGTACTATTCTGCTAAGAATTGAGCTTGTCAGCTTGCAGTTGGTCCATAATCGTCTGTGCATCAGCTGTTCCCTTGAAGTACGGCAACATGTACGCTCCCTCCCCAGTACATTTCACATCCAATTCAATATGTGCCTGCCTTTCAGAGAAATAAGCACCAAGAGGAAGCAAACTGTGCTCACTTTGCAGCAGAAACTGCGGATCTTGATCGGATTGAAAATGGAGAGCAAACAGTGGCACTAGCTGCGAATACGTGGTCGGAAAATCCACTATAAGGGCACTATTAATTAAGAGGATATGATCTCAAACTTAATGTATCCCTGACCAGCGAGGATATGGAGAATTGGATACAGTGTGATAAAATTGAGGAAGATCATGCACATCTTTCCGATGATGCGATTGTAGACACTGTGCAACATCAGCCTGGAGCCACTGACAGCACCGACCAGACAGAAGAGGAGGATTTGGATGATTCGAATTATCCTATACCCAACCCAACAAATGCCGAAGCAGTGAAAGCTTTGACAGGTGTTTACTTTGGTTGGAAAACCAACCCGACTGTGACCCTATGCAGCTCATGTTGCAAGACTTCACTAAAGCTGCAGAAAAGAGTGCAAACCTGCAGCAGTCAACCACGAAGCAGCATTTCTCCTCTGACAAAGTAGAAAAAGTACTGTACTGTACAGTTAAACACCCAGTTTCACCCAAGCACCATCACTATTCCCTGCCCCAAAAATTAAGCACTCTGTCACAGCAGTCCGAATTAAAGTAAGCACAAGCATTAAAAATGTGGAAAAGTGAAAAGTCCAGTGCATCAGTCACATAATGTAACGGATGCCAGCAGCATCGCTCCTATTGGTGGGACGACTGAAACAGACAATCTTGATTAAACAAACTCTCGCTTATCTGAACCAGAAATGTTGCTGCACAGTTCAAATAAACAGGATTCTACTGTAATAAATTTTGTAGCCTGTACAGTAGTAATTTTCATGGGATGTTTAAGCTATTTTTATGTACTGCTTGTTTACATGAAATACACCTACTGCATTTGTAGAAACATTTGTTTCTATTAAAGTCAGTCTTCTTCGAATAGCTCTTTCATCATGCCACACCTATGGAACTGCAAGCTGCTAGGCACTAGAACCACACAGAAACTTTTGCAAGCAGTTCACCAGGAACCACCTACAACGACGTCAGCTGCTACATAAACATGGGCAGCCCCTTTCCCCTCCATTCTTTTCCCACCGTTGACCATGCTCGTTGGACTGCTGACAGAAACGCAGCTGCGATTGCCGCCACTTTTTTTTCTGTGTAGTGAAGCACATTAACAAGTTATTTTCAACGACCTGTATGTTGTTGAAGTTGTTCCAATGTTGTGAACACAGTGAGAAGATTTACATGGACGATTCTTTCGACGTCTGTTGCCTTGGCCTGAACCATAGTGTGCAAGTTTGTTTGATCTGCAGGGGTTTCAACACTGCCACCCCACTCTGCCAAAAAGGGGCCCTAGAGAAGCACCTATTAAAGCAACAGGTAGCCCCCATGGAGAAGGAGCTCCTGCAGAAGAGCACCATCGTGTCGTTGGCCCACTCTTCCGGGTCCAGGTCCTCGAAAGCTTGGGAAAAGTCATCCAGGAGCCATAAGCACAAGTACTGGGAGAAGGAGAAAACCACCCTGGTGTATTTAGGTTGCCCCTCTGCACAGCGGGTACAACCTCCACTGTACCGTTGACCGTCCCGGTGGCAGTTCTGCCCCCGACCCTTGACACAACTCCTAGGTTGGGACATGGTGCTGGCGCTACTAGGGCCTAGTACGTTGAGCAGGCTGACTACTATTTAGAATGCAATCCCAATTTAATAATGCAGGATGAAGAGGAGGAACCTAAGACTATGCTGAAAGTCCCTATGAGAGGGGCACCAGCTCTGCTGTGTCCACCTTCATTGAGGACTCAGTAGTTCATACTCCAAGGTTCCCACCAGAGGACCCAACTTTCCTCACCATGATGCTGCAGTTACAGGCTGTGATGGGTTTTAATTTAGAGGAGCAGGATACCACTGAGAAAAGTAGATTCCTTGGAATTGCCTGATTCCCCCTTGTGGTCACCTCTTCTCCCTGTTCTAGAGTATATCACCTTTGCTGCCTGGTATAGGCCGAATGCCATTCCAGCCATGCCAAGAAAATTTGACAAAATGTATATGGCTCCTTCAGGGAAACCCTTTTTTTGGCCACCCAGCCTGAGGCAGACTCTGGTCATTAATGCTGCCCGTGATAGGTCAAGAGTACTGAAATACCTGAGCTCCCTCCTTCCTGATGAAGAATCCAGGAGGTCGAATGTGCTAGGCAAGAGGACGTTTGTCTCAGCCTTCCTGGGCCTTGAAATTGATAACTATCAGGCCCACATGGTTAAGTACCAGAGCACTCTCTGGAGAAAGGCCAGGGCAACTGCACAAGCCTTACCAGAGGGTACCCCCAAATGGGAGCTCCTCAAGGCTCTCACAGCTGGGACGGATGAATGAAAACACCGGTTCTGCATGGCTTTTGATGTTTCCAATGCTTCTGCCAGGGCTACTGCCTCTGGCATCTGTCTAATAGGTACTCCTTGTTCAAGGTGACAGAGTTTGTGAATGATGTATAACAGTCCATTCTTAATGCCCCATTTAGAGGACATAAACTATTTGGCTTTGATGTCAGGATAGTCTTTCTAATCTTCAAGCCTCAGGCAGGATCCTGAAGTCGGTACACTCCTACCATACCCAACCAGGCGGTAGGCAGAGGGTACCTTTTCTCCCAGCTGGTGCTAGCCACCAGACAGCAAGCTAAGGGTAAGGGAGCATGAGCCTTGCCCACCCCAGGCACCACTCCAGGTTCACACTCTAAAGCCTCTTGATGCGATGGCACAACAGGAGCCACCACAGCCAGCTCTACCTGACTCCTTGTACACCCAGCAACCACCATTACCTCCAGGGGTGGTTGTAGGGGGTCATCTCTCCCTTCATTTGACTCAGTGGAAGGAGGTGGCATCAGATGTCTGGGTCATGGAAGTCCTAACACAAGGTCATACTCTGGAGCTTTTGTAAACACCTCCAGATGATCCATCAGTGCCAACTCACTATCCTCCAGACCACATTCCTCTACTGTTGGAGGAAGGTCAGAATTTGCTTCAGAAGAAGGCCATACAGCATGTGCCCTTAGAACAGAGAAGCACAGGGTTCTTCTCTACTTCCTAATTCCAAAATGGACGGGAGACCTGTGGCCTATTCTCGGACTCTGGAACCTGAACATTTTCGTAGCGTGCAAACAGTTCCGTTCCTTCAGAGTCAAGTGCTTCAGGTCCAGACAGTCCTCGAAGTCCCAGGACAAGGCCAGCAAGAAACACAAATATGGGGGGCAAGGACCAGGATAGGCCCCTGTTGTCCTGCCGCTCGTGGTCTCCCCACCATTCTTGACCGCGGAAGGGGTCCTCTGGGGGCAACTATTGCACACGCCCTCTCCGCCACGGGGCTGTTGACGGCATTGCATACTGCCACATCAGGTCGGGCTCAACCCCTGCTGCTCAGGCTTTTATTTACTATGGGCACACAGCATGGTGGCTCGGCTGGCATGTCTTCTGGTGTGGATTTAGCGGAATCCGGGCTCCCCTTTGACTGCTGCTTACTACCCCTGCGTTGGTCTCCTCTTTAGGGTCTGCCGCCCATCCTTGAAGCTTGGAGTTGGTTCTGCAGGACACCTGGACCTCCCCAGGGCCGAGCCTTCCACCACTTTAGCCAGCCTGAGCTACTCCTTACCCAGCACCTGTGGGACCTTTGCAGGATGCCTTGACCGGCACCTGTTGGGCCCACACTGGCCTTGCCTCAGCCGGCACCAGTCGGGCCTCAGCCCGTGTTCCCTCCGCTGATGTCCGTTGGGCCTACGACGATCTAACCCTTGCCGGCACCGGTCGGGCCTACGCAAGTCTATCCAGCCTGCGGCTGTGGGGCCTGTGACGGGTTATCCTCAGCTGGCACCCGCTGGCCATGTGCCTGCCTGTCTGATGCCTGTCACTATAGATTTGCATGGCCTACTAATGACCATCTGGGGCTTTATGTGGTCACAGGTTTCCCCTCCTCATGACACAGTACTTCCCGCTCCCCAGGGACCTTCTCCAGGGCCATCTTCTGTGGTGCTTCCTTGGCCCGGCCCAGCTAGGCGCAGTTCACCCCTGCACCTCCACAGACTAGTGGGTTGGTATTGTTCAGACCTGCGTTTGGCTGAGGGCGGCGGCTTGCCCACCCCTCCATGGGCTCCTCTGAAGGTCACAGGAACCCCCAAGTATGTCCCCAAATCCCCTCAGACCCCTCCTTCACGGCTGTCATGCGAAATATTCAGGAGGCTATGGGTTTTGAGACAGAGGAACAGGACCCAAAGCGGCACCGGTTCGCTGCCTACCTTTGCCAGCTGGCGACTTCTCAGTTGGTGGTCCTTCCTCTCATAGATACTTACAAGGATGCAACCATGGCCAAGTGGTGTTGACCCAGTCTGGTCCCGGCCATGTCCAGGAAGGCCGGTAGGCTGTACCATGTCCCGGCAAGGAAACAGTTTCTCGGGGAGCAGGTGCAGGTGGACTCCGTGGTGCTAAATGCTGCTTAGGACCACACTAAACTACCTAATGATCTGAGTTCCATGCCACCTGTCAAGGAGTCACATCGGTTGGACCTTCTGTGCAAGCAGACGTTTGCCTCCACCACCCTGGCAGTCCGCACCTTCAATTACTTGGCGCACAAGCTCCAGTACCAAAATGCCCTGTGGGACCAGACCAGGGAAGCCATCCAATCCCTACCCAATGACCTTGCCAAGCAGCGTGCCGTGGATTCCCTTAAGGCAGCCTCTGATGTCAGCCTGGGTGGCAGAGGCCAACATATGTATGCGCCAGCACTCTTGGCTTCAGGTGTCTGGATTCGCCCAAGACGTCCAACAGTCCACTGTGACCGCCCCATTTAGAGGGCACAAGTTGCTTGGCAGAGAAGTCTAAGCGATCCTCACCACCCTCCAGGTGTCAGGACACACTCTGAGGCCTGTACATTCTATGTATCGCACACAGCACAAGTCTGGGCAGCGGGTGCCTTTTTGTCGGGCTACCCATAGGCAAGCCCACATGCCTGCCAAGCCTCTGGGAAAGCGGAGGGTGGCAGTGTCTGCCCTGCCCACCTCCTCCACCAGTTAAAGCTCTTGAGCAGGTCCTGCAGTTCCTCCCCTTTCCTGATTCCTTGCCAGACCGCCTCGCTCCAGACACGCAGGAGGTGGTCGTAGGGATTCACATCTCCCTCCATCTGGACAGGTGGTGGGAAATAACTTCAGACAGTTGGGTGCTGCAGCTCGTAGAGCATGGCCACTCTCTGGAACTTCTGGAGTGACCTCAAGACAAACCCTCAGTTCTGTCCTTCTACCCTCCTGGTCACGTCCTTCTCATCTGGAAAGACATCAGTGCCCTGCTTCACAAAAGAGCTATAGAACCCGTTCTGCAGTCCCAGCAAGGAAAGGGTTTTACTCTCATTTCGTCTTGGTACCCAAATGTACAGGGGACATCCAGTCCATTCTAAATCTCGGTGAGCTGAACCTGTCAGTCCAATAAAAGTAGATCAGGAAGGTCACCCTTCAGGGTCTGCTGCCCCTGTTACACCAGGGTACTGGATTTACCTCTAGACATGCAGGATGCCTATCTGTATATCAAGGTATGCGCCTTTCACAGGCACTTCCTCAGATTTCTTTTCCAGGGAGCCCATTTCCAGTTCAGGGCTCTGCCATTTGGCTTATCGTCAGCTCCCCCAGGTGTTTACAAGTGCTTGGCAGTGGTGGCAGCTGCCCTCAGACGGCAAGGGTTCTGTGTGTTTCTGTCACCTGGTGTGGGTAAAGGATAACAGTTTCAGGCAGAGCACAAATCAGGTGCATAAAAAAACGCATGGTTGCATTTATCATTTTATTTTTATCAAGTAAAATGTACAGAAAGCAAAATGGTAAGTCAGACAACTGCTTAGCTTCAACAGTTTAAGGCTTTTCTTCAGCCTAACAGTGTGAAAGCACACATTACTAGGAGGTTTTCACCTTCTTTAGTCAATATTCAACTGACCTTCCTATCTATCCTCTCTCATCACTGAGGTAGGGTTTTTTACAAGCTCACTAGAAGCTGGAAATGTTTCCACTGCCTTCTGATTAACAGCAGACGTAACATAAATCTAGCCAGTAGGGGCCACTGTTGCTCCATAGAGAACAGTTATTTGGCAGCCACCTGGAGCACAGAAGAACTTGTTTACAACATTGGAAAGGTCAGAGCAGAGGTCAGAACATTCTGTGCTCTTCTAAACTCTCCTGCAGGGTCAGATTACCTCATGCTGTCTGCTGTAACATACATCTTAGAAGGGGGCTGCTAACATCTACAAAAAACAGACACAAACTTTTGTTATTCTCTTACAACTACCGTCTTAGTTTTGTTATAGCCAGACGAACAGCATACTGGACATTATACAAAACATATAAACTGCTTGGGGAAGGGGTTTCGATTTATCCCATGGGTGTCCACTATGATAGGGGTCACCCTGTCACAGTTTCCTTACCTGGATGACTTGCTGCTAGCAGCGCTGTCCAGGGAGTGTCTGCTCCAAACCCTGATTCATACCTGCCACCTGTTTCAGGATTTGGGGGTCACGGTCATTCTGTCCAAGTAGCTTCTGACCCCTGCCAGCAACTTCTCTACATTGGGGTGGTGTTGGATAAGACTCTGGGGATGCCCTTTCTACCCCAAGACAGGGAGGAGCTCCTGATGGATCAAGCCTGTCAACTCTACTCCAGTCGTCCTGTCACAGCCCGGGTCTTTTTGCGCCTCCTGGGACTCGACTACAGCCATTACTACAGTCCCCTAGTCAGGCTCCATATGAGGATCCCTCAGTCCAGAGGGACCAGCATACAGATGACCTGGAGCAGCCAGTCCTGGTCTCAGATCCTGCAAGAAGGTGCTGTTGTGGCTAGAGCCCAGCAACCTCCTGAGAGAGTGCCATTCTTTGTTCCACCTCTGAAGCAAATCCTTACAACAGATGCCTCGGTCTCAGCTGGGTCCACCGGGTGCCCACCAGACTCAAGGGACGTGGTCCACGGTGGAGGTGGCACTCCACAAAAACATCTTGGAGATGTATGCAGTTCTGTATGCCTTGCAGGCCTTCCAGACTCTGGTCTTCCCGGGCCCACTGCTGATTCAAACTGACAGCTCCAGCGTGGTTCAGTACATCATCAAACAAGGAAGGACTCATTCTTGCCCTCTGTCAGGAAGCGATGAGCGTTTAGTATTGGGCCATAGGTCACAGCCTGGAACTCTCAGCCGTCAGTGATCCCAGCAACCAAAACGTCTTGGCAGATAGCCTAAGCTAGTCTCAGTCATGGGCTCACGAGTGGGAACTCCTGACCTCCATGGTGGAAGATCTGTTAGACTGGTGGGGTCGCTCAGAGTTGTACCTGTTCAAACAACATGAAGTCTTGCTGTATTCTGATATATGCAGTTAGCCCCAGCACTTGAACTGCCCCGGAGATGAAAGCGTTAACTTTGTGCAGAAGCATAGAACGCTGAGGTTGAGTTTGGATTTCAAACCTTTGTCTGTGGTGCTTCAGAGTGTAACTGCCAGATTCTTTACTCTGCCTAACTGTGAAGTCGCTCCAGAGATTGCTCTTTCACTCGGTTCGGTAAAGTTTCTTAAAGTGTTGGTTTTCACTGATTTCTTATTTTTTCAGTTTCAAGTCTCTGTCTACGGTACAGTAAGTGTGTAGATAGGTAGTGGACTTTTTTCTTTGTCTTTATTACTGTAGAAATTGTAATTCTTTGGTTCCCTAGCGGTTGGTCCAGTTGGGAACCGACTGTTTCTGTTTAAATTTAAATTCTGGGAATTTACAAGTGGTGTGCCGGTTCCGATCGGTTACAAAAAAAAAAAAAAAAAAACTGACTTTTACTGGTTTCTTTCCACAGCCTGTAACACGGTTGGCTACCAATCGGAGAGTATTACCTGGCGTAAAAACTATTAAGGGTAATTTTGTTAGTCTGGCTATGTCTGAGAAACCCATGAAGAAAACCAGGCCCACTGGGTTTCAACAGGGGAGGGTGGGCAGAGGGTGACTGTGAAAAGGCAGAGATACTAAACAAATATTTTTGCTCAGTATTTACAAAGGAAGTGGGGGAAGTACCTAAAACAAACAGTAGAAACACTCTGGATACAGAAAATGATACCAGCCCATTTACAGAAGAAAGGGTTCTGAAATAACTCTTAAAACTGAAGGTGGACAAAGCAATGGGGCCTGATGGGATTCATCCCAGAATTCTAAAAGAATTAATAGTAGAACTAGTGACACCACTGACTACCCTCTTTAACAAATCATGGGAGGATGGGGTGGTACCAGAGGACTGGAGAAGGGCAGATGTGATTCCCTTCACAAAAGTGGGAGCAAGGCAGAAGCAGAAAACTACAGACCTGTTAGTTTAACCTCGGTGGTAGGGAAAATGATGGAATCACTTCTAAAGGAAAGAATTGTTGAGTATCTAGAGACCAGAGGGACTCTGGACCCAAGGCAGCATGGATTCACAGCGGAAGGTCATGCCAGACAAATCTGATAGATTTCTTTGACTGGGTGACCAAAGTAGTAGATCAGGAGGGGCTGTGGACATGGCCTACCTAGACTTTAGCAAGGCATTTGACACAGTCCCACACAAAAGATTAATATACAAGTTAGCCAGCCTGGGAGTGGGTCCCAGGATGACAGCCTAGGTAAAAGAATTGGCTGGAGAATAGGACACAGAGGTAATAGTAAATGGAGTCCACTCTAAAGAAATGGGGGTTACTAGTGGGTACCTCAGGGTTCAGTATTAGGACGGTCTCTCAATGTCTTTATAGCTACATTGCAGAGGGACTGGAAGGAAAAGTATGTCTGTTTGCAGATGACACAAAGATCTGCAACAGAGTTGATGCACAAGGTGGGTGGAAAGGATGAGAAGGGACTTGGCAAGGTTAGAGGAATGGTCAAATGTATGGCAGCTTAGATTCAATGCTAAGTGCAAGGTAATGCACCTGGGAACAAAACCCAGGGAAGAGTACACAGTGGGGTGAGATACTAACACAAAATGGAAAGGGACCTGGGGTAGTCGATCAGATGACCTAAAGGTGGGCAAGCAATGTGAGAGGGCAGCAAGGAGGGTTGGGGAATACTGGGATGCATAGAGAGAGCATCACCAGTAGAAAACAGGAAGTTATTATCCTCTGTACAGACAGTTGGTGAGACCCCATCTGGAGTACTGCGTGCAGTTCTGGAGACCCAATCTCCGCAAAGACATAGACAGGATGGAGGCTGTCCAGAGGAGGGCAACTAAAATGGTGCAGGGTCTGCACTGGAAGACATATGAAGAGAGACCTGAGGAGCTGAATATGTATAGCCTCGAGGAAAGGGGGGGACATGATAGAAACTTTCAAGTACCTCAAGGAATCAACAAAGTCCAAGAGGGTAGCATCTTTCAAAAAAAGAGGTGTGCAAGAACAAGGGGCACAATTTGAAGATAGAAGGGGGCAGCTCTAGAGGTAATTTAATAAAGTATTTTTCACAGAGAGGGTTGTGGATGCATGGAACGGCTTCTCCGGAGGAGGTTGTGAGTCAAAAACTGGTGGAATTCAAGCATGCATGGGACAGTCATAAGGCAATTCTAGGGGTGGGGGTAGGAAGAAGTAGGCTGCTGGTTAACTAGGATCTGCAGCTTATCCATTAGGTAGGGAAATGGGCAGACTGCGGGGCCAAGCGGTCCTTATCTGCCAAAATCTATGTTTCTATGTAACACTGTAGTGAGTGTGGGGAAGCTTTTGCCAAGGCTGATCCTCACCATTTGTGTTTGTCTGGGGTTTGACCACCCCAAAACAGACTGCCAGATAGAAGAATTTTCCCAAAGCCACTATGGATAAGAGATTGAGTAGGCTAAAGGAAAGGGAGGCTGAGAAGTCCGCTGACCCGGATGGCCAGCCCGGTTCAGTTGTGACTGAACCTGAGGAGGTTCCCACTGACCTGGGTGATGCCTCCTCTGGCAGAAGGAGATCCGACTTGGAGGGGTCGGTTCTGGTGAAAAGAAAAAGGAAATCAGCTGGTTCAGATCCAGAACCGCGTACTGCAACCGCTGATGAGATGGCCAAAGCGATAAGCATTGTTCAGTCGCTTCGACCAGTTCCATCCAAACCGGCACCGTCTGTTAGGCAGTCGGTTAGGTCGGATCCCATTCCATCGTATCATGATCGGATGCCTATTATGAATTGGAGTGGGAAGGGGACGAAGACTTCCCTGAACAAAATGATGATAATTATTTAGAAGGTCTGGATGTGCCCATTGAACCGGGCATCTCCCCAGACAGACACTCCAATGTCTCCCCTCTCAGGCTTCGAGTCCCCTTCCCACTATTTGTTCTACAAAAAGGTGGCTGAAACCCTACAGCTTCCCATGGTAGAAGCTGCAGAAGAGGAAGAGGAGCCTGATTTTTTTTTTTTGAGATGATGGACATCCCAGAGTCTAAAAGGTTGTCTGTTCCCCTCCACAGATCTTTGGGGAAACAAAGAAGATTCTTCAGACACATAGAAACGTAGAATTTGACAGCAGATGAGGACTGCTTGGCCCACCTAGTCTGCCCATTTTCCTACCTAACAGATAAGCTGCAGATGTTAGTTAACCAACAGCTTACTTCCAAACTCTTTACCTCCAGTGGACAAGATAATGGACAGGAGGTACATGTTATCGGGCTCAGGTACAGAGTTTTTGTACAGTTATTGCAGCCATGTTGGGGTAGTGCAGGCTGCAGTCTGTGACAGGGCTAACATACCTTTGGCTTCACACCCCCAGATAAATACTCCAGGAAGGTGGATGCCATGGCCAAAAAACAGTATTTGGGATCCTCCTTGGGACTCGGGCAGGCGCATTATATGGCCTATGCAGACAGGTACCAGAAGTCCAGATGGGATACTGTTCTGGAACTGGCCAAACAGGCTCCCCACCCCACCCCACCCCAAGCTGGCCAAAGAGCTGGAGGAGGTGGCTGCTGATGGGATTGAGGTGTCCAAAGTACAATTCCATGCTGCTGTGGACTCAAATGATGTGGCATCACAAGTCATGGCTACATCTGTGTCTCTTAGAAGATTTGCTTGGCTCAGATGTACTAGCCTTTCATAGGACACCCAGGCTAAGGCCATGGATTTCCCTGTAGTGGGTAACTCTCTTTGGGGAGCAGACAGAGGCGAGGCGTACATGAAAAAAATGGATGAATGCAGAACTACTTGCAGGAGTGCTCAGGCCAAGGAAAGGCAGGTCACTCCTCAGAGGCAGCAGTGCAGGGGCAGGCCTTTTCACAGGACTTTCTACCAAGCTCAGGCCTCCTATTCCTTCCCACAAAGGGGGTTCTTCCGAAGGAGGGGCAGGAGGGAGATGAGCAGGGCTGCATCCTCGTCCCAGTCTAAGGCTTCTGCCAAGCAGACACCCTGATGTGTCAGCCCGAGTAGACTCTGCAATTCTAGTAGGAGGCAGGCTGGCTTACTACTTTCAGGCCTGGAAGTCTGTTACCTCAGACAAGTGGGTTTTGGAGGTAGTGAGCCAGGTACTGGCCCTCGGTTTCAAAAAGTTTCCAAAAATGAGGGTCAGGTCTTTTCTACCTGCAAACATCTCTGAAACCATTGCTTTAGAAGCAGAGGTTTCCTCTTTGCTGGCTCTCAAAGCCATAGACAGAGTTCCTACTCTACACAGGGGCAAGGGTCTGTACTCAGATATTTCCTTACCTCAAAAGACGGGAGTGGTGACCCATTCTAGCCTTAAGGTATTTGAACAAGCACATCTTAAAACCAAAGTTCAAAATGGTGACTCTGGGAGTAATTCTTCCCCCTCTAAGGCCAGGAGACTGGTTAGCTTTCCTGGATCTCAAGGATGCCTATTTCCATATTCCCATCAGGTGCTCCCACAGAAAGTACCTCAGGTTCGGAGTTGCCTTCAGTCCATTATCAGTGCAGATCTATGCCTTTTGGCCCAACATCAGCTCCAAGGGTGTTTACTAGTGCCTTGTAGTAGTAGTGGCCTTCCTCAGAAGGCAGGGCATTTTGTATTTCCATACCTGATGACTGGCTCATTGTAGGACAGTCTTCTGACCAAGTCAAGTCAACTATAAAGGTCACTCCGGATCTGCTCAGTTCCCTTGGGTTCCTTCTCAACCGGCCAAAGTCAGTTCTCGAACCAGTACAACTTCTCACTTTCCTAGGGATAGAGTTAGATACTGTTCAAGCAAAGGCCTTTCTCCCACTTGCAAGAGTTCAGGCCCTTACAGATCTCGCCTCCTCTTTTCATCCTCTGGTTTTTTGTCCAGCAAGACATTTTCTTCAGCTTTTAGGCCACATGGCAGCTTCCACTGCAGTGGTGAAAAGGACCAGGTTCCAGATGGAGGACATTCAATTCCACCAAGGCCCTTTTGGTATCAGAAGAATGATTCACTTACCAAGCTGATTCTAGTGACTCACTCTGGTCCAAGCCTCCAGTGGTGGCTGGACCAAGGCGATGTCGGGCAGGTGACCCATTTCTCAGGCAAACTCCTTCAGTGGTCCTCACCACAGATGCTTTTCTCCTGGGCTGGGGAGCCCACCTGGGAGCCCTCACTTCACAGGGGGTCTGGTCCCCAGAAGTCTCCTTCATATCAGTCTTCTGGAACTCAGGGCAGTATTCTTGGCCCTTCAATTTTTCTTGGACTCTGTGAGGAACAAGGTGATTTAGGTCAGGATGACACCACCACTATGTGGTACATAAACAAGCAAGGGGGCACTCTGTCTACAGCCTTGTGCACTGAGGCCATGAGAGTATGGTCTCTGGCCTACTCCCTACAAACTTCCCTAATAGCAGTCCACCTCCCAGGGAAGGACAGTGTTCTAGCAGATGGTCTGAGCAGAATCTCACAAGGTCGTCACGAATGGACCTCGGATCCTCTCATCCTGAAAGTAATTTTCACTAGGTGGGGCACTCCAGAGATGGATCTCATCACAGCCCCAGACACTCAACTTCCCCAGTTCTGCTGCAGACCTCCAGTCCCGGGGACTGTTCCCCTGGATGCTCTGATATTGGATTGGAAAGGCAAGTTCCTTTATGCCTTTCCTCTCTTTCCCCTGTTGTTCAGGGTTCTAATAAAGATTAGGTCACAACCCTGCACAGTGATTCTAGTTGCTCCAGACTGGGCCAGATAACCTTGGTATCCTCTGTTGTTGTCCTTAGCAGTCTCTTCCCCTGTATCTTCCAAGAGACACAATCTTTTAACCTCTTCTCAAGGGAGGATCTGGTACCCCAATCTCCAGTCTCAAGACCTGGCTCTTGAAGAGTTAGAATACGCAGGCCTGCATCTTTCTCGAGGAGTTTTAGACATCATACTAACATACTAAAATGCCAGCAGAATAGGCCTAACGGTTTCGTGTTCGTCGCTTGGTCAGTCCCAACCTGGGTGCTGGACTTTGCTGTCCCCTCGCCTCTCTGGCTTCTCCCTTCCCAGTTCCGGGATATTCTTGCTGCATTGGATTTTGCTTCCAGAACCCTTCCCTGTACCTGTCCCACCCTCTTGAACCCCTCCACTGTCTCTGCCTCCACCAGCCCCTAGGCAGTGCATTCCATGGCTCCACCACCCTCTCAGTGAAGTAGCACCTCCTTTCTCCCTGAATCTTCGCCTCCAGCTTCCAGCCATGCCCTCTAGTGGCCCCTTCTCCTTCCTTCAAGCACCCCGACTGTTCCTCCCCTATTTACCCTCTTCATGTACCTAAAGACCCCATCATGTCCCCGCCGGTCCCTTCTCTCTTCCAATGTGTACATATTTGCTCTTCGAGCCTCTCCTCATAGGTCCTGTCCCCAAGCCCCAAATCATTTTGGTTGCCCTCCTCTGACCCTTCCAGGAGGTTAATGTCCCGCTTTAAGTGTGGTTCCAAACTGCACGCAGTACTAGCTGCGGCTCACCAAGTAGTTATACAGAGGGAGTATCACTTCCTTCTGGAGGTGATCCCCTGAAGGTGCATCCCAGCATCCTGTTGGCCTTGGCTGCTGCCCTCCTCAAGTCTGAGTTGTTCATCTTGACATCACCACCACCCCAGGTCCCTCTCAGCCATCGAGACTTGTAGCATTCCCCAGGGTGTACACTTGACCTGGGTTTCTGGCCCCCAGGTGGAGTACCTTGCATTTCCCTGCATTGAACCTCAGCTTCCACTTTCTAGACCATCTTTCCAGAGCCTCCAGGTCCCCCTGTAGGGCCATCCTCCCCATCCACCACCGCCCCCAGTTTCGAGTCATCTGCAAAGAGACTCATCTCACTCCTGATTCCTGTCCTTATGTCTGATATGTAGGCGTTGAACAGAAGGGGCCCAAGGACTGATCCCTGTGGGACCCCACTAATGACCCTCCTTGGGGATGAGACTATCCCTCCAACTACGACCCTCTGGGTCCGGGTCCTGGAGCCAATTGCCTATCCATCTGATCATCTGGTTCCCCACCCCCATTTCTCCCAGCTTATCCAACAGGCCCACGTGAGGAACAGAGTCAAATGCCTTGCTGAAGTCTAGAAAGAGGACATCCACTGGTCTACCCAGGTCCAAGGCACTTGTCACCCAGTCATAGAACTCCACCAGGTTTGTCTGACATGATTTCCGGGATGAATCCATGTGTCTCATCGTCCAGGCACCCTGACTTATCCAGGTCCCCCCAGCCTCTCCTTGACAATGCCTTCCATCACCTTGCTCCACCATCGAGGTCAGGCTGACAGGCCTGTAGTTCCCTGCCACCTCCCCGATCCCCCCCTTGTGATAGGCACTATATGCGCCACCTTCCAGTCTTGGGCACCCACCCTGTCCTCAGAGAGATGGTGAAAAGCTCTGCCAGGGGTTTTGCCAGGACATCTGCAAGTTCCTTCAGCACTCTGGGATGTAATTTATCCGCCCCAGTGCTTTCTCCGCCTTAAGGGAGCTGAGGGCTCCTCACTCTCTGCTGTGATTTCCACTCGTACCCCTTCTCCTGCTTAGCCCTCCCCCACCTGCCAGTGATGCCTCCCTCCCCAGACCTGCCGATCGGTAAGGGTCCCCTCCTCAGTATCTCTGTCTCCTCCCATGTATGATGCAGCACCCCATTTTCCTGGTGAAACTGAGGTGAAGTACTCATTTAGTACCTCAGCCTGCTCCCCGGGTCTTGTGCCCATCTCTCCCTGATTTAATCCTGCTAATCTGCCCTTCACCCTTCGCTTTTCCCCAATGTATCTAAAGAACCCTTGTTCTCTCCTAATTTCCTGGCCAGGTTCTGCTTCTTCCTTGCCTTAGCCGCCTCACCACTCTAGTGGCCCTCTAGCCATCAGCTCAGTACTCTCTATCCCTTTCACTCCTTGAGCACTTGAATTGCTTATAGGCTGTTTTCTTTCCCGCACCACCTCCTGGACCTCCCTGGTCCACCAACAGGGTTTTTGGGCCCCACCGCATTTTGCCTTACTTTTGCATGTGCTGGTAGCATCCTGCACCCTCTCCTGATGATTTCCCACCTACTATCAGCTCCATGTCTGACCCAATCCCATCCAAATGCTCCTTAAGGATCCTTCCCATTTCCAAAATCCACCCCTGAAGTCGGTTACTTCCGCCTTTGTGCAGCCTTTCTACCCTTCTAGGTCCAGGCAGAACCAGACCGTGTATGGTCACTCCCACCAATGGGTCCCTTACCTCCAGGCTCCCAATCTGGTCACTGTCTGCCAGGACCACATCCAGTACCCGTGTTCTCCTGGTCGGGTTCCCTCACCTGCTGAGTTAGGAACGCGCTTGAAAGACATCCAACAACCTCTGTTCCCTGGTCACAGAGGATGTCATAGTCTCCCAGTCTGTTCCTGGCATGTTTAAGTCCCCAACACCCACCATTCCTCTGCCCAGTCTGCAGTGTCTCCAACATCTGCCACCAGACTGTCCTCCAGCTCCTCCGCCAGGGCAGGGGTCTATACACCACTCCTATTTTTACCCTCTTGCCCCCTTGTTATCACAGACCCATCGCCTCCACGGTTCCCTCCGCCTCCTCTACCCCCTATGCAATGCAGTTTTGACTATCATTGCTACCCCTCCTCCCTTCCCTCCCCTGTCCTTCCTGAACATAGTGTATCCCTCCAGGTTCAGGTCCCAGTCATGTCTTGCAGTGGCCCAAGTCTCAGTGACCGCTGCCACATCCACTGCCCCTCAGTTAGCATCGCCTGGAGCTCAGGCATTTTATTGCCCAAGCTCCTGGCATTTAGCAGACTACCTTCCACCCTTTCCTATAGTTCCATTTCCTGCTTTGTGTTCCCATGAGGATTCTGTTTTCCCTGGTCTGCATTTTGCCAGTTGGCCTTTCCCTGCAATCCTCCTGGTCCCCAGGGGTGTGGAGACAGAGTCCTCCTTTATCGGCACCCCTTGACAGCCTTTTTCTCCCATCCCACCCCTTCACAAGTTTAAACCCCACTTTTCACCAATGAACCTCTATTTTCAACTTATGATTCCTCCTCCAAATTGAGATGTAGTCTATCTCTAGCATACAGCTCCTTATCCTCCCAGGTCTCCCCAATTCCCCATCAACCCATACCTCTGGCCTCACACCACCCCTGAGCCACTGGTTTATCTCCCTAATTTTCCTTTTGTGTTCCCCACTAGCCCTTGGCACTGGCAGGATTTCCGAAGGAAAACTGTGCATCCTGTGTCATGACAGACCCTGAGCGAGCTCCTGAATCTTGCCTGTATCTCTAGCTCGCTATTTCCCTCAATGTCATTTGTACCCAGGTGGACCAGTATGTCTGGGAACCCCACAATCCTTTGCCAGCTGATATACCTCGTGCTTAGCCCTGTGCAATCGTTAGTCCAGGGAAGCATCTTGTTCTAACCACCAGGCTTCTCCTCCCTATCCCATTTGATACCCTGATCATAGAATCTCCAGCAGGAGCACTCTGACCACTCCTTCCTCCATTCCCCCTTCCATGTCCCTCATCCTTTCTACAGGCCCTCCACCCAGCCGGCTCCGTGTTCCTGCTCCTTTCTGGGTGCCACATACCCCTCCTTATTTACCATGGCCACCCCTCTCCTCCAATCCTATGCCTCTCCTCCTCCTGAGTATCCTTCTGTGCCTTGCTAATTTCCCCTCACTGCTGCAACTGGTCCTTCTCCCCCATCTGCTAAACTAGCCTGGCTCATCCTCCCTTCCTTCCTTCCTGTCTCCATTTAGTTCCTCCTTGCTAGTCGTGCTCCCTGGCCTAAACCCATCCTCGAGGGTTCTAGGAACCTTCTACCAGGAAACTGTATCACTCCAAATGGAAAGATTCAGCATTTGGTGTTCACAGGAATATTTTGCCAGAAGCTGTGGGTATTGCATGATCTTAGATTACCTGGTTCACCTTAATGGCTTAGGCCTTCGCCAGCCACTTTAAAGTTCATCTTGCAGCTTATCTCTGCATACCTGTCAGCGGGAAGGGCTCTTCCCTGGCATCTCATCCTGTTTTCAGTAAGTTCTTCAAAGGTCTGGTTCATTTCAGCCCTCCCTTTAGAGAGCCTACTGCTGCTTGGGATTTGAATGTCTGCATTGCTCAGTTTATGCAGCCACCCTTTGAACCTCTGGCTTCGACTGAGCTTAAGTACTTGAACTGGAAAACTGTGTTCCTGGTAGCTATTACTTCTGCCAGGCGGATAAGTGAATTACAGGCCATTAGTTGAACCTGACTTTATCTTCTTCCATAGGGATAAGGTGGTCCTGAGAACCAATAGGAGGTTCTTACCCAGGGTGGTCTCAGACTTCCACCTAAATCAGTCCATGTCTCTTCCTGTTTTTTCACTGATCATTCCTCTTCAGGAGAAAGGAGGTTGCACAGTTCGGATGTTAAAAGGGCACTTAGCTGTTACATAGAGCATACTAAGGCACATAGGAATGACTGTCTTCAGTTGTTTCTTACTTATGGTGAAGTGGGAAAAGGTAGGCCTGCTACTAAACGAACTATTGCCAGGTGGATTGTAGCTTGTATACAATTGTGTTATGCCAAGCTAGGTAAAACACCTCCCTCAGGCCTGAGGGCCCACTCGACTAGGGGTACAGCCACTTCTCTGGCTGCTGCCAGGGATATACCTTTACTAGAGATATACAAAGCAGCCACCTGGAAAACAGTCCATACATTCACCAAGCATTACTCTGTGGATATCCAGGCTAGGAGCGATGCTAGGTTTGGTATAGCAGTACTGCAGAGCCTATTCCCAAAATAGGTTCGGTACCCTCATGTTTGAAGAAAAAATTACTCACCTTAGTAATTGTTTCTTCTAATGTAGTCTTGCTGTATTCTGACCTCCCCCACACCTCCCTCTCAGAACCTAGTTTTGGGGTGTAGGCTGTAGCACAGTGTTGCACCTCAGGGTTATACCTTGCACCCCTCTCTTTAGAAGTGGGGTTGTTCTGTTTTAAATTTATATATTGTATATCTTGTTCACTACCTGGTTTTTTTATCTTGGGTTCTTGACTTGAGTCTTTGGGACCCAAATATTTCTTTTAGTATTTTTGTTACAATTTCCACACTGGAAGTAGTAGTTAGTTGCTCATAAGAATCTGAGTTACCTCTGAGCACCACAGACTGAGGTTTGAAATCCGAGCTCAAGCTCAATGTTCTATGCTTCTGCATAGAGTTAACTGTTTCATCTCCGGGGCAGTTCAAGTACTGGGGCTAACTGCATATGTCAGAATACAGCAAGACTCCATTAGAAAAAAACACAATTACTAAGGTGAATAATTTTTTCTTTGCGTCCCTACTCAATGCAAAACTGCCGCTTTTCTGCTCGCTCTCTCCAGGGCCTGGAGTTTTTAATTTCATTCTTAAGAGATATGATAATGCATAGCTTACATTTGGTTGAGGATTATAAATTGTTGCAAGTTGCTAAAAATCTTGTAATGTAAAATAAATTAATACATTTTGTTCACACACCAGACAATTTATATTTCTTAGGTTGTTCCCCAGGATCCCCCCAAACTATTCTGAGGCAGGTGACGGACCCTAACTCCTTTTACTAAAAGTTTTTATGAGCCCCTCCCCTTGCATTCCCTCAGCAATGGGGAGATCTGAACCCAGGGTCAGATGCACTGTATCTCCCCCACCCCGCGACAAATTCAGGATCTAATAAGGAGTAATAAAATATCCATCTCTGCCATTTCCTCATGAGGGCGTAATTTATTATGTAATTTAGCAGTAAGATATTCCAATCTGTATATAACCAGAACTGTTTTACACCAATCTGGGCAGGGCCTGAAGTTTTCTGACAAGAAACATTGTCCGTGTTTTGGGAAGGGAGATTCCTGTATGCCTTTCCTCCCTTCTTGCCCCTTCAGAGGATTCTGATCAAATTTCAAACGGAAGGGCAACCATGATCCTGGTTGCCACCTTCTGGTGTAGTCAGATCTGGTTCCCCTTCCTCCAGCAGATGGCAGTGGAACTTCCAGTGCCCCTGCCCCTAGGCAAGGTGTGCTCTCCAGGAGCAAGGCACCCTGGTCCATCCGGTCCTCAGATCTCTCCATCTTCATGCTTGGCTCCTGAGGATGTAGCCATTGCAAGGTTTGGGGTGTCCTCAGAGGACAGATGTTTTTAGTGTGGTGGCTGGGAAGCCATCCACCAGGGCCACCTATTCTGTGAAGTGAAGTGTTTTGGTGTGTGAGCTGCATCACACCACCTAGACCCTCGTCTGTCCGGTGAACCAAATCTTAGAGTATTTGCTCTCCTCTTTGACTCCAGTCTGAAGTATTCTTCCATAAAGGTATTGTACATCTTTCAGCCATCTCTGCTTACCATGTATCTGTCGATGGCCGCACTCTGGCTCAACTTGACGTGTCTCACGCGTTTTTGAGAGGCATTCTCCAGTTGAAACTTCAAATCTGCAATCCTGTCCCAGCTTGGGACTTAAATGTTGTTATAGAGAAACTCACCCTGCCTCCCTTTTTTTTTTCTTTTTTGGTTTTTAACAATTTGTTTATGCCTCCTCTGACACCACGTCGACTCCTATCATCGGAGTTCTCAATGAGCCCCTGCTGACTGGGATGTGGAAGATATTGCTCCCCTTCCTGCATCCACCCCGTGAACCCTTTAACTTGCCGGATTACCCCCCAGGTGGGGGGAGGAGGGTCTCTTCTGACCCCCCCCCCACCTCAGATGAGGCGGACACAGTACCAGAGCTCCTCAGTTCTCTGGTCGTCGGCACAGGCCCATCTCCAGGAGCTGGGCGTGGAGCTTTTTCCTTTTTCTAGTTCCTGCCCCTGCAGGCATTAGCACTCAGGGAGGACCAATGAGTCTGAGGCGCGCAGATGCACCTCCACTCTGGTCCACTGCCAATGCCTGCCCCTCCCTAGTGTTGTGCCTCCTCTGCTGCACCAACACCACCCATGGTCACCCAGGTGGTGGCGGTATTCCAGCGAGGAGAACCTCTCCTCCAGAGAAGGAGGCGGCCCGTCAGGCGCTCAGTCTCCCCCCAGCCCTCCGACCCTGGCTTGCTACCAAACCCAGGTCGTCGGCGTCGCGAGTGGTAGCGCTACCGCTGTGCCAGTGGGCCATCTCCTCTGCCTCCATTTGAACCAGCTGTGAGTTGCGAGCTACGCTTTCAATTGTGGAAAGTGTTGTTTTTAGTTGCTGTTACTTCTGATCAAAGGATTTCCAAGGTTCAGGCATTCATGTGTGACTATCCTTATTTGATTTTCCACAAAGACAGGGTGTTTTTGCGTACCAACCCTAAGTTTCTTCCTAAGGTGGTGTGTGAGTTTACCTTGAATTAGTCCATCCACCTGCTTGTTTATTTTCCAGAGCATGCCAATCCAGAGGAAGCATTGCTGCATACTTTGGACATGCATAAAATTTTAAGGTCCTGTACACACCAGACAAAGGACTATAGGAAGTCCTCTCAATTGTTTGTTTCTTTCGCCCCTGGGAAAGAGGTAGATCTGGTGTGCAAATACAGGTTACTCAGCTGTAACAGGAGTTCTAGGGATGGTATATGTTGTTCATCCACACTTACTGGCAGGTTCCTTGCCGCTTTAAATCTTGCCGGAATGTCTTCAAGCTGGCTCCTCCCACCCACCCGGGTGGTAAAACTCTCGGCTCCGCCCCATGACGCCAGATCTAGCCCGCTGGAAGCCACGTTGCGTGTCGAAGCCGGGAGGTCGGGTGGGGTTGTGGATGAACAATATATACCATTCTAGAACTCCTAAGCAGGTGGAGTAACCTGTATTTCTAGGGAGCTCTTATCCCTCTGGGAGGCTCCATGCCCACCAACCTGTAACAGAGATCTATGCAGGAGGTGACCCACCTGCCTATCGTCCGCTTGGCTGCAGGTCTGCCAGGTGCGGCTTCAGCGTAGGCGACAAGCAGCTGGCGAACCTCTCCCCGAACTTCAGCTGTCTGCTCCTTATAATAAGAGAGCACTCTTCTAGGGTCCAAAGTATGGAGCCTATATTCGGCCTCCGAGGTGTGACTGGGGTAGAACACCGGCAGAGTTAACACCTGGTTAAGGTGAAACTCCCGACACCACCTTCGGAAGGAATTTCAGGTGGGGGCGCAGGACAACCTTGTCCCTGTGGAAGACCAGATAAGGAGACTTGATGGAAAGCGCCTGGAGCTCTCCCATCCTTCTGGCTGATGTGACCGCCACCAAGAAAGGCGGTCTTCCACGACAGGTGGGAGAATTCGCACCTGTGCATCGGTTCAAATGGCTTGCCCATACCAGCAGTAGATCCCACGGAGGTGGAGGTTCTTGCACCAGAGGGGATATGTGATCAAGGCCTTGAAAAGCGCCGACCACCTTTCCAGTTAACTGACCAAGCCTCTCCACCAGCCCGGTGGGCAGAGATGGGTGCCAGGTGCACCTTAAGGGTCGTTGACCGAAGCCCTAGCTGAGAAAGGGACCACAGGTAATCCAGAATGCTAGCCAAAGAACAGGAGGAAGGGTCCAACCCCTTATCCTGACACCAAATGGAGAGTCTCTTCCATTTGAAGGCATAGCATTTTCTGGTTGACTCCTTACGGGATGCCTCAACAACGTTGAGGATCTTGTCTGAAAGACCCAAGGCCTGGAACTCTAGCCGCTCTGGAACCAGGCTGTCAGATGCAGGGATTGAAGGTCCGGGTGGGGTACCTTCCCCCTGTTGACTGAGCTTAGATCCGGGTGGGTTGGAAGCCACCTCGGGAGCCTGGAGCTGAGGCTGAGGAGATGGATACCAGAACTGGCGGGGCCAGTCTGGGGCTACCAGAATCACCTGCGCCTTGTCCGTCCTCGCCTTGAGAAGCACCTTGTGGATCAAGGGAAAAGGCGAGAAGAGACCTGGTCCAGGGCCTCGAGAAGGCATCCCCTTGCAGCGAGCCCTGCTTGGGGCTGGGCAAGAAACAGCCTCAGCTTCGCATTCTCCCTGGAGGCAAACAGGTCCACCTGAGGAGTGCCCCAGTGGGAGAATAGATCTTGTACTACCTCCGGCAGGAGAGACCACTCGTGAGATGCAGCACCTATCCAGCTTAGGGCATCAGCCAGAGTGTTGGCAGGCTTCTGCCACATAGATGGCTAGGAGATCCGCCTCCAGTCTGCTCACAAGAGACCAAATGCGGAGAGCTTCCTTGCACAGAGGCAAGGAGTGCGTCTTGCCCTGGCGGTTTAGGTAGTGATGTGTTGGTGTTGCAGTCTGACCTGGACCACTTGACCCTGTACAAACGGAGGAAGGGGCGGTAAGGGCTAGTCAGACCACTTGAAGCTCCAGCAGGTTGATGCGACGTTGAGACTCCTGAGGGGACCAGAGGTCGTGCGCTCTGAGCTCCCCCAGATGGGCACCCCAACCCATCAGAGAGGCGTCGGTCGTTAGAGTGACCGGCTCTGGGCAGATGAACGGGATGCCCTCCTGTAGATGAGCTGGAACGAGCCACCACTGGAGAGCGTTCCACATCTCCTGGGTCACTATCGCTGGCTGGTCCAGAGGACCGGAGTGCTGTGACCATTGACGGGCCAGCCTCCATTGAAGGGGACGCATGTGCCAGTGAGCCCAACGGACCACGCTGGTGCAGGCTGCCAGGAGGCGCAGGAAGTCCCGGGCGGGGCGCAACTGCTCAACCAGAAATGATTGGGCAAAGGAGGAAAGAACCTCGGCCCTGTCCTCCGGGAGCCATGCTCTGGCTCTAAGAGAGTCGAGCTCTGACACGATGAACTGAATCACCTGCATTGGCACGAGTTCCGATTTGGCCTTGTTGATGAGGAGGCCAATCTGAGAGCAGACCTGGAGGGCTAGATCCCTGGACCGCGCCACCTCAGGCTTGGAGGAGGCTGCAATCAGCCAGTCGTCCAGGTAAGGGTACACCCGGAACCTTCGGCGCCGCAGGAATGCTGTCACCACTGCCATGCATTTAGTGAAGACCCTGGGAGCTGGAGAGAGGCCGAAGGGCATGGTCCAGAACTCGTAAAGGGATCCCTGATCACCTCCTTCTGGAGGAGCAGGGCAATGCCGGCTCGACGAGCCGACAGAGAGGCTTCGGACCCCGTAGCCCCCCTTGGGGCGACAGCTCGATAGGGTGCGGACTGCTTGAATTCCAGAGGCAGACCCTTTCCTACCGCTTCCAGCACCCAGTAGTCCGTGGTGATATTGGGTCAGGCAGAAAGGAAGTGGCGCAGCCGTCCCCCCATGGGGGAACCTGGGGAGGGGTGACGAGGTTGGGGGAGACACCTCTCAACCCATCACTGGGCAGGCTTGGAGGAAGGACCAGCCGAGGAGCCTCCTGGAACCTTCCCTCCCAGATTCCTGTTGGAGGAAGCAGCAGGCTTGGCTTTGGGGTGCCAAGTGCGAGCCTGCAGGCCCTGATGCTGGTGTTGCTGGGCTGGACGTGCCGCAGGGGCTGAAGGCCGAAAGGGCTTGCGCTGCTGCTGGCGGCCTTTGTCCTTCTGGGCAGACGTGACAGAGTCCAAGGTGGCGTTGGACTTCTCGATCCTTTGCAGATGGCCCTCCACCCTGGGACCGAACAAGTCTGTACCCAAGAAGGGAACGTCTGCCAGCTTGTGCTGGGTATCTGCCGTAAAGGTAGAGATCCGCAGCCAAGCTCTGCGGCTCATGGCCACTGCAGCTGCTTCTGACAGGGCACACAAGTCAGCGAGGTCCAGGGAAGCCTGGAGCTGCTGTATGCCCACCGCCCTTCCCTGATCCCGCACCTGCTTGACTGTCGTCTGAAGGTCAGCCGGGAGATGGGGGAATCGCCTCATCCAGGGAGCCCAAAAGGGCGTGTGAAGTGTGCCATCAGAACGGCCGAGCTGGCCTGACGAAGGCCTAGCGAGGAAGCCGCATAGACTTTCTGCCCAGAGTAGTCCGGTTTCTTGGACTCCTTATCGGGTGGCTTGTCCACATGCTGAGCGTTCCTGGAACACCGGAAACGCTGTCAGTCACTAGCCCCTCCGCAGAGGGGTTCTCCGAGAAACCGGAGAGTGAACCAGAGTGGAACAGCATACTTTGCACATCCGGTCGAAGGTGCTGAACAAGAAGCTGGCCGCTGCCATAGCTCCAGGGCCGGGTCAACAATGGCTTCGCCACTGGAAGGCCTCCGTAGGGGAATCTCCTCGGTCCAGTATCTCCATGAGGGGATACTTGGCCCATTTTGAAACGGGTTCAGGCTTCATCCCAGTGGACTCTGAGATGAGCCAAAGCATTCCAAGAAACGAGGATGGGCTCTCGTCCACCGACTGACCCCCAGTGGACTCCCAAGTCAAGCGGCCTGGAGAACAAGGAGTCGTCATCATCAGACTCCGAGAAGTCTGTGAACAGCTGCTGAGCGCTTGAGCCACCCTTCAGCTGCCGAGGTTGATCAGGAGTGAGGGTGACCGACAACCTATGGGGCAAACTGTGACCCGACCGAGAATCCTTGGGCAGGGCCCCAGTCTTCGGTTGTGGAGGTGGAGGTTCCACCACAATGGGTGTCACAGCCGGTTTTGGCCGAACAACCGGTGCCAGCTTTGGCTCCTCGACCACTACGAGGGGTTGTTTCGGCCGCTCCGGTGACAGCCACTTAATAGCCGGGGAAGGCGACAGTCGGCTTATCCCGGGCAAAAGGAGCTGCTGTGACATTAGATCCTTGTAGCGCCGACGCAATTTGCGCCGGAGCCTATCCTCCAAAGAGGACGAAGACGAGCATGAGCGGCGCCGCCGCTTTCCACGGTGCTGAGACCGCCGATGTTGGCGGGATCTGCTGGACCGGGAAGAGGGGCGGGGGAAACCCGTTCCTCCCTCGGTTCAGGGACCTTAACCATGGACTCGGCATAGCAAGTCATCGGTTGCTCTCGTGGGAACCGGTGAAGAAGGATTGTCAGCTTCTCAAGTCGACAGCCCGTCCTGGTCGAGAAAAATCTCAACTGCATCAACGGGTGTCTCGGCCGGCTGACCTGATAGGGATACCGTGAAGCCAGCGGCCTTGGTCGCAACCTCGACCGAAGTAGAGTGTCGACTCTACGGGAAAGGGGACCTCTCCCGCTCCCACGAATGTCGACGGTGGGACCTACCTTTGGAGTCCTTCTTTTTGGACCGAGAGGAATGTCCCAAGCGTCTTCTCCTCAGGTGGAGAGGATTGGTGCTCCTGAAAGAAGCTGCAGGGAGGAGCCCAAGGAGAAGGGATAAATGCCGCGACCAAGGATGATGATGATGCGGCCTGTGCCGCCTCCTCCTCGAGGGCGATCATCTGCTCTAGCTGTTCTGCCGAGCACGCTGCTGCGGACACCGCCCAATGAGCCTCCTTCTACTTGACCGGAGAATAACATTTCTCAGGTCGCCCCTAACAGCAGTCGGGCAGCGGTCCTCCAAGACCAAAGCCGAAAAGGATTTGCACAACTCACAAGCCTGTGAGTCATAGGCAATAAGCACATGTGGAGTTCGGATCGGTCCAGGACATCTTCTGCCCACAGGGGCACCGACGAAATTCGGGAGTTGATTTGTCCATCACAGCCGTGAGGGAAGATAGACCAAAGTCTTGTAAATTTTAAAATTAGTTTCGGGTTAACCGAAGAGTTTGGATCCAGGCCTAAAACGTAGAGCGCTAAAGAGGGAACCTGAGCTTCCAAGCTGTAAGGAAGATCTGGCTTCATGGGGCGGAGCAGTGAGTTTTACCACCTGGGTGGGTGGGAGGAGCCAGCTTGAAGACCTTCCGGCCAGATTTAAAATGGCAGGGAACCTGCCAGTAAGTGTGAACTGAAAACATATCCATGTCCCTAGAAACAGTGCTTGTCCAAATGGTTAGCCAGTTGTATTGTTTTCTGTTACAGGAAGTACGGTAAGGAACTTCCTGGTGTGTGATTCATGGCCATTCAGCCACAGGCATGGCTGCTTCTGTTGCATGCTTCCAAAATGTTTTAGCGGCAGAGATCTGTGCAGCTGCTGCTCCGATCACTGTCCATACCTTTACCAAACACTATAGTCTAGACATCACCTCTAGGTGTAGGGCCAGTTTTGCCCTGGCTGTTCTACAAGGCCTTCTGTCTTAGGTCCTCATGGCCAACCACCTGGACAGTCTTAGTTGTTGCACGTGGTGGAGGTCTCCAGGAAAGAGTCAACTTGTAGATACTGTTCTTCACATGGAAGAGGTTTTCAATTTGGTGCCAGGGCAAGGAGTTTGATTCCCTTGCTTGTCCTGTGGTTAGCATCCTGGACTACCTTTGGTCCCTTTCCCAACTGGAACTGCGAGCAACGACCCTGAAGGTGTACCTGGCAATACATGAACCAGTGAAGCCTGAGGTGAAAGTTAGTTTGCCCGCAGTGTGTAAGTTTACGGGGTGTGGACTGGTATGCTGACAGTAGCCCAGGAGAAGCTGGTTGCATGCTTTTTCAAGGGCCTCGACCACTTGACCCTTCCAGTGCGTGAAGCCCCTCAACCATGGGACTGAACTCTTGGTAGTGGCTATGCTCATGACCAGACCTTTCGAGCCAATTCACAGGTGTGTAATACTTGTCGTGAAAGACAGCCTTCCTGGTGGCAGTTACGGATGCCAGAAGTATTGGAGAGCTGTTAGTGCTGTCTGTGGGCTCTCCCCATCTGGTCTTCCACAGGGACAAAGTCTCTGTTTAAAAATGAGGGTTTTGGTCACTGTTCATATACAAGAACTCATGGACGCTTTCTTAGAAAACATTTCTGTGTTTGAATTGTGTTTTGATACTTGTTTCTGTTATGCTACAACTTTCCTTACCCAGGCTTCTTTAACTAGTACTGATGGGATGAGCGAAAAGAGGAGAATCTTGCCAAGACCAAATAATGGGTGAAAAAGTTCAAAGAAGATCCGCTAAAGTGGCAGCTTTCCATCTCCAGCAGATCGCTTCAGAGGAACTAGCAAAGGAGGCCAAGAGGAAAGTGCAGCAGGATCTGTACCAGATGATAGGAAGGTGAGACCAGTTAATTGAAACCTTGGTCTATGAAGAATGGTTAGCTGGCAAGGGTGATTGGGAGATTTTGAAAGTTTTATTTGTATTCTGCAGTTTTCATTCAGCAAATTTTCTAATCTGTTCTGGTACAAGTGACCTTTGTGTTGCTAATCATTTTATTACAGCAGTTTTGCTTGCAGTCAGATATAGTAGCAGCACTAAAGGCTTGAACCGTCCCTCCTTTGCCTGTCTGGAGACACTAACTTTCAGTAACTCATTAAGATTGTTTAAAGGGCACTTGTTATGTGCACAAGCTGATTTTTGCCCTTATAAACTATAACAGAATTATTTTGGTGAGATGGCACTACAGACGGCAAGATACTGCCGTTGTTTGTGCTGGGAACCCACCAATACAAATTAATGGGGTTCCTTTGTTATGTTACCCCATCAGTATGTTGCCTGACTTTTTAAATTGAGGACCTTGTTGAGCGGTCTAAAACACAGTTACATTTTTTGTGTATGGCACTAAGACCCCCCCCACCAAAAAAAAACACACACATGCGCACATCTGCTTTAAATGAGGAAAAATTGAGATATTGTGGGTTGATTATGCCCTTTACAGAACAGGTACTGTATCTGTAAACTTACAAAGAAATGTTCAAAAATATCAAAATTTAGGTCCGAGACAAAAAAATACATATTTGTCCTTCATTTTCTGCATTGCTTTTTTATGTCTGTATTTTTAGCTTGTTGGATTATCTCAGCCCTGAGGTCCCGTCACCCAGATACTAACAGAAACTTTCTTCTGTTACAAGTAACACATTCAAGTCTGACAAATGGGGGAAATGGTTAAAACAATTGGGCTGGCCTGTTAGTGTATTGTCTGTCATGCCACGTGCCGTGCTTGTGATCTGGTTTAGCTCCAGAACAGAGGTGTGTTGCTGCAGGCTGGCAGGAGATGGCAGATTCATATAACACAGTGCTTTCCACCTCCACAGAGAGAGATGGAGGGAAGGTCCATTGCCATGCTACTTGACTGCTCACTGGGGTCCTGCTTGGGGAGACAGGGTTAGTAATATGGAACAGTCTGGCTGCATTCAGCAGTTCAGGTTAATCCCCCTGAGATGGTAATGTCTGCCTACACCCACACGTTTGCCTGGGCCGCGTCAGGTCTGGCACATCCCACTTCCATAATGTACTCCAAATCATCTGAGATAGTGATGGGAGGGGGAAGATACAAAAGATGAAACAGACAACTGAGGTTTCCTACAACAGGAGCTGCTGCTTGAGGTGGACTGAGGAGGGCTCAGAGTTCACATGGTAAAGAGGAAAAATGACATAATGCTTATGCTTCAGAATACAGGATCAGTATATTTGTGTCTTGTTAGACTCTTGACTGTCACAATACCGTGAACCAGTACATATTTAACTTGATTTCCAGAAAAGTTGGTCATTGCTAATTGACATCCATATTTGCAGTATGTTCTCAGTCATGCCTTAGAAAATATTTTGATGACTAACAGCATAGATATGTTGGCAAAATGTATTTCTTTTTGTCCACTGTATCTTTGTAAGTGATTGAGAATTATGGGTTCCCAGTCAGCTTGAAGAAACAGAAAGATTAGTACATCTCCTTCAAGGCATAGCTCCATAGAGCCATAATAAATTGGACTGTGCTGTCGGCATCAGGATCTGGTGGAAGATTTTGTACAGTGGGGCCACACATCTTTGCTCTGTGTGCACGGCTGTGGCGCACAGCATCGCTTATCTAATGTGGGCAGGCCCCAACCACCTAAGTTCTGTTTCTCCCACTGTTGAGAGAGTGAACATCTGACTAGTGGAAGCTGCTTTTGTCATCTTTTTGTCAACAGAATTTTGTCTGGAAGCTACTCCTTCAGGAATTGTCGCTCGCTAGTGTATGTTGTCACTAGGTAAGGTGCTTTCTCATCATTGAATCTGCAGAAAACTGATTTATCGTGAGGATGACCACTAGTTGTGTGCAGTGTTTGGGCCCATTCCATAGTGTGAAACATTGCAAAATTTGCCAGGACTCTGACCAGGCTACATAGTGGCACAGGAAAAACGTTTTTTAAGCATTTTTTTGATAAAGACAAGACTGCTGCAGAGCCTGCCAAGTCGACAAATCTGTTACTGAACACAGCAGCGCAGAAATCAGTGACTAAAAGGGTTGGCCTCAAAGTGACCACATTAAATCTGTAGTCACTGATAAGGTCAGGTCACCTGTTGTCATCTTCACTGACCGAGCCATCAGAGTCCAGGGGAGTTGGACCCCTCATCATGGAGTTGTGTCCCCCACCCAGCATTGTTCCAGATCCCAACTCACTAAAAGGGATGGTAAGTCAAAAGATTTGTCTGGTGCTCCGGCAGACAGGTGGGTTTAACCTCTGCAAGGCCAGAATCCTGAACTGCAAAAGACTCTGATCCAATAGCCATGTTACCACAGCCTCTCACTAGCACCTCTTGAATGGTTGCCCACTTTCGCAGTCCTATTGATGCCAGTAACGGGGGGCAGTCCCATTGTCATCTGCAGCTTTTTTGTTTATTTTGTTTTGTATTTGTTTGGTCGCTTTCCAGGTGCAGTATTAGCAGAATTTTCTAACTTGATAAGGTGATTACTACCTTCTCTGGCCCAGTCAATGACGAGGTTATTCCATAGTCACCATCTCTAGCATTGCCGCTGGCCTTGCTGTACCTCTGAGGCCACTCATCCAATGTGTGTGACTCCTCAGCATCCTTCCATTGAGGAAGAGGTTGATGAGGAATACAGTCCTAACCTGAATGAGGAGGATGAGAGGAGGACCCATTTGTTTCAACCCACTCAGGCAGGACGATTTGACTGGTTCTGCTGTGTCCTCAGAGTGAAGATACAGTTCTGTATGGGCCCGCTTCTCCTCCTGATTTGGCAGACCTAGGAGGAAGACAATTCTTGAGAAAAGAATCAATGTGATTTTGTGCGAGGTAGAAAGTGTCTTCTCCATGGATGCACTCCATTCTGTGGTACTCTGTAGGGTGCTACGCTGACTGCCTGGCACAGACCCAGTACCCTACAGGAAGTCCCTAGGAAAGCAAGAGCAGTATTTAACCCCTCAGGATAAAATTTGTTGCTATACCCTGCCAGCTACTGATTCAGTTGTGATCATGATTGCACGGGATAAGTTTAGGGGAGTGGGCTGTAGCTCAAAGAGGATGAGCACCTGACCCCATGATAGAATCCAGAAAATTAGAAATTGTGGGCAAACTTACTTTTACCTCTGGCTTCATTGGCTCGTGTATTACTAATTACCCTGCATTTGTGTCAGTATCAGAACCGCATGTAACATAGTAATTGATTGATGGCAGATAATGACCACTAGGCCCATCCAGTCTGCTCGTATGCCCTACCTTTATTAGCGGCCGCTGACCCTACTTGGTCATCGGCTTTAGCCTCTCTTCCCCTCTGTGGTTCCTGTATCTCCCATGCAGGTTTAAATCCCCCCGCCCGTGCTTGCTCCCACCACTTCCTGGGGTAGGCAGTTCCATAACCACCCTTTCCATGAAGAAAAAGTCCTCATATTTTCCCTTATCCTTAGTTTAAGTATATAGCAATTGCTGCCATGAGCAGGGAAACTAATATGGTATAATATCATGCACTCGAAAAAAGAATTCTAGGGACATTGATATGTTGTTCATCCACACTGTCTGGCAGGATCTTACTTCGAGACACAGCTCTTGCAGCAGGTTACACCATTAGGACTGAAGCCGGCAGGCGTCAGGACCCCACGGAAAAATTCTAGCTAGCTATCTTCAGCAGGGACTGCCCCAACGTCAGGTCCGCCTCCGGCGTCAGGCATAGCAGTACATAAGGCGGTCCGCCAGATTCCCCAGTTCTTTCCCGCCGTCGACTTACAAGTCTCGACTCTTCGGTTCACAGTTCTAGCGCGCCACGCGTGGTAAAGTTTTTCCTTGGGAAAATTTGTTTTTTTCTTCGGTCAGTTTTTTGTCTGATGTCCTCTCCAACCTCCAGTTATTCTTCGAAGTGCGCCTGTGGGAAGCAGATCCCCTTCAAGGATCCGCATTCGGCCTGCGTCCGGTGCTTAGGCCCAGACCACGACACCCGGTCCTGTTCCTTTTGCCTAGGCTTCAACAGCAGAACCCGGATCCGTCGCCAGAAGGCCCTACAGGCGTTCCTGCTTGAGGAACAACTCAAGACCATGGCCTCCAAGGGGGATTCTTCGGAGAAGGCCCGTAGACATTCGGAGAAGCATAGAGAGAAGGCCCCTTCCAGGTCCCCGTCTAGGGCCTCTGATTCTCGTAGCTCCGGCTCCAGGTCCGACCGCTCGCCTTCCCGGGCCAGTTCTCAGCCTCCCCCTGCTGCGGTGAGAAAATCTTCGGGCTCCTCTTCTCAGGCCAAGACTTCAGGCCTCCTTCGTCTTCAAGGCCCTGATCAAGTCGAGGGACCGCCACCATCACCACAAGTTGGGTTCCCGTCATTCTGAACCCGTCAGGTCTGCCTCCTTGCCTCCTCCACCCCAGCGGAAGACCAAGGAGCTCAACTCTCTTAAGAGACCGTCGACCCGCCAGACGTCGGCCTCTCGCCACAGGTTCCCAGAGCCGTCGACCGCCAGACGACCGTCGCCGGCCAAGCCTACGCACCCCCGGAGCGCGGTAGGGGCGGCGTCGTGCCTGTCCGGATTGAGAAAGGGCGATGCCTCTGACTGATGTCAGTCAGGAGACCATTACAGAGGAGGAGTTAACACAGCCCGAGGACCAGGCGAGGCGACCGGTCCTGTCGAGCCTCCCAGGGAATCCTCCCGCGGCCCGAGGCCCTGTGGAGCCGACGCCGGAACCCAACGACCGACCACTGGCGCCCGGTCCGTCGTCTGGTCTTTCATTCTCAGTGGTTAAGGAGCTTTTCACTTACTGGTGGGATACCATCAAAAAGGACGTGGTCCCCACCCCACCTCCTCTTCCACCTTCTCCTCCTAGACCGGTTACTCCTCCGGTTCCTGCGCCCCCTTCTCCATCCGGGTCTGCAGGCGGTTACCTCCTCCAGGGAGCCAGGATCCCTCAAAGGGGGAGACCAGATAAAAGGAGACCTCCGTCCAGATCCTCTTCTGGGTCACCCAGCCCTAAGAGACCCAGAAGACTGCGCCGTTCGCCTTCGACGGAGGACACGGGATCAGAGTTTTCAACGGGATCTAGATCCCCATCTCCCCTCCACATCCCTTCTCCGGACCCACGTGAGCTTCCAAGGTCTCCTCCGGATGACCCTTCGTTCTCGGACATCATGAGACACATCCAAGAGAACATGGGATGGGATGCAGAAGAGTTAGACCCCGAAAGGCTATGCCTTGCAAAGTATCTTCGGCAGAAAGACCCCAAGCCTGTGGTGGTGCCACCCTTGGTAGACACTTTCGTGGACGTCACCAAGGCAGCGTGGAAGCGTCCACATTCACTCCCGGCGATGCCGAAGAAAGCTGACTGCCTGTACAAGGCTCCAAGGGAAGACCAGTACTTGGCTTAGCATCCTCAGGCCGACTCTCTGGTCATAAGAGCCTCTCATGACCGGTCCCAGAGACCGCAACATTTGAGCACTCTGCCACCGGACCCGGAGTCCAAACAGCTGGACGCTGTGGGTAGGCGCACGTATGCTTCCGCTACTTGCGCCATCAGATCCCTGAATTACTTGACCCACATGGTGCAATTCCAAAACGCCTTGTGGGAGCAGGGTCTGGATCTGGCTGAGAAGTTGCCAGAAGGTGAGCAGAAGGAGGAGATGTTGCAGCTCCTCCGGACGGGTTCGGACGTGGGGACCCAAGTGCTACGAGCCACGTACGACTCCGTGGACTCCTCGGCCCGAGCAGCAGCTTCAAGTGTATGCCTCCGGAGACACTCTTGGCTCCGTGTCTCCGGCTTTACCCCGGACGTCCACAAAAATATCATGGACGCCCCATTTGAGGGAGAAGTTCTCTTTGGTGAGCCCTCTAAGAGGGTCATCACCAAGCTTCAAGAGGCCGGGAAGGTGGTGAGGTCGGTCCAGGCAATGTACCGACCAAGGCTTAGTTCCTTTCGTAGGAACCAAAGCCGGTTTCGTGGACGGGTACAGAGACAACAGTCCCGCACCGGTCCACAACAGAGGGGCTCCGGTTCCCATAGAGCCCAGGGTAGACAGCCCACGGGCCGAGGTCACCGTCCAGCTAAACCGGCCCAGCCCGCAAGCCCCTCCACCGCCACAGCCTGACTCCTTTCCGGCCCCCACCCCTCAGGATCAATGGGACATCAAGATGGGGGTCGCATTGCGAAGTACCTGCCAGGATGGCAGTCCATAACCACCGACCGGTGGGTTCTTCAGTTGGTCGAAAGAGGCCACTTTATAGAATTTACAGAAAAGCCACCCTCGAGGCCGCCTCTGCTCTCCCGTTACTCTGGTCAGCACAAACCTCTGATCAGGAAAGAAATACTCGTGCTCCTGCAAAAGGGGGCGACAGAGTATGTCCCAGAGAACCAGAAAGGATTTGGGTACTACTCCCACTTCTTCCTGGTTCCAAAGAAAACAGGGGACCTCCGTCCGATTCTGGACCTCAGCGACCTCAATATGGCAGTCGCCTACAAAAGATTCACATGGTGACTCTTCGGGTCTTATCCCATGCTAGAGGGGCGCATTTTAGCGTCCCTAGACATGCAGGATGCATACCTGCACATCCCTGTAGCTCAGGCGCACAGGAGGTTCCTGCGCTTCGAGTTTCTCAGCCACCACTTTCAGTTCCGAGCACTTCCATTCGGACTTTCATTGGCTCCCAGGGTCTTTACCAAATGCATGGCAGTCGTGGCCGCGTCTCTAAGGAGACAGGGCCATTATGTGTTCCCGTACTTGGACGATTGGCTTCTCATGGCCGCCTCCAGAGAGGTGTTGTTATTGGCTATCCAGAGTACCCAGGATCTGTTTCGGTCTCTGGGCATCTTGATCAATTACGAGAAGTCTCTCCTGGTACCGTTGCAGAAACTGCAGTTCATAGGCGCAGTCCTGGACACCGTTCAGGGAAGAGCATTTCTTCCAGACGACAGAGCGGAGCGCATCAGATCCCTCATCAGGGAGCTTTGGTCAAACAAGACCGTCCCGGCCGGGTCGGTTCTTCACTTGCTCGGACACATGGCTGCAGCCATTCCGGCCGTCCTTCCTAAAGGCTCCACATGCGGATAACTCAGTGGATGCTCAAGGTGCAATGGGACCAAAGGCAAGACCATATGCAGCATCCGGTCAGAATCACGAATGCCATGATTGAGACCGACAATGGTGGCTAGACCCAGGGACACTCTCTCGGGTTGTTCCATTTATAAGCGCCGTCCTGGAGTAATCCTCACCACAGGCGCCTCAGGACTAGGGTGGGAGCACACCTGGGCGGGTGAAGTCCCAGGAAGGTGGACCCTCAGGAGCTCAACTTCATATCAACGTTCTGGAGATGAAGGCGGTCCTTTATGCCCTGCGGTATTTCAGTCAGAGATCCGCTGAGTACTCTCCTGCTACAGACAGACAACACGGTGATGTATTACCTCAACAAACAGGGCGCACTCTTACCCCTTTGCAGGGAGGTTATGAGGGTGTGGGATTGGGTAATCCGACACGGCGCTAACCTGATAACAGTACATGTTCCCGGGTTGGACAACACAATTGCAGACGGCCTGAGTCGCTCCCAGGCCAGAGTCCATGAGTGGGAACTTCTTCAGGAGGTAGCAGAGGATCTGTTTCTTCGATGGGGAACTCCAGAATTGGACTTGTTCGCTTCCCCATCCAACGCAAAACTGCCCAGTTTTGCTCGCTAGATCCAGGGCCTGGTGTTTTCTGGCGAGACGCGTTGTCCCTCTCCTGGGCGGACAGATTCCTCTATGCTTTCCCTCCCTTCCCGTTGATCCAGAGAGTTCTTCTCAAACTGCGCAGGGAGCATGCAACAATGATCCTGGTGGCCCCTTTCTGGCCCAGACAGATCTGGTTCCCTTTGCTAATACAGCTATCCCAGGAACCTCCGCTCCCGTTGCCATTCAGCTCCCATCTCTTGTCTCAGGAGGAGGGCTCACTGGTCCACCCAGACTTACGCTCACTGAGCCTGCATGCATGGCTCCTAGAGACATAGCCATTTTGCGACACGGGGTCTCGCAAGAGGTTGCGGAAGTTCTTTCTGCGGCCAGAAAGCCGGCAACGCATGCGACGTACGGCATGAAATGGCGCCGTTTTTGTCTGTGGTCGCAAACACGCTGCCTTTCCCCTTTAGGTTGTCCGGTGAAAGCGGTGTTAGAGTACCTGCTGTCCCTTTTCCGTTCGGGTCTCGCCTACTCCTCTATTAAGGTGCACCTCTGTGCCATTTCAGCTTATCACCTCCCGGTGGGACAGCGCACAGTGGCACAATTAAATGCCTGTCGAGAATTCTTGAGAGGGGCGTTACATCTTAGGCCGCCCATTAAGGACCCAGTGCCTCCATGGGACTTGCTCTTTGTCCTGGAGCAACTCACGCTCCCCCCCCTTTGAACCTGCCGCGGATTGCGAGCTGCGTTTTCTGTCGTGGAAAACGTTGTTTTTAGTTGCTGTTACGTCAGCGAGAAGAGTTTCCGAGCTTCATGCTCTCATGTGTAAGGAACCTTATTTGATTTTCCACCGGGACAGAGTATCCCTGAGGACGAATCCTAAATTCTTGCCTAAAGTGGTTTCCACACTCACTCTCAATGAGGACATTGACCTGCCTGTCTACTTCCCTAATTATTCTAATAGAGGAGAGGCGTGCTCCACACCCTGGATGTTCACCGCAGCTTAAGGTACTACCTGAGCAGAACTAAGCAGCTTCGTAAGTCGGAGCAACTTTTCGTTTCCTTTAATGAAAGGATGATGGGCCAACCAGTATCCAAACAGTCCCTTTCTCGAGGCTTGTCCAGTGCATATCATACTGTTATGATATCAAACAAAAGCCTCCGGGATCAGTCAGGGCCATTTCACTGGGGCGTGGCCACCTCCCTTTGCAGCACTTGAACGTCTCCACCTCTGCCATTTGTGCTGCAGCCACTTGGAGCTCTGTACATACCTTTATCAGGCACTATAGCCTGAACATTGCTTCACGGCGAAGAATCTGCTTCGGCCTGGCTGTGCTACAGGGTCTCCTGTCCTAGAATCAGGACCTGGAATGAACTTTCTAGTTTCCTCCTCCCAGAGTGTTTGCAAGCGCTACTGCTTGGGAATCAGTCCTAATGGTATAACCTGCTGCAAGAGCTGTGTCTCGAAGTAAGATAGTACAGTTACGTAAGAACTTACCGTAACAGTAGATCTTCGAGAACAGCTCTTGCAGCAGGTACCTTCCCGCCCACCTTCCCCCTTGGAGGAGGCATGGCTTAAGCATTTTTTAACAGGGATTTATACCCTTTTGTCTTCTGACGGTGGATCCTCGGTCTCCCATCTCGATGTCAGCCTGCGGCCGGAAGTCTCCGGTGGGAGAACTGGGGAATCTGGCGGGACCGCCCCCTTATGTACTACGCCTGACGTCGGAGGCGGGACCGACGTCGGGGGCGGTCCCCGCTGAAGATAGCTAGCTAGAATTTTTCCGTGGGGTCCTGACGCCTGCCGGCTTCAGTCTAATGGTGTAACCTGCTGCAAGAGCTGTTCTCGAAGATCTGCTGTTACGGTAAGTTCTTACGTATTGTACTTTCCTTGCCGCTTTAAATCTTGCGGAAGGTCTTCAAGCTGGCTCTCCCACCCACCCAGGTGGTAAAACTCTCTGCTCCGCCCCATGGCGCCAGATCTTCCTTACGGCGAAGCTCAGGTTCCTGCTTAGCGCTGTCCGTTTAGACTCGATCCAACTCTTGGTTCACCGAAAATAATTTAAAGTTTTCTAGACTTCGGTCTGCTTCTTCCTTCGCGGCTGCGATGGACAAATAGACTCCCAGTTTTCGGTAGTGCCCATGCAGGCAGAAGATGTTTAGGACCGACCCGCACTCCACGTGTGTCTACTGCCTCTGGCTTGACCACGATCCGCAGGCCTGCAAGCTGTGCAAGTCCTTTTCAGCAAATGTCCTCAAAGACTGTGCTGCCTGGCTCCAACTTGGGCGCCCCGAGAAACGTTATCCGTCGGCAAAGTCCAAGGAGGCCTGTTGGGCGGTTTCCGTGGCGGCTGGCTCGGCTGAGCAACTTGAACAGATGATCGCCCTCGAGGAGGAGGCGGCCCAGACCGCATCTTCGTCATCCTCGGTCGTGGCATTTATCCCGCTGTCTTTGGGCTCCTCCTATACAGCTTCCTTAAAGGAGCTTTGCCAGTCTCTCTCCACTAAAGGTGAGGGGCCATCGGGACACTCCTCTCGGTCCAAGAAGAAGGACTCGAAGGGTAAGTCCCACAGTCGACGTTCATGGGAGCGGGAGAGGTCCCTTTCCCCGGACAGTCGACACTCTACTTCGGTCGAGGTTGCGGCTAAGGCCGCTGGCTTCACGGTGTCCCTGTCAGGTCAGCCAGCCGAGACACCTGTCGACGCGGTCGAGATTTTTCTCGACCCGTTGGACGGGCTGTCGACTGGAGAAGCCAACAACCCTTCTTCACGGTTCCCCGGTGGAAACCAAGGACTTGCCTTGCCTCCTGTGCGGAGTTCCCAGTAGGCTCCCGAGCCAAGGGAGGCAGGTTTCCTCCGCTCCCTCCCAGACCCACCCTCGGGAAACACGGATGGTCTCGGTCTCAGACCTCTTCTCGGTCCAGCCGATTCCGCTAGTACCGGCGGTCTCGGCACCGAAGAAAGTGGCGGCACCGCTCGTCCTTGTCTTCCTCGTGGAGGAGGAGAGGTTTCGGCTCAAGTGCGGTGGCGCTAAGAGGACTTAATGTGGCAGCAGCTTCTTCTGACCAGGAACAATCCGGCGCAGTCGCTTCCTGGCCATCAAGTGGCTGTCACCAGAAGGCAAACAAGGTTGAGGTGCCCAAACGGTGCGGTTGTTGACCAAACCAGCTGCCCACGATTGTGGTGGAACCTCCACAACGAATGGGGCTCGACCAAGATTCTCGGTCGGGTCAGGGACTGCCCCACCGTTGTCGGTCACCCCACTCCCGACCGCCCGACAGGTGAAGGGTGGCTCAGGCCCTAGGCAGCTGTTCCAGACTCCTCGGAGTCTGACGACGACTCTTCCCTGTTCTCCTGGCCCCTTGACCTGGAGTCCTCCGGGGGACAGTCAGTGGACAAGAGCCCATCCTCATTCATGGGTTTGCTTCGGCTCATCTCGGAGTCCACCGGGATGCAGCTCGAGCCCATATCCAAGCGGGCCAAGTATCCCCTTACGGAGATACTGGACCAAGGGGATTCTCCCACGGAGGCCTTTCCAGTTGCTGAAGCCATTGCTGGCCCAGCCCTGGAGGTATGGCAGCGGCCGGCTTCTTGTCTTGCTCCTTCGGCCAGGATGGCCAGGAAGTACACAGTCCCTACCGGGTCAGTGTCCGGTTTCTCGGAGCACCCCTCTGCGGAGAAGTTGGTTACGATAAGCGTTTTCTGAGAATGCCAGGGGCGTGGACAAGCCCTGACAGAGTCAAAAAAGCTGGACTCGCCTGGTAAAAGTGTGTGCTCGTCCTCCATCGACCTCCGTCAGGCCAGTTCAGCCGTACTAATGGCGCACTTCTTCCACGCCCTTATGGGCTCCCTGGATGAGGTGATCCCTCATCTCCCGGCTGACCTGCAGACTACGGTCAAGCAGGTGCAGGATCAGGGAAGGGCAGTGGCGAAACAGCAGCTCCAAATGTCTCTTGATATTGGAGACTCCTGTGCCCGGTCAGTAGAAGCCGCAGAGCTTGGCTGCGGATCTCCACCTTCACAGCGGATACCCAGCACAAGTTGGCAGACGTCCTCTTCCTGGGTACCGACCTGTTCGGGCCTGGGGTGGAAGGCCACCTCCAGAGAATTGAGAAGTCCAGTGCCACCTTGGACTTGGTCATGTCTGCCCAGGACAACAAAGGCCGCCGACAGCAGCATAAGTCCTTTCGCCCTTCTGCCCCTGTGGCATGTCTGGCCCAGCAACACCAGCATCAAGGCCAGCAGGCTCGCACTTGGCACCCCAAAGCCAAGCCTGCTGCTTCCTCCAGCAGGAAGCCGTGAGGAAAAGGCCCAGGAGGTCCCTCGGCCAGTCCTTCCTCCAAGCCTGCCCAGTGACTGGTTGAGGGGTGTCGCCCCCAGCCGCTTCGCTTCCCCCTGGGTTCCCCCAGTGGGGGGACAGCACCGACACTTTCTTTCCGCCTGGTCCGCTGTCACCACGGACCGTTGGGTGTTGGAGGTGGTAGGAAAGGGTCTGCCTCTGGAGTTCGAGCAGGCCCCGCCCTTTCGAGCCGTCGCCGGTTCTAGGCCCCATCGGACCCAGGGCTCCTGGTCCAAGCTCGAACAAACACTCCACATCAGTGTGCTCGAGCTTCGGGCAGTGTTGTACGCTGTCCAAGCCCTTCACCAATACATCCTTCCCAGCCACCTAGCTGTCCAGATGGACATGTGTGTGGTTTGGTACATCAACAAACAAGGGGGGACTTGGTCCTACCCTCTTTGCAGGGAAGCCATGAGGGTTTGGGATTGGGCAGCACAACACAACCTTCACCTCACGGCAATTCATGTTCCGGGAGTAGACAACATCCTGGCAGACAAGCTGTCGTTCTTCTGCTCTGACTCACAAGTGGGAACTGGACCAAGGGGTCCTAGACAATATCTTCCGACTTTGGGGAACGCCACAGGTCGACCTGTTCGCATCTCCTCTAAACACAAAGCTTCCCATCTTCTGCTCACTCGTTCCAGAGCGAGGCGCTTTCTGGAGAGGCGCTCTGTCTCTAGACTGGAAGGACAGATTCGTCTATGCTTTTCCCCCCAATTCCACTTATCCCACGAGTCTTGCAGAAACTAGCTCCAGAAGGAGCACAAATGATTCTGATTGCTCCTTTCTGGCCCAGGCAAGTTTGGTTCTCTCTTCTACAACAATACTCGGAGGATCATCCTCTTCCTCTGTCTTGAGATTTATTGACCCAGGACCAGGGGACCCTGGTCCATCCAGGTCTCAAATCTCTTCAGCTGCACGCATGGCTCCTGCAGGCTTAGCTCAATCCTGTTTTGGGGTTTCTCCTCAAGTGGCGGAGATTTTGGTGTAGGCTAGAAAACCCTCCACTGGATCCACCTACGCCATGAAGTGGAAAAGATTCACTATCTGGGCTGCTTCCAAGAACGTGGAACCCTTCTCCTGTTCAGCGGGGCTTCTGCTGGAGTACCTGCGTCATCTATTTGACCTGAGTCTCAGTGATTCTTCTCTGAAAGTCCTCATGGCGGCCATCTCGGCCTATCATGTCCCCTTTGCAGACAAGACGTTCGCTCAATTGGAGGTCTCTAAGATCTTTCTCTGAAGGGTCCTCCATCTGAGACCCCTATCATACTCCTGCTCCCCTTTAGACTTGAACTTTGTTCTTGAGAAACTTACTCTGCCTCCCTTTGAACGGCAGCTTCATGAGATTGAAGTTCCTTTCGTGGAAGACTCTTTTCTGGTGGCCATTACTTCCAGTCGGAGAATTTCCGAGCTCCAAGCCCTAATGTGTAAAATTCCATACTTGATTTTTCACAAGGAACGTGTGGCTTTGCACACGAACCCTAAGTTTCTCCCTAAGGTAGTAGCGGAGTCTACTCTGAATCAGTCCAAAGAGTTACCCGCCTTTTTCACGCAGTACTCTAATCAAGGGGAGTATTTAATCCATACTGTGGATGTTCACCGGATTCTGATTTACTACGCCAACAGGACGAAGGATCTCAGAAAGACTGATCAACTGTTCGTCTTTTTTGCTCATAAACAGGAAAACAATGCTGTTTCTAAGCAATGCCTATCTAAGTGGTTGGCTCATTGCATCACTTTCTGTTATGACAAATACAACAAGACCCTCCCGGGTCAAGTAAGAGGCCACTCCACCAGAGGAGTAGCTGCCTCAGCGGCTTGTTTCAAGAATGTGTCAGTGGCAGATATCTCTGCTGCCGCCACCTGGACTTCCATCCATACCTTTACTAAACACTACAGTTTGGATATTGCCTCTCGCCATAGAGCAGGCTTCGGGCTGGCTGTTCTGCAAGGCCTCTTATCCTGAAGCTTGCACAGCTAGAACTGCTTCTTGGAGTAGTTTTCCTCTTCCAGTGCCTCTCTTTGTTCCAGACTGCTTGGGTTCAGTCCTATATGTACTTACTGCAAGAGCCCTCTGAGTAAGATAGTACAGTTACGTAAGAACTTACGGTAACAGTAGATCTTCGAGAGAGGCTCTTGCAGTAGGTAATACCTTCCCGCCCTCCATCCCCCTAGGCTTTTTCAACTCCTTTTCCAGTGATGGAAATATCCGCTCCTCTCTTGTCTGGCCTCTTTTGGCCTGTGGCGGGAAAGAACTGGGAGGCGGGCGTCAGGGGCCGCCCCTTTATACCGACATTTCCTGACGTGGGGGTGGTCCCTCGCCAGGGACTGCTAGCTAGAAATTTTTCCGTGGGGTCCTGCCACCTGCCGACGTCAGTCCTATATGTAATTACCTACTGCAAGAGCCTCTCTTGAAGATCTACTGTTACGGTAAGTTCTTATGTAACTGTACTTTCTCTCCGGTGCATGAACCACTACCACCATGGGACCAGCTGCTGATGCTGGCTGTGCTCATGGGCAAGCCTTTTGGGCCTGTGCACAGGTGTGAGATGTCACGCCTGTCATGGAAGATGGCCTTCTTGGTGGCCATCGTGTCAGCTAGAAGGATTAGTGAGCTCCAGGCACTTGGTGGAGTCTCCATATCTGGTCTTCCACAAGGACAGTCGTTCCTCACCCCCACCGGAGTTCCTCTTTTATTTTTTTTTATTTATTTATTGAAATTTCGGAATACAACCTTTGAGGTGGAAGCTCGTTTTCAAAGGTTCCACGTCATGACAAAACGGGGATACAGTAGTTAAATTATACAAGTCAAAACAGTGTTAACAAAGAAAACAAACTGGCAATTCAGATACAGCCATTTAACATATAGGATTATAAAAGTACTGATATTATGGTACAGTATATGCAGCAACAAAATCATGTGTAACATAAGTGCACTAATAATGCAAGGCAAATTTTATTTAAAAAGACGCCCATCCCAGAGGCTCTGGGCGCCGAACATATTAAAATGGTACACAAAACTCTTCAACGATTATAAATATACAAACAACATACTATAAAAAAATAAAAATAACAACAATTATAAAATTTATAAATACTACCCTCAGCAACAGCTGCTAACCCAGAGATAGCTAAGGGCCAGTTAAGCATAAAATTCAGGAATCCGGGTAAGGCTATAAAGCATAGTCTGGAAAGGCCAAATTATACAAGAAGGCCTTGAGGCGGGCTTTGAACACCTCAACAGAAGGGGCCTTTCTAACAGCTGGAAGCAATTCCACAGGATGGGGGTAGAGACACTAAAGCTGTCGCCAGCTGTTTTAGCCTCGTCCTGGGAAGCGCAAGGAGGCCTAGTGGAGGGACAGAGGAAGCGGACCGAGACAGCTGGTTTAGAAGGTCCTTCTAGGTAACCAGGGCCCAGGCCAAGAAGGAGAGGACCATGGATGGGAAGGGACTGGTAGCAGGGGGCTGAAGGGAGGAGAGGTATAGTGAAGGAAGGGCTAAGAGAGGGAATGAGGGGAGGACTGGAGCAGCCAAGTAGACCTTGACAAAATTTAATGGATGAGGGGAGTAGATAGAAGGGGAAGTGTGGGGGGAGATGGAGGGACGTGGCTTGGGAAACTGAGGTAGGCATTGAGAGATATGAAGGAAGGGGATGTAGGAGTGGGAAAGCGGAGGTGTTGATAGGGTCTTGAGCAGGTTAAAGGTAGCAGTCACAACAGCTCAGGGTTGCAAGATGGCCACGAAGCTTAGCTTTGAATGGGCCGTGTTTAATACTGGATAGCATGTCCTCGCTGAGAGAGTTCTGCCAGAGGGGAGCACGATGTAAGAAGTGCTGGTCCAGGGCAGTGCAGCGGAAAGGGACTTTTAAGGTCAGGATGTTGGACCCCCTAGTGGTGCGGGTATTGTCAGTGGGGGAGAGAAGGCTTTGAACACCAGGAGATGCAAGCCCTAGCACAGACTTTTTAGCTAGAAGGCAGACATGGTACAGAATTCAACAGTCCAAGTTTAGCCACCTTAACTGGGAATAGAGGTCACTGGTATGTGTTAGGCGGGAAGCATCAAGGACAAGCCGGCAGGCTTTGTTGAAGGCCACCTTGACCTTCTTGAGGGTTATATCAGCGGCAGTGCCGTATACTACCAGTCCATAATCACAGATGGGACGGAACTGGTAATGACTAGGTTTAGGGCACCATCTGTTAAGCAGTGCTTGTGCCTAAATAGCTGGCCAGTCGTAGCATTGGCTGCTTTAGCTACTAGGTTAGTGTGATGTGTGAAAGAAAGGGAACTATCCAAGATTATCCCAAAGTATTTGAAACACTGAACCATCTCTAGGGGCATTTGAGAGTTCATCATGTGCAGTTTGTAGGATTTGTGCTGCATGGGGGAGGCAAACAGTATAGTTTTGTTTTTCTGTAGTTGAATAGAAGCTTAGAGTGATGAACCAGGACTTGGCGGTAGCGGAATTACATTGCATCTGTTTTTCCAGCATTATGGGTCTGATTGACTGGAAAAAGCACACTTCGTCCAGCATAGGGAGGACCGTGGCAGACATGCTCAGGGAGGTGGTTCAAGAACAGGCTGAAAAGCAGGGGGCACAGAATTGACCCCTGGCTTACCCTTGTAATTAAAGCCCGGCTTTCGGAGATGTCAGCAATTTTCACTTGCTGTATTCTCTCTGAGAGGTAACACTAAACCAACCTGCAGTTTCGTGAAAGAGTTCCAAGTGGGTTAACCGGTCCAGTAGAAGTTCATGGTTGACTGTGTCGAAGGCCTTGGTGAGGTTGATACAAGTCACCCCCACCAACTGACCCCAGTCAAAAGCATTGTGGATGTAGCCTGTGAACTCCATCAAGGCGGTGGAGGTGCTGTGTTGTTTTTGGAAGCCATGCTGCTCTGGGCATAGCAGTTGATATTTGTCAAGGTGGTCAACGAGCTGATCTTGGACAATTCGGTCTTACTTTGAAGGGGAGCTCTTGCAGCAGGCAACATCATTAGAACAATGCCACCAGGCAGCTAGGACCCCATAGAAAACTTCTAGCTAGCAGTCCAAGGCGGGGGATTGCCCCGGACATCCCCCTATGGTATAAAGGGGGTGGTCACCCAGCACCACCTCAGTAATTTTCCTGCCATCGATCCACTAGTATCAGCTCCACGGATGCCTTTACCGCAGTCAGCTGCCATTTTGCGCCTTGTGCAGATCTTACTTCGAGATACAGCTCTTGCAGCAGGTTACAACATTACAGGACTGAAGCCAGCGCCGGGACCTCACGGAAATTTTCTAGTCTAGAGTCTTCAGCGGGGACCTCAGCGTCTGTCCCACCCCCGATGTTGGGGGTAGTACATAAGGAGGCGGTCCCCCCATAATCCTCAGTTCTAGGGACATGGATATGTTGTTCATCCACAGTCATTGGCAGGTATCCTTGCCGCTTTAAATCTTGCCGGAAGGTCTTCAAGCTTGCTCCTCCCACCCACCCGGGTGGTATAACTCTCTGCTCCGCCCCATGACGCCAGATCTTCCTTACCGCTTGGAAGCTCAGGTTCCCTCCTTAACGCTCTGCGTTTGAGACTGGTTCCTATTTCTCCGTTTGCGGATTTAAAAATAAATTTTGCGAAAAAGACTTCAGTCTTCTATCCCTCGTGGCTGCGATGGACAATCGACTCCCAGGTTGGAGATGCCCATGCGGTAGAAGATGTCTCAGACGGATCCACACTCCACGTGTCTACTGCTTAGGCCTTGAGCACGACCCGCGGGCTTGCGATCTGTGCTCATCTTCTCGGCCTCGTCCCGCAGACCGTGCTGCCCGATTGCAACTGGGCCGTCCGGCGTTTCCCTCGGTGAAGTCCAAGGAGGCCCGGTTGGCGGTGTCGCGGTGACTCGTGGATCAGCTCGGCGGATGGTTAGCCCTCGAAGAGGAGGCGGGCCGTATCTTCCTCGGCCGCGGCATTTATCCCGCTCTCTCTGGGCTCTTCTTACACGGCTTCCTTTAAGGAGCTTTGTCTGTCCCTCTCCACTAAAGGAGAAGGGCCTACGTCTGCGGGACCTTATTCTCGGTCCAAAAAGAGGGACAGGGGTAAGTCCCTCCGTCAACGATCTTGGGAGCGGGAAAGGTCCCTCTCCCCGGGCCGTCGGCTTCGGTCGACCGCTCGGCTTCGGCCACTGGCCTCACGGTGTCCCCGTCAGGTCAGTTGACCGAGACTCCCACTGATGAAGTCGAGATTTTTCTCGACCCATTGGACGGGCTGTCGCCTTTAGCAGCCGAGATTCCCCTCTCCCCGGTTCCCCCGGGAGGGTGAGATCCCGTGGGCTCGCCTGTGCCTCTGGTTCCGAGCCTCGGACGGACCATCGAGCGAAGGAGTGGTTCCGGCCGACACCTCCCGCACCGACCTCGGAAATTCGGGACTCGGTCTCGGACCTCTTCGTGGTCCAGCCGATCCCACCGTCAGGCGGTCTCGGGTCATACCGTGATGGGCGTCGCAGCTCGGCCCCGTCCTCCTCGGACGAGGAGGCTTCGCGTAAATTACGTCGGGACGTATAGGACCTTATGTTGCAACAGCTCCTCCTGGCCGGGAGTAAGCCGACCCCGCCTTCCCCGGCCATTAGTGGCTGTCACGGGCGGCCGACACAACCCTCGACTTATCCGAGGAGCCTATACCAGGCCGGTTGTTGGCGAAACCAGTTGCTCCACCGATTCGGGTGAACCTCGCTCCACAGCTACCAATTGGGGCTCCGACCAAGGATTCTCGGTCGGCTAAGGGTCTGCCCCATCGGCTGTCAGTTACCCTCACTCCCACCGACCTCGCAGGTGAAGGGTGGCTCAGGCCAGAGGCAGTTTCTTCGAGGACTCCTTCCGAGTCCGAAGATGATTCCTCCTTTTTCCAAGCGACTGGACTTGGGAGTCTTCAGGAGGTCAGTCATTGGACGATAGCCCGTCGTCCTTCCTAGGACTGCTTGGCTCATCTCGAGTCCACCGGATGGAGCTCGAACCCGCTTCTAAACGGGCCAGGTATCCCTCACGGAGATTCTGGACCGAGGGTTCCTCCGACGGCCTTTCCGTGGCCAAGGCCAAGTGGGTCCGGCACTGAGCTTTGGCAGCGCCTGCTTCCTGCCCTGCGCCTTCGGCCAGGATGGCCAGGAAGTATGTGGTCCCGGTTCCCTGTCCGGTTTTTGAACACCCTCTGCTGAGGGTTGGTTACCGACAGCGTGTTCGTGCCACGGCTAACGCCAGGGATGTGGACAAACCTCCTGACAAGGAGTCCAAGAAATTGGACTATGTCGGGCAAAAGTCTACGCTTGCCCTCCTCGGCCTTCGTCCAGGCCAGTTCGGCCGTCCTCATGGCACATTTTTCTCATGCCCTGTTGGGCTCCTGGATGAGGTCATCCCTCATCTTCCCGCCCGATCTGCAGACTACGGTTAAGCAGTGCGGGACCAGGGCAGGCAGTGGCCAAACAGCAGCTCCAGACTGCTTTGGATATGGGGACTCATGTGCCAGATCGGTGGCGGCCGCAGTGGCTATGCCGGCGGGCTTGGCTGAGGATATCCACCTTTACTTGGATACCCAGCACAAGTTGGCGGATGTTCCAGTTTTGGGACTGACTCTTCTTCGGCCCTGGGGTGGAAGGTCACCTGCAGAGGATCGAGAGGTCCAATGCTACCTGACTCGGTCTCTTCCGCTCAGAAGGACAAAGGCTGCAAGCCACAGCCTAGGCCCTTTCGTCCTTCTGCCTCTGCGGCCCAGCAACGTCAGGGCCAGCAGGCTCGGCCTTGGCATCCCAAACCCAAGCCACGGCTTCCTCTAACAGGAGGCAGGAGGAAAGGCCCAGGAGGTCCCTCGGCCGGTCCCTCCTCCAAGCCTGCCCAGTGACGGTGGCTGAGGTGTCGCCCCATTCCCGGCCACCTTACCCCTGGGTCCCCCCTGGGGACGGCTCGACACTTCGTTCCGCCTGGTCCGCTGTTACCACGGGAGCAGTGGGTCTTGGAGGTGGTGGAAGAGGCCTGCTCTGGAATTGACAGCGTCACCACCTTCAGACGCGTGCCGCCTCGGGGGCTTCGGATCCCCAGCCTCACTGGCGCTCCGCCGAGCCGATATCGCCTCCTCCCAGAAGGAGGTGATAAGAGGTGGTGGACCTCCTTCAGACCCAGGGTTTGTGTCCAGGTACTTCTGGTTCCGAGCCGGACGGGGCCATGCCTCTATTCTCGACCTACCCACTCTAAACAAGTTCCTAAGGTCTCGAACCTTCAGGATGGTCTCTGGCTCAGATAATACCATCCTTGCAGAGCAGCGGCGTGTGGTTCTGCTTCTGGACTTTGCAGTGCGGTCGTTTTCACGTGACTATCCGTCCGCCTCACCAGAGATTCCTTACGCCTGCAAGGAAGGATCCTCTTGAGTTCCAGGCCATGCCCTTCGGCTTGTCTCCAGCTCCCAGGGTCTTCACCAAATGCATGGCAGTGGTGACAGCATTCCCTCGGCGCCGAGGAGGTCCGGGTGTACTTATTTGGACGACTGGCTGATAGCAGCCTCTCCAGGCGGAGGCGAGGGTCCAGAGATCTGGCCCCAGGTTCATTCTCACCTCCTTATCAACGAGCTGGTCGGAACTCAGTCAGCAGGTGATTTATTCATCGCGCAGCTCGACTCTCTTCGAGCCAGAGCGGCTCGTGACAGGGCCAAGGTTCCTTCCTCCCTTGGGTTCATCATTTTGGTTACTGCGCCCCTGCCCGACTTCCGCGCCCTGGGTCTCATTGCCCTGACGCTGCGGGGTCCAGCAATATGGAACATGCGTCTCTTCAGTGGGACTGCCAGCCAGTGGTCACACCCCATCCTTGACCAGCTTGGTCGGTGACAGATGTGGAACGCCCAGTGGTGGACTGCCCAGATCATTTGCAGGAGGGCCTCCGGCTGTCTCCAACCGACGGTCTCTTCGACCGATGCCTCTGATGTTTGGGTGCCCATCTGGGGAACATTGCTCATGGCCCTGGTCCCCTGGAGTCCCGCTGCCACATCAACCTGCTGGAGTCTGAGTGGTCCGCCTAGCTCTCGCCGCCTTTGCTCCGGCTCTCCGGGTCAAGTGTCCGAGTCCAGACGGACAATACTACCTACATACTATCTAAATCCCATGGACGGGCCCATGTTTATGCAAGGAAGCTCCGCATTTGGTCACTGCAGCAGCCTGGAGTCTGATCTTAGCTATTCGCGGGAGGTTCCCAACACCTGGCCGGTGCCCTGAGCCGGATAGGGGCTGTATCCTACTTAGTGGTCTCCTGTTGAGGTAGACAGCATCTGTTCTCCCATTGGTACACCTCAGGTGGACCTGTTTTTGCCCAGGAGAACGCGGTTGAGTCTGTTCTATGCCCGCCTCAGCAGGGCTCGCTGCAGGGGATGAGGCAGTGGACCCCGGCCTCTTTTACTTTTCCCCATTTCCTTGATCCACAAGGTGCTTCTCAAGGCGAGGAGGGCAAGTAGGTGATTTGATAGCCCCATTCTGGCTCGCGCTAGTTCTGTACCCAGATCTCCTCAGTCCAGCTCCAGACCTCATGCAGCTTCCAGCTCGGCCTGGATCTGCTTCCGCCCAATCAGGAAGGTGTTCCATCCGACCTTCAATTTCTGCACCTGACGGCCTGGTTCCGAGCGGCTAGAGTTCCAGGCCTTGGGTTCTTCCGATGAGGTCCAATGTAGTTGAGGCCCGTGTGAGTTGAGGTGAAAATGTTATGCCTTCAAATGGAAAAGGTTTTCCATTTGTGTCATTGTAAAGGGCTTGGACCCTTCCTCCTGTTCCTTGGCAAGCATCTTTGACTATTTATGGTCCCTAGCTGGGGCTTAGTCGACGACCCTAAGGTGCACCTGGTAGCCATTCTGCTTATCGGGCGGCCGGGAAGCACGGTGGCAGGAGAAGGTGGTTCATGCCTGTGGCCTTGATCATACTTCCTCCAGTGCGGGAAACCCCCACCCGTGGGATCTACTGCTTTGGTACTGGCAAAGCCTGCGGGCAAGCCATTCAACTCGGCGCAGGTGTGCTCTTCACCTGTCGTGGAAGATCGCCTTGGTGGCTATCACGCTGTGCGATGGAGAGCCCAGCCCATCTAGCTCCTACCTGTCTTCCACAGGGACAAAGGTCCTGCGCCCACCCGCAGTTCCTTCCGGGTAGTGTCGGAGTTTCACCTTAACCAGGTGTTGACTCTGCCGTGTTCTACCCAATCACACCGAGGTCAATATAGCCCATACTCTGACCCTAGAAGGCGCCGCTATTATAAGGAGCCGTCGCTGAAATTGGGAGAGTTTCGCCACGTTTGTCACCCACGCTAGTCCGATTGGCAGACCCAGCCAAGCGGACATAAGGTGGTAACCTCATAGATCTCTGCTATAAGTTGCGGGCATGGAGCCCCAGAGGATAAGAGCTCATTCTACCCCATACTGTTGTAACGTGCTGCTTCCAGGACGCCCTATCCAGGAAATCTGCAGGGCTGGTACCAAGTCAGCAACACCTTCATTACCCACTACCACATCGACTCAGAGTCACGCCGGATGTTGCCTTGGGGCCCCGGTTCTCCAGTCTCTCTTTCCCAAAAGTAAGTATTGTGTGCGGCCTTGCCTCCTCCTCCCAGAACTTCTAGTCTGTATTTGTGGGATGAAACATATCCATGTTCTAGAATATAGGTTATCATTTGGCCAGAGCCCCAGGAATGGTATATGTTGTTCATCCACACGACCCAATCTTACCTCCCGGCTTCCCGACGCACAACCTGAGCTTCCAGCGGCCAGACTGGGCCATGGGTGACAGAGTTATACCATCTGGTCAGTGGGAGGAGCGTTTGAAGACCGCAAGATTTAAAGGCAAGGATACCTGCCAATGAGTGTGGAGAACAATATATACCATTCCTAGAACTCCTGTACAGGTGAGTAACCTGTATTTTTCCCACCACACCGCCCAGCATCGTCTCTCGGGTTCTCTTTGTAGCCATGTACCACTGTGGAACTATGATGATTTTCGGCTCATTTTGGATTTGAGCAACTGATGTCCCTTCCAACTACATCCTAGAGGGTCACTATGAAGTGTACCGCAGCAAACAGATCCCCTTCATGATCCACATTTGGCCGTGGCACTGCCCCGGGCCTGGACCACGACACCAAGGCCTGCTCTTTGCCAGGCTTCAACAGTCACACCAGGATCCACCACCAGAAGTTGACTTCAAGGCTTTCTCCTGAAGAGAAACTAAAAAGCATGGACCAGAACCTCCCGGGACAGCCTCTCTACAAATCCCATAAACACTGGGACAAGCACCGAAAAGGTGAGGTCCAGGCTGTCCTGCGAGGCCTTGACCCCAAAGTCTGTTCCAAATCGGACTGCCTCCTCCAGGCTCTGTTGCAACCTTCCAGGTCAGGTCATGGTTCTCCTCCAGTTTCTGTAGACTTTAGGCAGTCTGCCTCTACACCTTCCAGCCCATATGTCAGGTGAGTGCTATAAATCTTCCTCCTGTCGCTGGACACTGACGCCAGGTCGTCTCCCAGCTGCCCCAGGTTTGTATCCGCCCCTGCAAACTAAAACCTATCGTCTTCAAACGGACGCTGACCCGGGCCAGCCCACCCGTTCACAAACATCACCGGCGCCACAGAGCCGATGACACCCAGACACCTGTCGCCAGCCAGGTGCTCGGCTTTCAAGACGCCGCCAGACCGACGCTATTACCTCAGAAGAGGACTGCACTTGGCCGCCAGTGGATGCGGTCAGAGATTCCACTGAGAGGACGCCACACAACCCAAAGACGGAAGTGAAGCGACACCGAGATGCCGGGCTCCCAAGGGAACCTTCCCCCAGAGCAGGAGAGACCAAGCGACAGGTCATACTGGCACCAGGTCAGTCGTCGGTCAGGAATCTTGCAGAGGTAAGGAGCTTTTTATCTTCTTGTGGACACCATCAAGAAAGATGTGGTCCCACGCCGCCCCTCCTGCTGCACCTATTTCCTTGCCTCCACCTACCCTCCTTCACCGCTTATGCCCTCCTCCACCTAAGGGGCCTGTAGGACGACTCCATCCCAAGGAGCAGACGCCACCTCCTGGGTAGATCTCAGAAAGGAGAAGGCCTCCCTCCAGATCCCCTCAGGGTCACTCCAGCCCAAGAGAGATTCCAGACGACGCCAGTACACCGGGAGGATTCCAGGCTCGATACTCAGTGTGTTTCGATCACCTTCTCCTCTCAGCATTTCCTCTCCTGACCCACACGACCCACCTAGGTCTCCTCCGGATGATCCCTCCTTCATGAGATCCCTGAGGCACATCCAGAGAACATGGGTGGGATGTTGAGGAGCTTGACCCTGCTTACAACGCCTTGCCCGCCACCTTGGCAAAAGACCTCAAGCCTGTGGTAATGCCGCTCTGTGGATACCTTCTGCAGATGCCACCAAGGCTGCACAACCGCGATTCCATTCCTCAAGGTGTCAAGAAGGCTGGTCGTCCTACAAGGCCCTAGGGAGGGACCAGCATCTGCGTAACCATCCTGGCTGATTCCCTGGCATTCACTGCTTCTCGCATGCCTGGTCTTGGAGAGACCCCAGTATTTGAGCACCCACACCAGACCAGGAATCCACAACTGATCGTCCTGGAAGGCGCATCTTACGTATCCTACTTGCACCATCCAGTCACTGAACTATCTAACTTTATGCGTGTCTGTTCCAGAATGCCCTGTGGAACAGGGTCAGGACCTGGCTTGAGAAGATGCCCAAGATGTAACACAAGGAGGAGCTTTGAACTCCTCCGCATGGGTTCAGATGTGGGGATCCCAAGTGCTCAGCGCCACGTATGATTCTCGCGGACTCTTCAGCCAGAGTTGCAGCCTCAGGTGTTGTCTCCTCGGAGACGCTTATTGACCTGGTATACGGGACACCCTGATCATCTGCGAAAAACATCCCAGATCACCTCATAACGCCAGGTCCTGTCGGTAGCCTGAGAGTAATCACTAAACGTGACGAGGAAGGCAGTCCAATCTGTACTAGCTATGTACAGGTCCGGCCCAGTTCCCCAAGTGAACCACAGAGCCATTTCCATGGCTACCTGCCAAAGGCAAAACAGCAACGCTCCGTCAGCAGCAGGGCACCTCTTTTGCAGTTGTCCAGGCTGAAGTCATCCTGCAGAGGCCAACGATTTCCCAAAGTCGGCCTGCCTGCAGGATCAAACATTGCTGAGCATGACTCCTTCTCCCACCCCCCCGCCCCTCCCTAGGATTTCATAGGAAAGAGTCAGTCATATCTACGCCACTTTCCAGGGTATAACTGTCACCGACAGGTGGTTCTGCAGCTGGTCAAAAGTCCATTACATAGAGTTCAGAGGCAGCCCACCCACAGACCTCCTCTGCTTCCCACTATTCGGTCAGCATGCCCTGGCTCACAGCAGGGAAGTGCTTAACTTCTATAAAAGGAAGCCTTGGAGCACGCTCCAGAGAACCAGAGAGGACTAGGTACTATTCTCACTTCTTCCTGGTTCCAAAGAAAAACAGGGCCTCCGCTCAGACTTGACCTCAGCGACTCAACCTCGGCAGTCTTGCATAAATGCGTTTCCGCATGGTGACCCTCCGGCCTCAATTCTAGCTGCTGGAAGCAGGACGCCTTTCTGGCATCTTTGACATGCAGGACGCCTACCTGCACATATCTCTATTGCTCAAGCGCACTGGAGGTTTCGTGTTTGAGTTCAGAGCCGCCATTATCAGTTCCCAGCCTCCCTCAGGTTGTCATCGCACCTCGTGTGTTCACGTAAGTGCATGGCGGTCGAGGCTGCCCTGAGGAGACAGGGCTACTAGGTGTGTTCTCGTACCTGGATCGATTGTCTTTTCATGGCCTCCAGGGAGGCCTTGATGACTGCCATCCACTACATCCAGTCTCTTTTTCAATCCCTGGGTATTCTCATCAACTACTTAGAAGTCACACTCTGGTTCCATCCCAGAAGCTGCAGTTTATCGAGCAGTTCTGGACACCGTCAGAGGAAAGCTTTCCTTCCCACGGACAGAGCGGAACACATCTGTATCCTCATCAGGAAGTCGTCTATGATTTGGCACCGCCCCAGCACAGACTGGTCCTTGCCTGTTGACTTGGTGGCTGCGGCAAGCATTGCAATAGTCCCACTCAGCCCTGCCTCCACGGCGGGTAACCCAGTGGATGTTACGGGACAGTGGGCCCAAAGGCAAGACCATCTGCAGCATCCAATCCAGATCACGAAACTGTAATTCGAGATTGGCAATGGTGGCTACATCCAGGAGTCTCTGTGGGGGTTCTCTTCACAGCGCCGTCTCCTGATCTGTGTCTCCTCTCCACAGATGCCTCAGGGCCTGCTTAGGAGCACACCACTGTGGTGTTCGGGCCCCTGTGGACAGCCCAGGAGTCTCATCTCCACATCAACATCCTGGAAATGAGGGCAGTCCTTATGGTCTGCAGGCCTTCAGTCGGAGATTCCACCGGGTACACACTTCTGTTACAAACAGACAATTCCATGGTGATGTATTACCTCAATAAACAAGGAGGTACCCACCTCCGCTTTGTAGGAAGCCATGAGAGTGGGAGTGGGTCTTGCAACTATGGCAAACCTGATTGCAGTTCATGTTCCCGGAGTGGACAACATCATCACAGACAGCCTGAGCCGCCTCAGGCTAGAGTCCAGCAAATGGGAACTTCTTGCAGGAGTTGGCAGAGGATCTGTTTCACAGATGGGGTACTTCTAGAATTAGACTTTTTCAAGGCCCCATCCAACTGAAACTGCCCAGTTTTTGCTTGCTAGATCCAGGGCCTGTGTTTTCTGGGCAGACGCATTGTCCTCTCCTGGGCGGCAGATTCCTCTATGCCTTCCTCCTTTCCCCGCTGATCCAGAGAGTTTTAAACCTGAGGAGCAAGTGATTGACTTGATCTAACCCTTCTGGCTCAGGATATCTGGGCCCTGTCTTGCACCATATCCCGGAACTCCAGTGCCTTTACAATCAGTGCTTCCATGTCTTGTCTCAGGAGGCGGGTCCTTGGTCCATCCGTGACATCTACCATCGAACTCTGCACGCTGGGCTCCAGAGATAGCCATGATGCTAGCATTGGGTCTCGCAAGAAGTGGCAGACGTGTTTTGCTGCCAGAAAACTCGCTACCCATCGCAACTTAAGTGCCATGAAATGAAGGCCACCCTGCTTGTGGCTCAAGCACTGGTTTCCGCCGTTAGACTGTCCAGAAAGCTGGTGCTGGACTCACCCTGCTTTTCCCTTTTCCGCCTCCGGACTGGCTTACTCTTCGATTAAAGTGCACCTTTGTGCCATTTCAGCCTCATTATGCCACCAGAGGGCTACTCCTGGATTTGGTGGCCCAGCTGGGACACTACTCAAGCTCTCAAGGGCGCCTCCATCTTAGGCTCCAATTAGGATCCAGTCCTCCATGGACCTACCTTTGTCCTGAGCAGCTCATTGCCACCCTTTGAACCAGCTTTGATTTAGCCACGCTTTTCTTGAAAACGTTATTTCTAGGGACATGGCTATGTTGTTCATCCACACTTATTGGCAGGTTCCTGTCGCTTTAAATCTTGCGGAAGGTCTTCGTTGGCTCCTCCCACCCAATCGGTGGTAAACTCTGCCCCAGCCCGCTATGATGCCAGATCTTTACTTGAAGCTCAGGTTCCTCCTTACGACGCTGGCGCCTAAGACTGGTTCCTAATTATTCGAAAAGTTCAAATTGAAAAGTTTTGCAAAAGACTCTCGGTCTTCTTCTCCTCGGGCTGCATGGACAAATCGCCCCTGATTTTCGGAGGTGCCCTATGGCAGAAGATGTCTCAGGACGGATCCGCACTCCACGCATGCCTCACTGCCTGGGCCTTGAGCACGACCCGCAGGCTCATGCATTTGTGTTCTCTTCCATTCTCGGCCCACGTCCTTAGTAGATCGTATGTCTGATTACAACTGTGTTTCCAGGAAAGAATTCTCACCAAGTGAAATCTCAAGAGGCCTGATTACGTGTCCGAGCTGTGGGCCCGGTGATAAGCTTGAGCAGATGTCTTCTAAGGAGAGGCATAAGCCGCCTACCTCGGCTATGCATTTGTCCTGCTCTCTCTCGGTGCCTCTTACTCGGCTTCTTTTTAAGGAGTTTTGTCTGACCCTCTTGACCAAAGGTGAGGTCCAATTCTTCGGACCTTCTTCCAGGTCCAAAAAGAGCTAAAGTAAGTCTCTCCGTCAACGCTCTTGGGAGCGGAAGATCCCTCCTTGTTTGTGTGCTCGACTTCGGTCGACCCTCAGCTTCGCCACTGGCTTCACGTGTCCCCTCAGGCCAGTTGGCCGAGACCCTCATTTACACGGTCGAGATTTTTCTCACCCGTTGGACGAGTTGTCGGCTGGAGAAGCTGAGAATCCCCTCCCGTGTTCCCCGGTGGGAGTTGAGGATCCCGCCGGCTCGCTCCAGCCTCCAGTTCCGAGCTCGGGTGGATCGTCTTCAGCCAGGAGTGCCGACTGCACTTCTTCCCTCGCCTTTCCCGGCCTAGTCAGACTCTCGGTCCCCGGACATCCTCAAGGTCCAACCGATCCCACCGCCATAGGCGGTCTCCGCACTGGCGGGCAAAGCGGGCGCCGCCGCCTTCCTCGATGAGGGGAGGCTTCGCCAAGGCGTCGTGGAGGTACGCGAGGAACTTATGTGGCAACAGTCCTTTTGATCGGGAATAAGCCGACCAGTCGCCTTCCCGCCATTAAGTGGCTGTCAGCGGAGCAGCCAAACAACCCCTCGCTAGTCGAGGAGCCTGTTCTCAGGCCGGTTGTCTGACCAATTCCAGCTGCCCCACCGATTCTGGTGGAACCTCGCCTCCACAGCCATTAGTTGGGGCTCCAAACTAAAAATTCTCGGTCGGCTTTGGGTTTGCCCCATGGGCTGTCGGTCACCCTCACTCCCGATAAACCTCGGCAGGTGGAGGGTGGCTCAGGGCCGAGGCAGCTCTTGAGGACTCTTCTGAACTGATGATGGTTCCTCCTCTCTCCAACCGTGATAGACTTGGGAGTCCTGGAGGACAGTCAATGGACGATAGCCCTTCGTCCTTCTTAGGGTTGCTTTGACTCATCTCGGAGTCCACCGGGATGAAGCTCGAACCCGTTTCTAAACGGGCCAGGTATCCCCTCACGGAGATTCTGGACCAAGGGATTCTCCCTGGAGGCCTCTTCCGTGGCCGGGCTTACAGTGGGTCCGCCTTGGAACTTTGGCAGCTCCCGCTTCCTGCCCCTGCCTTCGGCCAGGAAGAGCACGGTCCCTACCGTTCCCTGTCGGTTTGAACACCCTCGGCCGAGGGTTGGTTACAGGCGTTTTCCGCTGTGCCGGAACGCCAGGATGTGGACAAACCTCCCACAAGAATCCAAGAAATTGGATTATGCCGGGCTAAAAGTCTATGCTGCTGCCCTCTCTCTGCCTTCGCCAGGCCAGTTCGGCTGTCCTCATGACACATTTTCTCACGCCTGTTGGGCTCCTGGATGAGGTTGTCCTCATCTTCCCGCAGATCTGCAGACTCACGGTCAGGCAGGGGTGGACCAGGGCAGGGCAATGGCTAAACAGCAGCTCCAGACTGCGTTAGACATCGGGACTCATGTGCCAGGTCTGTGGCGGCCGCAGTGGCCATGCGTCTCGGGCTTGGCTGAGGATATCCACCTTACTCGGATACCCAGCACAAGTTGGAGGATGTTCCATTTTGGGACTGACCTCTTCGCCCTGGGGTGGAAGGTCACCTGCAGAGGATCGAGAAGTCCAATGCTACCTTGACTCGGTCTCTTCCGCTCAGAAGGACAAGTGCAGACACAGCCTAAGCCCTTTCGTCTTCTGCGCCTGCGCGCCCGGCCCAGCAACATCAGGGGCTGCAGGCTCGACCTTGGTATCCCAAGCCCAAACATCGGCTTTCCTCCAACAGGAAGCAGGGACGTAAGCGCCCAGGGAGGTTCCTCGGCCGGTCCTCCTCCAAGCCTGCCCAGTGACGGGGCTGAGGGGTGGCCTCATCCCTCGTCACCTCACCCCTGCCTCCTCTGGGGACGGCTCAGACATTCCTTTCCACCTGGTCCACTGTTACCACGGACAGGTGGGTACTGAAGGTGGTGGGAAAGGCCACCTCTGGAATTCGAGCAGGCCCCACCCGTTCAGGCCAATCGCACTCGGGGAGCCTCGAATCCCCAGCCTTCACAGGCTGCCTGGCTGAGCCGATACGCCTCCTCCAAAAGGAGGTGACTGAGGTGGAGGACCCCTTCAGACCCGGGTTCGTGTCCAGGTATTTCCTGGTTCCGAACGGACGGGGCTGACGCCCATTCTCAACTCCACACGACCTGAACAAGTTCCTATGTCTCGAACCTTCAGAATGGTCACTCTGGCACAGATAATACCATCTCTGGAACACGGCGTGTGGTTCTGCTCTCTGGACCTACAGGACGCGTCTTCTTTTCATGTCCCTATCCGTCTGTCACATCGGAGATTCCTCCACTTTCGAGCGGAGGGATCCCTCTTCGAGTTCTGAGCCATGCCCTTCGGCTTATCTCCAGCTCCCAGGGTCTTCACCAAATGCATGGCAGTGGTGACAGCATTCCTGCGGCACCGAGGGGTCCGGGTGTACCCTTACCTGGACGATTGGCTGATAGCAGCCTCCTCCAGACGGGAGGTGGAGCGGTCCAGAGATCTGGCCCTCCAGGTTTGCTCTCAAGTTGGCATTCTCATCAACGAGGCCAAGTCGGAACTCGAGCCAAAGCAGGTGATCCTGTTCATCGGGGCAGAGCTCGACTCTCTTCGAGCCAGAGCACGACTCCCAGCGGACAGGGCCGAGGTTCTTACCTCCTTTGCCCAATCATTTCTAGTTGGGCAATCGCGCCCTGCCCGGGACTTCCTGCGCCTTCTGGGTCTCATGGCGGCCTGTACCAGCGTGGTCCGCTTGGGCCCACTGGCACATGCGCCCCCTTCAGTGGGGACTGCCAGCCAGTGGTCACAGCAACGCCAGATCCTTGGACCAGCTAGTGGTAGTGACCCAGGGATGATGGAACGCCTCCAGTGGTGGACCGCTCCATTCCATTTGCAGGAGGGCATCCTGCTTGTCTGCTCTGAGCCGACGTGTCTCTATCGACCGATGCCTCTCTGATGGGTTGGGGTGCCCATCTGGGGAACACCGAGTGCACGGCCTCTGTCCCCACGGGAGTCCCGATGCCATCAACCTGCTGGAGCTGCGGCGGTCCGCCCTGCTCTCGCCTTTGCTCCGTTTCGCCCGAGGTCAAGTGGTCGAGTCAGGCGGACAATACTGCACGATCATGTACTACCTGAACACGCCAGGGGCGGGACGCGCTCCATGCTTCTATGCAAGGAAGCTCTCTGCATTTGGTCACTCGTGCGCAGCCTGGAGGCGGATCTCCTAGCCATTCATGTGGCAGGGCCTCAACACCCTGGCGATGCCCTGAGCCGGATAGGGCTGCATCTCACTAATGGTCTCTCCTGCCGGAGGTAGTACAAGATCTGTTCTCCCACTGGGGCACACCTCAGGTGGACCTGTTTGCCTCCAGGAGAACGCGGTTGAGGCTGTTTCATGCCCGCCCCTCAGCAGGGCTCGCTGCAGGGGATGCCTTCTTGAGGCTGTAGACCCGGGCTCTTCTACGCCTTTCCCCATTTCCCTTGATTCACAAGGTGCTTCTCAAAGCAAGGAGGGACAAGGCGCAGGTGATTCTGATAGCCCCAGACTGGCCCCGCCAGTTCTGGTACCCAGATCTCCTCAGCCTCAGCTCCAGGCTCCCGAGGCAGCTTCCAGCTCGCCCGGACCTGCTTTCAGTCAGTCAGGGAAGGTGTTCCATCCGGACCTTCAATCTCTGCACCTGACGGCCTGGTTCCTGAGCTGCCAGAGTTCCAGGCCTTGGGTCTTTCCGGACGAGGTCCTCAATGTTGTTGAGGGTCCCCTGCATGAGCTTCCACCAGAAATGCTATTCCTTCAAATGGAAGAGATTCTCCATTTGGTGTCAGGGCAAGGGCTTGGACCCTTCCTCTTGTTCTGTGGCAAGCATTTTGGACTATTTATGGTCCCTTTCTAGTCATGGCTTAGGTCGACGACCCTAAAGGTGCACCTGGCAGCCATCTCTGCTTACGGTGCGGGCCGAGAGCAGTCGATCGCGCAGAAAAGGTGGTCAGGCACTTTTCAAAGGCCTTGATCACATTTCCCCTCGGTCGCGAAACCTCCACTCCGTGGGATTTACTGCTGGTACTGGCAAGGCTCATGGGCAATTATTCGAACCAATGCACAGGTGTGATCTCTCTCACCTGTCGTGGAGAACCGCCTCTTGGTGGCTATCACGTCAGCCAGAAGGATGGGAGAGCTCCAGGCGCTTGCATCGAGTCTCCTTACCTGGTCTTCCACAGGGACAAGGTTGTCCTGGCTTCCCACCGAAATTCCTTCGAAGGTGGTGTCGGAGTTTCACCTTAACCAGTGCTGACTCTGCCGGTGTTCTACCTCAGTCACACCTGGAGGCCGTAATATAGGCTCCATACTCTGGACCCTAGAAGGGCGCTCGCTTATTATAAGGAGCGCACGGCTGAAATTCGGGGAGAGGTTCGCCAGCTGTTTGTCACCTACGCTGAAGCCGCACCTGGCAGACCTGCAGCCAAGCGGACGATAGGCAGGTGGGTCACCTCCTGCATAGATCGCTGCTATAAGTTGGCGGGCATGGAGCCTCCCAGAGGGATAAGAGCTCATTCTGCCCGCCATACTGCTGCATCGGTGGCTGCTTCCAGGGACGTCCCTATCCAGGAAATCTGCAGGGCTGCTACCTGGGAGTCAGCACACACCTTTATTACCCATTACCACATCGACCTTGAGTCACGCCGGGATGCTGGTTTTGGGGCCTCGGTTCTCCAGTCCTTATTTCCCAAGTAAGTATTGGGGGTGTGCGCCTTGCCTCCCTCCTCCCGGAGAACTGCTAGGTGTCTGCCAATAAGTGTGGATGAACAACATATCCATGTCCTTAGAAATACAGGTTACTCACCTGTAACAGGAGTTCTAGGAACGGTATATGTTGTTCATCCACACGACCCACCCGACCTCCCGCTTGGACGCACAACCTGAGCTTCCAGCGGCCAGATCTAAGGCCATGGGGCGGAGCTTAGAGTTTTACCACCCGGTGGGTGGAGGAGCCAGCTTTGAAGACCTTCCGCAAGATTTAAAAGCGGCAAGGAGCCTGCCAATAAGTGTGGATGAACAACATATACCATTCCTAGAACTCCTGTTACAGGTGAGTAACCTGTATTTTTAGTTACATAGATACATAGACAGTGTCGGCAGATAAGGGCCTATGGCCCACCTAGTCTGCCCTTTGAGCTTGTAAGTTCAGTTTGTTTTCCTAGAAGTCTATTTCCCCTACCCTGACCTCTAGAATTCTTTATGTCTATCCCATGCATTCTTAAATCCGTGATTGTTTCAGCCCCCACCACTTCCTCTGGCAGGGTGTTCCACTTGTTCACCACCGTTCTGTGAAGAAATTCTTTCTCATGTTTCCTCTGAATCGTCCTCCCTCCAACTTCATCCCATGCCCTCTAGTCCTGAAACATCTTTTTCGCTTAAAAATAGTGTTTTCCTGCACCCTGTTCCTCCCTGTAAGATCCTTGTATGTCTCTATCATATCCCCTCTCTCCCTCCTCTCCTCCAGGGAGTACATGTTCAGTTCCTTCAACCTGTCTTCATAGGATTTGTGATGCAACCCATGCACCATCTTTTGTTGCCCTCCTCTGAACCTTCTCTACCCTGTCTATGTCCTTACGTAGGTATGGTCTCCAGAACTGTACACTGTACTCCAGGTGGGGCCTCACTAGTGTCTTGTATACGGAATTATGACCTCCTTTTCCTGCTGGTGATGCCCTGCCTATACATCCCAGCATCCTATTTGCTTTACCTGATGCCTTGTCACTGTTTCCCTACCTTGAGGTCATCAGAGATGACAACCCCAAGATTCCTTTCCTGCTTGGTGCATGCTATATCCTCACCCCCAACTGATATATTGTGCCAGGGTTTTTGTGCCCATATGCATTATCTTGCACTTCTTTGCATTGAATTTCAACTGCCAAACCCTTGACCATTCTTCAAGTTTCTGCAGGTCCCTTCTCATTCTGTCTACCCTCTGGTGTGTCTACTCTGTTACAGAGCTTTGTGTCATCAGCGAACAGTGAAATTCTGCCTTCTATATCCTGTGCAATGTCACTGATGAAGATGTTGAATAGGACGGTCCCAGCACTGATCCCTGTGGTACCCCACTGGTCACTCTTCCCTCTGTGGGTGACAGCCATTTACCACCACCCTCTGTGTCCTGCCACCCAGCCAGTTACCTACCCACCACACTACTGTCCTGCCCACACCCATATTCCCAGTTTGTGTAATAGTCTTCTATGTGGCACAGTGTCAAGGCCTTGCTGAAGTCCAGATGGGCCATGTCCGCTGCCCTCCCTGATCCACCTCCTAGTCACCCAGTCAAAATTCAATGAGGTTGGTCTGACACTGACCTCCCCTGGTGAAACCATGCTGCCTTGGGTCCTGTAGTCCATTGACAACCAGATGTTCCACCAATCTCTCCTTCAGTAGTGCTTCCATGATCTTTCCCACTACCGGGTGAGGCTGACTGGTCTGTAGTTCCCTGCTTCCTCTTTGTTCCCACTTTTGTATAAGGGACTACATCCGCTGTCCTCCAGTCTTTGGGTACCTCCCTGTTTCCAGTGATTGGCTGAACAGGATAGCCAGAGGTTCAGCCACCACCTCTCTTAGTTCTTTAAGGACCCTGGGGTGCACCCATCTGGCCCCATTGCTTTGTCAACTCTTTACTTCCAGTTCCTTCAGGACCCTTTCTCGTGTAAAGGGACTTGTGTCCATTTCTGCACCATTCTCACCCCTTGTACTCCTTCAGACCCATTACCCCCTCTTCCTTAGTAAAGACTGAGCAGAAATACCTGTTCAATATGTCAGCTTTACTGTTGTCATCCTCCACGCTGCTCCCATCCTCCCCCTTCAGTCTAACTATCCCTCCCTTTGTCCTTCTTTTTTCACTTATGTACCTGTAAAAGGTTTGTCCCTTTAACCACTGATTTTGCAATGTGTTCTTCTGTCTGAGCTTTGGCTTCCCTTACTGACTTCCCTGCCTCCCTTTGTTTCTCCTGGTACTTCTCCCTATCCCCTTCTGCCTGTGTCTTTTTGTATTGCCTGAATGCAGTCTTTTTGGCTTTCACTTTCTTTGCTACCTCTTTGGAAAACCATAATGGTCTCCTCTTTCTTTTCCTCTTGCTAACCTGCTTAATGCATAATTCTGTTGTTCTTATAATCCCCATTTTAAATACTGCCCACTGTTCCTCAATCCCTAATTCCTGTCCCATTCCCTTAATGCCTCTTTCAAGCATCTCCCCATTTTCCAAAGTCTGCCCCTAAAATCCAGGATACGTGTTTTGTGTGGTTTGGTTCTGCTCTTTCTGTGATTTCAAACCACAGTGACTGGTGGTCACTGTAGTTGTAGTTACTTCTGCCAGAAGAATTTCAAATTGCACGCTCTTATGTGCAGAGAACCTTATTTGGTTTTCCACCAAGACTGGGTATCCCTAAGGACAAACTCAAAATTTTTTCCTAAGGTAATCTCAGCTCTCACCCTTAATCAGGACATCAATCTACCAGTGTATTTTCCAAAATACTCTAATCAAGGAGAAGCCCTTCTGCACTCCCTTGATGTGCATAGGTGCCTCAGATACTACCTGACCAGAACCAAACAGCACTGAAAGTCGGACCAACTTTTCGTCTACTTTGCCCATAGGATGAAGGGAGCTCCTGTCTCTAAACAGTCACTATCTAGGTGGCTCATCCAGTGCATTACTTTCTGTTATGAGAAGCGCAATAAACCCTTACTGGGCGTGGTCAAGGGTCATTTCACTAGAGGGGTGGTTACTTCCTTTGCGGCGTTAAAGAACATCTCCACCTCAGCTATTTGCGCTGCAGCTACTTGGAGTTCTGTGCATACCTTTATCAGGCATTACAGTCTGGACATTGCATCGAGGCGAAGAGCGGGGTTCGGTCTAGCTGTCCTTCAGGGACTTCTGTCCTAGGCTCGAGTTATCTCGAGGTCTCTACCTTTCCTCCTCCCGATGGTGCATGATTGCCATTACTGCTTGAAATCAGTCCTAATGGTGTAACCTGCTGCAAGAGCTGTATCTCGAAGTAAGATAGTACAGTTACATAAGAACTTACCGTAACAGTAGATCTTCGAGAGCAGCTCTTGCAGCAGGTACCTTCCCTCCCACCATCCCCGCTGGAGGTAGATAGGAGTCAGGCACCCATCTCTTTAGATGGGACATTCCTTTTTCCTTGTTTTTGCCATCTGATGGCGGATCCTCTGTCTCCCCTTCTGATGTCATCCTGCGGCCGGAAGTCTCCGGCGGGAGAACTGAGGATTATGAGGGGACCGCCTCCTTATGTACTACGCCCAACGTCGGGGGCAGTCCCCACTGAAGACTGCTAGCTAGAAAATTTCTGTGGGGTCCTGGTGCCTGCCGGCTTCAGTCCTAATGGTGTAACCTGCTGCAAGAGCTGTTCTCGAAGATCTGCTGTTACAGTAAGTTCTTACGTAACTGTACTTTACCATTCGTTTTCCCCAAATTATTCAGTTAGTGTATGTCTTCATCATCTTCCCAGTGATGGAAGTTGAAGTGTGCGTGCGGCAGATCCCGGCAAGAGACTGCCACTTGGCCTGCCTAATCTGCTTAGGCTCGGACTACAGGCCGAACGACTGCCCGCATTGCAAAAGGTTTAACGACAAAACACTCATCCGACGCCTCAAGACTCTTAAAGCCTAACTGTTGAAACAAGAAATGGCTGCCATGCAGAGAACCTATTCCAGACACAGCTCTTCCTCTTCAACCAGGGACTCCTCCCCCCCAAAGAGAAGAGATCGGGTGAGAACACCACCATAGTGATAAGAGGATAGCCAGGTCAGAATCCTGCCTGGTCCCCCTCACAAGACCTCTGCATCTTTTCCACCCGGGCGGGGGTCGAGTCCGTTCCCACGGTTCCATGGCCATTACCAGGATTTCGTCCAATAAGACCACCTCTCATTCACAGAGCAAGGAGTCTTCCAACCACGGACGTTTGTCCGCCCCTGTATCCCTGGCTCTTAGGCCCCACAAGCAATTGCTTGGGTCAACACCGGAGGGACAGGTATCGACTTAGAGGGGTAAAATGGATACACCCCCATCACCACCAAATCCTCTGGATCGTCCGGGCACAAAGGGTCAGGCGACTCCTCCAGACGCCAGGAGGCCGTTAAGCATCGAATGCCTCCTGCGCCCAAAGATGGGGCGACATCCACCTCAAATGATAGACCATGGGACCCTCTGATTCTGCATTTGAGATGGGCCAGGTGCCACCACCGAAGCAGCCATCTGCTCCGAAAGAGCAGCTGTCATATCGGACTTCTAGCACACCCAAAGATCGAACGCCGGCCTTGGGGAGTTCAGCACCGCAGGACAAAGGCCCCATCGACTCCGCCAGAGGACTAGGCCACAGCCCTAAGCAGCACAGGGGCGCTACCAGGCTCTTCGACGTCCCTACCCCACTGCCACCACAGCCTGTCCCCAGCTGGCGAGGTAGGGCCCTGTTTAACACTGGGTGGAACACCATCAAAAGCGATTTGCTGCCCAGACCAAGGAACGCCCCTGCCCCAGAGGTCTCCAGCCTTGCCTAGGGAGCCCTCGCCTCAGAGGCTAAAACGTCCTCCCCGGTGCCAGATCACCCATCCGGGGATGATGACCAGGGGTCACCAGCCCCCAATGATCACAAGAGACGCTCATCGTCTGTTCCTTCTTCCAGTTGACGCCTGCACTGTTCCTCAGGGTAAGATGCAAAGGACTCCTCCAAATATTCTTCAGAGGACGAGCTGCCCCTGCCCTCTCTGGATCACAAAAAGGGCTCTCCAGAGTCCCCTCCATGTGATCTGTCCTTCCTCGATGTGATGAGGCACATCCAGGCCTTAAACCAGTAGGACACAGAGGAGCTTGACCCAGAACCTCACCGTCTGGCCAAGTTCCTTGGGGCGACCGACCCAGAGCCTCTGGTCGTTCCCCCACTTGTTGAACCCTTCCAGGACATAAACAGATTGGCCTGGAAGCATCCGTCCACTGCTTCAGCCATGCCAAGAAAAGTGGACCGGCTTCATAAAACCCCAAAAGGGAGCCCCATCTAAATGAACAGCCGAAGGCGGACTCCATGGTGCTCGCTGCAGCACATGGCAGAGTGCAGCAGCCCAGACACCTGTGCTCTCAACCTCTAGACCGTGAATCTAAAAGGCTCGACCAAATGGGCCGTAAGGTCTACTTCTCAGCCACCTGCACCGTCTGGTCACTAAATTTTTTTGGTGCATGTGGTCATGTACCAAAAATCATTATGGAGCAAGGCATTACACATGGTCAAGGCCCAACCGGTTTTGGACAGCAAGCTGGATCTCATGACTGTCATCCAGTCAGGCATAGTTGTTGGCAGGCATGTTCTGCGGAGCTCTTGTGATTCAGCAGACATGGCTGTCTGGGCAGCAGCTACAGGGGTGTGCATGAAGAGACACGCCTGGCTGCAGGTCTCAGGGTTCTGCCAGGACCTACAAGATGCCATACTAGACGCATCCTTCCAGGGGTCAGTTCTCTTTGGCCTGGATACTGAGAAGCTGATTACAGGGCTTCAAGATTCGGGGAAAAGCAGTTCTAGGAGCATGGATATGTTGTTCATCCACACATCTTGGCATGTCCCCTACCACTTTAAATCTGGCCAGAAGTCTTCAAGCTGGCTACTTGCACCTACCCGGGTGGTGTATACCTCGGCTCTGGCCCATGACGCCAGATCTTCTTTCCACTGGAAGATGCAGGTTCCCTCGTGTTCTCAGCATTTCATAGGCCCTGGCTTTCAAATTGTCGGTTTTACCAAAAATCAAACTCGTTCAAGTTAGCAATCGCGCTTTTGTCGCATCAACTATGGAGGAAAAATCTTCCCCAGGATTTCATCGGTGCCCCTGCAGCCAGATGTCATGAACCGATCCCCACCTCACGTGCATTTACTGCCTGGGTGTCGGACATGACACCTCGTCATGCAGTTTTTGTTTGGCCTTCCATCCCAACGTCCTGGATGACCGCAAGGCACGCCTGAAGCTGGGGAGACCGGAAAAGAGAAACCCGCCGGTGAAATCGAAGGAGGCTAGGTGGGCGGTTTCCGCGGCCCCGGGCTCCACCGATCAGCTGGAACAGATGATGGCATTTGAGGAGGAAGCAGCTTGTGCTTCAGCCAGTCGAAGCTTCTTCATCCCGCTGAACCTAGGCTCCACCTTCATGGGCTCCTTCAGGGAGATGTGCCAGTCTCTCCCCACTTGAGGTGAGGCGCCCTCGGACGCGCACTCCTCCCGCTTTTGGAAGAGGGAGAAGGACCCAGTGTCTTCAACCTGACAGAGACGCTCTTGGGACAGGGAGAGGTCCGAGTCCCAAGAACACGCGGTCTCGACTTTGGTCGAGACCACATCCTTGGCCGCTGGCTTTTCGGACCTTCTGTCTGCCCAAGGGACCGAGGAAGTGGCAGACATCGAAATTATCCCAACCCAGTCGACCCCTTGTCGCCGGCTGTGCCAGACGATTCTTTGGAAAGGACTCAGTCCTGGTCTTTCCAGATGAGGAGTCCCAGCCAGCAGGTGTCCCCATCAAGGAACCAGTCCGGACCCCGGTCTCACCAATCCTGGTGTCTCCCAGTCGACCGAGTCTGCCTCCCCGGTCTCGGTCCAGGACCCCCTCGAACGGTCGCCCAAGGAAGAGCTATAAGCGCTCCAGAAAGAGGCGACACCGCAGTTCCTCATCCTCCTCGGAAGAGGAGAGGCTCCAGCAGAAACTCCGTTGGCACTATGAAGACCTTATGTGGCAACAGCTGATCTTGACCAGGCAGAAGCCGGCTCCGCCGCTACCCCCGACCATCACTTGGTTTTCTCCTCCTAGGCCGAAGCCAACCCCTCCGGAACCAAAGTCTTCAGTTCTTCCTCCTGTGGGCCCGGGCCTACTCCGGTGTCTCCACCGATTTGGGTGGAACCATTGTCTAAACAGCCTGAGGGAGGGGCGCCCTCTAAAAAGGATCGACAGGACACTGGGCTTCCCCGACGTCTGTCGATAAGTCACCCCCCGGACCGCCCTCGGCAGATCAAGGGTGACTTAGGCAGTAGACTGCTGTATCACGACTCTTCGAACTCTGACGTCACCGGCTTACACTCGCATCCCAGGGATGATGAGTCGTCGGTCGGTGCAGGGATGGAGGAAGGCCCTTCCTCTTTCCAGGGCATTCTCTGCCTCATCTCAGATTCCACTGGAATGCCCCTGGAGCCTATCCAGAAGAAGGCAGAGTACCCTCTTACCGACATTCTTAAGAGAGGGGATACCCCGACGGAGGCCTTTCCAGTGACCGAGGCCATTGTTGGCCTGGCCCTTGAACTTTGGCAGCGTTCTGCCTCCTGCCCCCTGCCCAGCACCTGCTGCCAGCATGTCCCGGAAGTACACGGTTCCCATGGCGTCCCTTGCAGGGTTCACAGAGCACCCTTCGGCCAAGAGCCTGGTGACCGCCCCTGTGTTCAGGTGTACTGGTAGTTCGGCCAACACTGACCGACCCCTGGACAAGGAGTCCAAGAATATGGACCACACTGCCCATATGGTCTATGTGGCCTCTTCCTTGGGCCTTCGTCAGGCTAGCTTGGCTGTCATCATGGCACTTCTCTCTTGCCCTTCCTGGCTCATTAAACAAGATCCTCCCTCATCTGAGAAAGCAGTAGAGAGGGCTGGGGAATACTGGAATGTATAGGGAGAGGCATCACCAGCAGAAAACAGGAAGTTATCCCCCTGTGCAGACAGTTGGTGAGACCCCATCTCTGCAAGGACATAGACAGGATGGAGGCAGTTCAGAGGAGGGCAACTAAAATGGTGCAGGGTCTGCAAGAGAAGCCATACGAGGAGAGACTAGAGGAGCTTAATATGTATACCCTTGAGGAAAGGAGGGAGAGGGGGGACATGATACAAATGTTTAAGTACCTCAGTGGAATCAACGAAGTCCAAGAGGTAGCATCTTTCAGAAAGAGAGATGTGCAAGAACAAGTGGACACAGTTTGAAGATTGGGGGCGTGGCTGCTCATGGGCAATGTGAGGAAGTATTTTTTAACAGAGAGGGTGGTGGACACATGGAACAGCCTTCCTGAGGAGGTTGTGGGGTCTAAAACTGGTAGAATTCAATAATGCATGGGACAGACATAAGGCAGTTTTTGTGGGTAGTAGGAAGAAAATAGGCTGTTGGTTAAATAGGATCTGCAGCTTATCCTCTAGGTAGGGAAATGGGCAGACTGTGGCCCAAGCGGTCCTTATCTGCCGTCAGTCTGTTTCTGTTTCTCTCCCCCAACGGACATGCAGACCACGGTCAAGCAGGTCTGTGACCAGGGCCGTGCTGTTTCTAAACAGCAGCTCCAGACGGCCTTGGATATCAGGGATTCTTGTGCTAGCTCGCTGGCAGCCTAAGTGGCCTCTCGGAACAGGGCTTGGCTGAGGCTTTCCTCCGTCCCGGTGGATACTCGGCATAAGCTTGCTGACGTGCCCTTCCTGGGGACCGACTTGTTCAGTCCAGGAGTAGCCAGTCACCTTCAGCGTATAGAGCAATCCAGTGCCACCTTGGATGCCACTTCTGCTAAGGGTTCTTTGGGCAAGAACCAGCAGAAGAGAAAGAAGCCATTTTGGCATTCTTCCCCTGCAGTCAGGCAGCCCTCCTATCAAGGAGGGCAGCAGCAGACTCAAGCTTGGCGCCTGCGGCCCAAGCAGCGTTGTCAACCCCGTAAAGGAGGCCGAGGCGCAGGTCCTGGAGCCTACTCCTCTAAGCCTGCTCTGTGACGAGTTGGGGGTTGCCACCCCTATACCTGTCATGCCAGCTCTGGGTGCTTCTGTGGGGGGTCGGCTCCGCCACTTCCTGTCCACTATCACTTCAGACAGGTGGGTTCTCGAAGTGGTCGGTTGGGGACTGTCTCTAGTCGAGGCAGTACCTCCCAGCCAAGCCCACACCCCTCGGGAGGAACGGATCTCCGCTTGCACCCAGTCGGCTCTTCGAGATGATGTAGCTCAGCTCCTCTGCAAGGAGGCAGTAGCTCCAGTGCCGGATTCACCAACAGACCTAGACTTTGTTTCTAGGTACTTCCCTTGCCAAGTGGACAGGGGGGTTGGCGCCCCATCCTAGATCTCCACAACCTGAATCAATATCTCCCCTTCCCTGAGGAGACTGGAGGTCGCGAGGGCCTGCTCTGAAGCCCTCCCTGTCCGCAGAAGCCCCGAACCCGAGACACACCAAAGACCACCCCCCTTCCCTGAGGAGACCGGAGGTCGCGAGGGCCTGCTCTGAAGCCCTCCTGCCCGCAGAAGCCCGAACCTGAGACACACCAGAGACCACCCCTTCCCTGAGGGAGACCGGAGGTCATGAGGGCCTGCTCTGAAGCCCTCCTGCCCGCAGAAGCCCCGAACCGAGACACCAGAGACCACCCCTCCCTGAGGAGACCGGAGGTTGCGAGGGCCTGCTCTGAAGCCCTCCCTGCCCGCAGAAGCCCCGAACCCGAGACACACCAGACCACCCCTCCCTGAGGAGACCGGAGGTCGCGAGGGCCTGCTCTGAAGCCCTCCCTGCCCGCATGAAGCCCCAACCCGAGACACCAGAGACCACCCCTCCCTGAGGAGACCTGGAGTTCGCGAGGGCCTGCTCTGAAGCCTCCCTGCCCTTAGAAGCCCCGAACCCGAGACACACCAGGTAATTTCTACCTTGATCCGGCTGCTGCCACCAGCCGTTGGCATCTGGCACCTTTTCTGAAACAGCCACAAGCTCCCCTGCTCAGCGCATGAATCCCGGCCAGAGCAGCACCTCGAGTTGCTGCCCAGGCTCAGACGGAGCAGAACTGTTACTTTTGTGCCTGATTTTGAAACTTTTAAAACGAATCAGCTAAAACTATTTGCATTTGCCTGTAACTGTATTTAAAAACTGAGAGTCACTGCACACGAGACACACCAGGTAATTTCTACCTTGATCTTTTTATTTTTTTTTTTTTTTAACACCAAACTTCTCCTTTAGCTCCTTATATTGTTTTGCCACTAGAGGGAGCCTGATTAAGTTTGGAACAGTTTGCTCCCAATACCTCACTTGTCACATTTACTGCTCTCTAGTAGCTGTTTCACTTGGTGATCACCCTCATCACTCCATCATCACCCCTCTCCAATCGGTAAAGCTATCCCGCCATTGTGCACTCCCCAGATCAGCCCTCCTCCTCCTGCTCCTGTCAGGCAATGTCCACCCCAATCCCGGCCTGGCAGCACTGGTCCTCCCCTGAAATCTCCTGGGCTGCGATTGCTTCTATGAACATCTGTAGCCTCCTGAAAAACTGGACTCTCTACACTGCTGGGTGGCCTTCATAAACCTGATGTTGCCCTGGTTGAAACCTGGCTGTCTCCTCCACTCTAACTCTCATGTCTCTCTCGGCTCACACTCTCCATCGGTTGGACCGTGTCGGAGGAGAGGTGGGGCTGTGTCTTCTATTTGAAGGATTCTCTCATGGGCTACCACTCCCCGCCTGACCTCGACCATAAGGCACAGGCACTTACTCTAAAGCTGTCCCCTGACCCAGCTAGAGGCCCATTATGCTAACCGTAGCTACATACCCCCAAGAACCAATCCCAGGCCCTGGGCCCACTAATTGACTACCTCACCTCCCTACCCAACTCGTCGGACCAAATCTTGGTGGGCGACTTGAATATAAACTGGCTCTGCCCTCGTCCTCCTCCCACGTGAGGCTTTTGATTCAATTGACCTAACTCAACTGGTCTCACAGCCTACTAGAAAAACCCTAGGGGGACAAGCACCCTCCTGGATGTGGTCCTCACCAACAGGCCAATCCACATCCACAACATCCAAATCCTCCCTGACTGCCTCAGTGACCACTCCCCTGTGCTTTTCAACTGGGAAACCCCTCGGCCCTCATCCCTGGTCAAAACCACCTCTCGAAGGCGGCTTAGGCCTGGGGGACTCATAGGCCTTAAGCGCTTCCTTGCCCACACTGATTGGTCCCCTCTGACAAGGGCAACCAACATTGACTTGGCCCTGGCCTTCTTTGTAAGCACTTTCAACTTGCCTGTGATATCTTTGCTCCCATAACTGCTAGGAGGTCCAAAGTGAAACATGCCCCTTGGATCACCCCTGCCCTACTGTAGCAACTTAAGCAGTGCGACAATCTTTGGCACTTTGCTGTTGCTACTGGCCGTTCAGCTGACAGGCAGTCCTATGCTGCCGCCCGCAACCAGTGCACCTAGGCCATCCGCAAAGCAAAGGCGGAATACTACCAAGCCTCTCTTACCTCCTCCTGGGGGAACCCCAGGTGCTTCTGGGACAGCATCAAGCAACTGAATGGTCACTCCCAGTCCCCCTCTCCTTCTCTTCTCAACATCAATGGTACCGTCTCCTCTGACCCTGCTCTCGTTGCCACCCACCTCCATAACTCCTTTACCGACCTTAGCTCAGTACTTCCTGGTAACGTTTTCAGTCCACCTCCTCCATCTGTACCACCACCCATTGCCCGTCCCTCTTTCCACCTGCGTCATGTCACCATGCAAGAAGCTAGGCCTTACTTGCTAAAAGCCCTAAAAGGTAACACCATCGGTAATGACTCACTTGATCCCTGCCTTTTACGTCAGGTCCTGGATCAGGTCCTCTCACCTATTACGTGCATTTTCAACAAATCACTCTGTCTCGGACAATTCCCCTCTGCCTGGAAGATTGCCACAGTTACCCCTGTCCATAAAGGTGGTGACAGGACTCTTCCGGGTAACTACCGACCCATCTCAATCCTCTCCCCCCTCTCTAAGGCGTTAGAGAAAATTGTGGCTTCCCAAGTCTCTGACTACCTCTGTAAGTACAATGTTCTCTGCCCTGAACAGCACAGGTTCAGAGCAGGTCATAGTACCAATACAGCACTCCTGGAATTTTCCAACTTCCTCCATGCCTCCTTGGACTCTGGTGCCCTGGCTGGTGCTATATTCATTGACCTGTCTAAAGCATTCGATACCGTTTAGCATCCTCTTTGCTCTCCACTCGACCTAATAGGCTTTGCCTCAGGACCTGTTTCCTGGTGCACCAGCTATCTCTCCGCCCACTCCCAATGTGTGAAAGTCAACGGTACTCTCTCTGAAACATGCCCCATTCACTCTGGGGTGCCGTAGGGCTCAATTCTTGGACCCCTACTATTCTCACTCTTTCTTAACTCCCTACCCAGCAGTTGTACAGGTAAGATGCTTCTCTATGCTGATGATGCTGTTCTCGTTGCCTCCCACAATGACCCCATGCTGCTACAGAACTCCCTCCAACTAGTCTTTGACTCTGCAGCTACCTGGTTCACTGAGCACCGACTTATCAACCTTAAGAAAACAAAAACGAAGCTCTTCTCCCACCCACAAAATAAGTACAGCAAGTTTCCCTTAGCTGTCCACTCCACACCCAATCTCGTTATTGACCAGGTGCAGTCCTATAAATATCTTGGTATAACCTTTGACCCTGCACTTTCATTCCATGGGCATATATCTGCCCTAAATTCTGTCGCCAACTCACGGCTAGGCATTCTTTACCGGCACAAGAAATGCCTCCCTCCTGATGCCCTCTGCCTGGCTGTCACCTCCTCTGTCATGTCTCTCATTGACTATGGCCTTCGGTCTATGGCTCCAGCAGATCAGACTGCCTCACAAGGTTCTGCCTCACAGTTAATAAGGCCTGCAGACTTATCACTGGTGCTCCCAGACTCACTCACACATGTGAGCTGTACACCCTGGCTACCCTACTCAACCTGGAAGAGCAACTTGTGTATCAGACATGCCAGCTCACCTTTAAAGCCCTGTGTGGCCTATCCCCCATAGGCCTATCCAACTCCATTCGCCGTACTGCACCGACCCTGATCACGCGCAGCTCGTCAAGAGCTACCCTAGTTATTCCGAGAGCCACGACCTCTCAAGGTCAGAGGGCATTCCCCTACCATCGCCCCACTGGTATAACTCCTCCTGCCAGTGTCTCAAACTCACTAACCTTAGCTTGCTTTAAGCCAGGCTCAGAAACTTCCTGTAGCTCTTGAAATGCAACTGCCGCTAGCCTAGTGTGTAAAAAAAAAAAAAAAAAGTGTATATATATACTCTGTTTGACAATGCTCACTGAAATGGCTCCCCTTCCTTTCCCTACTAATTCCTCCTCCCTATCTCCCTCCCTTCACTCCACCAGCCTCACAGTTGGAGAAAAGACCAAGGTAGAACGGTCAGTGGGGATGCTGCAACAGAAGGTAAGGCCATCAAAATGGAGAGCAATGAGTACCAATGCCTGTAGTCTAGGTAACAAGCTTCCTGAATTAGTGGCCTTGATGGAGAGGAACATCTGGATATCGTGGCAGTCACAGAAACATGGTACACACAAAACCATGACTGGGGCGTAAACATACCAGGACACACTATCTACAGGAGGGACAGGGAGGGTAAAAGAGGGAGGAGTAGTTCTTTACATAAGGGAAGGAATAAAAGCAACAGAACAAAAGGGTAAACAGGGAGGAGAAGAAGCACTGTGGGTAAATTTGGAGACAGGCAATGGCACCACAATCCGCACAGGGGTTGTATACAGACCCCCCTTCTCAGGGGGAGGAAATGGACAAGGAAATGATAGAAAGTATACTTAGAATGGCAGAAAAAGGGGAGATATTGCTGATGGGTGATCTGAATATGCCAGATGTTAACTGGAGTGCAGTTGCAGCTGCCACTTCGAAGAGTGCAGTTATTCTAGATGCCCTACAGGGGGCATGCCTTAGACAACTAGTACTGGAGCCCACTCGAGAGGAGCAATATTAGACTTGATACTCTCAAATGGAGATGGAGAGAGGATCACAGATGTGAAGTGGGTAGCCATCTGGGAACTAGCGACCATCGAACAGTATGGTTCACAATAAACACAGCAATAGAGTCAAGCCATACAAAGACAAAAGTACTGGACTTTAGGAGGGCTGACTTTGCCAAAATGGGTGAGTGCCTAAGGAATGCACTAGCAAATGGGCGGGAAGGAGGTGGAAGAACAATGGGGAATAATAAAAACTGCCATCACAGAGGTAACGAGCCTTTGTGTGAAGCAAATAAAACAAGACAATGTAAGAAACCACTATGGTTCTCAAAGGAAGTGGCAGTGAAGGTTCAAGAGAAAAAGAAAGCATTCAGGAAGTACAAGGAATCGCAGCAGGAGCAGGACAGAGAACTGTATCAGTTAAAGCAAAAAGAAGCTGGGAAGGCAGTCAGAACAGCAAAGGCCCAAACTGAGGAAAAGATAGCCAACTCAGTTAAGAAGGGGGATAAAACCTTTTATAGGTACATCAGGGAGCAAAGGAAGACCAAGGGAGGGATAGTGAGGCTTAATAAAGGGAGGGAGGGTGGGCAGAAGGGAGAATGTGAAAAGGCAGAGATACTAAACAAATATTTTGCTCAGTATTTACAAAGGAAGAGGGGAGGTACATAAAACAAACAGTAGTAACACTCTGGATACAGAAGTTGATACCAGCCCATTTACAGAAGAAAGGGTTCTGAAAGAACTCTTAAAACTGAAGGTGGACAAAGCAATGGGGCCTGATGGGATTCATCCCAGAATTCTAAAAGAACTAAGGGTAGAACTAGTGACACCACTGACTACCCTCTTTAACAAATCATGGGAGGATGGGGTGGTACCAGAGGACTGGAGGAGGGCAGATGTGATTCCCCTTCACAAAAGTGGAAGCAAGGCAGAAGCAGGAAACTACAGACCTGTTAGTTTAACCTCAGTGATAGGGAAAATGATGGAATCACTTCTAAAGGAAAGAATTGTCGCGTATCTGGAGGCCAGAAGGGCACAGGACCCTAGGCAGCATGGATTCCAGGCGGGAAGGTCATGCCAAGGCAGATCTGATAGATTTCTTTGACTGGGTGACCAAAGTAGTAGATCAGGGAGGGCTGTGGACATGGCTACCTAGACTTTAGCAAGGCATTTGACACAGTCCACACAAAAGATTAGTATATAAGTTAGCCAGCCTAGGGTGGGTCCCAAGATGACAGCCTGGGTAAAGAATTGGCTGGAGAATAGGACACAGAGAGTAATAGTAAATGGAGTCCACAGAAGAAAGGAGGGTTACTAGCGGGTACACTTGAGTTCAATATTAGGACCAGTCCTCTTCAATGTCTTTATAAGCGACATTGCAGAAGGACTGGAAGGAAAAGTATGTCTCTTTGCAGATGACACTAAGATCTGCAACAGAGTTGATGCACAGGGTGGGGTGGAAAGGATGAGAAGGGACTTGGCAAGGTTAGAGGAATGGTCAGATGTATGGCAGCTTAGATTCAATGTTAAGAAGTGGCAGTAATGCACCTGGGAAACAAAACCCAGGGAAGAGTACAATGGGAGGTGAGATACTAACAACAAAATGGAAAGGGACCTGGGGTAGTCATATCAGATGACCTAAAGGTGGGCAAGCAATGTGAGAAGGCAGCAAGGAGGGCTGGGGGGATACTGGGATGCATAGGGAGGCATCACAAGTAGAAAACAGGAAGTTATTATCCCTCTGTACAGACAGCTGGTGAGACCCATCTGAGTACTGTGTGCAGTTCTGGAGACCCAATCTCATGAAGACATAGACAGGATGAAGCTGTCCAGAGGAGGGCAACTAAAATGGTGCAGGGTCTGCACGGAGGACATATGAAGAGAGACTTAAGGAGCTTAATATATATAGCCTCGAGGAAAGGAGGGAGAGGGGACATGATAGAAACTTTCAAGTACCTCAAGGGAATCAACAAAGTCAAGAGGTAGCATCTTTCAAAAAAGTGTGCAAGAACAAGAGGGCACAATTTGAAGATAGAGGGGGCGCTCAGAGGTAATTTAAGGAAGTATTTTTCACAGAGAGGGTTGTGGATGCATGGAATGGCCTTCGGAGGAAGGTTGTGAGTCAAAATCAGTGGTGGAATTCAAGCATGCATGGGATAGTCATAAGGCAATTCCTGGGGTGGGGGTAGGAAGAAGTAGGCTGCTGGTTAACTAGGATCTGCAGCTTATCCAGTAGGTAGGGAAATGGGCAGACTGGGTGGGCCAAGTGGTCCTTATCTGCCATCACATTCTATGTTTCTATGTTTCAGCTCTCCCCCGACCATAAGTTTTGCACCTTTTGTTATCTTTTGCTTCGTTGGAGATTGTATTCTATTGTAACAAAATTGTAATTGAACTGTAACTTTTTTGTTTGTAAGTACTGTGTCCCTTGTACTACTGTTCTGATGTCCTCTTTGTGACGAGGTACCTTTGTAAATGAGCCTCTGGCTCAAAGGTTTCTAAACTGATGTTTAACTAAATAAATAAATAAATAAATCAGGCCTCACATCTTCCAGATGGTCACTCTGAAACATAGAATTTGACGGCAGATAAGCACCGCTTGGCCCACCCAGTCTGCCCATTTTCCTACCTAATGGATAAGCTGCAGATCCTAGTTAACCAGCAGCCTACTTCTTCCTACCCCCACCCCACAGAATTCCCTTATGACTGTCCCATGCATGCTTGAATTTCACCACTGTTTTTGACTCTACAACCTTCCTCCGGAAGGCCGCTCCATGCATCCACAACCTCTCTGTAAAAATGCTTCCTTAAATTACCTCTGAGCTGCCCTCAAATCTTCAAATTGTGCCCCCTTTGTTCTTGCACACCTGTTTTTTGAAGAGTACTACCCTCTTGGACTTTGTTGATTCTCTTTGAGGTACTTGAAAGTTTCTATCATGTCCCCTCTCCCTCCTTTCCTTGAGGCTATACATATTAAGCTCCTTAAGTCTCTCTTCATATGTCTTCTGGTGCAGACCCTGCACCATTTTAGTTGTCCTCCTCTGGACAGCTTCCATCCTGTCTATGTCTTATGGAGATTGGGTCTCCAGAACTGCACTGCAGTACTCCAGATGGGGTCTCACCAGCTGTCTGAACAGAGGGATAACAACTTCCTGTTTTCTACTGGTGATGCCTCCCTATGCATCCCAGTATCTCCCCTCCTTGCTGCCCTCTCACATTGCTTGCCCACCTTTAGGTCATCTGATATGACTACCCAGGTACCTTTCCATTTTTGTTGTTAGTATCTCACCCCCCCCATTGTGTACTCTTCCCCTGGGTTTTTGTTTCCCAGGTGCATTACCTTGCACTTCTTAGCACTGATCCAAGCTGCCGTACATTTGACCATTCCTCAAACCTTGCCAAGTCCCTTCTCATCCTTTCCACCCCACCTTGTGCATCAACTCTGTTGCAGATGTTTGTGTCATCTGCAGAGACATACTTTTCCTTCCAGTCCTTCTGCAGTGTCGCTTATAAAGACATTGAAGAGGGCCGGTCCTATACTGAACTCCCCTCTGAACCCACTAGTAACCCCCCTTTCTTCAGAGTGGACTCCATTTACTATTACTCTCTGTGTCCTATTCTCCAGCCAATTCTTTACCCAGGCTGTCATATTGGGACCCACTCCCAGGTTGGCTAACTTGTATATTAATCTTTTGTGTGGGACTGTGTCAAATGCCTTGCTAAAGTCTAGGTAGGCCATGTCCACAGCCCCTCCCTGATCTACTACTTTGGTCACCCAGTCAAAGAAATCTATCAGATTCGTCTGGCATGACCTTCCTGCTGTGAATCCATGCTGCCTTGGGTCCTGTGCCCCTCTGGCCTCTAGATACTCGATACTCTGACCCAGATCATACAATCCCTGGAGCGAAACATGTGGTTCTGTTCACTGGATCTACAGGATGGGTTCTTTCATGTCCCAATCTGTCCGTCCCATCGGCGGTGCCTCTGCTTCAGGGTCGAGGGGACTGTGTACGAGTTCCGAGCCATGCCTTTCAGCCTGTCATCAGCCCCTCGGGTCTTCACCAAATGCATTGCAGTGGTGGCAGCCCACCTACGGCGTCGAGGAGTCAGAATCTAACCTTATCTTGACGACTGGCTCTTGGCAGGTTCCTCCCTTCAGGAGGTGGAGAGGTCCAGGGATTTGGCCCTCCACACCTGCTCCCAGCTCGGCCTCCTGATCAACGAGGCCAAGTTGGAACTCATGCCCTCTCAGGTGATGGGCTTCATCGGTGCAGAGCCTGACTCTCGTCAAGCCAGAGCTCGGCTCCCGGCAGACAGGGCGGAGGTTCTCGCCTCCTTTGCCCAATCATTTTTGGTTGGGCACTTGCGCCCTGCCCGGGACTTTCTGCGCCTTCTGGGTTACATGGCGGCATGCACCTCAGTAGTCCATTGGGCCTGGTGACACATGCGCCCCCTCCAGTGAGAGCTGGCCACCCAGTGGACTCAACGATATGGTCGCTTCGATCAGCTGATCACTGTAACCCAGAAGATTTGGGACGCTCTCCAATGGTGGACTGCTCCAGACTGGTTGCAGAAAAGGATCCCGTTTCTGCGCCCCAAGCCGATGGTCGTCCTTACGACCGACGCCTCTCATGGGCTGGGAGCCCACGTTGGGGACAACAGAGCCTACGGGTTCTGGACCCCGAGGCGTCCGATGCCGCAATCAACCTATTGGAGCTCAGAGCTGTCATACTGGCGCTGTCAGCCTTTGCTCCTCAGCTCCGGGGTCAAGTGGTTCAAGTCCAGACGGACAATACCACGATCATGTGCTACCTCAACAAACAGGGCGGCATGCACTCCCGTCTGCTGTGCAAGGAGGCGCTTCGCATCTGGACCCTCGTAAGCCGGCTGGAGGCGGATCTCTTTGCCATCCATGTGGCAGGAGCCTCGAACCAGCTGGCGGATGCTCTGTCGCGTAGGCCAGACATCCCACAAGTGGTCTCTCCATCCAGAGGTAGGTTACAGCCTGTTCTCCCATTGGGGCAAACCGATGGGGGATCTGTTTGCCTCCAGGGAGAACACCAAGCTGAGGCTGTTTCTTACACACCCCCATCAGCAGGGCTCTCTGCAGGGGGATGCCTTCTCGAGGCCGTGGACCCCAGGCCTCCTCTATGCCTTCCCTCTATTTCCCTTGATCCACAAGGTGTTACTCAGGGTGAGGAGGGACAAGGCAAAGGTGATTCTGGCAGCCCCAGATTGGCCGCGCCAGTTCTGGTACCCAGATCTCCTCAGTCTCAGTTGCAGGCCCCCGGAGCGGCTTTGTACATGCCCGGACATATCATCTCTGAACCAGGGGAAGGCATTCCATCAGCACCTTCAGTCCCTGCACCTCACAGCCTGGTACCTGAGCGGCTAGAGATCTTATCTGTGTCAGTCTTCACCATTCATCACAGATGGGTTATCTGGCTGGAGGTCAGGACCCCGTGGGATTTTTTTTTTTTTTTAAAGGTAGGCGGAGCCGACACCATCGGGCGCCTCCTCAAGGCCGGACGTACTGCATGCGCCACGAGGTTGGCGTTAGGCTGTGTCGACTCCGCCTGCCTGCCAGTTCTTCATCTCCCGCCCGTCAGAGGTAGCCCCGTTAGGAAGCTTCAAAAGAAGATTTTAGGCCTGTTTGAATCCTTCGCCTTCGGCGTTAAGTCCGTCGGTTACCTGCTGGTTCTGTTTTCTGCCTCCACTCGACGTCGCCCGGTAAGATCTTTCCTTATTTTTTGAATTTTGCGACGTCAAGTCTATTTTGGTGTTTTTTTCCGTAGGTCATGTCTTGGTCGGAGGGCAAGAAATCTTCGAAGACGGGTCGGCCCCCCATGCGACGGTGCCCATTTGGCCGAAAATTCTCCGTCACCGACCAGCACGACCTGTGTCTTGCGTGTCTTGGCCCGCTTCACGACATGGACTCGTGCGACGCCTGCTTCTCCATGGACCGCCAGGTCCTCGAACAGCGTGCGTTGAAAGTGGGGCGGCTCACGACTTTCGGGGTAGGGTTCACCTGTCGGGCCAAGCCGCGCCTCTCAACCCTTCCTTCGGGTCCCTCCTGGTTCTATACGGGCCGAGGAGGAGGGAGCCTCAGCTCTTGTAGCCTGGCATTGCTGAGGCTCCTCCCGCAGGAGAGCCCGCCCGCTCCCTCCCGGGAGCAGCGGAGGCGCCGCCATGGCGATCGCCTTTGGGGTGAAGGCTCCCCGTGTCGTTCCCCTGGCTCGGAAGGCCCGGGTCGCGCCCCCTCGACACCGCCTGAGCCTTCGCGTCATTCGCGGCGCCGAGGCCCTGGCGGGGCCGTCGCCTGCGCCGACTTGTCGCCGGCACGTGCGGCTCGGTCCGGCGCTGTGAGACCAGATCTGTCTTCCTCGCCATGTCTCGCCGCCGCGCCCGCCCTCGGTGCCGAGGTTGAGCACGGCGCCGTGTCTCGGCCCGCGCTCAGGGGCCTTCGACCTTCTGTCGGTGCCATCCGCGCGCGCCCATGCTCAGTGGGGCGGGCAGCGCTGTTCACGCAGCGGGTCCGCCAGGGCTAATACATATCGGGCGCTGCACGGTCCTCGGCAGGCCGCCATGTGCTGTGGGGCCGGTGGTGTCGACGTGATGCACCCCAAGGTACCCCAGGGCTGTTGTCGGCGCCTGCTTCTGTCCTTGGTACTGCTCCCCGTGCCGGTGGATCTGATGGTGCCCGACTGGTCCGTGCCTCCGCGGATCCCCAGGGTTGCAGGGGTGCTGGCAACCACTCGGGCACAACAGTGGCTTCCGCCCGTGGCAAGGTTGGTCTCTGCCTGCTCTCCCACGTTTGGCTTAGAGCTTCGACTCTATCTCGCCAGAGTCGATTCGAGTCGGACGGGCAGTCGCACCTCGGGTTGGCTGCGACGGGCAGCACAGTGGTCTCTTCGACGAGTCGGAGCCAGCCCCTCCTGAGGAGAGGCTGGTGGTCCCCGAGACTAGGGTAAGTGGTGCTGACCAGCAGGCAGTGGTGCGTGCCACCATAGCTCTGCAACCTGCTCTTGGGGGTTTCATCGATCCCTCGGTTGTGGTACCCCCTCCAGTGGTGTGTCTTGATCGCCCGACTTTGGGGCCCATCGAGACGCCAGCAGGGGGGAGGTTACTGCTCCCTGGTCCCCTTCGGGCTGCCCAGAGATGCCAGCTACCTAGGCTGGCCCTCTCAAGGAGGAGGACCTTCGGACTCTGAGGGGTCGAGGTGTGGGCCCGCCAGGCAACCCTTTCTGGGGTCCACCTGGGTCCTGGACGGAGCCGTAGTGCAGATTTCCACCCTTCCCCTCGGGTTCCTTGAGGGAGTCCTGTTCTTTTGAGGCAGGGGACCGTCCTTCTGGACCTTTACAGCCCCGGTCGCCTCACTGGGGGGATTCTTCCGGGCGCAGCTAAGGCAGTACCAATGTAGTTGTATAGCTGTCAGCTGTGGGGTCTTCCGAGGCACCTTCGTCGGGTGCTCACGGTTCGCTCCCTAGCCCTGGCGGAGGTCAGCCGACTTCTCGGCTCTGCCCCCATCCTCTGCCACTATTTTCCCGCGCCCCAGGCATACCCGGGTCCCAGCTGCCCTCTCACCTGGGAGCAGTTCAGAGCGGTGGCTGTCCGGGTTCCTGCTTATGTTAGGCAATGGACAACCAGGTTTTTCAACCTCCCCTGTGCAGCCACCCTCCAGCACATGGTGATCTCCAGCTCCTCATCCCCTTCAGGGGAGAGGAACCTTCTGTCCACATCTCTCCGCTGCTGATCTTTCGGAGTATCAGCTGCTCGTGAGGATGTTGGAGGATTTGCACCTTCACCCTCCACTATCAGCAATCCTGAGCACGCCAAGACACCTTTCTAGGCGATTTGGCGAGGCCACCCTGTGGTGGTGCCGCTCTGGCCAGCTCCCTTCGGAGGCCATTATGCTTCTGGCAGAGGCCCTTCTCCGGAGTTCCGCCCTGGGTGATCTCAGCCAGAGGTATTAGCGCACTGGAGTCTCCAGGTTCCATGCCTCATCCACATTCTGGTTTGACGACTTGATACTCCTGATGGGCTTCGTGCCTTCACCATGACCGGCCTCCAGATCAAGACTCCTTGGATTTTGATTTTGGGGAGGAGGACCTTCTACTCGCACGGTTACTCCTCTCTATTTCTGCCCATCAAGCCCACTATGCAGCCTACAACAGGTTCTTGTGGTCCAGGCTAGGTCAGCCCTAGCCTCATTGCCTGCGACTCGGAGCAAACCAGATGCCATCGCACTCTCTGCACGCTGCCTGAGCTAGCAAGGCACCAAGCTAGGCATCTTATGACGCCAGCGAGGTAGCTACCAGGGTCAGGGACAGCGATCTGCACTAGGAGATTGGCATGGCTACGCCTTTTCCCGGTTGTCACCCTTTGCCCGGCGAGGGTGATTAGCTCCCCACCAAGGAACCTACCTTTTCTCCCAGAGAGGAGACGGCGCTTGTTCAGTAACTTCCTTCTCTGGGGAACTCCATCTCTCTCCCCACCCCCGGCCTCTCAAGGCCCTGAAGGTTCCCCCTTAGTGTGTCACCCACTGACGGCTAAGGGACTTTGGCCCTAGGGTGTAAAGAAACAACTCTCTCGGGGCTTGGATTATTTTATTTCAGGATGAATGGTGAAGATTGGACACAGTAAGATATGAAAATTACGTACTCACCGTGACTATGATCTTTCTGTGTATCTTCACCATTCATCACAACCCCACCCACCATCCCCCTGTGGCCTCAGTCTCTGGGTTCCCCTCCCTCTCTGTGACTCCCCCTCTCCTCCTTAGGAGTGGGGTAAAGTAGGGACACACAGGGGGGTATTTTCCAAAGAGAGTAGACGGCTCGAGCGACACTCCTTCTCTACTACTTAGTCTCCACCCCGCTGGGGTGGGAGTTGGTAGTTGCCCTCCTGTTCTTCGCCTGGTTTCCATCCAACTATTTCTCCTAAAAAACCAAAAAGAGAAACCCCTTTTTTTCACCAAACATCTTTTCTTGAGAGAGTACTGAATCCCTGTACCCTGTCCTTCTTCCAGAATAGCCGACTCTGCTTCTGGGGTATTTGCCAGTTATTCTGTGCCTTGAATTCTGGCAGAGAGCTTTGCTACTCCTTGCAATTCCTATACAACTGGTGACGGACAAGAGTCTCGATAGCTTAATACCTCTCCTCTCTCTCCTAAATTCTTTCCCTCCCTACCCTTCCTTCTTCCACTTCCAGAGGTTGGGGCCCCACCAACTCTCTTAGTCTAACCTCCTTGCTTGTCCTCTCAGTCGTTATTTCTCCTTTTAGTTCAGTCATCCTTTCCTTTTTCTGTCCCTTGACTCTTGTCCCACCCTCCATCCTTCCTCTTACCTCTCCGGCGATTCAGAACTGGCAGGCAGGCGGAGTCGACACAACAACATGGCCAACCCTCGGCGCCACGTGCAGTACATCGGCCTCGAGGGCGGCGCCGATGGTGTCTCGCCCCTACCCCTTCTTTTTAAAAAAAAGTTCCGGGTCCTGACCTCCGCCAGATAACCCCATCTGTGATGAATGGTGAAGATACACAGAAAGATCATAATTACGGTAGGTACGTAATTTTCATTTCCAGGCTCTGGGTCTTTCCAAAGATGTCTACACCGTGGTGGAGGCATCTAGAAAGGTTTCGATCAGGAAATGTTATGCCTTCAAATGGAAAAGGTTTTCTGTTTGGTGTCAGAGTAAGGGTCTGGACCCCTTATCCTGTTCTGTGGCTAACATTCTCGACTACCTTTGGTCTCTGTCCAGAGGGGGTCTACGGTCATCAACCCTTAGGGTGCACCTGGCAGCCATTTCTGCTTACCAGGCGTGGGCTGGTCTGCGGACATTGGCGCAGGAGACTGGGGTCGGGTGCTTTTTCAAAGGCCTGGATCACATATCCCCTGCGGTGCGTGAACCTCCACCTCTGTAGGATCTACTGCCGGTACTGGCAAAGCTCATGGGCAAGCCATTCAAACCAGTGCACAAGTGTGAGCTGTCACACTTGTGGAAGACGGCCTTCCTGATGTCTGCCAGAAGGACAGGGGAGCTCCATGCGCTTTTGGTGGACTCCCCTTATCTGGTCTTCCATAGGGACAAAGTTGTCCTGCGTCCCCACTCAAAATTCCTTCCCAAGATGGTGTCAGAGTTTCACCTTAACCAGGTGTTGACTCTGCCGGTATACTATCCTAATTACACCTGGGAGGCAGAGTACAGGCTCCATACTTTGGACCCAAGACGTGCTGTCTCCTATTATTAGGAGAGGACAGTGGAAATTCATGGGGAGGTTTGCCAGCTGTTTGTCACCTACGTTGAAGCTGCTTCTGGCAGACCTGCAGCCAAACGGACCATAGCAAGATGGATTACATCGTGCATAGGTCTGTACTATGAGTTAGCGGGCAAGGAGCCTCCCAGAGGGATAAGAGCTCATCTACCTGCCATACTACTGCATCGGTGGCTGCTTCCAGGGACATCCCTATCCAGGAAATTGTCGGCTGCTACCTGGAAATCAGCAAACACTTTCATTACCCATTACCACATCGACCTTGAGTCATGCCAGGATGCTGGTTTTGGGGCCTCGCTTCTCCAATCTCTGTTCCCAAGTAGGGGTGTGCACCTTGCCTCCCTCCTCACGGAGAACTGCTTGGAGTCTGCCAAACAGTGTGGATGAACAACATATCCGTGATCCTAGAAAAACACGTTACTCACCTGTAACAGCAGTTCCAGGAGTGGTATATGTTGTTCATTCACACGGACCCACCCGACCTCCCCGGCTGCGGACGCACACAACCTGGCTTCCAGCGGGCTAAGATCTGGCATCATGGGGCAGAGCCGTGGTATATACCACCCGAGTGGGTGGGAGGAGCCAGCTTGAAGACTTCCGGCAAGATTTATAGGGGAAAAGGACATGCCAAACAGTGTGGATGAACAACATATACCACTCCTAGAACCACTGTTACAGGTGAGTAACCTGTTTTTAGTGGCCGGTGTCCACTAGCAATTCTATCTCAGATCTCCTGCTCAGGTCGGGTTATGATGCCATAGATACCTCAGCCCGACTCTCAGCTACTGGAGTCTCTCTACGTCGCTATGCTTGGCTTCGTGTTTCTGGTTTTGCTCCTGATATACAACATAAAGTAGGTAATGCACCCTTTAACGGGTCCAAACTATTCGGGCCAGGTACTCATATGTCATTGGACAACCTGCAGGCATCTGGCAGAACCCTTCATACGGTACATGGCACGTACCATACTCTGCAGCCCACCTGTCGTACGCAGTATTTCTCCTATTCCGGAAGAGACAAAAAATATAGGGCCTTTAACATAGGTGGCTTTTGAGGTCGTGCCCAAGCAGCAGGATGTAACCCCTCTGCCACCTGTGGCTCCCATGCCCGTCCTTCCGGAGGGGCTGGGCAACCCAGTACCCAGTGACCTATCAGGGCTTTCACTTCACCTTTTCGACCAGGCCTTGGAGGGTGTAGGGTTTTTTTTTTGTTTTTTTTTGCCCTCCATCTGAGGGCCTGAATATGATAATTTCAGACAAATGAGTACTTCCAGATTATCCAAAAGGACACACACTGAATTTCTCTGCCCCACCCCACCCCCTTGAGAAGTCCATTATCCTCCGGATCATGTCCCTGTCCATTAAGAAGAATTGAAGGCACTTTTAGCTTAACAGGCCCTTCCAGAACATCAAATGGATTTTACTCCACTTTTTCTGGCACCCAAGTGAACCGGAGATCTCAGACCAATACTAGACCAGAGATACCTGAATCGATATAGTCAGTACAAACATTTTTGCTTGATAACTCTTAACTGTCATCATGCCTATCCTAAAACAAGGAGATGGGCTGTGTGCCCTGGATATGAAGGACACCTACTTACATATCCCCATTCATCCTGCCCATTACAAATTTCTAGGCTTTCACCTTCTGGGTCAAAACTACCAGTTTCGAGCACTCTCTTTTGGCCTATCATCGGCCCCAAGAGTGTTCACCAAATGCCTAGCGGTGGTAGCAGCAGACTTAAGGAAAAAAGGGTACTTTGTCTTCCCATACCTAGACAATTGGCTAATCAAAGCAGAATCCAGAGAAGCTCTGCTTGCCTCCCTAGCTGCTACTGTGAGCATGTTCAATGACCTAGGGATAACGGTCAGCTGGCCAAAGTCCAGTCGAAACCAGACACAGTCTCTCCCAATACATTGGAGCTGTTTTAGATACAGTCACAGCCAGAGCTACTCCGCCTGCTTGACAGGACACTCTTGTATCTCTGGCGTCGCGAATACAGACTCAGAGAATAGTCACAGCCAGACAAATGCTGAGACTTCTGGGTCACATGTCTGTAGCCATCCCGACAGTGGCATTCGCCCACATTTACGAGACCTGTCCAGTGGACCCTCCAGAATCAGTGGTCTGAAAGAACTGGACAGTTCGACAACATAATCAGGGTTACTCCTTCTCTGAAGTAATCCCTGATTTTTGTGGACAGTCAAAACTAATTTGTGTCAAGATATGTCTTTCCGATCCCTCTCTCCCATGCAGACGTTGACTACGGATGCTTCCCTGGATGGATGGGGTGTGCACTTAGGTCCTTATCAGACCCAAGGAGGGTGGACAGCCTCTTCTCGTCACTCTCATGTCAGTCTCCTTGAGATGAATGCAGTCCGTCTAGCCCTTCAGGCATTCCAGCTCTACCTCAAGCCAGGACCATTGCTGATTCAGTCAGACAACACTGCAGTGGTGTTTTACCTCAACAAGCAAGGGGGCACGAAATTGTGCACCCTGTGCACAGAGACCCTTGCAGTCAGGTAGGAAGCCATCAGGCAACAACTGACACTAACAGCCATCCACCTACCGGGACGGTGCTATCAGCAGACTGGCTAAGTCGCCAGTCATCCGTTCACGAATGGACGCTTCACAAAGAAGTACTCCAAGAAATCTTTGACCTATGGGGAACTCCACAGCTGGATCTGTTTGGCTCCCCAGTCAATCACTGGCTCCCCAGTTACTTCTCCATTATCTTGAGCAACAAGGGATGTTCTATAGATGCTCTGTCCCGACCTTGGACAGGACTTTACTTATATGCCTTCCCCTCGTCCCTCTTTTGCAACAGACTATTGAAACTTCAAATGGAGCCAGCCACCATGCTTCTCATAGCACAAATGTGGCTGCATCAACCATGGTACCCTCTGCCCCAACAGCTGTCAGTAAGGCAACCCATTCAGTTGCCAGTCACACTGGACCTCCTGACTCAGTGTCACGGATCCCTCCTGCACCCCAGCCTGAAGACCCTTCATCTTCACGCTTGGCTTCTGAGGATGCTTTCGTAAATAAGAGTCCCAAGTGTCCTCTCCTGTTGCCATCATTCTCCTGGCTGCTCATAAACCAGCAACCAGAGCAACATATAATTCCATATGGAAACGTTTTTCCATATGGTCTGCTTCTCGCTCCATGGACCCTTACTCTTGTCCCCTGACAAAAGTTCTAGATTACCTGGCTTCTTTGTCAGAGTCAAGCTTAAGTTACACCATCAAAGTCCACCTGGCTGCCATATTGGCATTCCAAGAACCTTTAGATGGCAAACTTCTGTACCAACATCACTTAGCCAAGATGTTTTTGATGGGAATGATGCATCTTAAGCCTCCTGATAGAAGACCCACTCCTCCGTGGGATCTCTGTGTCTGTATTAAAAAAAAAAAAAAAATGACCCTCAAACCGTTCGAGCCAGCAGCCACCTGTGATCTCCGTTTCCTTTCATGGACAGTGTTATTTCTAATGGCCGTTACTTCAGCTTGCTGTATTTCCGAGCTTCATGCCCTCGTGTAGGGAACCTTACTTGACTTTCCATAAGGACAGGGCAGTCCTTCATACCAACCCATCCTTCCTTCCTTCCTAAAGTAGTCTCCAAACATATGCCAAATCAGTCCTTGGAGCTTCCGGTCTGCTAGCCTGAACGCTCCAATCCCGGTGAACATCTATTACATACCTGAGATGTCCCTCATTATCCTATGCTACTACACTAATCGTACCCAGTCAATTAGGAAAATGTGTCAATTATTCATCACCTTTGCATCTGGCAGAGAAGGGCTGCCTGTTGCTAAACGAACGCAGTCTTCATGATTGGCGAATTGTATTACCTTTTGTTACAAAAAGTACAAGACTTTACCTGGACCGGTCCAAGCCCACTCCACTAGAGCTATGGCCACTACTGCAGCTTGCTTTAAAGGAGCCTCCATTTTGGATATCTGCAATGCAGCTACCTGGTCCAAAATCCATACCTTCACAAGGCATTACAATCTTGATATTACCTCATGACGTAGGATGGTCTTCAGTCGTGCAGTCCTACAAGGTGGTCTATCATAATTGTCCTCCCATATGGACATTAACTGCTGGGGATTTCCCAGAAGTAATTAACCTACTGCAAGAGACCATTCCGTGGAAGATAGTGCAGTTAAGTCTTACTGTAACAGTAGATCTTACTCGAAGGGGCTCTTGCAGGTAATTATTATAGGACTGACGCCTGCAGGCGGCAGGACCCCACAGAAAATTTCTAGCTAACAGTCCCTCATGGGACCGCCTCATCGCCAGGTGACCGGCGCCAGACGACGCCGGTATAAAGGTGGTCCCAGACGTCGCCTTCCAGCTGTTTCCGCCGTATGGCAGACCCTGCTCAGTCTGTCATTCCAGGTTCCCGCAGCTCGCTGCCATCCGGGAGCCCGAGTCCCCTGCCTCGACCCGGAGACTTTTCCTCCGCCCTCGGCAAGGCTCGGACGCTGCTCTGCCGCCTGATCCTCTTTCACAGAGTTGATCTGACGCCGGCCTCGACACTGGCTCCGACGCCGCCCCGGCTGACGAGGCCCCTCCAACACCGGGCGGGGATATTCCTCTCCCATCGGGCCTCCACCCCACGGGCCTATCACGGTTGATCCACCCGTGAGTTTCCACTGGGCCAACTGCTCCGCAGCTCCTCCGTTCCTGGTGTATCCGCCGCCTTATCCGGCGCCGTTTACCCAGGCCCATTAGTATCCTGCGCCGCAGTACCCGGCGCCACCCACCGCGCCCAGGCACCGACGCCGCACACCCAGCTCCGGTATTCGCTGGGTTATGGATATCACTCACGGATATCATCCGCATAACTATCCCTCCTCCTCCACCGCCCCCTAGGCTGGTGGATCTCCAGGAGACTCTGGCCTCCTGCTGGGCTGAGGCCAAGGCTCAGCTCACCAAGGAAGTCGAGAGTTGCCTTGCTGTGCCACGGTGCCTCCGGCCCTTCAGACGCCCAGACGGCACACTCTCTTCGCCTCTTGATTCCCGGCTCTGCCTCGATCCAGAGAGGCAGGACACGCGGCCCAGGGATCCTCCCAAAGAACCTGCTCTCACCCTAGATGAGCTAGGAGTCTTACTCTTTCCAAATTCCTTCTTCTTCTCTCGGACCCTCTGAATCCTCCAATGGTTGTTCCGAGAAAGACTAGAGTCACGCCTCCGCCTCTGAAGCCCGGCCGAGGACTCCGGAGGATCCTTCCTTCACGGAGTTGCTCAGGAGGATCCAGGAAGTCCATCAGTGGCGTTCTTTAGAGCCAGATCCTCAGCGGTTAAACCCGAACATCTGACTTGCCCTCACGGCTCCCTACTTCTAGTGCCACCTGATCGAGCCTCATGCCCACCTTGTTGCCACCATTTGGAAACAGTCAGGCTTTTAGCACTTCCTCAGAAGTCCAACAGGCTATACCAGGCCCTGAGGGTGTAGACTTTAGACTTCTCACCCCTGTGGCAGATTCTCGGCTAGATTAGCCGCTACACGCCGGGTCAGCACACCCGAAACATTTGATCTCAACTTCTGGATCAGTATGGAAGGAAGATTTATGCTTCTTCCACACTGGGGATTAGGGCCCTAAATTATGTAGCACATATGGGGGATTACCAGAAGGCTGTCCTTACCCAGGCGGAATCCAAGATTGACTCCCCTGACTCCCAAGTCAAGCAGGAGTTAATGACCTGGTCCGTTCTTGCTTGTTCGGCCAGTCGTCACATTCTGGCGTGACTCCACCCACGACGCAGTGGACAGCCGCGAGAACGGAGCCTGGCTCACCGTGTCTTCAGCGCCACGCATGGCCTGCGGGTCAGGTCTGGTCCCGGAGGTGCAGTCAGCAATCCAAGAAGCACCTTTGTGAGGTTCTGTGCTTTTTGGTGGTGATGTCAAGGACATCATCACTGACTTACAGGAGAAGGGGATGGTCCTTAAATCTGTTGATTCAGTGTACCGTCCCCATCCCCCGCAGCGACGTCCCTTTCGCAGACGCAGCCGGCCTCAAGCAAAACCTCAGGGAAGGCGGGCCACCAAACATCGGGCCCCCACAGCTGCCATGCCCCCGCCGCCCAAAAAAGTAGCGGGTGCCCCAGCTGTGGCGCTGCCTCACACCACCTGACTCCTTCCCTCTCCCACCGCCTCCGGACGCCCCGGAGGAACCGGTAGGAGGGAGATTCTCCCTCCACCTTCCGGGTTGGGAGAGGATAACATCGGATTCATGGGTACTTCAGATTATGGCAGAGGGGCACTCCATAGAGTTTCTGCACAAACCTCCACGCCACCCCCTCTGACCTCCTCTACTAGGGGGGACCATCTTCCTTGGTCAAGGAAGAAATTTCTGCCTCCTCGCCGAGCAGGCCATAGAGTCTGGCCCCCTCACCTTCACGGGACGGGTTACTATTCTATTTCTTCCTTGTACCAAAGAAGACTGGAGATCTCAGACCCATTCTGATTCAGCTCCCTGAACCTCTATGTAGAATACAAGAGGTTCAGGATGCTCTCCTTCAAACCCTCTTGCCCCGCTCGCCGGGCTAATGGCTTTTGTGCACTGGATATGCAGGATGCGCATCTGCACATCCCCATTCGCCTTCTCGTGACTGGAGTACCTCAGGTTTGCATTCCAGGGGACCACTACCACCCGGCACTCCTTTGGTCTTTCCTGCTCCCGAAGTTTTACCAATGCCTGGCGGTGGTAGCGGCCCACCCAGTGCATTTTGGGAGTTCAGGTTTTCCTACTTGACGACTGGTTCCTGGCGCCCTGGCCCAGGGAGGAACTCCTGCATTTTCTCTCCTCACCCAGCAGGTTTCACTGGCCTGGGTACCACACCATCAACCATTCCAAGTCTCACCTGATCCTTCAGAGGCTCCAGTTCATCGGGGCAATCCTCGACATGACAATGTGCAGGGCCTTCCTGCCTCCGGACAGGGGGACCTCCCTCCAGTCCCAGATTTCCCTCCTATCGGAACACAGGAAGGTTCTGGCGAGGTCGGTACTCAGTCTCCTGGGGCTTATGGCGGCTGCCATCCTGATGGTTCCGCGCGCGCGCCTCCACATGAGGATCTCTCAGTGGACCCTCCGCTCTCAGTGGGATCAACTGGTAGACGACCTAGATCATCTGGTACTGATCTCCTCACGATAAGAGACTTGTAATGGTGGATGGTTCGAGAGAACCTATTCGGGGTCCTTTTCATCCTCCCCGCTCAGACTTCTGACCACGGACTCTCAGGTGTAAGGTTGGGAAGCTCATCTGGGTCCTCACCGAACCCAAGGCTTATGGTCAAAATTGGAGTTATCTCCCATCAGTGTGCTCGAACTTCGAGCAGTGCTTTATGCTGTCCAGGCCCTTCACCAATACATCCTTCCCGGTCACCTAGCTGTCCAAACAGACATGTGCGTGGTGTGATACATCAACAAGCAGGGTGGGGCTCTGTCCTGCCCGCTTTGCAGGGAAGCAATGAGGGTTTGGGAATGGGCAACTTTTCACAACCTTCACCTACGGCTATCCACATGTCCCGGAGTTTTATAACGCCCTGGCAGACAAGCTGTTGTTCTTTTCGCCTAGCACACTTGAGTGGAAATAGATCTAAAAGTTCTAAAAGCATCTTCCAGATTTGGGAACTCCAGATAGACCTGTTCGCCTCCTCCCAAAATGCAAAGCTTCCAACCTTGCTCGCCGCCTCCAGAGCGTAGGTGTTTGGAGCGACGCCTTTCTCTTTATTTTTATGTTTCTAAACTGAAGGACAGATTGCCTATGCTTTTTCCCAATTTCTGGTCCTCGTGGTGTTGCAGAAACTCGCTTTGAAGGAGCGAGAATGACTCTGATCGCCCTTTCTGGCCCAGGCAAATCTGGTTCTCTTCACAACAATACCAGAGGTTCCTCCTCTTCCCTTATCTTGAGGATTGCTGACCCAGGATCAGGGACCCTGGTCCATCTGGGACTCAAGTCGCTCAACTGCATGCATGGCCCTGCAGACCCAGCCCAGTCTTGCTTTCATGGCTCCCTTAAGGTGGGTCGAGATTCTGTGGAGGCTAGAAAACCTCCACCAGATCCACCTACACCATGAAATGGAAGAGATTTTCCATTTGGCTGCATTCAGGCATGTGGAGCCCTTCTCCTGTCCTCTAGCCGCTCTGCTTGATTACTCCAGCCATCTTTCTCGACTTAGGTCTCAGCCACTCCTCTTGAAAGTCCATATGGCAGCTATTTCAGCCTACCATGTCCCTTTCTCTGATAAGGCTTTTGCCCAACTGAGGTATCCAAGATTTTTCTCAGAGGGGTCCTCCATCTGAGGCCCCTGTTCAGACTCCTGCTCCCTTGATTTTAACTTTGTTCTCTAGAAACTTATCCTTCCTCTCTTTGAGCCTCGTGCGGCTCCGAGACTTGAAGTTCTTATCGGAAGACGCTTCCTTCTGGTGGCCATTACTTGCTCACAGAATTTCCGAGCTCCAGGCCCATGTGTAAAACTTTATCTGATCTTTTTCACAAAGAAAGAGTAGCTCTTCGCACGTAATCCTAAGTTTCTCCTGAAAGTGGTAGGAGTTCACCTTAAATCAGTCTATTGAATTACCTGCCTTTTTCATTTAGTACTCCAATCAAGGAGAATACTTGCTCCATACCATGGATGTCCACAGGATTCTGAGATACCACAATCGATAGGGACAAAGAATCTCAGAAAGACTGATCAGCTCTTCGTCCTTTTGTTCTCAAAAGGGAAGGCAATGCTGTTCCAAGCAATGCCTATCAAAGTGGTTGGCTCATTGCATCACTTTCTGTTATGACAGCAACAAGATCTCTTCCGGTCAAGTCAGAGGCCACTTACTGAGGAGAGAGCAGCCTCTACGTGCTTGTTTCATAATGTCTTCGGCAGACATCTGTGCCAGCGCCACTTGGACTTCCGCTCCATACATTTACTAAACATTACAGTTTGACATTGCCTCACTGTGAGAGCAGGCTTCGGTTAGTGGTCTTGCAAGGCCTCCTGTGTTGAGGTTTGCAAGTTTGTTTGTTACTCTTGAGTAGTTCCTCCCGTGCCTTTCCATTTGTTCCAGACTGCTTGGGATTCTGTCCTATATGTAATTACTCACTGCAAGAGCCTCTCTAAGTAAGATAGCACAGTTACGTAAGAACTTCACGTGTAACAGTAGATCTTCCTTGTCAATCTCTCACCATTCATTACTTCCTGTGTGCTGGAGGCGCGCATCTGTCACGGGAGCTTTTTAATCACCAACTGTCTCGCCCCGAGAGTTTACCGCCATGCGCGAGGGGCTGTCATAGTAGCTAATCACCCACCCTCCTCCAACTCAGTTCTGTTTCTCCCGCCGTCGTAGGGCAGCACCTGCCGCTGGAGCATTTTCAACGTGTAGTTTTCGTCCCGACTCTCCATTTGTATCGCGACCGCCATACCTGTAAGACTGTTCCTTTTCTATTTGTACGCAAGGCCGGGTGTGTTTTCCTACTGTGTTTTTTCCTCAATAGTTTCGCTGCTATGTCCGGTTCTGAGCCGGTTGCTGAAGAGCGGCCGGGCCCCATGCGTCGGGTGCTCCTGTGGCCGGTATCTCGCCTCGACCGGCATGACGGTGTCTGCTTGCCTGGGACCCAACCATGATATGGATCTGCGGCGACGCTTGTTTCTGATGGACCGCCCTCAAAGTTCGCACTGCATAAGCTCGGCAAGACCCCGCCGACTCGGGGACCGCGTCGCCGCAGGAATCTCGGCGAGATCCTTAGGCTTTCCCGGTCCCCTCCGGGCCTATACGGTCCGAGGAGGAGGGGGTCTCCTCCCTTCTTGCCAAGGAGGAGGCCCTCTTCGTGTGTTGGGGAGCGTCAGAGTTCTTCCGGCCGCAGCGCTGACACCGCTCGGCAGTCACTGAGGTGCAGGCTCTCGTCGAGGCTCCTTGGCTGGGCCCGCTTGTGGATTTCGCCGTCACGGGCGCTGCTTCAGATCCCGCGCCTGTCATGTGCCGGTGATTGCCGGCGCTGCTCCCGCCATTTTCAGATCCCGCGCCCGCTTTGCGCCGTGATCGAGCGGCGCCATTCGCGGGGCGCTTGATCCCGCGCTGTTCGCGGGGCCGGTGATCGGGGGCGCCATGGCGGTGTCATGGCCTCGGCGCCGTCATGGTGCCGATGAGCCTGGCGGCGCCGCCGACAGTGCCGCTCACTTCCTGACGCCGCCTGGCGGCTTGCGTTCTCTCGGGCGGTGCTGGGTCTGCCGGAGCCTGGTGGGGTTGGGCCTTCATGCTGCCGGGCGTAGGGGCGAGCGGCGTCATGACTCGGCACCGGGTTGCTCTGCCCCGCTGGCCTCGGGACTCCTGGGGTGGCCAGCATCGAGGTCCTGCTGGTCTCGCCCTCCTCGGAGGACGATGGCTCAGATGTGGACCCATCCTGGCACCCCATTCTCTCGGAATCTGGGTCCTCGTGCCAGGGGTACCAGGCGGCACAGCGGGCCCCTCCCTCTGTCCCCTTGCCGCTGTCTCCCTGAGGGTTCCTCGCTGGGGTGGCCGAGAATCCCAGGGGTAGACGGGGGTGACAGAGGGGAAGGCTCCCTCTCTGAGGTCTGGTGACAGCTACCCCGGGTGCTGTTACCTCCCAGGGTTAGGGGAACGTTGCAGTCGGGAGGAGGGCCCTCTCGAACTGGGAGGGGCTGAGGACAGGCGCCTGCTGCTCGGACTTCTTGGCTATCTCGGGGTGGCTAGGAGTCACAGCAGAGCCCCGCCTCCCAGGGTTCTAGGGTGTCCTCTAAGGCGTACAGCGGACTGCCCTTCTGGATCCATGCAGTCCCAAGGCCACAGGGGAGTTTCTCCCCAGGGCTCTTCCAGGTTCCGCTCTCCCAGAGTTCCGCTCTTGCCTGGTTTGATATCCGGATCCCTCCTACTAGGCTCCCTTCCCCGGATTCCAGAGCCCCTGAGAGAGCAGTTGCCTCCTCGGAGGTGCCCTCTCCCATCTCTCTGCCTTCTTCACCCCCGCTCCCAGGCCATGTCGGTCCTACGGGTCCGTTATCCTGGGAGCAGTTCAGGGGTTCTGCGGCGGCCTTCCCCTCATATGTTAGTTACATGCATGAGCGGGTCTTTCGACTCTCCCCACCGCGAGGAATCCTCTGGACATTCCAGTTCCCATCATCCTCGCTCCTCTTCTGAGGAGAGGAACCCCTGCTCATCTGTCCTCCGATGCTGATTTCACAGAATATCAGCTTCCTCTCGAGGATGGTGAGGATCTTCGGATTTCCCACGCTTGAGAGACAATACCGAACGGGTGACGCTATGAATTCCTTGGTGAATTCAGTGCCCAGCATCTGGTGGTACCTTCCTGGCCTATCCCCTTCCAGGAGGCGCCTATCCGGTCCTGGCAGTTCCCTGACGCTCTTCCCAGCCCCGCGGACTGCCAGCGTAGGTATTGTGCCCCTCTGAGTCTCTAGGTTCCCTTCCCAACCCGTCCTCGGTTTGGTATACCTGATACTCCTTCTGGGCGCCGTTGCCTGGCGACCGACCGCCCACCGGATTCGGACTCTCTCCAGTTCGACCTGCTAGGCTAAGAGTGTTCTCTTCTCGCGAAAGTGCATGTATTGCATCACATCAGGCTCACCACGCTGCCTACAACCGCATCTGTGGTCGATGATGTCCCAGCTGCTGGCATCTATGCCTGACACGGAGCAAACCAGACAAGCCGCTGCCCTCTCGCGTGTAGGCCTGGAGCTGGCAAGACACCAAGCAAGGGCATCTTATGACGCCAATGAGGTGGCTTCCAGGCTTATGGGACAGCGATCTGCATCAGGCGGACGGCATGGCTTCGTTCTTTCCAGGTTGTCACCCTGGCCCAGCGTGAGGGTGATGCGCTCCGCCTTCCGGGGACCCGTCTTTTCTCATCCAGAGCTAGGAGACTTTTACAGGGCTCCATCCGTCTCTCGTCCTCGGGAGGCACCTCCTCAGCTCTTCTCCCACTTAGGCTTTCTGAATAAGCCGGGTCTTCTCCTTCTGTTTCTCACCAGCAGAAGGCTGGGGTCTTGTTCCCTCAGGGTATGGCCTCTTCCCTCCTGGGAAGAGGAGCTATATCACTAGGAAGTATGAATGGTGAAGATTGACAAGGAAGATAGGAAAATTACGCACTACCATAATTCTTGATCTCTCTTGTATCTTCACCATTCATTACTTACACCCACCCACCATCCCTCAGTGGCCTCTTCCTGTGGCTTCTCCACCTCCGCCTCCTTCCTCTCTCTCATTTTCTTTGTTTATAAAATATAGGGAAAATTCTTAATTTTTCCAAAAAAAAAGAAGTTCTCTTAAGGGGAGGGTTCTACACCCAGAAAATTACTTACTCTAAGATTCATGGGCCATCTCGTGGATTGCTTTGGCGATCAGACTGCACTACTATCTCTGCTATTCTTCTGGCAAGATACGCCTGGGGTTTTTGGTCTGGCTCAGGCTATTCAGTTTTGATCCTGCAATCCGTGTTCAGATAGTTGCCCTGAAATCTCCCCTCTATTCTTGCCTTGCAGAGCAGAGGAACGAGTACGCCTGTTCCTTTCTTCTTTTAAAAAAAAAAAAAAAATGCTGAGGGAACTCTCTCCACTGCTATAGGCATCTTGGTATCTGGGTCATGCATCTAGTCAAAAGGAGAAATCAAACAAGAAGGCAAATGAGAAGGTAGGCTTTCCTTCTCGCTGTTTTGCTATTGGTTTCTCCCTTAAGTGTCCTCCTGGACAATTTTTACAGTAGAGCTCTGCTGACCATATCCAATCCTAACCAGCCTAAGCCTTGGCCTGCCTTAGCCAGTCAGTCTGAGTCCCATTTCTGTCTTGAAACGCCTGAAAGGCTTGCATTTTCCATTTCTAAACCCCTGAGCAGCACTCTCATGCTGCTGGGGTTTTATTCTTCCCTCCTCGGGTGTCCTCCAGTTAAAGGCCTCCGCGGCCAGGAGCCCGAGGCGGGTGTCATGAACAATGGCATGTTGAAGATAAGGACTATGCCCTCCTGAGTCTGTCTAGCGGGTTCGGTGAACCTTCTCTTCAGCTCTATCTACGGGGATTCTTGCTTCCCCTTTAGTCGAGCCTTCAGCTACAAGCTAACTATGCTCGTTGGGCATTCTGGTCCCTTCAACATCCCATCTCTCTCTTTCTTCTTCTTCTTCTATTTTCTCATTTCCTTACTCATCTCTCCTCCTAGAGTCGCCCAGGTAAGGAGGCCCTGCAGTCCCTAGATTAGGGATGTTCTTATCTCTCTGTCCTTCCTCCATCGGCTTATTCCTTTTCAGTTCATTCTTCCTTGCTTTGCTATCCCTCGGCTATCTTGCCTCGCCATCTATATTTTCTGCTTTCTTTGCCTCCGGCTCACAGAACTGAGTTGGAGGAGGAGTCGTCACTATTAACGCCGCCTCGCATGACGCCGCCCGAGGCGGGCCGCTAGGCAATTTAAAAAAAAAAAAAAAAAGTTTCCTGACGGTGCGCCGCCTCCGGCTTACACCCAGTAAGTAATGAATGGTGAAGATACAAGAGAAGATCAAGAATTACGGTAGGTACGCACTTTTCCTATCTTCGAGAGAGGCTCTGCAGTAGGTAATACCTTCCCGCCTCCATCCCCCAGGCTTTTTCAGCTCCTTTTCCACTGAGGAAATATCTGCTTCTCTCGTCCGGCCTTCGGGCCTGTGGCAGAGAAAGAACTGGAAAGGCGAGTCTGGGACCGCCATTTATACCGACGTCGTCTGCCGGTCACCTGATGGGGCGGTCCGCCAGGGACTGCTAGCTAGAAATTTCTCGCGGGGTCCTGCCCGCCTGGGCCGACGCCAGTCCTATATGGATTACCTCACTGCAAGAGCCTCTTCAAGATGTAGTGTTACGGGTAAGTTCTTACGTGAATCGTACTATCTTCAAGGAATGTCTCTGCAGTAGGTGCAATCCCACCTTCCATCCCCTCCTTCTCTAACAGAGCAAATTCTGGTCCAGTGACTTAGGTTGGGATTTTCTTGGTACCCTCGGTTTCTCGGTCCGGTTTTGCGAGCTGAATCTGATGCAGAATTGAGGATACCAGGGACCTACACTTATATAGGAAGCAGGAAGATGATGTCGTGTGGGCAGTCCCTGGTGAAAACTGCTAGAAGAGCTGCTTCTAAGCATAGCACCCTCTGCTGGAAACTCCAAGAAGTAATTACCTACTGCAAGAGACATTCCTTGAAGATCAACTTTTACGGTGAGACTTTACATAACTGCACTTTCTAGAAGTGGAATATGGTGCACATCCACACAGTCTCAGGTGGCACAACGGATGCCCTGTGTGTTAGAAAATAATTGTATTGCTTTAGTTGCATACTGTGTTTAAAAGACTTCAGTCAGGAAGATGCAGCAGCAACAAAAATTAAGAGGCCTAAATGTTAACTAGACTGGAACAAAAGCATAAACTGCAGCTGAATTAGAGGTGAGGGTGTGAGAAAAGCAAACCCCAAATGTGTTGGCAAGCAGATGGCAGTTTAGTATGGGCGAGATCAGATAATGAGTAGATGGGAAGAGCAGGTCAGGCAGTAATCAGATTAAATGTTTTGACAGATTCTCTGCAGATTACTCTTGCCCATGTGCATAGAATATTTATGGCTGCCACTGTGTCAATGTTAGTGAGCTGAGTTTCACAAGTAAATAAACCTATCCCCACAACTTTGCGCTTTCTGCCTCTGCCATTTGAAGTCTTCTGTCTTTGTCTGTTGGTGTGTGTTTAACAACTTCAGTATTGTTTCCCTTAGCTGAAATACACAAGACCTGGGATGCCTACATTCAGCCAGGAGGTACTTCGCAAGTGGAACAATGAAATAAAGATATATCGGAAGGTTCAGTGTCCGAACAAGGTAAGGTATTTTCAGAAGGTTCAGTAACCGAACAAGGTGATTGGAGATGTTTTTCTTGAACTTGAGTACCACAGGCTGGATTAAGAATACATACCCCCCAATGTGTTAATACTGCACCGTGTAGTGTGTTGTCATTGTTCATCTGATGATCAGCACTTGTAGGAATGTCCTCCGGTGGGTCAGAATCAGTGCATCAAACCAAGGATCAGTAGTTTTGCAACTCTGATACACCTGGAGGTCACTGGTGGTCTTTATGATCATCAATTGCTCATAGTCATATGCAGGCTTAAACAAGTAATAGAGCATTTTTTTAAAGCCTGTTGTCAGCTAAAATAATTTATTCTATTTAATTATTTGTCTGGCAACTGGGAAAGGCTCACCAGGCCAAGGCTTATTGTGAGGCACATCTGAGAGGAGATATCATGGTGAGGTAAGAGCAAAACTTTAGAATGAATAATATTGGGATGCACAGTGTTATGAATTAAGCTAACACACAATAGGGGTGTGAGTATATCATGGACATCGCCACCATGGTTGTGTTGAGGAGATGACTATATCCATGATAAACCACAGTCTGGAGTGTATTACTGCGTATTATAAATGGTCTTGAAGGGTTAGTAAATGGCTGATCTTGGTAATTAGTTTTGGACAATCATGATATTCTGAGATATTGTCGCAGGTCAAAGAGTGGTTTAGCCAGTCAGCTTCCAGGATTTCTCCTCTCCATTTTATAATTGAGAATAATTTATGGGCAATAGTGTGTAATGAGTTGTGATAACACACAAACCACAAGATGGGTGTGTGTTTTTTTTGGGGGGGGGGGGCAGACTTTTTTTGCCCATATTTTAGTATGCAATAACTACTGTTTGGGTCGATTCCAGCCCATAACCAATGTCTGAAATTCTCTGTGATGCACACTGCATTACACAGAAGTGTAATTGAATTTCCTCTAGCGGAGTGGATACAATTCACTAACGAATCTCTGCCAGTTCATCTGAAATAGTGATTTGCTGGACGTCTTTAAGCTAAGCTTCTCTCGCCCCACCCAGGCAAGTATATCTCCCGACTCTTACCTGTGACATCAGATCTTTCTTTCCTTGGGAAGAAAAGATCACCTTCTTCCTGGCTCTCGATTAGGTTTAATGCACCATATGCGAATGTAGTTTTTGACGTCTTTTTCAACTTAAGTGATTCAGATTTTACATTTGGTGTTGGTAGAAGACGTTGGTCACTAACCTGGATGACACTTGCCTGTACTGCTTGTTGGGCAGCATGACATGGATGGGTGCGGCCTTTCTTTGTCCATGCTCCCTGAGTCCTGTGAGGTTAGGAAGCACCTGCTCACTCAGGGACAGCGCTAGGAAGGGGTCCAATGGTCGCAAGAAGGCCTCAATGGCTATTAGATTGATCAGCAGCTTGGGCCCTTGAAGCGGAGGCAGCAGTTGCCATGGCAGGTACCTCCTCGGTCTCTGTGCTGTTCCTAGCTGGAGCCAGAGTCTGAGCTCATTCATCAGAGACTTCTGGAACATGTGTTTGGCCCTCCAGGCCCTAGGGATAGCCCATCCCACTGTAGTTCAAAGCACAAGCACCGTCTGCGCCGGTCATGGCACTGGGAGAGATCAAAGTCCCCAATTCCTTTGAGAACCCTTCTGTTGTGGTGTAGGTCAGGCAGGTCGAGGGCTTTTTGGTACCCCCAATCAAGGCTGTCAGATGAGATCAAAGAGCCGATCTTGCAGACCCCAGTGCTGTAGTCCTTACTCAGGACAATATAGACTGGTTAGTGTCCCCAACTGGCCTGCTGCAGGATCAATCTCCACCAGTGGTTGAGCCTTCCATGCCTGTGCTGGTCAGCATAGGCCGGCATGTGGCGTCCCACAACTAGCCGGAAGGCTCACCTAGACGATGATTGTCTGGTTGAGTTGCTCTTGATCCCACTCAACTAAGAGGCATTGCTGTTGATGCTTCTCAGCCTCATTGGGCAAGGAGAAACATCGTCACAAGCTACACAGCTGCTACATGGTGCTTCTCTAGCATCTGTGGGCCATCGCTAGGCAGGGTAGGGCACCACCCTCTGGACTTCCAGTCATCTGTCGTCCCAGTGGTGCTGCTGCCAATCCGCTACATGTGGAACTGCCACCACCACAGCCAAAGGTGGTCACTCTGACCAAGGAGAGTCGTTGGCCATCGGCTTGCCAGGCCGGTTGTTGGTGCAGATCACCCCAGGTGAATAGTCCATGGCGAGAGAAACATTCGAGGGCCATTTTCAGGGTGTCCTCAGACGACTTGGACCACAAGTTCATGGCCTCCTCTGGGGCTCTCATACTCAGTTAGGAATTGAGTGAGAAGTTATCCACAGAGCATGGCCTGGTACCTTTTGGGGCACGTGGACCCTCGTGCGTAACCTAGGTGCTGATCTGCTGGCCATCCATGTTGCAGGAGAGAACATTCAGGTGGTGGACACTTTCAGCAGAACAGGAGAGATGTCACACAAGTGGTCCTTGAATCAAGAGGTAGAGATTGGTGAATCACCCATATCCCAGTAGGGCACCCCTCAGGACCTATTTGCCTCCTGGGAGAACCCCTAAACTGAGGGTGTTTTGTGCCCCACACACACACACACAACACACACAGTCTGGGACACTAATGGGGGATGCCTTTGTGAGGCCCTGGACCCCAGGCCTCATGTACACCTTGCTCTTCTTGATCCACATGATGGTTGTCAAGGCATGGATAACCCTGATAGCACTAGACTGGCCTCTGCCATTCTGGTACCTGGATCTCCTCAGCCACCGCAGTAGACCTCCATGGCGGCTACCTCTCTGCCTGTGCCTGCTGACCAGACAATGGACCTGCAGTCTCTGCACATCACGGCCTGGTTCCTGAGCAGCTAGGGTTCCAGGTCTTGGATCTTTCAAATGAAATATGCTCTACATTGTGAAGGCCTCCCGGAAAGAGTCGACTCACCAGTGCTGTGCCTTTAAATGGAAGAGGTTCTCCATTTGTTGCCAAGGTAAGTAGCTTGATCCCTTGCCTGTCCGTTGGCGAGCATCTTGGATTACCTCAGGTCCTCACTCAGCTGGGACTGCAAGTGATAACCCTTAAGATGCACATGGCATCCATCTCTACTTATCGGCGTGGGTGGTGTCGGATTTCCAGCCCAGGAGAAGGTGGTTGGATGCTTTTGTGCCTGGACAACCGTGGGACTTACTGCTGATGTTGGCTATATTCATTGGGCAGCCTTTTGAGCCTATGTACAGGTTTGAGGTGTCAAAACTGTAGTGGAGGATGGCCTTCCTTGTGGCCATTAATTCATCCCGAAGAATTGGGGAGCTCCAGGCGCTCTTGGTGGAGTGTGTCTATCTGATCTTCCTTAGGGACAGTCACCCTTCGCTCCAGCCTAAAATTTCTCCCCAAGTTTGTATCAGAGTTTCACCTTAACCAGGTGATTAACTTACTGGCATACTTAACTAATCCATCTTCGGAGGCCAACCGCAGGCACTATTCCCTGAACCTGCGGAGGGTGCTCTCTTTACTATGTGGATCGCATGGCTGGAGTTGCTGTTTGCCTCTTAAGCCAGTGCCTCACACACCAGCAACGGAGTGGATGGTTGGCATATGGATCACATCCTGCATCAACCTCTGCAATAGATTGTCTTGTAGGGGGCCTCCTGTAGGGCTTAGAGCTCATTTTACAAGACATTCCGCTGCTTCAGTGGCTGTTTCCAGAGGAATCACTATCCAGGAAATCTGCAGGACTGCTTCCTGGAAGTCAGCACACATCTTCATTTCCCATTACCTTGTCATTTGGGACCTCAGTTGGACAATCGTTCGCCAAGTGAGGGTGCATGCTTTGGAGGAACTGCTAAGAGTCTGCCAGAGTGCGGATAGTGAAATATGTCCAGACCCGTAGAAAAATAGATTACTCACCTGTAACCGTAGATCTTACCTGTATCAGTCTTCACCATTCATCACTGGTGGGGTTCTAGTTGGAGGCACTAGGACCTCGTGGGAAGCTTTTCTCTAAAGATTTCTCTCTCTGGAGGAGGGGCCAGCATTAGAACAGCACCACACTTGAACTGATGTACATGGCTCTCAGTTTAACCAGTAACAGATGCCTGCCCCTCCACCACCTCAGTTCTTTTCCCGCCATCGAGTGTGCATCACCCCGTGGGAGCTGAAACTGTCTTGTTCTGTGTAGTGCGAGAATTCTGCCAGAGTTTTGCCTCTGCTACTGGACACTGTAGTCATTCTTGTTTTATTCTACGGCAGAGAGTCTGTTGCTTTGTTTTTATTTTTAACCACACAATTCTCCAGTTCAGGGCCTAGTTGTAAATCCAAGGCAGGGCATCATCCTAAGTGCCGGTGCATCTGTGGCAAGCCTATGACCGTGACGAACCACCATAGTCACTATTTATGCTGCTTCAGTGTGAATCATAATATGGACAATTGCGCACCTGTTTCTCCATGGACCGCTGAGTCTTCAAGTTGCGTGCGATGAATGTGGGTCAGGCTCTTACCACCTTCAGAGGACCGTGTCAGTCCCTGGACTCCAAGGCCAGGACTTAGGCCCTTCCCCAGGGTCTGCCTCCAGAACTGTACATACCGAGGGGGAGCAGGCCTCTGTTTCTGGTCTTGCTGAGGTTGGAGGCCTGCTTGAGGGGTGGATGGACAGTCGTCCTCCAGTATGGTCAGCTGAGCACCCCTCGCAGTCCGTTGCCTCCTCGGAGGCCTGGACTCCCTCAGTGTCATGGTTGCAGCTATACGGACGGCCTGAGTGGTGGTGCCCTCAGTACCGCCTTACATTGTTTCGGCTCCCAACACTGCCTCTGGTGTCTGTGAACGGGGTGGTGGTGAGGTCTGTGCTGGGTCTCCCTCCGGTACTGTTCGCAGTGCTGTAGGAGGGAGGGTCTCTGAGGTTGCCACTTTGGAGATATCCCTGGTCTCTGTCTGTTTTGGAGGAGGACCACCGGGATGATCCTGACTGGTGTCCCGACTCTCTGGAAATCCGAGGCGCTCCTCTGCCCAGCTCTAGGATCTCTGAGCCCTGGGAGTCTTCCAGCTGGAGCCAGTACATCTCGCCTCAGGGTCCTTTAGCATCAGTAACAGTATGCAGGAAGTTGGCTAGGTTGAACTGCCTTGAAGGTGGAAATTATGATAATGAATCAGATTTATTTATTGAATTTTTGGAATTATAACCTTTGAGTCAACAATTCCTTTACAAAGGCTCCACATTAGAGGCACCACAAAATACAAAAATACAAATATACAGTTTCAAACATAGGAATATAATCCAAGGATTGTACAAGAATGCAAAAATACATGATAGGAATGCAAAAATGCAAGGTGCAGTGGTAGCCCCAAGCATCGCAGTAGATAAGATGTTGAGGAGGGTCCACCACAAGAGAGAGAGATCACCAAGGAAATATTAAGGATGGGGTAAGTGTAGGCGCAGTCCAGGAAGACCTTGTCATAATTAGGGGTGTAGGACAGAGGGAGTAAAGGGAAGAAGCAAGACTTAATCAGAGGCACTTTGTCATTGGCTGGGTTGAGCACTGGTGGGAAAGAGGGAGCAATCGGAGTATCGGGAGCTAGGCTCAGTCTCAGTGTCCCCTGGCCAGGAGATGTTGTGAAGTGAGAGTTTGAAAGGGCTGAGTTTTTGTGTGGAGTAGACTTCAAAGGACAGGCTAGTAAGCCAGTTGGGAGCCCTGTACATGAAGGCCTCTGCCCATGGGAAGTCCTGCAGAAAGGGACCTGGAAGTTTTTGAGGAGCTTCTGGTAGCCAGGTGAGTGGGTGAAGGCTTTAAGAGATGGAGGGTGGGGATCTAAATGAACTAGCTAATCAGAAGAGGGTTAGAGGGTGTGCTGAGTGGAGCTTTCCCAGAGGGCACCAGAATTTTTCTCCACCTGACTAACACTGCCATAGAGAAAATTTGACTAAAAGTTCTTGCTTTTTTCTTGTATTTGTGGCAAGTTTGTTAGTATTTTATACTTATTTGCTTGATTTTTTTTTTTTTTTTTTTAGCGGTTCCCGGGAGACTGCGTTTTACCTGTTTCTGCAGTCCTCCGCAGTTCCATTCGGTTATTCTGAAGTAAAATAAATAGCATCTTTGGTGTATTCGATAGTATTTTGTTGTATTTAGTTAACTGTTCTCATTTTTCTGTGGGAACCGTAGCTTTTCTTTTCTTTCAAAGTTAATTTTTACTTCAGAAAGTCACAGTTCTTACCGTGAGGAAACTGACCACTAAGCTTTATTTTTCCCATTTGGGAACATTTCTTTCTGACAAATTGGTTTGTCGGAAAGTCCCAGGAAAAGGACTGGACCTACAGGTTTTAAAAATTGTTTGAAGTGTCACAAAATTGTGTCTAAAGCAGACAGATACGACTTGTGATTAGGTCCAGATAATTACTGTGTTCTGTGCTTTAAATTTTGTTCAAAACAGAGAGCTAAAAGATTGGAAATTGGGCTTCTCAGTCTGCTTTCTCCCTCTGCCAAAACTTCTGAAGAGAGGTCCTCTTCCCAGGCTTAATCAAAGATGAGTCCCCAGGGACTCCTCTGGGAATAAGTCGGACAAACGCAGTAACAATAAAAATGGTGACCAGCCAAAAAGAGACCAGGGAAACAGGTCACTGAAGTGCTTACTAAAAAAAACTTAAAAAAGCATACAACTGGCTCCCATCCCCCTGCTAAGCAAAGGGAGATACCAGTAGCATAAAAACATAAAGAGAAAGAAAAACAAAAGAAATCCAGTCGCTTAAAGAAAAAGAGAAAGTCTCTGACTTGGAAAAAGATTTACCCCCTGTTTAAGAAATTGGCAAGTCTTGGCACCTTTACCAAACTATACAGCGTATGGGCAATATTTTCTCTGCCTCTTCTGCTCCGGTACACCATAGCACTTCTGTCCTGTCTTTTGGCCCAGATTACTACTGTGGCATGGGAGATGGAGATGGGGATGATGGTGAGTCAGAAGGTTGGCCGCTGGAACCTGATGTCTCGCCAGACCAGGTGTTTCGTACTTCTCCAAATGGCCAAAAGGATTTTTCCTCCCTAGTTACCTTTTTACAGCACGTGGTGGATACTCTGTGTCTCCCTACCCAGGAGACTACAGAGGATGAAGACTACATAGAAGTGATAGATCTTCCACCTCCCAAAAAGATAGTGCTACCTATTTACAAAGCATTAAAGAAAACTACCATGAAGTTACTTCAGACTCCCACTTCCTTGTCTGGAGTAGACAAAAAGATTGCCAGGAAATATCAGCTGGCAAGAAATTATACTGATTTTCTGTATGTTCACCCAAGCCATGAAGGAGTAGTGCAGGCTGCGGCTTGGAGCGAGGTTCAAGTCCCACTATTCTCTCAGCCTCCTGAAAGAGTCCTGAAAACTGGACTTTGTGGCTAAGAAATTTGATAAGCATGTTTTTATTTATAAAAGGCACTCTTCCAATGTTCAGCATGCCTGTACAATACAGTACAATAATAAAATATCTAAAACAATTCATAATTAATATAAAAAACATCATAAAGCAGTTATGTCCCTTGGAAAGCTTTCTCAAAAAATATGTTGTAAGGGATTTTTTAAACCCCTCCATGGTCAGGCTTTCACATATCTGACAAGGTAGAGAGTTCCACAGGGTAGGAGCCATAAAGGCAAAAGGATCTTCCTCCAGAGGTCTTCAGATGTACCCTGGGAACCTCTAGCAGTCTCTGACCAAAGAATCGGAGTGGGCAGGAGGGATGATGGGGGGTAGGAGGTATGTCAGGTATTGGGATCCCGGTTCGTGTAAGGCTTTGTATGTCAGCAATGCAACCTTGAAAGGGATTTACCCTTGTATAGGCAGCCAGTGCAGTTCGCACAGCACAGGTGTTATATATGACTGGATCTAGGGGTTCCAGTCAACAACCTGACCGTTGCATTCTGCACTAGCTACAGTCGATGAATATCCACTCCCGGTAGCCCCAGGAAAAGGGCATTGCAATAGTCCAGCTAAGTGGTGACAAAGGCATGGACCGATGTTTGCAGATCCTCGGACAGAACCAGATGCTTCACCCTAGCAATATTTCTGAGGTGATAAAAGGAGAACTTGACTACGGTCGACACCTGAGCTTTCAGAGTCAGACCTTAGTCAAGTACCACAGCTTCCTTACTTTTGCACCTGTCCACTTACTTGGCATACTCTGCAAAGTATCAGAAGGCCTTGTGGAATTCAGTGCTGGCCATCAACCAGAAATCAGATAAGATGGCTTAGATGTTGCTGAGACTGTGAAATCTGGATTAGAAGCCACTAAGTACCAGTTTCACATGGCTGTGACAGTAATGATGCAGCTGCCAGAGTCATGTCTCAAGCCATTTCACTCAGGTGCCTGGCTTGGCTAAGAACTACACATTTAACAAAGGACACCTAGTCCAAAGTTATGGACTTCCCTGAAAATAATTCCCTTTTGGGGAAAAGACTGAAACGATTTGAAAAAGGTGGAGGAGTAGTAAACCACATATGAGAGCAACACTATAAAAGAAAAGCCTCTACTTCCTGAAACCCTACTACAGAGGAAACGGAGGCAGAGATTTTATCCTAGGTCATTTTCCCTATGCCAGTGCTCATGGATCACTCCCAAACGAGACATTTCTACAGAGGAAGAGGCAGGAGGGGCCAGAGAAGAGCTGCTACCACTCCTGCACTTGCTACCCAGTCTAAACCATGACTCCCAACAACTAGGTCGCCTCCCCAGTCCCCATAGGGGGCAGGCTGTCCCACTACCTCCACCCTGGAACCACATTAATTATGGACAAGTGAGTCCTGGAGGTAGTGCAAAAGGGTCTATCCCTCCAGTTCAAAAATGTCCAGCTCTTAGGGGCCCTTTACCATCAGAACCCTTAACTCCAACAGAAACACTTATATTGGAGTTGGAGGTAAAGAAATTGCTATCAGAAAAAGTAGTGGAGGGGTACCCTCTTCCCAGATGGGAAAATGCCTCTATTCCAGATACTTTCTCACAGAAAAGAAAAATGGGGAGTGGTGACTCATTCTTTACCCAGGTACTTAAACGGGCACTCTCTGCAACAGACTGGCTAGCCTTCTTGGATCTAAAGGACACCTATTTCCATATTCCAGTAAGGCAGCCCCACAGAAAGTTTCTAAGATTCAGACTGCCATCGGGGCATAACCAGTTTGCAGCCATGCCTTTCAGCCAAACATCGACTCCAAGGGTATTCACCAAGTGCCTCGCTGTTGTGGCAGCTTACCTGAGGAAACAGGGCATAGCAGTCGACCCATTCTTGGACGACTGGCTTCTGGTGGGCAGGACCCCTCTACAAGTCGCAGAGGCTCTGTTGCACAAAACAAACTCTGCAGTCTCTGGAGTTTCTCATCAGTGAAAAGAAATCCTACTTAAACCCAACACAACTCCTCACCTTCATAGGAGCAGAGCTGAATATTCAGCAGAGCAAGGCTTTCCTCCCAGCAGACAGGATCAGAGGCTTCCTGTTGTGGTAAACTCTTTTATCCTGAACCAGCCCAGGCCAGCCAGACATTTTCTGAGGCTCCAGGGCCGCATGGATTCTATGACAGCCGTTGTCCCAGGTGTCATATTCCAGATGAGGAATATACAGTACCACCTGCGGGCTCATTGGTCCCAGAGAAAGCATTCTCTATCCAAGCTGGTTCCAGTCACAAAAACCTTACTCCGAGCTCTGGACTGGTGGAAGGAACTTGCCAACCTCTTGGTGGGAATTCCCTTCCAGTTCTCGGCTCCTACAAAAAATCATTATTATAGACGCCTCCCTTCTGGGATGGGGAGCTCATCTAGACAGTCTCTCTGTGAGTAGCACTTGGACTCCCAAGGAATCTGCAAGCCACTTCAGTCTGCTGGAGCTCAGAGCCATTTACCTTGCACTAAAGCCTTTGGCCCACAGGTAAAAAGGTCAGTCAGTGCAAATCAGAACAGACATTACTGCGATGTTTTACATAAACAAGCAGGGGTGGCCTGGAGTCGACTGTGCTTTACACAGAGGCCGTGAAATTTGGTCTCTGGCCTACTCTCGACTTAGACCTCTCAGCCATACACCTTTCAGGCAAGGACAGTACCCTAACGGATGTACTGAGTCACATCAGTGAAGGGCACAATGAATGGACTCTGAACAAGCAGGTCCTTGCCACGGTATTCAGAAGGTGGGCACACCTGAAGTAGATCTGTTTGTCTCTCACCTCAACCATCAGCTTCCTCTGTACTGCTGCAGGCCCTCAGCACTAGGGACTCTTTCAGCAGATGTCTTAACTCTGGACTAGACAGGCAAGTTTCTTTATATTTTCCTCCATTCCCTCTGATTCAGTGTTGCTAAAGGTGAGAGACCAACCAGCAACGGTGATCTTGGTGATACCGGATTGGCCAAGGCAGCCTTGGTATCCCCTCTTAGTAGCCCTGTCACACAGCAAGCCTATTCGGCTTCCTCTGTCATGCAAGGTGTGACCTATCCAAATCTGCCATCTCTTTACCTCAAAGGTTGGCTTTTGAGGAGTTGAGTACCCAGATTCTCAGTATTCAGAACAGGTCCTTAAAATCCTGAGGATGGCCAAAAACCTAGTACACAGAACTTATGCAGCTAAGTGGAAAGATTTTCTTTATGGTGCAACAGGAAGCACATAAATCCTCTCAAAGCCTCAATCCCCAGTCTTTTGAATATTTGGTCCACTTATAGCGGCCATAGGCCTCGTCCATAAAATTCACCTGGCTGCAGTTTCCTCCACGTATCCATAGGTGAGGACAAGTCAATCATTTCAGTGCCTGTTTCAAAAATTCTTCAGAGGCCTCCTCCATCTTCAAACCCACAGTTAGAGAACCCATTCCCTTGGGATCTCAACCTGTGCATTGCCAAGCTCATGGATCCACCTTTAAGCCCATGGGTACAGCCCATCTAAAATATGTCACCTGGAAGACTGTCTTTGGTTGCCATCACCTCTGCAAGAAGGATTCCAGAGTTGTAGGCACTCTGCACTGACCAAACTACATTATCCCACACAAGGATAAGATAGAGCTCAGAACAAATGGGACATTTTGCCCAAAGTGGTCTCTGAATTCCACCTTAACCAGTCTGTTACCCTTCCAGTAGTCTTTACTGAAAAATCCACTCCAGGAGAACAAAGACTCCACAGTTTGCATGTGCAGAGAGCCCTGTCTTACTACTTGGAGCACACCAAGCGGTTTAGGGGCTCTGCCTCTTGGCATTTCCTCACCTATGGGGAGGTAGGTAGAGGAAGAATGAGAACTATCTCTTGCTGGACAGTCTGTTGCATTCAGTTTTATGACAAGGCTGGTAAACAGCTCTCGGAGGGCCTCCGGGCCCATTCAACCAGGAGCACTGCTGCCACTGTGGTAGCTGCAAGGGATATTCCCCTGCTTGATGTCTGCAAAGCAGCCACATGGAAGACTGTACACACATTCACAAAGCCTTATTGCCTGGATGTACAGTCCAGATCAGATGCCAGACTTGGCAGAGGCGGTCCTGCAGAGCCTCTTCCCTAAGTAGATTCTGTACCCGCCTCCCAACTGCACTGCTTTGTAGTCTCAGACATTGTTTTAATGCTGCAGGACCCCCAGAGTGAGAAGAAAAATGTCTCACCATAGTAATATTGTTTCTTCCAAGGTGTCCTTTAGCATCAGTAAGCTCCCACTCTTCCTCCCAAGTGATGTAACCGAAGAGGGCTCTGCTTCCTTTATTGTTGCCAGATTTGTTGCTGAACTTTTGGAATTGCATTTAAATGAAAGCTTATATGGGGTTTTCATTTGTTCATTGTTCATCGTGCATGATGTTTAAATGCTGTTGGTTCACCCTTAACATGGGCATATTCCATTCTAGCTTAGAAAAATTCTGGTGTCCTGTCACTGAGCACACCCTCTAACTCTTTTCTGATTGACTAATTCATTTGATTCATTATCATAAACTCCACCTCCGAGGCAGCTCAATCTAGCCAGCTTACTGCATACTGTTACTGATGCTAAAGGACACCTTGTAAGAAACTATTACTACGGTGAGTAATGTTTTCTTCCTCTCCTCATGCTGTGGCCAGAGCCGTGGTGGATTCCGGTGCTGTTTGCTGCACCAGGGATGTTGCCAGTGCAGTTTCCGGCACCAGTAGGGTCGGCGGCACCAGTTCTGTGCGGTGCCAATGTCTGTGCCATTAGGTGGCGCTGTTTTGAACTCTGGTGCCGCGTCAGGGGTCGAGGCAGTCTCCAGCACTCGGGGCTCTAGATAAGACTTTCTGGGATGAGTACCTGTACTCCTCATTTTGAAAGTGAGGTGAGTAAATTGAAATTCAGATGTGTAAAATGTCTTGCTAGAGTGGACCGAGGAGTAATTTGTTTAAAAAAAAAAAAAATTTTTTCTACATAAGAATTTCAAGGCAAACAGTGCTCCAAATAATGTTGGTAGGTAGAATTTACTCACCAGTTTTAAAACGTGAGTAAAACAAAAGTGGGATGCGTACAAGTGCTGTAAATCTGGCAAAAACTCTTTCTTTGAATCACCAGTTATGTAGCACTGTTCTTTGACATGAGTACTGGTACTCTTTAAAAAAAATTTCTGAAGAGTATTTCCTAAAATGAGGTGAGTAAAATATCTGGAGCCTTGCCAGCACTACTTAGGGTGTGAGTGATGCCCCAGCCTTTCAGACTACATGTTTTGAGGTCACCCCTAGGAGACGATCGCACTCTGAAGGAGGTGCAGAGGCTCCTTTCCAGGGCATTTGGTGGCCCTGGGAGGAGGAAAAGTGCCGACTCTTCCTTTCTGGCCTCTTTTTACTTGAGGGAGGCTGCTGTGAGTTGGGTTAGGGGCTGCCCGCAAGGGCCTGTATGACTGTGTTTGCCCCATTTGGGGGATTCTCCCCAAGGACACCACCATGGTCGCCCCAGTCAGGTTGGGCATCCTTCGGTGGCAGTGACAGCAGCCCCCTCCTTCAGGAGGGGTCCCCTGCGCGTTCCCGCAGCCCTAGTAGAGGGTCAGCTCTGCCCAGCCAGTGATCTCCTTCCTCTACCCCTCTGCCTCCTCTCCCCACTCTTCCATGCCTCTTTGGTCCCACAGGGTCCATGACCTGGGAACAATTCAGAGCTTCAGCAGCTGCATTCCCCATTATGTTAGAGCCATTGATGAGGTTTTTTTTTTTTTTTCATCAGCCCCAGTTGCTCTGGTCATGCTTCTCGGCCTCCTAGTCTTCCTCCCTGAGGAAGAGTACTCCCCAGCCATCTCTCCTCCGCTAATTTCACTAGCTATGTGGTTCTTATCTGGGATGCTGGAAGAGCTCCATCTTATCCCACTGTGCTTTACACAGTCTTGAGCATGTGTTATGTGCTTTCCTTGGTGAATTCCGTACCAATTGCTTTGTCATTCCTCCATGGCCTGTTCCCTTTGCAGAAGCATTGCACAGGAGGGTATGGCAACATCCCTCTGCCCCATCTCCAGCCCCTAGGGACTGCCAGTGCAGGAATTGCTCACACCTGGGGTCTCCAGGTGTTATGCCCAACCCTTCCTTGGGAGTGGAGCTCCTGGACACCCCTCTTGGCACCATCGCCTAAGGCACAAGTACTACTACCCCCGGCCAACTCCTGGCTTCTGTGTCTGATTTGGAGGCAGCCAGGCAGGCCATCAGCTTTTTACTCGTGGTTCGCTGAGCTGGCGAGATACCAGACAGGGGTGTCTTACAATGCCAGTGAGGTGGCCTCCCAACAAGCAGGAACAACTGTCTGCATTGGTGGAAAACATGGCTTACGCCCATCAAAGGTTGTCACCCTTGATCGACATAGAATGATTGTCTCCCTTTCCGAGGGCCACTTTTCTCCCGTAGGGTGAGACAGGAGTTGGCAGGGCACCGTCTCTCTCTCTCCCAGGCAGCAGAGTCCTGGCTCATACTGATCACTCACGGCCTCGCCAGGCTCAGAGGCCTCTGCCTTCCTGTAATCTTCCCTACAAGAGGCTGAGGGAGATTTTTCACTCAGGGACGTGCCTGTGCCATTGAAGGTGCTTGGTACTCAACCACCAGTGATGAATGGTGAAGATTGACACAGGCAAGATATGAAAATTATGTACTTAACATGATTCTTGATCTTTCTGTATATCTTCACCATTCATCACTGCTTCCCACCCACCATCCCCTCTTAGGTCTCTGCTTCCTGGGCAGTGCCTCCTCCCTGCTTGCCTTCTCCCCAGTTGAAGCCAGTTGTGGGTATAATCTCTCTGTCACCTCCGGGTTCACTGACACTTCATTGAAGTACCAGGTACCCCCCGTGGGGGAGGGCAAGCAGGGGCTCTTGCTCTCTTTGGTCAAGGGTCCCTCGGCGCTCTGTACAGCCTGGTTGGGACACCCCTGTAATAGTATCTTGTACTAGAGAATCCTGGTTTTACTTTGGGGGGGGGGCCTTTTTATTCGGGGCCCATCCTTTGCCTCCCCTTGGATCCCTGGCTTGGTCATCGGGGCTCTAAGGATTTTCTTTTCCTCCTCCTGCCTCTGGAACCATATGTGGCTCCTCTATGCCCTTGTGGGTGACCGACTCCTGGTTGCCCAGATCATCTACCTCATTGAGTTGTAACTCCTCTATCTCCTGGTGGTGGACGTAGGTGCAGGAGCCCTCCTCCACTTGAGCTCTTGATGGGCTCATCAAGACAGGCGATAGCCCCCACTTGTGATTGACAGGACCTTGCCTGGGGTGGGACTCTTGTTTCCTCACCCGTAGATGGTGGTCAGGGAGGGAGAGAGAGAGAAGAGGGAATTGGTTGGATGGGGAGTTTCTGCCGCCTTCTCTGCTGTGTCGGGGATCTTCTCTGTTCAGCCCTTCTGTGTCCTCTTCTGGCTCTGAAACCTCTGAGCCTGTCCAGGGTCCTTGGCCAAAAAAATTAAAATAGAGGTTCTAGCGGCGTGGATATGTTCTGTCCACACTGTCTGGCAGGTACCTTGCCACTTTAAGATGGGCCGGAAAGTCTTCAGGCTGGCTCCTCCCACCTACCCGGGTGATGAAACTCTCGGCTCCACCCCATGACACCAGATCTTCCTTACCATTTGAAAGTATTAGGTTCCCTCCTTAGCACTCTTGCATTTTTCAGGCCCTGGCTCTAAAATCTTCAGATTTTTTCCAAAACTTACTTTAAAACTTGTTCGAGTTCAGTCTTCACCCTCTTCTCACTGGCCCTGCGATAAAAGACAAGACCGTTAAGCGGGTCCGCTTGGTGCCTATGTGGGCGGAAGGTGTCACGCCCGACCCCCACACCTCATGCTTTTACTGCCTCGGCACACCACAATACACAGGCTTGTGAGATGTTGATGTCCTTCTTGCCTTAGGTGCTCGAAGACCTTGCCAGAGTTCTACTGGGGCGACCGGAAAGCGGTACCACGCGGTGAAATCAAAGTAGGCCCGTTGAGTGGTGTCCGCTGCGGCTGGCTCTGTGGAGCAACTGGAGCAGCTCCACGGCCCTTGAGGAGGAGGTGGCCCAGGCTGCGGCAATCTCCTCTTTGGCTGCAGCCTTCATTCTGCTCCAACTGGGATCTTCCTATCGGCTTCCTTTCAGGAGCTGTGCCAGTCCCTCTCCTCAAGAAGGAGGCCCTTCAGGGACTCATTCTTTTCGGTCCTGAAAAAGACCATTGACGTTCCTGGGTGTGGGAGAGATCTTTCCCAGGACCATCGACCCTCAACTTCAGTCGAAGTTGCGGCTTGGGCCACTGGTTTCATGGTGTCCCCGTCGGACCAGTCGGCCAAGACACCTGTTGACACGGCCGAGATTTTTCTCGAGCCCACCGACAGGTTGTCACCCGAGGAGGCCAACAACTCTGTGTCTGACATCAGTGCTTCCGGTGCCTTCCAAGGACTTGCCTCAGACCACTGAGCCGAAGTCCCTGACCAGGACCCTAAACCGGAGGAGCAGTGGGTTTCCCCTACTCCTTTCTCAGTCCGCCGACGGTAGAGATCTCGGTCTCTGTCCACTTCCACATTGGGGAAATCCCGTCGGCGATCTCGGTCCCAACATCGCGGAAAGCGGCGCCACTGCTCTTCTTCCTCATCCTCCTCGGCTGAAGAGAAGATCTGGCACAAGTTGTCAGCGCTATGAGGATTGAATGTGGCAACAACTCCTTTTGGTCAGCAGCAAACTGACACCGGCTTCTACACCAGCAATTAAGTGGCTGTCGCCCGAACGGCCGACGAAGACTCCCGCCGCCGGTTCCCCAGTTGAGGACCCAGTTACAGCGCCAATAGCTCATCCAAAACCGGCTGCCCCATCCATTGTGGTGGAACCAACACCTCAGCCGAAGAATAGGTCGCTGACCAAGGATTCTCGGCTGGCTCTAGGTTTGCCCATCGGTTGTCGGTCACTCTCCCCAGTCGCCTTGGCGAGTGGAGTGTGGCTCAGGTGGTCACCAGCTGTACTCTTGAGTCCGAAGACTCCTCATTGCAGTCCCATCCAGTCGACCTGGAATCCCGTGTGGGGGGGGGGTGTCTTTCCGTGGAAGAGAGCCCCACCTCGTTCCTCGGTATTCTTCAGCTCATCTCGGAGTCCACTGAGATGCCACCCAAATCCATGCAGAAACAGGCCAGATATCCCGTTACGGAGATTCTGGACAAGGGGGATTCCCCACAGAGGCCTTCCCATAGCCAAGGCCATTGTGGGCCCGGCGTTAGAACTTTGGCAGCGTCCAGCCTCCTGCCCCAGCACCATCGGCCAGGATGGTCACGCAGTCCCTACAGGCTCTCTCTCTCTCTCTCTCTACTCGGGAGCACCCCTCAGCTTAGGGGTTGGTGGCAGACTCTGTCTTAAGGCGCTCGGGCAACAGGAGGGACGTGGACAAGCCCCCAGATAAGGAGTCCAGGAAATTGGACTACTCAGGGGAAAAAGGTGTACGCTGCCGCCTCTTTGGGCCTTCGCCAGGCCAGCTTGGCTGTTATGATGGCACACTTCAGTCACGCCCTGTTGGGCTCCCTGATCTCCTGGCCAACCTCCAGACCACGGTCAAGCAGGTCCGGGATCAGGGAAGGGTTGTGAGAAACGGCTCAGATGGCTCTGGACATTGGAGTCTCATGTGCCCACTCGATAGCAGCCGCGGTGGCCGTGCATCACAGGGGCTTAGTTAGAATCTCAACCTTCACAGCAGACACCCACCACAAGCTGCAGATGTTTGCTTTCTGGGCACCGACCTGTTCGGGCCGGTGTGAAGGGACATCTCCAGCACATTAGAAAAATCCATTGCCACCCCTAGATTTGGTCACATCTGCAGAAGGACAAAGGCCGCCATCAGCAGCGTAAGCCCTTTGGTCCCTCTGCTCCTGCGACAAGACCTGCTCAGCAGCAGGGCCAGGCAGGCTCAAACTTGATGCCCTAGAGCCAAGTCCGTCGGCCTTGTCAGGCAGCCCAGGGGAAAGGGCCCAAGCGGCTCATCGGCTGGTCCCTCCTCCTCCGAGCCTGCCCAGTTGCGGGGTGCCGCCCCCAACCTTGTCTCACCTCCACTGGGTCCTCCCGAAGGGGGCCAGCTCAGCCACTTTCTTTCCGCCTGGTCCGCTATCACCACAGACCACTGGGTGCTGGAATTGGTCGGCAGGGGCCTGCCTCTGGATTTCGAGCAGGTCCCTCCCTTTCGAGCCCGCGAGGGCTACCGGGTCTGCAGCCTCCCAGTCGGCTATCCGAGATGACATCGACCAGCTCCTCCACAAGGGGGTAGTCAGCGAGGTGGCAGATCCTCCTCTGTGCCCAGGGTTTGTTTCCAGGTATTTCCTGGTTATAAAATGGATGGGGGGGCTGGTGCCCCATGCTCAGTCTGCATGACCTGAACAAGCTCCTAAGGCCTCACACCTTTTGAATGGGAAATGTGGCTCAGATAATACCATCCCTAGGGCATGGCATGTGGGTCTGCTCCCTGGAGCTCCAGGACACGTTCTTTCACATCCCAATCCGTCCATCTCATCAGTGGTTCCTCCGCTTTCGGGCAGAGGGAACCCAATGTGAGTTCCGGGCCATGCCCTTCGGCCTCTCATCATCTCCCAAGGTCTTCACCTAATGCATCGCAGTGGTGGCAGCATTCCTGCGGTGCCGAGGGGTCCGGGTCTACCCTTACCTGGACGTCTGGCTGATAGCAGGCCCCTCCTGGCAGGAGGTGGAGCGGTCCAGGGATCTGGCCCTCCAGGCTTGCTCTCAACTTGGTCTCCTCATCAACGAGGCCAGGTTGGAACGCGTGCCCTCGCAGGTGATTCAGTTCATTGAGCCAGAGCCTGGCTCCTGGCAGACAGGGCCGAGGTCCTTTCTTCCTTTGCCCAGTCATTTCTGGTTGGGCAATTGTGCCCTGCCAGGACTTCCTCGCCTTTTGGGTCTCATGGCAGCCTGCACCAGTGTAGTCCGTTGGGCCCCGAGGCATATGCACCCCCTGCAGTAGGGCTGGCCGCCAGTGGTCTCAGCGCTCAGGTAATCTAGACCAGCCAGTCTCTGTGGCCCACGAGATGTGGGAGCGGCCTGCAGTGGTGGGTCATCCCAGCTCATCTGGGAGGGAATCCCATTTGTCTGCCCGAACCGACTGTCATCTTGACAACTGACGCCTCTCTGATGGGTTGGGATGCCCATCTGGGGGAGCACAGAGTCCACGGACTCTGGTCCCCTCAGCAGTCCCGATGCCACATCAACCTGCTGGAGCTCCGAGTGGTCCGGCTAGCCCTGACTGCCTTCGCTCCGTTTGTTTGGGGTCAAGTGGTCCAGATCCAGACGGACAACACCACGGCCATGTTCTATCTCAACAGACAGGGCGGGATGCACTCCTTGCCTCTGTGCAAGGAAGCTCTTGCATTTGGTCTCTTACTCAGCCTGGAGGAGGAGGATCTCCTAGCCATTCATTTGGCAGGTGCCTTGAATAGTCTGGCGATTCCCTCAGCCGGATAGACGATGCATCTCACGAGTGGTCTCTCCTTTCGGAGATAGTACAAGACCTGTTCTCCCACTGGGGCACACCTCAGGTGGACCTGTTCGCCTCCAGAGAGAACGCCAAGCTGAGGCTGTAACATGCCTGCCCCCCCCTCAGCAGGGCTTGCTACAGGGGGATGCCTTCTCAAGGCCGTAGATCCCGGGCCTCTTCTACCTCTTCCCTCCACTGTCCTTCATCCACAAGGTGCTCCTCAAGATCAGAAGGGACAAGTCGCAGGTGATCCTGGTAGCCCCAGACTGGCCTCGCCAGTTCTGGTGTTCAGATCTCCTCTGCCTCAGCTCTAGGCTCCTGAGGTGGCTTCCAGCCCACCTGGACCTGCTGTCCATCAGCAAGGGGAAGGTACTTCATCCGGACCTTCAGTCCCTGCACCTGACAGCCTGGTTCCTGAGCAGCTAAAGTTCCAGGCCTTGGGTCTTTCCAACGAGGTCCTCAGCAAGGAGTCGACCAGAAAACACTATGCCTTCAAATGGAAGAGATTCTCCATTTGGTGTCAGGGCAAGGGGTTGGTCCCCTCATCCTGTCCACTGGCTAGCATTCTGGACTACCTGTGGTCTCTTTCCCAGCAGGGGCTTCGGTCGATGACCCTCAAGGTACACCTGGCAGCCATCTCTGCTTACCGGGCATGGGTCTGCAAGCAGTCTGTGGCGCAGGAGAAGGCGGTCTGGTGCTTTTTCAAGGGTCTAGATCACATATCCCCTCTTGTGCATGAACCACCACCTCCGTGAGATTTACTGCTGGTATTGGCCAAGCTCATGGGAAAGCCATTCGGACCAATGCACAGGTGTGATATCTCTCACCTGTCATGGAAGACCGCCTTCTTGGTGACTATCACGTCATCAAGAAGTATTGGGGAGCTCCAAGTGCATTCCATCGAACCTCCCACCTACCTAGTCTTCCACAGGGACAAGGTTGTCCTGCTCCCCCACCTGAAATTTCTCCCAGAGGTGATGTCCTAGTTTCATCTGAACCAGGTGTTTACTGTGCCGGTGTTCTACCCCAGTCACACCTTGGAGGCAGAGTACAGGCTCCATACTTTGTACCTGAGAAAAGTGCTCGCTTACTACAAAGAACGTATGGCAGAAATTCGGGGAGAGGTTTGTGAGCTGTTTGTCACCTACGCTGAAGCCGCACCTGGCAGACCTGCAGCCAAGCAGATGATTGGCAGGTGGATCACTTCCTGCATTGATCTGTGCTATAGGTTGTCAGGTAGGGAGCCTCCCACAGGGCTTAGGTCTCATTCCACCCATCATACCTCTGCGTCAGTGGCTGCTTCTAAAGACATCCCTATCCAGGAAATTTGCAGGGCTGCTACCGGGAAGTCAGCACACAGCTTCATTTCCCATTACCACATCGACCTTGAGTCATGCCGGGATGCTGGTTTTGGAACCTTAGTTCTCCAGTCCCTGTTCCCTAAGTAGGGGGTGTACACCTTGCTACCCTCCTCCTGGAAAACTGCTCGGAGTCTGTCAATCAGTGTGGATAGAACAACATATCCACACCCCTAGAGATACAGGTTACTCACCTGTAACGGAGTTCTAGGAGTGGTATAAGTTGTTCATCCACACGGACCCACCAAACCTCCCAGCTTCAGCGCACAACCTGGCATCCAGCTGACTAGAGCTGGTGTCCTGGGGAGCCGAGTTTCATCGCCGGGTGGGTGGGAGGAGCCAGCTTGAGACTTTCTGGCCCATCTTGAAGTGGCAAGGTACCTGCCAGACGGCGTGGATGAACAACACGTACCACTCCTAGAACTCCTGTTGCATGTGAGTAACCTGTATATCTTCTCCCTTACTCCTCAGGCAGCGGCGTAACTCTCTTAGTGGTTTATCCTGTTGGGGTCCACTCTTAACCTCTCCCCATGCTCTCTTTTCGTTCTCGTCTCTCTCCCGCCTCCGTATTCTCTCTCTCTTTCTCACCTTTCTATCTCCCTACTTATGCTCTCAACCCCTTCTTTCCTGCCCAGTGGTTGGGGTCTCCCTCCCTCAGAACTTAGGGTCTATCCCTTTTCTCTGGTTGGCTTATTTCTTAAGTTTATATCTTTCCTTTTTTTTCTGTCCTTTGGGCTGTCTTGCACCACTCTCCACCCCTTTTTCTCTATCTCTATTTTCCTCTCCAGCGAGCAGAACTGAGGTGGTGGAGGGGCAAGCATCCGTTACTGGCCAACCCACCAGCGCCATGTATTACATCGGCATCAAGGGTGGCACCATTTTTGATGGCGGCCCTGCCTCCAGAGAGAAAGCTTTTAGCTAAAAAGCTTCCCGCAAGGTCCTAGAACCTCCGGTTAGAACCCCACCAGTGATGAATGGTGAAGATATACAAGAAGATCAAAAATTATGGTAGGTACGTAATTTTCAATCTTACTTCGAGACACAGCTCTTGCAGCAGGTTACACCATTAGGACTGAAGCCGGCAGGCATCAGGACCCCACGGAAAAATTCTAGCTAGCTATCTTCAGCGAGGACCGCCCCGACGTCGGTCCGCCCCGGCGTCAGGCTGGTACACTATAAGGGCGGTCCCCTAGATTCCCCAGTTCTTTCCCGCCGTCGACTTGCATGTCTCAACCCTTGGTTCATTTCTAGCTGGAGCCATGGTAAAATGTTTTCCTATGGGAAATTGGTTCTCTATAATCAAGTTTCTTCTCTGATGTCCTCTCCGACCTCCGGTCACTCCTTGAAGTGTGCCTGTAGGAAGCAGATCCCTTTCAAGGATCCGCTTTTCGAGCCTGTGTGTCGGTGCCTAGGCCCCAGACCACGACATCGGTCCTGCACCTTTGCCAGGGTTTCAACAGCAGAACTGGATCCGTCGCCAGAAGGCCCTTCAGGCATTCCTGCTAGAGGAGCAACTCAAGTCCATGGCTTCCAAGGGGGATTCTTTGCAGAAGGCCCACAAGCATGCTGAGAAGCATAGGGAGAAGGCCCTTCCAGGTCCCCGTCTAGGGCCTCCGACTGCGCAGCTCTGGCTCCAGGTCCGACCGCTCTCCTTCCCGGGCCAGCTCTCAGCCTCCCCCCGCTGCGGTGAGAAAGTCTTCTTCCTCTTCCCAGGCCAAGACTCCCAGGCCTTCCTCGTCCTCCAAGGCCTTGGCTAAGTCGGGGGATCGCCACCATCACCACAAGTGGGTTCCCACCATTTCTGAACCCGGCGTCAGGTCTCTTCCTTGCCTCCACGCAAAACCAAGAAGCTCACCTCACTGAGGCCGCGGGACCCAACACCCGGTCCGCCCGGCGTCGGCCTCTCGCCACAGGTCCCCAGAGCCGTCGTCTGCAGAGAAGACCCGTGTGACCAGACCTACTCATCACCCGGGCGCGGTGGGGACGGCGCCCGCTCCGATTGAAGGACCCCAACACCTCCGACCGGCGTCGGTCAGGAGACTATCACTGAGGAGAGTTAGCTAGCCCGAGGACCAGGCAGGCGGCCCGGTCTGGTGAAACTCCAGGAACCCTCACGCAGCTTGAGCCCCTGTGGAGCGGCGCGGATCGGTGACCGTCCACGGCGCCTGGACCGTCGTCGGCCTTTCCTTTTCAGAGGTGAAGGAGCTTTTTATTTATTGGTGGATACCATCAAAGGACATGGTCCCCACTCCACCTCTGCTTCCCTCCTCCTACACCGGTTGCTCCTCTGGTTCCTGCGCCCGTCTCCGTCTGGGTCTGCAGGCGGTTACCTCCTCCCCGGGAGCCCAGGACCCCTCCAAGGGGGAGACTCGATAAAAGGAGACCTCCGTCCAGATCCTCTTCTAGGTCACCCAGTCCCAAGAGACCCAGAAGACACCGCCGTTCGCCGTCGATGGAGGACACGGGATCAGAGTTTTCTACATCCAGATCCCCATCCCCCCTCTCCATCCCTTCTCTGGACCCACGTGAGATGCCAAAGTCTCCTCCGGATGACCCATCGTTCTCGGATATCATGAGACACATCCAGAAGAACATGGGATGGGATGCAGAGGAGTTAAACCCCAAAAGGCTGTGCCTTGCGAAGTATTTTCGGCAGAAGGACCCCAAGCCTGTGGTGGTGCCACCCTTGGTAGATACCTTCGTGGACGTCACCAAGGCAGTGTGGAAGCGTCCACATTCGCTCCCGGCGATGCCAAAGAAAGCTGACCGCTTATACAAGGCTCCAAAAGAAGACCAGTACTTGACCCAGCATCCTCAGGCCGACTCTCTGGTCATAACAGCCTCTCATGACCGGTCCCAGAGACCGCAACATCTGAGCACCCTGCCACCAGACCCAGAGTCCAACCAAGCAGCTGGACTCCATAGGTAGGCGCACGTATGCTTCCACTACCTGCGCCATCAGATCCTTGAATTATTTGACCCACATGGTTGCAGTTCCAAAATGCCCTGTGGGAACAGGGTCTGGATGCGGCTGAGAAATTGCCGGATGGTGAGCAGAAGGAGGAGATGTTACAGCTCCTCTGTACGGGTTCGGACGTGGGAACCCAAGTGCTGTGAGCCGCGTACGACTCCGCGGACTCCTCGGCCCGAGCAGCAGTTTCAGGCGTATGCCTCCGGAGGCACTCTTGGCTCCGTGTCTCCGGTTTTACCCCAGACGTCCAGAAAAACATCATGGACGCCCCATTCGAGGGAGAAGTTTTGTTTGGTAAACCCTCAGAAGATAATTACCAAACTCAAGAGGCGGGAAGGCGGTGAGGTCGGTTCAGGCCAATGTGCAACCCAAGCTTAGTTCCTTTTCCTAGGAACCAAAGACCCGATTCGTTGGATGGGCCTTAGAGACAACAGCCCCGCCCGTTCCACAATAGAGGGCTCCGGTTTTCCTAGAGCCCAGGGAAAACAACCCGCAGGTCGGAGCCAGCGCACCTAAGCCGGTCCAGCCAGCGGGACCCTCAGCCACCACAGCCTGACTCCTTCCCGGCCCCCGCCCCTCAGGATCAACGAGACGACATGGTCGGGGGTCGCATTGCAAATTTCCTGCCGGGATGGCAGACCATAACCACCGACAGGTGGGTTCTACAGTTGGTCGGAAAAGGCCACTTTATAGAATTCGCGTAAAAGCCACCCTCGAGGCCTCCGCTGCTCTCCCGGTACCCGGGTCAGCACAGGTCATTGATCAGACAAGAAGTGCTCGCGCTCCTGCAAAAGGGAGCGATAGAGTACGTCCCAGAGAACCAGAGAGGACACGGATACTATTCCCACTTCTTCCTGGTTCCAAAAAAGACAGGGGACCTCCGTCCGATTCTGGACCTCAGCAACCTCAATTTGTTGGTCGCCTACAAAAGATTCTGCATGGTGACTCTTCCGGGTCTTATTCCCATGCTGAAACAGGATGCCTTTTTAGCGTCTCTAGATATGCAGGACGCTTACCTGCACATCCCTATAGCTCAAGCGCACAAGAGGTTCCTGCGCTGCGAGTTTCAAACACCATGAAGTCTTGCTATATTATAACAATGCAGTCAGCCACTGCAGCTGAACTGCCCCAGAGAGGAAGGAGTTAACTCAGAAGATCTGGAGTTCTACAGCGAGAGGGCGCTGTGCCCAAAGCTCTATCTGGCAGTTTCAAATGAAACTGTCAGATTCTTTACTCCGCTTCACTGAACAGTCGCTCTGGAGATCAGCTCCTTCAGGTCGGTTCATTCTCGGTTCAAGCGAGTATTTTTTCGGTTCATTTGAACCGGCAAAAGTTATTATTTTTACCGCATTTCGGTTTTAAAGCTCTATCTGGTAACTGTAAGTACAAAAGTTTGTCTGTGTGGAAAATTAATTATCGGTTCGGTTTTAACCGATCGGTTGGTTTTTCTGTATTTTAAAAGTGTACAGTGGGTTTTAGAGTGCGGTTCCGGTTCTTATCGGTTCTAAAAAGCGAATTATAACGTTTTTTCAATACCCGTGACACGGTTAGGAACGATAAGGTGTCTTGCCTGACACTGCCATCAAAGGCAAGTTTTGGTTAGGCTGGCATTATGTCTGAGAAACCCAAAAGAAAACCGGGCCCACTGGGTTTCAACACTGTGATGTCTGTGGGGACGCCTTGCCAAGGCTGACCCACACACCACTGTGTTATTGTCTGAGGGCTGACCACCTCCTGTCAGACTGCCAGGTGTGTAAAATTTCCTGCAGCCACCCTGGAGAAGAGATTGGGCGGCTCAGGAGCGAGAGGCAAAAGTCCGCTGACCCGGATGGCCAGCCGGTCCAGTACCCACTGGACCAGAGTAGCCCTCTGACCGAGGCGCGAGACTTCCTCAGGGCAGAAGGCTGGTTCAGAGGAACCAGTCCCAAGTAAAAGACAAAGGAAATCAGTAGGTCTGGGTCCAAAATTGTGTCTCCAACTGCTGCGAGATAGCTAAAGCCATTCAGATTGTCCAGTCACTGTCTCAGGGATCTGTAGAACCACCAACAGCTGGTAAAGGTTGGTTCGTTCAGTCCCAGTGGTTCAGGATTTTGAGTTGAGGATTTTATGAACCACAGGAGGGAGGAGAATTTGATCATTATATGTGTGGCTGGGGGTCTGGGCGTGCCCATTGAACCGGACATTTCTCCAGACAGACCTTTAGAATCTCCTCCTATTCTGTCTGAGTCCCTTCTTTCTTTATTTTTACAAAAGGTTGCAGAAACCTCCAGCTTCCTTTAGAGGAGGCTGTGGATGAGCAAGAGGAACCTGATTATGTGGAAATGATGGATATTCCAGAGTCTAGGAGGTTGTCTATTCCTTTGCATAAGTCATTTAGGAAGCAAACAACAAAGATTTAAAAATCCTCATTCTGTCCCTCCTGTAGATAAAAAATGGACAGAAGGTATACTTTGTCAGGCTCGGTACAGACTTCCTTACTGAGCAGTGTAGTCATGTAGGTGTGGTACAAGCTGCAGCCTGTGACAAGGCTAATATTCCTCTGGCCTCACATCCTCCTGATAAGGATTCCAGGAAGATTGATGCCAATGGAAGAAACAGTATATGGCAGCTTCTTTGGGACTCAGGCAGGCAAATTATATGGCTTATGTAGCTAGATATCAGAAATCTAGGTGGGATACAGTATTGCAGTTAGCCAAGCAGGCCCATGGCCAGCTGACTAGTGAGTTGGAACAGGTGGCTGCTGATGGCATTGAAGCCTCTAAAGTTCAATTTCATACTGCTGTTGATGTTAATGATGTTTCTTCTAGGGTCATGGCCACTTCTGTAGCTTCCGTAGGTTGGCATGGCTCAGATGCACTAATCTGTCCCAAGATACCCAGTCAAAGGCTATGGATTTTCCTGTAGTGGGAAATTTCTTTTGGGAGCAAACAGAAAACTATATGAAAAAGATGGATGAATACAGAACTACCTACAAAAGTGCCCAGGCTAAGGAGAGGCATGCCATGCCACAAGGCATGCTCCCAGAGGTAGGGCAGGCCCTTTTCCAGGCCTTTTTACCAATTTTAAGCCTCCTCTGCTGTCTACGCAGAGGGTTTCTTCAGAGGCAGGGGTAGACGAGGCTCAAGTGGACCGTCCCCTCCCTCAGCCTAAGGCTGCTGCTAAGCAGGCACCTGATGGGGTGCCCAGGGCCGATTCTTCTGTACCAGTGGGGGCAGGTTGGCCTATTTCAGGCGGAACTGGCTGTCCCTAACTACGGACAGATGGGTTCTGGAGGTTATAGGCCAGGGTCTGGTTCTCAGCTTCAAACACTTTCAAAGATGAGCCAGGCATTTTCCACCTGCAAATCCTTCAAGGCCTTGCTTTGGAAGCAGAGGTTTCTGCTCTGCTGGACTGCAAAGCAGTGGAAAGGGTTCCTCCTTGCCATCAGGGCAAGGGGCTTTATTCAAGATACTTTCTTACCCCAAAAGACAGGAGAATGGCGCCATTCTAGATTTAAGATACTTGAACAAGCATCTGTTAAAACCAAAGTTCAAAATGTTGACTCTGGCAATGATATTGCCTTCCCTAAGGCCAGGGGACTGGCTAGCTTCCCTGGACCTCAAGGATGCCTATTTTCATGTTCTGATCAGGCCTTCTCACGAAAGTACCTCAGGTTCGAACTGCCCTCAGGCCACTACCAGTTCAGGGCAATGCCCTTGACCTTACCTCTGCGCCAAGGGTATTCACAAAATGTCTCGCTGTAGTAGTGGCTCACTTAAGAAGGCAAGGGGTTGCTGTGTTTCCTACCTGGACGACTGGCTCATTGTGGGTCAGTCTCCAGGTCAGGTAAATCCACTTGCAAGTCACCAGCAACTTCTCACTTCCTGGGATTCCTGCTAAACTTACCAAAGTCAGTTCTGGAACCAGTTCAGGTCCTAACTTTCATAGGCGCAGAATTGAACACAAGGTTAGCCAGGGCTTTTCTTCCTCGGAAAGGGTGGACAGACTCATCGCCTGGCATCCTCCTTTACCCTGCGGGTCTCTCGACCAGCAAGGCATTTTCTGCAACCTCGGGCACATGGCTGCTTCCACAGCTGTCGTGCAGGGAGCAAGATTCCAGATGAGGGACATTCAGTTCCATTTGAGGGCCTATTGGTCTCAAAGGAAGGACCCTACCAGTTGGTCCCAGTTACTCAAACTCTGATCCTAGCCCTCCACTGGTGGCAGGTCCAGAGCAATTTAAGACAGGGGTTCCTTCATTCTCATTTCTCACTCCCTCACCCTCGTCACGGATGCCTCCCTGTTAGGGTGGGGGCTCACCTGGGCGACCTTGCCACTCAGGGATATGGTCTCCTCAGAGTCTCTGCTCCACATCAATCTTTTGGAACTCAGAGCTGTCTTTTAGCTCTTGGTGTTTTCAGATTCTGTCCAGAACAAAGTGGTTCAAGTCAGGACAGACAATACCACCACAATGTGGTACATCAACAAGGGGCACTCAGTCTTCAGCCTTGTGCACAAGCAATGAGTTGTGGTCTCTGGCTTACTCCTGAACACCTCCCTGATAGCGGTTCATCTCCCAGGAAGGACAATGCCCTGGCGGATGCCCTCAGCAGAATTTCTCGGGCCATCACGAATGGGCTCTGAATCCACAAGTGCTGGGTTCTGTCTTTTGCCAGATGGGGCACTCCTCAGATAGATCTTTTGCAGCCCCAGACAACCACCAACTTCCTCTTTTCTGTTGCAGGCCTCCAGTTCTGGGCTCAGTCCTCTGGGCCTTTCTGTTGGACTGGAAAGGGAAGTTCCTGTATGCCTTCCTCCTTTCCTCTCCTTTTCAGGGTACTAGTAAAAATCGGATCTCAACCTTGCAGAGTGATTCTGATTGCCCCAGATTGGGCCAGACAGCCCTGGTACCCTCTGCTCCTGTCCTTGGCAGTCCACCCTGCCCTGAGCCTGCCCAGAGTCTACGACTTACTGGCCTGTGCACAGGGGAGAGTGTGGTATCCGGACCTCAAATCCCTCCACCTCAAGGCTTGGCTCTTGAGGGCTAGATGCTGACTTACACCTTTCTCAAGGTGTCATGGATATTTTAAAGGCTTCAAGGAAGCCTTCCACTAGGACCACTTATAATTCTAAGTGGAGAGGTTTTCCATCTGGTGCTCTGAGAGGCAGATTATCCCAGAATCTGCTGATCTTCCCATTCTACTGGACTATTTGGTCCATCTGAATTCCCTAGGCCTTAGACCAGCTACCTGAAGGTTCATCTGGCAGCTGTCTCTGCTTTTGTGTCAGCAGGGAAGCCTGCCTCTCTTTCTTCTCACCCGGTGTTCTCCAAGTTTTTTAAAGGGTTACTTCATACTAACCCTCCTTTTCGGGAACCAGCTCCCGCCTGGGACCTGAATATTTGCATTGTTCAGTTAATGCAACCCCCCTTTGAGCCTCTGTCTTCTGCAGAGCTCAAGTATTTAACTTGGAAAACCGTTTTCCTAGTAGCTATCACCTCTGCCAGACGCATAAGTGAGCTACAGGCCCTGTCAGTGGAAGAAGATTTTATCTCTTTCCACAGAGATAAGGTAGTCCTTAGGACTAATAGAAAGTTTTTGCCTAAGGTGGTTTCTGATTTCCACCTGAATCAATCTATCTCTCTCCCAGTATTTTTCACTGAGCATTCTTCCTCAGGTGAGAGGAGACTGCACAGCTTGGATGTCAAAAGAGCCTTAAGCTACTATTTAGAGCGCACCAGAGGTCATAGGTTCGAATCCCTCCAACTCTTTCTTACTTATGGCGAGGTTGGCAAAGGAAACCTCCACTAAGAGAACAATTGCAAGGTGGATTGTTTCTTGTATCCATTCTGTTATCAGAAACTGGGTAGAGCACCCTCAGGATTGAGGGCCCACTCCACCAGGGTACAGCTGCGTCTCTAGCGCCTGCTAGAGACATCCCCATTCTGGAGATTTGTCAAGCTGCTACCTGGAAGACAGTTCACACCTTTCCAAGCATTATTCCCTGGATGTCCAGTCAGGAGAGATGCTCGGTTTGGCAATGCTTCAGAGCCTATTTCCTAAGTAGGTTCTGACCTTCCTCCATGGAGGTACTGCTGTGTAATCTGTTATTGTTATAATATAGCAAGACTTCATGGTGTTTGAAGAAAAATTACTCACCTTAGTAATTGCTTTTCTTCTCATGGAGTCTTGCTATATTATAACCACCTCCCTCCTGCCCCTCTCAGAACTTCTACTTGGGTAGGGTGGGATTGGTGCAAGCACTGTGTCATGCCATTGTAGTTTTCCCTTACCCCTTTTTCCTTTGGGTTAGGGATCTAGATTGTTTCATTTAGGTTATTTATATTGCCCCTTCCTGGACTTGAGTCTTTGGGGGAAGGGGGGGTTCATATGTGCTTGTCAAGGGTGGTAAAACGAACCATAATACCATCAATTTTTGTTATTATGGCTCTGAGTGTTTCTTTGTTCTTTATATTGTTGTTATTACTACTAGTAGGTAGCCATGGGCTAGTGTAGTTTTTTCCACACAGACTTTCCGTCCTTTGATGTTAGCTTCGTAAAGATCTGACAGTTTCATTTGAAACTGCCAGATAGAGCTTTGGGCACAGCGCCCTCGCGCTGTAGAACTCCAGATCTTCTGGAGTTAACTCCTTCCTCTCCGGGGCAGTTCAGCTGCAGTGGCTGACTGCTATTGTTATAATATAGCAAGACTCCATGAGAAGAAAAGCAATTACTAAGGTGAGTAATTTTTTCTTCTCGGCCATCATCTTCAGTTCCGAGCCCTTCCATTCGGACTGTCATCGGCACCCAGGGTCTTTACCAAATGCATGGCAGTCGTGGCAGCGTCTCTAAGGAGACAGGGCCATTATGTGTTCCCATATCTGGACGATTGGCTTCTCATGGCCGCCTCCAGAGAGGCGTTGTTATGGGCGATCCAGTGCACCCAGGATCTGTTCCGATCTCTGGGTATCCTAATCAACCACGAGAAGTCCCTCCTGGTACCATCACAGAAACTGCAGTTCATAGGTGCAGTACTGGACACCGTTCAGGGAAGAGCATTTCTTCCAGATGACAGAGCGGAGCGCATCAGATCCCTCATCAGGGAGCTTTCGTCGAACAAGACCGCCCCAGCAAGGTCGGTCCTTCGCTTGCTCGGACACATGGCTGCGGCCATTCCTACTGTCCCTTTCGCAAGGCTCCACATGCGGGTAACTCACTGGATGCGCAAAGTACAATGGGACCAAAGGCAAGACCACATGCAGCATCCGGTCAGAATCCACGAACACCGCGATTCGAGACTGGCAGTGGTGGCTAGACCCAGGACACTCTCTGGGCTCCCGCTTATAGCGCCATCCCCGAGGTAATCCTCACCACAGACGCCTCAGGTCTAGGGTGGGAGCACACCTGGATGGGGTGAAGTCCCAGGAATGTGGACCCCTCTGGAGGCCCACCTCCATATCAACGTCCTAGAGATGAGGGCGGTCCTTTATGCCCTGCAGGCATTTCAGTCAGAGATCCCGCCGAGTACTCTCCTGCTTCAGACAGACAACACGGCGGTGATGTATTACCTCAACAAACAAGGAGGCGCACACTCTTACCCCCTTTGCAGGGAATCCATGAGGGTGTGGGATTGGGTAATCCGACACGGTGCAAACCTGATCACAGTACATGTTCCCGGGGTGGACAACACTATTGCAGACGGCCTGAGTTGCTCCCAGGCAAGAGTCCACGAGTGGGAACTTCTTCAGGAGGTGGCAGAGGATCTGTTTCTTCGATGGGGAACTCCAGAGTTGGACTTGTTCACTTCCCCATCCAACGCAAAACTGCCCAATTTTTGCTCGCTAGATCCAGGGCCTGGTGTTTTCTGGCGAGACGCGGTGTTCCTCTCCTGGGCGGACAGATTCCTCTACGCTTTCCCTCCCTTCCCATTGATCCAGAGAGTTCTTCTCAAACTGCGCAGGGAGCATGCAACAATGATCCTGGTGGCCCCTTTCTGGCCCAGACAGATTTGGTTCCCTTTGCTAATACAGCTATCCTGAACCTCCGCCTGCCTTTCAGCTCCCATCTCTTGTCTCAGGAGGAGGGTTCACTGGTCCACCCGGACTTACGCTCACTGAACCTGCATGCATGGCTCCTAGAGACATAGCCATTTTGCGACACGGGTCTCGCAAGAGGTTGCGGAAGTTCTTTCTGCAGCCAGAAAGCCAGCAATGCATGCGACACGCCATGAAATGGCGCGTTTGTCTATGGCTCAAACACGCTGCCTTCCCTTTTAGGTTGTCCAGTGAAAGCGGTGTTAGAGTACCTGCTCTCCCTTCCGCTCGGGTCTCGCCACTCCCTCTATTAAGGTGCACCTCTGTGCCATTTCAGCTTATCACCTCCCGGTGGGACAGCGCAGTGGCGCAACTAGATGCCTGTCGGAGTCGTGAGAGGGTGTTACATCTTAGGCCGCCATTTGGGACCCAGTGCCTCCATGGGACTTGCTCTTTGTCCTGGAGCAACTCACGCCTCCCCTTGAGCCTGCTGCGGATTGCGAGCTACGTTTTTCTGTCGTGAAACGTTGTTTTGGTTGCTATTCGTCAGCAAGAAGAGTTTCTGAGCTTCATGCTCTCATGTGCAAAGAGCCTTATTTAATTTTCCACCGGGAGTATCCCTGAGGACGAATCCTAAATTCTTGCCTAAGGTGGTTTCCACACTCACTCTCAATCAGGATATTGACCTGCCGGTCTACTTCCCGAACTATTCTAATAGAGGAGAGGCGCTGCTCCACACCCTGGATGTTCACCACAGCTTGAGGTACTACTTGAACAGAACTAAGCAGCTTCGTAAAACGGAGCAACTTTTCGTTTCCTTTACTGAAAGGATGATGGGCCAACCAGTATCCAAACAGTCCGTCTCGCTGGCTTGTCCAGTGCATCTCGTACTGTTATATCAAACGAAAGCCCCTCCCGGGATCAGTCCGGGGCCATTTCACTAGGGGCGTGGACAATTCCTTCGCAGCACTTCGAAACGTCTCCACTTCTGCTGTTTGTCCTGCAGCCACTTGGAGCTCTGTACATACCTTTATCAGGCATTATAGCCTGGACATTGCATCACGGCGAAGAGCAGGCTTCGGCCTGGCTGTGCTACAGGGTCTCCTGTCCTAGATTCAGGACCTGGAATGTTCTTTCTACTTTCCTGCTGCCAGAGTGTTTGCAAGCGCTACTGCTTGGGAATCAGTCCTAATGGTGTAACCTGCTGCAAGAGCTGTGTCTCGAAGTAAGATAGTACAGTTATGTAAGAACTTACCGTAACAGTAGAGCTTCGAGAACAGCTCTTGCAGCAGGTACCTTCCCGCCCACCATCCCCCTTGGAAGAGGCATGGCTCAGTTTTTCTGAGCAGGGATTTATACCTTTCTGTCTTCTGACGGCGAATCCTCGGTCTCCCATTTGGATGTCAGCCTGTGGCTGGAAGTCTCCGGCAGGAGAACTGGGGAATCTGGCGGGACCGCCCCCTTATGTACTACACCTGACATCGGGGGCGGGACCCGCTGAAGATAGCTAGCTAGAATTTTTCCGTGGGGTCCTGATGCCTGCCGGCTTCAGTCCTAATGGTGTAACCTGCTGCAAGAGCTGTTCTCAAAGATCTACTGTTACGGTAAGTTCTTGCGTAACTGTACTTTTCTAGGAGTATTATAGGTAACAGCCACACAACCCACCCAGCATTCCTCAGCAAGTGACACACAGATCCTTGCTTCCAGCATGCAAGATCTGACATCACAGGGCATAGTCAAGAGATATACCACCTGGGTGGTATGAGGAGCTTAGTTTTAAAGAGTATTTGGTCAACTTTAGCAAAACGTAATATTTAGACACAGTTTAGCATGTATTTCACATTAGTTCTGTATTTGTTCTCCCCATTATTTATTACTGAGGCCATTTACATGAAAATGGGATCTTTGCTCCTGAAGAGTTCATCTATTCCTGTTGCATTCTCCCTACCCGAGGTCATAATGCTCTACTTGTGACATCACAGTTACTGCCATGGCAACAGATTGTGATGTCACAACAGGACTATGACATGAAGTAGGGAGTAAGCTAAAGAGGCAGATGAACTATAAGGGATACAGAGCAAGTTTCCATGCAGATTTCTCAGTAATGAGTAATGGGGAAGAGAAATCTGTGGAATACATATGGAATGCAAGCTAAATCGTACCTAAATATTATGTTTTTCAAAGGTTTCTTTGAGGCGGCAGGAGCTCTTTAAAGACATCTGGTAAATTAGCTTTTCCTGTGGACTTGCCAGAATGTGGATTTGAGCTATATACCGCTCCTAGAAGTACGGTTACAGGTAAGTAACCTATTTTTTTCCCCACAACCTTGATACATGTGATACTGATGTGAATAATTCGCATGGTTTATGTGGTATCAACACACCTCAGGTGGGGAAGAAACTGTTACACACTGTTGCCCATACATTGTCATCTTTAACAGCATAGGAAAAGTAAAATACAAAAGGGAAAATAGAGTATGCATGAATACATAATAGTACATTAGAACTTCTCCTGATAAGACGAGCAGTGGCCAGTTATACCCAGTGTTTCTTAAATACTCTGAGGGATGAGAAACCAATTTAAATCTCTTGTAGCACTGGCTTGTGTCTTCTGTTCAGTTATATCCTGTTTTCTGACAGGACCTGCCTGAATGTTGTTTGAGTAAAAAAAATGTTTTTCAATGCTGCAAAGTGTACATTAGATTCACATACTTGCTCAAAACTTCAGTTCAGTGGTTATGTGGACATTCAAAGATTTTAGGTACACGAGTCCCACACTGATCAAAAGGAACAGAGTTCTGCAAACTGACAGTGCAGTAGCACTACCTGTTCCTGATCTATAAAATCAGCTTCCTGTAACGGTTGAAGTAGATCAGATCTTACTTTGAGAAACCGCTCTTGCAGCAGGTTACACCATTAGGACTGAAGCCGACGGGCGTCAGGACCCCCATGGAAAAAATTCTAGCTAGCAGTATCCAATGGGGGACAGCCCCCGACGTCAGGCATCACATAAAAGGGGGCTGTCCCCCAGCATCCCCAGTTCTTTTCCCACCGTCGACTCGCCAGCATCAGCCTCACGGAAGCCTGCCTGCTCTTACGATGCGTGAAATCTTTAGTTTAAGTAAACTTTAATCCATGTCTGCTTCTTCTACTCCTTCTACCGAAGGACATCCCTCTAAGTGCGCCTGCGGCAAGCAGATCCCCTTTGCAGACCATCATTCTGCCTGTGTCTGGGTCCGGAGCACGACACCCAGGTCTGCTCAGTTTGCCAACAGTTTAATAGCAGGACCCAGATCTGCCGCCAAAAAGCCCTTCAGGGATTCCTCCTCGAGGAGGAATTTAAAAAGATGGAGAAAAGACCTTCCTCCAAAGGGGAATCTTCTCATAAATCTGTGAAGCACTGGGACAAGCATCGGGACTCTGACAGGGCAAAATCCCCAAGCAGCGCCTCAGAGTCCAGGACCAGCTCCAGCTCTACCCAGTCCAATAGATCTCCTTCCTGGGCTCGCTCCCAGCTTTCCCCGGTAAAGGTAAGGTCTTCAGGGGGCTCCTCTGTCTCCCTGCACTGATCAAAACCTCTCGGGCATCGGATGCCTCCAAGCCTGTTCCTTCGGACAGGCACAAAAAGTCTTCCTCCAAATCACCAGGTGCGTCTGACCGACGCCGGGACACCGACTTCAGGTCCATCTCCCAACCTCCTAAAGCACCTGAAAGGAAGACTTCCGAGCTGATGTCCCTTACTCGGACGACTGAGTCCAAGAAGGCGTCCGACCCAGCACCCGAAAAACGTCCGACTGCTACACCGACGCTGGTGGACACCGGATGTCAGGGATCCTCAGGCGAAGAGGCTACCGCGCTGCCAGACCAGACAGGCGACACGGAGGACGCCGGCTTGCCCAAGGAGCCGGATCCAGTGCTTCCCCGGGACCCGACCCCGACGACAGGCCCACACCGACGCTGGGTCCATCTTCGGGTATGAACATCCAGGAGGTGAAGGATTTGTTCACCTTCTGGTGATAAACCATCAAGGACGACGTGGTTCCTCCTAAGCTGCGGCCTCCTCCTCCTCCACCCTCTCCTAGGGGCGCCAAAGATGACAGACCCCCGACCCCCAAGGAGCCAACTCTGCCTCCTCTGGGCCGATCGAGAGACGATAAACTCCCATCACACTCTCCCTCAGGGTCCAGGAGCCCGAAGTGATTCGAGGGCAGACGTCGATCATCGGGAGATTACTCCAGACTGGATACGTCTGACGTCTCCAGGGCTCCATCTCCTTTCAGTTCCACATCACCAGGCCCATGGGACCTTCCAAGGTCACCTCCGGATGATCTCTCCTTTTCGGAAATCATGAGGCACATCCAGGACAATATGGCATGGGAGACTGAAGAACTAGACCCCGAGAGACAACGCCTTGCCTGTTACCTCAGGCAGAAAGACCCAAAGCCTGTGGTGGTCTCGCCTTTGGTGGACACCTTTATGGACGTCACCAAGGCAGCTTGGAAGCGTCCGCGTTCCACACTGGCTGTTCCAAATAAGGCTGACCGCCTTTACAGGGCTCCTACGGAGGGCCAGTATTTGGCGCAACAACCCCTGGCCGACTCCCTGGTCATTACTGCGTCTCATGACAGGTCCCAGCGGCCTCAACATTTGAGCAGCCAGCCTCCGGACAATGCTGGGAAGATGCGTGTATGCGGCTGCTACATGCTCTGTTAGGTCTTTGAACTATCTGATGCACATGGTGCAATTTCAGAATTCACTCTGGGATCAGGGCCAAGACCTTAAAGATTTACCGGATGGCGAAAAGGAGGAGCTGCTAAACCTCCTCCAAACTGGGTCTGACGTGGGGACCCAGGTTCTCCGAGCTGCTTATGACTCGGTGGACTCTGTAGCCAGGGGAGCAGCTACAGGCGTTTGTCTCCAGAGACGCTCATGGCTGATGGTCTCCGGATTTACCCTGGACGTCCAGAAGAATCTCCTGGACGTCCTTTATGACGGAGTGATCCTCTTTGGTGAGGAGTCCGAGAAGGTCATCACCAAATTGCAGGACGGTGGGAAGGCAGTCAGGACTGTGCAAGCCATGTACAGACCAAAATCTGGATCCTTTTCATAGGAACCAGAATCGTTTTCATGGTTGCCAACAAAGGCAACAGCCACGTTCCGGCCAGCAACCCAGGGCAACTTTGGCCGTAAGAATCAAGCCAGGTTCCCCTCTGGCCAGGGCCCAAAGCATTTAGAAGCAACCCAGCCCGCAGGGGCCAGCACCACCACAGCATGACTCCTTCCCGGCCCCTGCCCCTCCTCTGGATCAAAAGGTTGAGAAGGTAGGGGGTCGAAGGTCTCATCAACTTTCAGGATGGCAGAGGATCACCTCCGACTGGTGGGTGTTGCAGTTGGCCGAACGAGGTCACTCTATAGAGTTCCTCGATCACCCGCCATCCAGACCTCCCCTGCTCTCCCGTTACTCTGGTCAGCATGCTCTGCTTATTCAGCAGGAGATCTTGGCCCTCCTACACAAGGAGGCCATAGAACATGTTCCACTGAACCAGAAAGGAAACTGTTACTATTCCCACTTCTTCCTGGCTCCAAAGAAATCGGGGGATTTGCGCCTGATTTTGGATCTCAGCAATCTCAACAACTTTGTGCTGTACAAGCATTTCCGCATGGTGACCCTGCTGGGTCTCATTCCCATGCTCAAAGAGGGCGCATGGCTGGAGTCGCTGGATATGCAGGACGCTCACCTACATCTCCCAATCGCTCGAGCACACCACAGATTTCTGCACTTTGAGTTTCTGGGACACCACTACCAGTTCCGAGCCCTCCCCTTCGGACTGTCTTCTGCACCTCGGGTGTTCACGAAGTGTATGGTAGTCGTGGCAGCAGCTCTCAGGAGAGGGGCCACTACGGTTTCGCATTCTAGATGACTGGCTCCTCATGGCACCCTCACGGGAGGCCCTGATGTCCGCAATACAGGATACCTGTTCCTCTTCCTATCGCTGAGCTTCACCGTCAATCAGGAGAAGTCGTACCTTGTTCCGTCTCAGAACTTGCATTTTATAGGAGCAGTTCTGGACACAATTCAGGGAAGGGCATTCCTTCCCCAGGACAGGGTGGAATGCATCAGATCCCTCATAAGGGACATAAAGGAAAAGATGGTACCAGCCCGCACCGTCCTTTGCCTGCTCGGACACATGGCGGCTGCCATTGTGACCGTTCCCCTAGCTCAGCTCCATATGCGGGTTACCCAGTGGATGCTTAGAGCACAATGGGACCAAAAACAGGATCATCTGCGGCATCCAGTCCGGATCACGAATACAGTCATCCGAGACTGGCATTGGTGGCTCGTGCCAGACCACCTCTCGACAGGAGTCCCCTTCACTGTGCCGCCTCCTTCAGCGAGACTCTCCACGGACGCCTTGGGGTCCAGATGGGGAGCTCACTTCAGCGGGGTCAGGATTCAAGGCCCCTGGATGCCTCTGGAGTCCCATCTTCACATAAATATTTTGGAGATGGAGCCGTTCTATATGCCCTACAAGCATTCCAGATGGAGATTCCGCTGGGTACTCTTCTGATTCAAACAAACAATACCGCGAGTGATGTACGCTCTCAACAAAAAGGAGGCAGTCATTCCTGCCCCTTTGCAGGGAGGCTTAAAGGTTTGGAATTGGGTTTTGCAACATGGCGCACATCATTGCAGTACATGTTCCCGTGTGGACAACACTATCGCGACAGCCTAAGCGATCACAGGCCAGGGTCCACAAATGGGAACTGCTTCAGGAAGTCGCAGAGGACCTGTTCCACAGATGGGGGACACCAGAATTAGACCTCTTCGTGTCCCCATTCAATGCAAAACTGCCCAATTTCTGCTTGCTAGATCCAGGGCCTGGTGTTTTCTGGTGAGACGCGTTGTCCCTCTCATGGACAGGCAGGTTCCTCTATGCTTTCCCGCCCTTTCCTTTGATCCAGAGGGTTCTTTTGAAGCTCCGTCAAGAGCAAGCATGCCTTATTCTAGTAGCACCCTCTTGGCCCAGGCAGATTTGGTTCCCTCTCTTACATCAGCTGGCCCAGGAATCTTCAGTGCCTCTACCATTTTGCTCTCAGCTTCTATCCCAGGAGACAGGCTCCTTGGTCCATCCGGATCATCGGTCTCTGAACCTGCATGCCTGGCTCCTAAGGACATAGCAATCCTGAGATACGGGGTCTCTCAGGAAGTTGCGACATTCTGGTGGCAGCCAGAAACCCTCTACTCATGCTCCTTACGCCATGAGTGGCATAGATTTTGTATTTAGGCTCAGGCTCGAGCATTGACCCCACTGGAGTGTTCTGTAAGGTCTGTTTTAGACTACCTCCTATCCCTCTATGAGGCAGGACTTGCCTATTCCTCCATTAAGGTCTAGCTGTGCGCTGTTTCAGTGTACCATTCTCCGATAGGTCACAGGTCTCTAGCTCAACTAGAGGCTTCTTGCGCCTTTTTGCGCGGCATCCTGCACTTGAGACCTCCCATCAAAGACCCGGTTCCACCTTGGGATCTTCCTTTTGTTCTAGAGCAGCTTACGCTGCCTTTGAACCAGCCGTGATTGCAGCTGCATCTCGCTTGGAAGACGCCTTTTGAAGGTTGTTAGTTCTGCCAGAAGTGTTTCTGAGTTTCATGCACTCATGTGCAAGGATCCTTATTTGGTTTTCACAAGGACAGGGTGTCCTTAAGAACAAATCCTAAGTTCCTTCCCAAGGTGGTCTTGGCTGTGTCACTAAACCAGGATATAGACCTACCGGTGTATTACCCGAATCACGGTAACATGGGGGAAGCCCTGTTGCACACTTTGGATGTGCATAGGTGCCTCAGATATTATCTAACCAGAACCAAAGCCCATCGTAAATCGGACCAGCTCTTTGTTTCTTACGGTCAGAGGATTATCGGTGCTCCTGTTTCTAAACAGTCGCTTTCTAGATGGCTGGTAGAGTGCATCATGTTATGTTATCAGAAGCTCAATAAACCCTTACCGGGGCCATTGAAGGGTCATTCTACTAGGGGGGTGACTACCTCCTTCGCTGCGCTTAAAAATGTCTCCACTTCAGCCATCTGTGCAGCAGCGACCTGGAGCACTGTACATACATTCATCGGGCAGTACAGCTTGGATATTGCCTCTATGCGCAGAGCTGGTTTCGGCTTGGCAGTCCTTCAGGGACTTTTGTCCTAAAGCTTGGAGCATTTCTGCTATCCTCCTCCCGATAACAAATTGGTCCCTTACTGCTTGGGAATCAGTACTCATGGTGTAACCTGCTACAAGAGCTGTTTCTCGAAGTAAGATAGTACAGTTACGTAAGAACTTACCATAACAGTAGATCTTCAAGAACAGCTTTTGCAGCAGGTAGTTCCCTCCCACCTTCCCCTCTGGAGGTTGAGTCTTCTGACCTAATTCTTCGGCTACAGCATCTTTTGACACCTTCTACAAACCTTCCTTTGGAAGCAGATCCTCGGTCTCCCCTTCAGATGTCACACTTAAGCTTGGAGTCTCCGGCGGGAGAACTGGGAATGCTGGGGGCCTGCCCTCTTTTATGTGATGCCTGACGTCGGGGAGGGGCCGATGTCGGGAGCGGTCCCCAGCTGGATACTGCTAGCTAGAATTTTTCCGTGGGGTCCTGGCACCTGCCGGCTTCAGTCCTAATGGTGTAACCTGCTGCAAGAGCTGTTCTCGAAGATCTACTGTTACGATAAGGTCTTGCATAACTGTACTTTCTGTTAACATTTGTATGTTTTGTGATCCTGACACCTCCCGGCTGCTGTCCATTGCAGAATGTGCCCCCCAACCCCCAAAAACGTGACTTCAGTTGGAAACAGCCAGGTGTTGGGTATAAACACAGTGATGCCTGCTTTAGAGTGAGGCATAGGACTGGATTTCTCAAGCTGTGCAACCACAGAAACTGCCCAGGTAATACTACAAAGGGCTACATCTGCCCCAGTGTGCCTTGGTGGTATTTTAGGTCCTAGGATGTCATGTGTGTCCACAGTTGGGACACTATCATCAGACCTGGTTTGGAATATCCCGGAGATTTGCCTGTGTCTTCTCTTTGAAAATCTGGCATACTGTGGTATTTATCCCACTCATGAGCAAAACCTTAAGATTTGACCACTTGTACGTTATTTGGTTTTACTCGCTGTGAGCTATGTAATCTGTTCTCTGTGTAATCTATTAATATTTTTGTTTGTTTACAGGGTTGTGATTCTATTTATACCAGTGTTTCGGGACTGAAAGCTCACCTTGGCTGCTGCCATATGGTTTGTAGTTAAGCATAAATTATACATTTTGGTCAGACTGCTTGAATACCTGTTGCAGGTGACCCCTTTGGAATCTGCCTCCATTTTTATTTTCTAGTTGTAGAGTTTAGCAATATTTGCTGTTAATGCTGATTTGACTACAGGCAGTTAGCTTATAAACATGAAAATGTAGCTGCTGGTGGACAGTTCTTACTAATACCAATTGAAAATAATCCAGTATGATTTAGACACATTTTGTAAGACTAGGGTTGCCACCTTTGAATGAGGCAAAAACCGGACCCTAAGCTCCGCCCCTAGCTCCACCCCTTTTCATGACTCATCATGCATTGCTTCTCCTAGAAAGTAATTTGTTATATCAATAAAAGATGATGCTTAAAGCAGCAGTTCAACAAAAATGTTGAGATACTGTACTGTACCTGTTAAAGTTACTTTCCTAGATTCTTCCTAGTTATTTATTTATGTATTTATTTATTGACATTGGTTTACCAGATAAACATACAAAGATAAAAGAAATCTCATTTACAGATATGATCTGGGGAGACAAGGAAACACTATAAATAACATACAACAGTATACATGGTATATAATAATACATAATACATTGTTTCTTGTAATGTGTACATTATATCTTTTTCTGGCTCTATTTCCTGTTCATGTCCACAGTACTATTTCAAAGCCAAAGAAGTGACCATACTTTTTTTCTTGAGGGAAAAAAATAATTTAAAACATTTTAAAAATGCTTAAATTCTGTTTGAGATTAACATGTTCACCAGCAAATGAAAGTAGAAGACAGCTGGCTCTGTTACCATTACAAAAGGTGGGGGTAGCTTTGCTGCTATGCTACTTCAAGATGCAGTGGAAAAGATTAGGTTAAATAAGTGCTAATGGAGTTAATGGCCATACTTTACACCTCCCAGGCTGACTGCTTTCACAAACAAAGGGCTATACTGACAACAGAAGTTGTCTGTAACCTGGACATGTAGCTGAAACAATGAATGATATGACAAAATTTGTTTCAGAAGTATGTGACCACTCAAAATGGCTCAAAAACCTGACCAGCACAGAGCAAAACCGGATTACCTGATAGGGACCCTGAATACCTGATCACCAGGTAAAAAACCTGACAGGTGGCAACCCTATGTAAGACAGAAGGTAACTGTGGATAATAAACATCATCTGGCAGTAAGATTTCCCACAGCAACTCGGTTTCAGGTTTTTTTTTTTGTTTGTTGTTTTTTGGGGGGTGTTGGGATTGCCTGGTGGGTACCTGATCCGTTTACAGGCACGACCTGGAACCATAAAGCACAATATATACAAATACAGACATAATTATATGCACGAAATACAATAAAACATACAACTTACAGATTATTTAGAAGTGAAACCACTGAATCAAACAAATAGCTTTTAAGATTTTCCTTAAAACTAATTGGTACCAGGGTTCCTAATGTTCGATTAACTATCCCAGGCTAAGTTTACCTTTCTCTTGTAAAGAAAGCCACTGAAGTGTTTAGTACATACTGCAGTGGTGTTCATATCTGTTTGACCTAAGGGTAAGTCTGCAAGTAGCATGCTGAATTGTATTTGTTTTGAACACACGTAATGAGGCTGCACCCAAAACTACACTTCCAGCTACTCTGGGCAGTCGCCTTTCAGGACTTTAGTTATCAGGTTTTCAAACAACATGACGTCTTGCTGCATTCTGACAATCTGCAGTTAGATCCAGCCTTTAAACTATCCCGGAGAGTATTGGGTTAATTTTCTATGCAGTGCGTAGAACGTTGAGCTCGAGCTCGGTTGAGGGTCTCTGCAGCACTTTGAAACCCAACCGTCCGATTCTTTACTCAGCCTCACTGAACTGTCGCTCCAGAGATTTCTCCTTCAGCTTGGTTCAAAAGTCGATTAAAGTGTCAGTTTTAAGCCGAAATTATTCTGCATTGTCGGTCAGGCTCTGTCTGCGGTATCATGAGTACTAGATAGTTTTTTCTGATTACTTTGTGGAAATTGTAAACTTGTTCGATCGGTTCGGTTGAACCGATCCTATATATTTGAATCCTTGTACTTTGCTTTAGAGTGTGGTTATCGGTCCTTATCGGTTTTAAAAAAAAAAGTTTTAAGCGATTTTTCCAATACCGGTGACGGTTAGGGAACCGATAAAGTCTTGCCTGGGTTGCGAGAAAGAGCACGTTTGGTTATGTTGGCCATGTCTGAGAAACCCAAGAAAAAAAAAACAAAAACCGGGCCCACTGGGTTTCAACACTGCAGTGAGTGTGGGGAGGTCTTTGCTAAGGCCGATCCCCACACCACCTGTGTTTATTGTCTGGGGTTTGACCACCTCGATACAGACTGCCAAATTTGTAAAAAATGTTCCTAAGTCTACCCTGGAGAAGAGATTACTTAGATTTAATGAAAAGGAGGCAGAGAAGTCTGCTGACCCGGATGGCCAGCCCAGTTCAGTTCCTACCGAACCAGAAGGAGTGCCCTCTGACCAGGGCGATACTTCTTTGGGCCAGAGGAGACCCGATCCTGAGGGATCGGTTCCTACAAAAAGGAAAAGAAAAGACAAATCAGACGGTTCGGATCCAGAGGTTCATGTTCCGACCGCTGATGAGATTGCCCGAGCGTTTCAGATTGTTGAATCGCTTTACCTGGTTCCATCCGATCCGGCTATGTTAGCTAGGGATTCGGTTCGCTGGGTTCCACCGGTTCAGGATTATGCCCCTGAAGAATTTTATGAACCGGAATTTGAAGAGGAGGGGGCTTTTGAACAAGATGACTGTGATGGAGCAGAAAATCTGGATGTGCCCATTGAACCAGACATCTCCCCAGACAGACCTTCTGGTGTTTCCCCTCCTAGGCTCTCTGAGTCCCCTCCCCACTATCTGTTTTACAGGAAAGTGGCTGAAACTCTCCAGCTTCCTTTGGAGGAAGCTACAGAGGATCAAGAGGAGCCTGATTTTATTCAAATGATGGACACGCCAGAGTCCAGGAGGCTGTCTATTCCCTTGCATGAATCTTTTGGGAAACAGACACAAAAAATGTTAGTCTCCTAATTCTGTACCTCCTTTTGATAGAAGAATGGACAAGAGGTATACTTTGTCAGGCTCAGACGGAGTTTTTCTACAAGCAATGCAGCCATGTTGGGGTCGTGCAGGCTGCAGCCTGTGACAAAGCTAATGTTCCCTTGGCTTCACACCCCCCCAGATAAAGACTCCAGGAGGATGGATGCCTTGGCAAAGAAGCAATACATGGCATCCTCTTTGGGACTCAGGCTAATTATATGGCCTATACAGCCAGATACCAGAAGTCCAGGTGGGACACTGTACTGGCTGTGGCTAAACAGGCCTCCCCCAGCTGGCCGAGGAGCTGGAGGAGGTGACTGCGTATGGGATTGAGGCACCTAAGGTACAGTTTCATGCTGCCGTGGACTTCAGTGATGTGTCAAGAGTCATGGCTACATCTGTGGCTCTTCGGAGGATGGCTTGGCTCAGATGTACTAGCCTCTCACAGGACAGCTAGGCTAAGGCCATGGATTTTCCTGTGGTGGGTAATTCTCTGTTTGGGGAGCAGACAGAGAATTACATGAAAAAAAGATGGATCAGTACAGGGCCACTTATAGGAGTGCTAGGCCAAAGAAAGGCAAGCAGATCCTCAAAGGCAGCAATCTAAGGGCAGGGAAGGCCTTTTACCAAGCACAGGCCTCTTCTCCCTTTTCACAGAGGGGGTTCTTCAGAGGGAGAGGCAGAAGGGGGATGAGCATGGCTGCATCCACTCCTCAGCCTAAGGCCCCTGCCAAGCAGACACACTGATGGGCCTGCCCTGGTCAACTCTCCTATCCCTGTAGGGGGCAGGCTGGCTTACTTCGTCAAGGTCTGGGTGTCTGTTACCTCAGACAAGTGGGTCCTGGAAGTAGTAAGCCAGGGACTGGTTCTGAGCTTAAAAAAATTTCCGAAGATGAGCCAGATCTTTCCACCTGCAAGTCTCTCCGAAACCATTGCCCTAGAAGCAGAGGTTTCATCTCTTCTGGTTTTAGAAGCCATAGAGAGTTCCTACCCTACACTGGGGCAAAGGTCTGTACTCCAGGTACTTCCTTACCCTCAAAAAAGATAGGGGAGTGGCGACCCATACTAGATCTAAGATACCTGAACAAACATCTTTTAAAACCAAGGTTCAAGATGGTGACTCTGGGAATAATTCTTCCCTCTCTAAGGCCAGGGGACTGGCTAGCCTCACTGGACCTCAAAGATGCCTACTTTCACATCCCCATCAGGTGCTCCCACAGAAAGTACCTCGGGTTCAAGTGCCCTCAGGCCATTACCAGTTCAAAGCAATGCCCTTTGGCCTAACAGCAGCTCCAAGGGTTTATACAAAAATGCCTGGCAGTAGTAGTGGCCTTTTTAAGAAGGCAAAAGATTTCCGTTTTTCTATATCTGGACAACTGACTCATAGTGGGTCAGTGTCCAGGCGAAGTCAAGTCAGACCTGCAAGTCACCCAGGAAGTGCTCACTTTCTGGGATTTCTTCTCAACCTCCCCAAATCAGTTCTCGAACCAGTGCAGCTTCTTACCTTAATAGGGGGCAGAGCTAGATACTGTCAAAGCAAGAGTCTTTCTTCCCCTGGAAAGGGCAAGAGTTCTTATAGAACTGGCTTCTTCCTTCAGTCTTTAGGTGTCCCAACCAGCAAGGCACTTCCTTCAGCTCTTGAGCCACATGGCAGCTTCTACAGCAGTGGTCCAAGGGGCAAGATTTCAGATGAGGGACATTCAGTTCCATCTGAGGGCCTTTTGGTCCAAGGAAGGACCCTCTTACCAAACTGATTCCAGTGACTCGGACACTGATCCAAGCTCTTCAGTGGTGGCAGGATCAGGACAATTTAAGGCAAGGGGTCCCATTTGTCACTCAGTCTCATTCGGTGGTCCTTACCACGGATGCTTCCCTTTTGGAGTGGGGAGCTCATCTGGGGGCTCTCACAGCCCAGGGACTGTAGTCCCCTCAGGAGTCCCTTCTCCATATCAATCTCCTGGAACTCTGGGCAGTTTTTCTGGCCCTGCTAGCCTTCTCTGTCAGTGCAGAACAAGGTGGTTCAGGTCAGAACAGACAACACCACTACCATGTGGTACATCAACAAGCAGGGAGGCACTTACTCCACGGCCTTGTGCACGGAAGCCATGAAATTGTGGTCACTGGCTTATTCCCTGCAGATCTCTCTGATAGCAGTCCACCTTCCAGGAAAGGACAGTGTGCTGGCAGATGCACCGAGCAAGATCTCCTAGGGCCATCACGTATGGTCCCTGGACCACCTGGTGTTTTGAAGTGATTTTTTTCAAGGTGGGGCACTCCAGAGATGGATCTTTTTGCAGCCCCAGATAATCACCAACTTCCTCTGTTTTGTTGCAGACCCTCGGTCTTGGGGTCAGTCCCTCTGGACACTCTGATTTTGAACTGGGAAGGGAAATTTCTGTGTGCTTTCCCCTCCTTTTCCTCTTCTGTTCAGGGTTCTAGTCAAGGTAAGGTCACAACCTTGCAAAGTGATTCTGATTGCTCCAGACTGGGTCAGACAGCCTTAGTACCCTCTGTTGCTGTCTCTAGCAGTCCATCTTCCCAGTTTCTTCCCAGGAATTACAACCTGTTAACCTCCTCTCAGGGGAGGATTTGGTACCCCAATCTTCGGTCTCTCTATCTCAAGGCATGGCTCTTGAAGAGTTAGAGTATGCAGATTTGCATCTGTCTCGGGGTTCTTGATACCTCAAAGCCTCTCGAAAGCCCTCCACCAGAAAAACTTATGACTGCAAATGGAAAAGGTTCAGCATTTGGTGTCTCAAGAAGCATCTCTCCAGACGTTGCTGAACTGCCTACAGTCCTGGATTATATGGTCCATCTTAATGGCCCTAGGCTTCAGACCAGCTACTCTCAAGGTACACTTGTCAGCTGTTTCTACTTTTCTGTTAGTGGGGAGCCTTCCTCAATATCATTTCATCCTCTTTTCTGCTCATTTTTCAAGTTGATTGCTTCATACCAATTCTCCCTTCAGGGATCCTACCCCTGCCTGGGACTTAAATGTTTGCATTGCTCAACTTATGCAACCTCCTTTTGAGCTTATGTCCTCAGCAGAGCTTAAGTACTTGACTTGGAAAACTGTGTTTTTGGTAGCCATTACCTCTGCCAGGTGTATCAGTGAATTGCAAGCCCTGTCAGTGGAACCTGATTTTATCTCCTTTCATAGAGATAGTCGTCCTTAGAACCAATAGGAGGTACTTGCCCAAGGTGGTTTCAGACTTCCACTTGAATCAGTCTCTCTCTCCCTGTCTTCTTCACTGATCATTCTTCCTCAGGAGAGAGGAGGCTACACAGTTCAGATGTTAAAAGAGCCCTTAGCTACTACATAGAGCGTACCAACGGTCACAGGTTTGATTCCCTCCAGTTGTTCCTCACTTATGGGGAAGTGGGAAAGGGCAAACCTGCTACCAAGAGAACTATTGCCAGGTGAATTGTATCTTGTATACAATTCTGCTATGAGAAACTGGGAAAAATTCCACCCTCAGGCCTGAGGGCTCACTCTACAAGAGGTACAACTGCTTCCCTGGCTGCTGCCAGGGATATTCCTCTGTTAGAATATGTCAAGCAGCCACCTGGAAAATAGTCCATACCTTTACCAAGCATTACTCTCTGGATATCCAGGCTAGGAGTGATGCTCGGTTTGGCACAGCAGTACTTCAGAGCCTATTCCCAAAGTAGGTTATCTCCCTCCTCCATGGAGGTACTGCTTAGTAGTCTGCAGAGTGTCAGAATACAGCAAGACTTCATGCTGTTTGAAGAAAAAGCTATTCACCTTAGTAATTGAGTTTCTTCTGATGGAGTCTTGCTGTATTCTGACCTCCCTCCCTGCCTTCCCACTCAGAACCTGTTTTTGGGAAGTGGGTGGGCAGGTGCAGTGTTGCACCCTAGTTGGGGGTCTTCGGCACACCCTCCATGTTTCTGGGTGCTTTGTATTATATCTTTATTTTGGATAGGTTTTTGGTTTGGGGTTTCATGACTTGAGTCTTCCTTTGGGAATCCAAAACTTTTGGTTGCCAGTTGGCTAGTTAAACATTTTACAATTTCCACTTAGTGAGAGTTTGCTCGTAAGAATCTGATGGTTGGGTTTCAAAGTGCTGTAGACAGAGACCTCAACTGAGCTCGAGCTCAACGTTCTATGCACTGCATAGAAAATTAACCATATACTCTCCGGGGCAGTTTTAAGGCTGGAGCTAAATGCAGATTGTCAGAATACAGCAAGACTCCATTAGAAGAAACACAATTTCTAAGGTGAGTAATTTTTCTTTATCCTATACAAGGACCCTAGTATTTATGTAAATTGGCAGTCTTCCGAGCAGTACATTTCTCGAAAGTGAGACCCAGGACAACTCCCAAATATCTAAATTCTCTCAGTAGTCTGGGGGTGCATTTGTAGCATCCTTTTTGTTAGTTTTTGTTTTGTTAAGAAGGATCCTGTACTATTTATGTGTGGTACTGAGTAACTTTTTTTATTATTATTATGTAAAACAGACTATTAAACCATGGCAACAGTTTATCTTCGGGGGTATGTCAGTCATCAGATTACACCATAGGAACTTCACCATCGGTGAAGCAGTATCGACATGGAAGATTTTCAGCAGTACAGCTGGGGCCGCCCACACCGACATAGTTTTCAGACATCACCAAACCTATCAAGGTGTGAGCAGCCTCACTCCCTTCTTAGTTCTTTCCCCCAGTCGACTAGATAGCATAGTTCTCCGTGGAAGCTCCTACGCAGTTTCATGCAGTTATTTTGCCTACGGCTTTTCTATACTTAACCTTTTAGAATCTCTTTTTCTAAAGAGATTCCTTTATTTCATTTTATGTTGAGAGTTAATCCTTCAACTTGTCTTTTGTCACTGCTGCGGAAAGAAGACTGCCTCTACAGACGAACACTCAACTCTGTCTGCTGTTTTGGGTCTGATCACAAAGTCTGACTCTGAGCTCTGCCAGAAGTTTAATCAGACAACACAAAAAGGCACTTAAAAATTGCCTCGTGGAGCAACAAGTAGCCAGTTCCAGGCAGGGGTATTACATGGTCCCTCCTTCCCAGTCACCGGCAGGGTCGTCAAGCTCCAAGGCTGCTAAGGCCAGTGACAGGTCCTCTGGGCAAAGTCATAAGAAAGAGATCGGGACCACTCCCCAATGGCCTCTTCCTCCTTATTCGGGGTACTTTGTCATTCGCGGCTGCATCGACATACAGATCTGCTGTCAAAGTTTCTGTCCCTACCAACAGCACCTCTGCCTGATGTCCAAAGGGCTATTCATTGGCCTCTCTTTGTTGACGACTGGATCCTTGTAGATGGCCCTCTTGTTGAGGCCTGATTTTCCTCCAGGTCCTTGGGCTACAGGCTCTCAGGGCTCCCATCGACCTCAGTGATATTTTGACCAAAATCACTATGGTTTTGGTCCACCAGTTAGGCACATATAGGCCTACATCACCTGCGCTGTCAACTGCACTGTCATCATCACCACTTTGGCCTCTGCGGGTCGTCATCGGTACCTCGATCGTCAGACATAGAATTGGAACAGGTCGAGGAGGAGTACGACCCTGGTCTTATTCTTCCTGATGAGGAAGAACCCCTTCCCGACAGATCCACAGCTTCCGCAGTGAGTGAGGACTCTTGTTAAACATACCCCTAGGTCTCCTCCAGAGAACCCCATGCTCTTCAATACTATGAATCATTTGTCCTTAGCCATGGGCTTCCATACTGAGGAGGAGGAGGATGCCACCAGAAAGGACCTGGTGGATTTCTTGGAGATCCCAGAGTCTCCTCCCAGGCCATTCCTCCTATTTTGTCTGCTCTGAGGAATGCCTCTACTGCAGCCTGGCACAGGCCTAGCATGGTGCCAGCCATGCCCCGCAGGGTTGACAAACTTTATCATGCCCCTCAAGGTTTGTCACACTATGCTGCCCAACCCGAAACAGATTACGTGGTAATAAAGGCAGCTCATGATAGGTCTATGGTGCCCACGACCTTAGCACCCCGCCTCCAAAAGTCCCGAGAGATAGATATCTGAGGCAAGAGGGTTTATGCCTCCTCCACCCTTGGGCTGAGGATTGCCAGCTACCTTTCTCATATGGTGAAGTACCAGAATACCATTTGGAAGAAGGGCAAAACCACGCCCAGGCCATTCCAGATGTCACTCAGAAGCAGGAGGTTCTTAAATGCTTGCAAAGCGCTGAGGATGTTGGCAAGCACCTCTTGTGGGGCCTCTGAGATCTTGGATACTATTGCCAGGCTGCTGCCACAGGCATTTGTCTCCATAGGCACTCCTGGCTGAGGGTCTCAGACTTTGCTGCAGATGTCCAGCAGAAGGTGCTGAATGCCCCCTTCAGTGGCTCAAAGCTATTCAGGCCAGATGTCCAGGACATCATTAATGATTTACGGACATCTGGCAGGGCAATCAAATCTGTCCACTTGCTGTATCATACGCAACCTAAGAGCAGACGGCGCCCTCCCTTTTGTAAGGTGTCCATCAGGCCAGGAGCAGCCTCTCGGCCCCAAGGCAAATGTAGAGCCTCCCCACCTTGCCCATGCCCTCCACTGCTAGAGCTGCAGCCAAGTTCCCTAAGGGTGACAGACTAGCCCCAGTGGCTGGATCCATCTCCGCTTGACTCCTTGCAAGATCCCTGTCTTCCGGTCCCTGACCAAGAGGTGGTGGTCAGAGGTTGGTTCTCTGTCCATCTCAGTCTGTGGAGAACCATCACTTCAGATGTCTGAATACTTCAAATCATAGAAAGGGGTCGCACTCTGGAGCTCACCGAGCATCCCCCAGAGACTTCTTCTCTGCCCTCTACCTAACCCCCGGCCCACCTATCCATTCTCCAGGAGAAAGTATAGTCCCTTTTGCGCAAACAGGCCATCGAGCCAGTGCCCAGGCACCAGAGAAACAAAGGGTTTTATTCCAGGTTCTTCCTGGTCCCCAGACGAACTGGGGATCCGAGGCCAATCTTAGACCACAAGGACCTCAGTTTGTATGTCCACTAGAAAAAGTTTTGAATGGTAACTTTGTCAGGCTTGTTGCCCCTCCTCAAGCAGGGCGACCATCTGTGTTCTGTAGACATGCAGGATGCGTACCTGCACATCTCCAAATTTCCACCCAACAGGAGATTTATCTGGTTCTTTTCAGGCGCGCACTACCAATTCAAAGTATTGTCCTATGTGCGCAGATCTTTATCAAATGCTTGGCAGCAGTAGCTGCCGCTTTCAGAAGGACTGTATGTTTTCCCCTATCTGAACGATTGGTTGGAAATGGAAATTATGTACTTACTGTAATTGTTGATCTTCTTGGACAGTCCATCACTCATTCACACTAGTGAGATAGCACCAGGACTCCATTCTGCAGAAAACATCCTGCCACAAGCTCTGCGGAGAAGTGTGTAGAAAGAACATTTGTCACTAGTTTTATCAGACAGCACCCATGCGGCACCAGCATCACTTGTGGCACAGGAGGGCACCAAGCAGTGCCTATGCCAACCTAGGCGGCACCCAAGGGCACCTGCGGTGGTACCCGAGGGTACCCCAGTACCCATGCAGCAGTGGCACCCGAGTGCATCCCCGACACCCATGGTGCCCAGTGCCACCCGCAGGTGCTCAGCATCACCTGCAGTTCCACGAAACGCCCATGGCATCACCACCAGCGGCGCCGGCAACCAACGGCAGCGACAGCACCCATGGCACCGACCACGGCACCGACACACCACCAGCCCCCTCCCCCCCCCCAACTTATCAAGGGCGGCGGACCAGACACAGCTCCTCTTCCTGACGTCACCGCTGCCATCTAAGGACGACTCCATTCATGGCAGATGAGAATTTCTCCTTAATCTTTTCTTGTTTGTAAAATAAGAAATTACTACTAAAATGTTAAACACTAAAGCTGCTATCATATAGGCGAAAACTTTGACTCCGGCAGGCGAGCAGCGTCGACATCCAAGTGCACTTTCGATGGTGGGAGAAAAGGAACTGAGGCGGTTGGAGGGTCGACGCCCAGATAGCCTACACAGACACAAGCTAGTCTCGCAGTGTTGCGCATGCGTGGTCCTGTCTCGGCGCCGACCCTTCTGAAAAATGTTGGTTCCCGCTTGGTCCTAGCGCCACCGGTGCTATCCCACTAGTGTGAATGAGTGATGGAGACTTAGTCCAGGAAGATCAGCTCCTGCGGATTCTGGATAGAACTGTTCAACTGCGTCTCTCCTTGGGCATTAGTCAGTTTGCCCAAGTTAGTCCCAGTTCTGTCCCAAAGGTCGCAATACATAGAGGCAGTTCTAGACTTGGCACAGAGAAAGACCTTCCTGCCTCAGAACAGGATGGAGTGCTTTATTGCCCATGCTCAGGAGGTCAACCAGAGATGTTATCCCTGCAGGAGTGTACTTGAGGCTGCTGGGATTGATGGCGGTGATCCCCACTGTTCCACTGGCCAGGCTCCACATGTGCATCCTCCAGTGGACTCTGAGTACAATGGGACCAGCACATAGAGTAATTAGATCCACTAGTGTTGGTTTCCTCCCTAGTTCAGGGTGCTCCAGTGGTGGATGGACCCCTGAGCCTGCTGCAAGGTGTTCCTTTCCAGATCTCCTCCCCCCAGCAGATCCTCACCACAGATGCCTCCGGTTTGGGCTGGGGGAGGGGGGGGAGGCTCATCTTGTGTCCCTTTCAAATTCAGTGCTCTTGATCCCAGACCAATACCTCCCTACATATCAATGTCCTGGAGATGTGGGCGGTCCGGTATGCCATGCAGGCCTTTCAGAACCATCTCCTCCCAGGTCAGCTGCTGTTTCAGTCCAACAACCTCAGTGTTGTGTATTACATCAAAGGGGGGGGGGGCACATTCATACCCCCTATGCAGGGATGCCATGAGAGTGTGGTATCGGGCACTAGACCATGGATTAACTCGCAGTGGTTCACGTCCCAGGAGTGCTGAACACTCTGGCAGACAACCTCAGCCAGATGCAGTCCAGCATGAATGAGTGGAAGCTTCTCTCATCTGTCGTAGAAGATCTTTATGACAGATGGGGTCATCCAGAGTTGGACCGTTTTGCGTCCGCTCTCAACACAAAACTGCCCAGTTTCTGCTCGCTCAATCCAGGGCCTGGAATTTTCTGGCGAGATGCGTTGTCCCTCTCCTGGAGTGGGAGGTTCATTTACGCCTTCCCTCCATTTCCTGTGACTCTGAGGGTGCTAAGCAAACTGCAGATGGAGGGGGCCAGCATGATCCTGGTAGCTCCATTCTGGCCTTGGCAGATACGGTTTCCATTACTACAGCAGCTAGTGGAGGAAACTGGCCCCTCTCCCTATGCAGAAGTCTGCTGACGCAGGCTCAGGGGACCCTGCTACATCCGAACCTCATGTCCTTACATCTGCATGCTTGGCTCCTGAGGACATAGCCATTGACAGATTTGATGTTTCCCATAGGGTGGCAGATGTTCTGTGGGCTGCTTGGAAGCCTTCCCCTCGAGCCACTTATGCCATGAAGTGGAAGAGGTTTGCCATCTGGGCTGCCAGACATAATCTGGACCCTTTCACTTGTCCAGTGAGCTAGTTTCTGGACTATCTGATGTCTCTGCTTGACTCAGATCTCCAGTTCTCCTCCTTTAAGGTGCACCTTTCGGCTGTCGTGGCTTTTCATGAGCCAGTGGGTTACCGTACTGTAGCTCAGCTGAATGTTTCCCATACTTTATTGAGGGGCATCCTGTATCTGAACCTCCAGTCCGTTCCCCTGTCCCGGCTTGGGATTTGAATTTTGTTTTTGGGAAACACCCTGTCTCCTTTTGAACCAGCCGCAACTTGAGAGCTACGCTTTCTTTCCGGAAAGCATCATCTTTGGTTGCTGTTACTTAAGCGCAAAGGATTTCCGAGCTTCAGGCCCTCTGGTGCAAGGAGCTTTACTTGATTTTTCACAAAGACCAGGTGTCCTTGCGCATGAACCCTAAGTTTCTCCCCAAGCTGATGTCTGAGTTCACCCTCAGTCTATCCTCCTTCCTGTTTATTTTCCTGAGCGTGCCAATCTAGGAAAGGCACTGCTCCATACGTTTGATGTGTGCAGACATTTGAAGTAATACCTGCTGCAGACCAAGGAATGTAGAAAGTCGAAGCAGTTAGTTTCTTTCACCCCAGGCAGAGATGGCGTTCAGGTTTCTAAACGATGTTTATCTCAATGATTGGCAAATTGTATTGTGTTGTATCACAACAAGTATGGCACATGGTTGCCATCAGAGGTAAAAGTCAGTTCCACTAAAGGTATGGCTACCTCTGTAGCCTATTTTCGTGGGGGTCTAAGCTGCTAACATTTGCGTGGCTGTCTCCTGGAGAACCGTCCATACTTTCACCAAGCACTACGGTCTGAACATTGCCTCAAGAGCCCATGCAGGATTTGGCAGGGTGGTGCTGCAGGCCTCTGTTGGGGCTTTTTCCTGGAACTGGCTATCTATGGTATTGAACCTTTGATAGGCGTGCACCTCCTCCCTCAGTCTCCCATGACTAGAGCTATGCTCCCATTGTTTCTGGGGAAAGACCTGAGGAGGAGCGGGCTGCTCATGCCCTTATAGGTTGATGATATCAGCGGTGGCCCCAGTTGAACTGCTGAAAACTGTCAGTGTGAATCCTGCTTCACTGATGGTGACGTTCCTACAGTGTGACCTCCTGATTGAGATCCCATGGAAGATCTACTGTTATGGTAAAATTCTTACATAAGTATTCTTTCTGAATTCATATCCCAATTTTTCATATAACTGTCATCAGCAACTACACTGGCATTCTCGCAAGTCAGAGTAGACTGTTTATGAATAAAGAAAACAAGAAGGGGACTCATTAGGGACACCCTGCATTAGTGGACATACAGAGGACATAATGTCATTAATCTTAACTGTTTGATCTTATCTGTGTCAGTTTTCATTCATCACAGATGGGTATCTGCCGGAGGTCAGGACACCGCGGGAGCTTTTTTTTTTAAGGTAGGCAGAGCCGAGACACCATCGGCGCCGCCCTCAGGGCCGACACACTGCGTGGCGCTCGCAGGTTGGCCGTTAGGTTGTGCCGACTCTGCCTGCCTGCCTGCCAGTTCTTCGTCTCCCACCGTAGACATCACCTCGTGTGGAAGCTGAAGAAAGTTTGAGGCCTGCTTCGCAGTTTCTCTCCCTACGATTTTCTCGTGCCGGAGTCCGTCTGTTCCACCTGCTGCTTCTGTGTTGCCTTACTCGACATTGCCCGTAAGATCTTTCCATTATTATATTTTTCTCAACGTGAGTCTTTGTTTTTGTGTTCTTTTTTTTCCCATAGGTCATGTCTCTTTGGAGGCAAGAAATCTTCCAAGAGGGTCGGCTCCCCATGCGATGGTGCCCATGCGGCCGAAAGTTTTCCGTCATAACCGGCACAGCCGGTGTCTTTCGTGTCTTGGCCGCTTCATGACATTGATTAGGTGTGGCCTGTTTCTCCATGGACGGTGGGTCATCAAGCAATGCGCATGGAAAGTGGGGCAAGCTCCGCCGACTTTCGGGGGTCGGGTGCGCAGTCGTCTGGCCAAGCCATGCTCTCTCTGCCTTTCCTCCTTGTCCCCTTCCGGTTCTATACGGACTGAGGAGGAGGGTGCCTGCTACTTGTAGCCCAGCCGTTCTTGAGGCTTCTTCCATGGCGCAGGAGGCCCGTCCGCTCCTTCCGGGGAGTAGCCGCCATGGCAGTCACCCTTTGGGGTGAAGGCTCCCCGGTGTCGGTCCCAGCGAGTCATAAGGCCGGGTCAGCGCCGTCCTCGATGCAATCCAGCAGGCGCCGTTGGAGACGCCCGTGGGCCCCTGACAAAGCCGTTGTAGGCCCCAACTTGTCTCGCGGCACCGTGACCACTGTCGGAGCTGTTCACGGCACTGGCATTGCTAGCGGCACTGTGAGAACTACTACAGCACCATCCTTTTCCATGTCTCGCCTCGGCACCGAGGTTGAGCACGGCGCAGTGTCCTCGAGGCTCGGCACCATGAGGCCTTCAGATTCCTCTGTCGGCACCGCTCGGCAGCGCCAGGGAGCCGAGCGGCCCTGTGCTTGGTGCCGTGTCTGCCTTCGACACCGTCCTCAGAGCTGCCCCTGCCCTCGGCACCGTTCGCAGTGCCAGGGAGCCGGGAGGCGCCATGCTCGGCACCGTGTCCGCCTTCTGCGCCGTCCTTGGAGCCGCCCCTGCCTTCGGCGCCATTGGCAGTGCCAGGTGTCCGCCTTCGGCACCGTCCTCGGAGCCACCCCTGCCCTCGGCACCATTCACAGTGGCGGGAAGCCGGGCGGCGCTGATGGTGCCACCGGGGCTGTCTGCGCCGTCTCCGCCCTCTGCGCTGCTTGTGGTGCCGTGGGACCAGATGGCGCCGTGATTGGTCCCGCTCTGGATCTCTTCTTCGGGCTAGGGCCATACCTCCTGCGGATTCCGCTCGCAGGGCTGCAGGAGGCGCTGGCACCAGCTCGGACACAGCTTTGGTCTCTGGGCCTGTTGGCAAGGATGTCACTGCCCGCCCTCCCACGGTTTGGCACAGAGCCTTGGAGTCGAGCTGTGAGTCAGACGTGCAGTCTGACCCTTTGGGGTTGGCTGAGGTGGGTAGCATGGTAGTCTTCTCAACAAGTCGGAGTCAGCCCCCTTCTGAGGTGAGGTCGGTGGCTACCGAGACTAGGGTCAGAGATGCTAACCAGCAGGCAGTGGTGCAGGCCACCATAGCTCTGCAGCCTGGTCTTGGCGGTTTCACTGACCCCGCAGTTGTGGTACCTCCAGTGGTGTGCCTAGATCGCCCAACTTTGAGGGCGATCGGAGCACCTACAGGAGGGGAGGATACTGCACCCTGGATAACGCCTTTGGGGCTGCCCAGAGATACCAGCTATGTCTGCCTTTTTCTGGGGTCCACCCGGGCCCTGGGAGAAGCCGTAGTGCGGATCTCCGCTCTTCCTCCTTGGTCTCTTTGAGAGAGTCCTGTTCTTTTGAGGTAGGGGACCATCCTTCTGGACCTGTACGGCCCCGGTCGCCTCACGGGGGGATTCTTCCGGATGCAGCCAAGGCAGTACCGATTTGGTTGTTCAGCTGTCAGCTGTGGGGTCTTCTGGGGCACCTTCTTCCGTGGGTGCCCACGGTCCGCTCTTTAGCCCAGGCGGAGGTCAGCCGACATCTCTTCTCGGCTCTGTCCCCATCCCTCTGCCACACTCTCCTGCGCTCCCAGGCATCCTCGGTCCTAGCGGGCCTCTCACCTGGGAGCAGTTCAGAGCGGTGGCTGCTCCGTTCCCTGCTTACGTTAGGGCAATGGACAGCCAGGTTTTCAGCCTCCCCTGCAGCCACCCACTGAACAGCCGGTGACCTCCAGCTCCTCATCCCCCTCTTCTGGGGGAGAGGAAACCTCTGTCCACATCTCTCTAGCCGCTGATCTCTGAGTATCAGCAATTCCTCGTGAGGATGTTGGAGGACTTGCACCTTACTCCTTCCACTACCAGCAATCCTGAACACTTGGCGCACGCCTTTCTAGGCGATTTTGGCGATGCCACCCTTGTGGTGCCACCCTGGCCGGCTCCCTTTCGGCAGGCGTCGTTGCGTTCCTGGCAGAGGCCCTTCTCTGGAGTTCCTGCCCCAAGGAATCTCAGCCAGAGGTATTGCGCACCCCCAGAATCTCCAGGTTCCATGCCTCATCCACAGTCTGGATTGTCGCAGTTGGATACTCCTGATGGGCTTCGCGCCCTTCACCGTGACCGGCCCCCAGATCCAAGACTCCTTGGATTTTGATTCCTGGGGTAGGAGGACTTTCTACTCGGCACGGTTATTTCTTTCTATCTCTGCACATCAGGCCCACTGTGCAGCCTATGACAGGTTCTTGTGGTCCAGGCTGGGTCAGCTCCTAGCCTCATTGCCTGACAGACGGAGCAAACAAGCCAAGCCATTGCGCACTCTGCGGCGTGGCCTGGAGCTAGCAAGGCACCAGCGAGCGCATCCTATGAAGCCAGCGAGGTAGCTGCCAGGGTTGTAGGGACAGCGATCTGCACTAGGCGGACCGGCATGGCTGCGTCTTTCTCAGTTGTCACCCTTGGCCCGGCGTAGGGTGATTAACTCCGCTCACCAGGGAACCTGTCTCTTCTCCCACAGAGGAGACTGCGCTTGTCGGGGCAACTTCCTTCCCCGTCTGGGGGGGGGGACTCTGTCTCTCTCTCTCTCTCTCCCCCAACTCTCTGGCCTCTCCAGGCCCTGAAGGTTCCCCCCCTTAGTGTGTCACCCACTGAGGCTAAGAGATTCTATCCTTTTAGGGTGTAACGAAAACCCCCTTCGGGGCTGTATTCACCATTGTGATGAATGGTGAAGACTGACACAGATAAGATATGAAATTATTGCTTACGTAATTATGATCTTTCGCGTATCTTCACTATTCATCCTGATCCCACCTCCATCCCCTGGGGCCTCAGTCTCTAGGTCCCCTCCTCTCTGCTCTCCCCCTCCTCCTTAGGAGTGGGTAAGACAGGGACACATGGGAGTAATGTTCCAGGAGAGTGGACAGCTCAGGCGGCACTCCTTCTCCAGTGCCTTGGCTCCACCCCTGTGGGGTGGGAGCTGGCAGTTGCCCTCCTTCTCTCCTCCACCCTGTTTCCGTCCAATCTATTTCTCCTAAAAAAAAAAAAAATCCTTTTTTCACCAAAATTTTTCCTTGAGAGGGTGTCGAATCTCTGTACCCTGTCCTTCTTCCAGAATAGCCGACTCTGCTTATCTGGAGCGTTTGCCAGCTATTCCGTGCCTTGAATTCTGGCAGAAAGCCTTTGCTACTCCTTGCAGTTCCTATACAATCTGGAGATGGACCAGGGTCTGGGATGTGTTTACCTTCTCCCCTCTCTTCCTAAATTCTTTACCCACCCTACCTCCCTCTTCCTTTTCCAGAGATTGGGGCCCCTCCCAATCCCCTTTAGTTTCCAACTTTTCTCTTTCTGTCCACTCAGTCGTTATTTCTCCTTTTAGTTCATACATCTTTTCCTTTTTCTGTCTCTTGGACTTGCTTGTCCCACCCTTCACTCCTTCCTCTTTCCTCTCCAGCGACTCAGAACTAACGGCCAACCTGCGAGCGCCACGAGTCGCTCAGCCCGATGGTGTCGGCCTCACTACCTTAAAAAAAATAAAATAAAAAAGCTCCCGTGGGGTCCTGACCTCCGGCAGATACAAATCTGTGATGAATGGTGAAGACACTCAGAAAGATCATAATTACGGTAGGTACGTAATTTTCATTTCTAGGGACATGGATATGTTGTTCATCCACACTGTCTGGCAGGTTCCTTGCTGCTTTAAATCTTGCCGGAAGGTCTTCAAGCTGGCTGCGCCCCATGACGCCAGATCTTCCTTACCGCTTGGAAGCTCAGGTTCCCTCCATAGCGCTCTGCGTTTTTTGACTGGTTCCTGATTCTTCGGTTCGTCCGAATTTAGTTTTGAAGTTTTCTAAACTTCTGTCTTCTTTCTCCTTGCTGCTGTGGTGGACAATTCGTTTCCCGGCTCTCGGAGGTGCGCTGGCGGGCGGAATATCTCCAGGACTGCGTATACTGTCTCGACTTGGACCCACGTACCTGCAGGTCTGTGAGTTAATGCTCGCTTTTTCGACCAGCGTCCTGGAGGATCATGCCGCCCGGTTGGGCGCGAGGATTTTCCCTGCCGGTAAAACCCAAAGAGGCTCATAATGGCCCCATGGGCGGCTCACTCGGCTGAGCAGCACGAGCACTCGATCGCCTCGAGGGAGGAGGCGTGCCCAGGCCGCTTCCTCCCTCGGTCGCAACGCTCATCCCGCTCTCCCAAGTTCCTCTCATTCGGCTTCATTCAAGGAGCTTGCCACTCCCTTTCCTCAAGGGAGAGGGACCATCGGGACATGCCTCTCGGCCCAAGATGAGGGAGTCGAAGGGTAAGTCCCATTGTCGGCGCGAGGGAGTGGGAGAGCTCTCCTTCCCAGACAGCCGACCGTCAACTTCGGTTGAGGTTGCGGCTCAGGCCGTTGGCTTCACGGTGTCCCCATCAGGCCAGTCTGCCGAGACTCCTGTCGACGTAATAGAGTTATCTCTCGACCCGTCAGCCGGGTGGTCGACTGGAAGAGCAGTCAACCCCGGCGGAGACCGAGGTTCTGCCCGCACCTTCGGGGTGGCAGTCCTCGATCAAAGCGTCCGAGCCGAGGGAAAAGCGGGTGTCCCCTGCCCCTTCCCAGACCCGCCCTCAGTTTCACCGAGGGGCTCGGTCTCGGTCTTCATCTCGGTCAAGTCGCTCCTGCCGACTTCGGCGGCCTCGGGTCTGGGCACCGAGTTAAGTGGCAACACCGTTCCCTCTCGTCATCCTCCTCGGATGAGGGAGGTTTCGACGCAGATTGCGTCGACGTTACGAGAGCTTATGGGCAGCAGTTGCTGTTGTCCGGGAATCGATTGACTCAAGATTAATTCCCGGCTATCTAGTGGTTGCCACTGAACGATCAAGCAACCACTCGCCGCAGTCGAGATGCCCATTTCTGGTCCAGTTGTTCGTCCAAATCTACCTGCCCCACCGATTGTGGTGGAACCTCAGTCGGTCCACGGCCTGCCCCGCAGGTTGTCGGTCACCCCACTCCCAGCCGCCTTCGCAGATGAAGGTGGCTCAGGCCTGAGACAGCTCTTTGCAGACCCTTCTGAGTCCGGGTGACAACTCCTCCGTGTTCCCCAGGCGGGTGGGCCTGGAGTCCTCCCGGGGCCAGTCTCTGGCCGATAGCCCGTCGTCCTTCCTGGGTTTGCTTAGGCTCATCTCGGAGTTTACCGGGATGCAGCTCGAGCCTGTATCCAGACGGGCCTATTATCCCTTGACGGAGATTCTAGACCGAGGGGATTCACCCACGTAGGCCTTCCCTGTGGCTGAGGCCATTGTCGGCCCAGCCTTGGAGCTTTGGCAGCGGCCTGCTTCCTGTCCTGCGCCCTCTGCCAGGATGGCCAGGAAGTATGCGGTCCCTATCGGCTGTTTGTCCTGGTTCTTGGAGCACCCCTCTGCTGAGGGGTTAGTTATCGATAACGTCTTCCAGCGTTCCAGGAACGCTCGGGACATGAAAGGCCTCCCGACAAGGAGTCCAAAAGACTGGACTATGTCGGGCGCAGGTTTACGCTATGCCCTCCCTCGCCTCGCAGGCAATCCGGCCACGCTGATGGCATACTTCTCCCACGCCTCATGGGCTCCCTGGATGAGGTGACCTCATCTCCCTACCGACTCCACGGACTACGTCCGCCAGGTGCGGACATGGGAAGGGCGATGGCTAAGCAGCAGCTTCAGACTGCTCTGGACATAGGCGATTCTTGTGCCAGGTCAGTAGCGTCCGCGGTGGCCATGCGCCGCAGGGCATGGCTGAGGATATCCACCTTCTCGGCGGATACCCAGCACAAGTTGGTGGACATCTCCTTCTTGGGGACTGACCTCTTCAGCCCTGGAGTGGAGGGACACCTCCAGTAGATCGAAAAGTCCAACACCACTCTGGACTCGGTCCTCCACCCAGAGGGACAAGGGCCGTCGGCAACATCAGCGTAAGTCTCTTTGTCCTCAGCCCCTGCGGCATGACCGCCCATCAGCACCAGCACGAGGGCCAGCAGGCTTGCATTTGGCATCCCAAACCCAAGCCAGCGGCTCTCTAATGGGAAGCAGGAGGTGAAGGCCCAGGAGCTCCTCGGCCGTCCCTCCTCCAAGCCTGCTCAGTGATTGTCAGGGGTTCACCAACCTCGCCACCCTTCCTGTCCCCCTGGGGACGGCTCCGCCACTTCCCTTCCATCTGGTCCGCTATCACACGGACTGCTGGGTGTGAGGAGGTAGGTAAGGGCCTGTCTCCAGTTTCGAGCAAACCCTTCCCTCGAGCCATCACCCCGGGGACCACGGTGTCCAAGCCTTGCTGTTGGCTCGCCAGCCGAGATTGCCCTGTGCCTCAGGATAGAGGTGATCAGGAAGGTGGCATCCTCCTCCAGACCCGGGTTCATGTCCGGGTATTTGCTGGTCCCTAGATGATGGGGCTAGCGTCCCATTCTCGACCTGCACAACCTGAACAGGTTCCTAAGGTCTGGGACCTTCAGGATGGTCACTCTGGCTCAGATAATCCCATCCTTGGAACGAGGCGTGTGGTTCTGTTCCTGGACCTCCAGGCCATTCTTCACATTCTGATCCGTCCGTCTCATTGGGATCCTCCGCTTCAAGCGGAGGGATCCTTCGAAGTTCAGGCCATGCCCTTGGCCTCTCCAGCTCCCAGGGTCTTCTACCAATGCATGGCAGTGGTGATAGCATTCCTCTCGGTGCCGAAGGGTCCGGGTGTACCCCTGCCTGGACAGCTGGCTGATTGCAGCCCCTCCAGAGTGGAGGTGGAGCGGTCCAGAGTTCTGGCCCTCCAGGCTGCTCTCAGATTGGCCTCCTCTTCAATGAGGCCAAGTCAGAACTCGTGCCGAAGCAGGTGATACTATTCATCGGGGCAGAGCTCGACTCTTTCGAGCCAGAGCTCGGCTCCCAGCAGACTGGGCCGATGTTCTTCCTCCTTTGCCCAATCATTTCTGTTTGGGAAATCACGCCCTGCCCGGGACTTCCTGGACCTTATGGCGACCTGCTTCAGCGTGGTCCGTTGGGTCCACTGGTGCGCCCTTCAGTGGGGACTGGCCAGCCAGTGGTCACGTCGCTGTGATCCATTGGACCAGCCCGTGACAGTGACCCAGGAGATGTGGGACGCTCTCCAGTGGTGGACCGTTCCGGCACATCTGCAGGAGGGCATCCCGTTCGTCCGCCCCGAGTCAACGGTCTCTCTTTTGACCGATGCATCTCTGATGGGTTGGGGTGCCCATTGGGGGGAGCACTGAGCGCACGCCCTCTGGTCCCCTCGGGAGTCCCGATGCCATATCACCTGCTGAAGCTCCGAGTGGTCCGCCAGCTCTTACCACCTTCGCCCGTTTCTGTGGGGTCAGTGGTTCAGGTCTCGACGGACAATACCACGCATGTGCTTCCTAAACCGCCAGGACCGGCACGCCTCCTTGCCGTTATGTAAGGGGCTGTCCGATATGGTCTCGTGCGCGGCATGGAGGCAGATTTCAGCCATTAGGTGGCAGGAGCCTCCAACACCCTGGCCGATGCCCTAGGCGGATAGGGCTGCATCTCATGGGGTTCTCTCCTGCTGGAGGTAGCACAAGATCTGTTCTCCCACTGGGTCATGCCTCAAGCAGACATTTTCCCTCCAGGGAGAATGCGAGGCTGAGACTGTTTCATGCCCGCCCTCAGCAGGGCTCGATGCAAGGGGATGCCTTTTCGAGACCGTGGACCCCGGACCTCTTCTACGCCTTCCCCCCATTCCCTTGAGCCACAAGGTGCTTCTCAAGGCGAGGAGGGACAAAGGCGCAGGTGATTCTGGTAGCCCCAGACTGGTTCCGCCAGCTCTGGTATCCAGCTCTCCTCAGTCTCAGCTCCAGGCTCCCGAGGCTGCTTCCAGCCCCGCCGGACCTGATCTGTTATCTGGGGAAGGTATTCCATCCGGACCTTCAATCCCTGCACTTGACGGCCTGGTCCTTTTAGTGTCTAGATTCCAGGCCTTGGGTCTTCCGGCGAGGTCCTCAACGTTGTTGAGGCGTCCCATCAGGAGTCGACCAGATAATGCTGTGCCTTCAAATGGAAGAGTTCCTCCATTTGGTGTCAGGGAAAGGGCCTGGACCCTTCCTCCTGTTCCTCGGCAATCATTCCAGACTACCTGTGGTCCTTTTCTCAGCAGGGGCTTCGGTCGACGACCCTTAAGGTGCACCTGGTAGCCATCTCTGCCCTCCGGGCGCGGGCCGGAAAGCAGTTGGTGGCGCAGAAGAAGGTGGTCTGGCGTTTTTCTAAGGCCTTGATCACATTTCCCCTCCGGTGCAAGAATCTCCACCTCCATGGTGGGATCTACTGCAGGTATTGGCTATGCTCACGGGCAAGCCATTTGAACCAATGCACAGGTGTGATTTCTCCCACCTGTTGTGGAAGACCACCGCCTTGGTGGCTATCACGTCAACCAGAAGGTTGGGTAAGCTCCAGGCACTTCCTTTGAGTCTGCCTATCTGGTCTTCCACAGGGACAAGGTTGTCCTGTGCCCCACCCGAAGTTCCTTCCGAAGGTGGTGTTGGAGCTTCACCTTAACCGGTGTTGACTCTGCCGGTGTTCTACCCCAATCACACCTCGGAGGCCGAATATAGGCTCCATACTCTGGACCCTAGTTGAGCGCTCGCTTTCTTAGGGAACGTACAGCTGAAGTTCGGGGAGAGGTTCGCCAGCTGTTTGTCATCTACGCTGAAGCTGCACCTGGCAGACCTGCAGCCAAGCGGACGATGAGCGAGTGGGTCACCTGCATTGATCTCTGCTTTAGGTTGGCTGGCATGGAGCCTCCCAGAGGGATAAGAGCCCATTTTAACCGCCATACCGCTGCATCGGTGGCTGCTTCCAGACATGTCCCTATCCAGGATATCTGCAGGGCTCCTACCTGGAAGTCGGCACATACCTTAACTACCCACTACCACATAGACCTTGGGTCACACCGGGATGCTGGTTTTGGGGCCTCGGTTCTCCAGTCTTTATTCCCTAGAACTCCTGTTACAGGTGAGTAACCTGTATTTCAAACAACATTAAGTCTTGCTGTATTCTGACAATAGCAGTGAGTCCCAGCCTTCGAACTGCCCCGGAGATGAGAGTTAACTTTCCATGCTAGGCATGGAACGCTGAGCTTGAGCTCGGTTGAGACTCTGTCTGTTGCTGTTTAAACTCAAACCGTCAGATTCTTTACTCCGCCTCACTGAACAGTCGCTCTGGAGATTTCTCCTTCTGCTCGGTTCAATTTGTCGGTTAAAGTACCGCTTTTCTTGGTTTTCGACCGAATTTAAACCGTAACCTGTCGGTTCAGTCTCTGTCTGTGGTATTTGTGAGTACTAGATAGGTTTATATTAATTTCTATTCTGTGTGGAACTTGTAAACGGTTCATCGGTTCGGTTTGAACCGATCAAGCTGTTAAAAAATCTTTATTTGTACTTTTAGTGTGTGGTTACCAGTTCTTATCGGTTCTAAAAAAAAAAACGGATTTCATTATGGTTTTTTCCACGACCCGTGACACGGTCAGGAACCGATAAGAGGGTCTTGCCTGGCGGATTGCCATTAAAAGGGTAAGTTTGCTTGGGACTGGCACAATGTCTGATAAACCCAAAAGAAAATCCGGGCCCACTGGGTTTCAACACTGTAGTGTGTGTGGGGAAGTCTTTGCTAAGGCTGACCCCCACACCACCTGTGTTTATTGTCTGGCGTTTGACCACCTCAATGCAGACTGCCAGATTTGTAAAAATGTTCCTGCAGCTACCCTAGAAAAGAGAGTTGGTAGGCTCAGGGAAAGGGAGGCCAAAAAGTCAGCTGAACCGGATGGCCAGCCCGGTTCGGTTCAAACCGAACCAGGAGGAGTGCCCTCTGACCAGGGCGAGACTTCTTCGGGCAAAAGGAGAGCCGATTCTGAGGAGTCTGTTCCGGCTAACAGAACTAGAAAGGAAAAATCAGCTGATGTGGAGCCAAAACTTTCTTCTCCAACCGCTGAAGAAATAGCCAAAGTGATAAAAATTGTGCAGTCGCTTTCCCCGGTTCCGACCGAACCGGCACCATCAGGGAGGCGCTCGGTTCGGCGGTTCCACCGGTTCAAGATTATGATTTAGAGAATATTATGAACCGGAGGAAGAGGAGTATGAGGAAAGTGAATGTGGTTTTGAAAGTCTGGATGTGCTATTGACCAGACATCTCCCAGACAGACCTTCAGCAGTGTCTCCTCCTAGGCTTTCTGAGTCCCTCCCATTTCATGTTTTATAAAAAGTGGCTGAAACTCTCCAGCTTCCTATGAAGAAGCTGTGGATGACCAGGAGGAGCCTGACTGTGTGAAATGATGGATATCCCAGAGTCTAGAGACTGTCTATTCTCTTACACAAATCTTTTGGGAAACAGACATTTAAAATTTTAAAGACTCCTAATACTATACCTCTTGTGGATAAGAGAATGGACAAGAGGTATACATTGTCAGGCTCAGATACGGAGTTCCTTACACAACAATGCAGCCATGTTGGGGTAGTGCAGGCTGCAGCCTATGATAAGGCAAATATTCCCTTGGCTTTACACCCCCCAGACAAGGACTCCAGGAGGATTGATGCCATGTCAAAGAAACAGTACATGGCAGCATCTTTGGGACTCAGACAGGCCAATTATATGGCCTGTACTGCTAGGTATCAAAAATCCAGATGGGACACTGTCATGGCTTTAGCAAAACCGGTCCCTGGCTAGCTTGCCAAGGAGCTGGAGCAGGTGGCTGCTGATGGTATTGAGGCATCCAAGGTGCAATTCCATGCTGCAGCTCCAGTGATGTCATCTAGAGTCATGACTACATCTGTGGCACTTCGTAGAATGGCTTGGCTCAGATGTACTAGCCTGTCACAGGATACCCAGACTAAGGCCATGGATTTTCCTGTTGTGGGTAGTTCTCTGTTTGGGGAGCAGACAGAGAATTACATGAAGAAAATGGACAAATATGGACCACCTATAGGAGTGCACAGGCCAAGGAAGGCAGGCCACTCCTCAGAGCAGCACCAGGGGCAGGCCTTTTCATAGGCCGTTCTGCTCCAGGCTCCTCTTCTGCCTATGCTCAGAGGGGGTTCTTTAGAGGGAGAGGCAGAAGGGGTACAAGCAGACCTGCTTCCACCCCTCAGCCAAAACCCCCCTGCCAAACAGGCACCCTGATGAGTTTGCCAGGGCCGATTCTCCACTACCTGTAAGGGGCAGGCTGGCTTACTTTGTTCAGGACTGGAAGTCTTTAACATCGACAAGTGGGTCCTGAGTAGTAAGCAGGACTGGTTCTCAGCTTCAAAAAATTTCCGGCTGAGCCAGATCCTCTCACCTGCAAACCCTCAGAGGCACTTGCCCTAGAGGCAGAGGTCTCTTCCTCCTGGCTCTCAGAGCTGTGGAAAGGGTTCCACCCTACACCAGGGCAAAGGTTGTACTCAGGTACTTCTTACCCCAAAAGACAGGAGATGGTGGCCCATCCTGGATCTCAGATACTTAAACAAGCACCTTTTAAAACCAAAATTCAAAATGGTGACTCTGGGAATTATTCTACCCTCTCGAAGGGCAGTGGACTGGCTAGTGTCCCTGGACCTCAAGGATGCCTACTTCCATATTCTCATCAGAAGCTCCCATCGAAAGTACCTCAGGTTCGAGCTGCCCTCAGGCCATTACCAGTTCAGAGCAATGCCCTTCGGTCTAACCTCTGCTCCAAGGGTATTCACAAAATGCCTGGCAGTAGTCATTGCTTCTCTAAGAAGGCAAAGGATTGCCATCTTCCCATACCTGGACGACTGGCTCATAGTAGGCCAGTCCCCAGACCAAGTCAAGTTACACCTACAGATAACTCAGCAACTGCTCACCTCTTTGGGTTTCTTTCTGAATCTTTCAAAGTCAGTTCTTGAGCCTGTTCAGCTCCTCACCTTCATAGGCGCAGAGCTAGATACAGAAAAGGCCAGAGCCTTCCTTCCCCTGGACAGGTCAAGGACCCTCATCTCACTGGCCTCCTCATTCACCCTGCAGGTGTCTCGACCAGCAAGGCATTTTCTACAGCTCCTGGGGCAGATGGATGCTTCCACAGCAGTGGTGCAGGGAGCAAGATTTCAGATGAGACATTCAGTTCCATTTGAGAGCCTTTTGGTCTCAAAGGAAGGACCCTCTGACCAAATTGATCCCAGTGACTCGAACCTTGATCCAGGCTTTACAGTGGTGGCAGGATCAGAACAATCTAAGGCAGGGAGTTCCCTTTGTCACTCAGTCCCACTCCTTAATCCTTACTACAGATGCCTCCCTCTTGGGGTGGTGGGCTCACTTGGGCGACCTGACTACCCAGGGGTTGTGGTCCCCCTCAGGAATCTCTGCTTCACATCAATCTATTGGAACTCAGAGCAGTATTTCTAGCACTTCAAGCTTTTTCCAAATCCGTTCAGAACAAAGTTATCTGGATCAGAACAGACAATACCACCACAATGTGGTACATCAACAAGCAAGGAGGCACTTGGTCTACGGCCTTGTGCACAGAAGCAATGAAGTTGTGGTCTCTGGCTTATTCCCTGAACACCTCCTTCACAGCAGTTCACCTCCTAGGCAAGGACAATGTCCTGGCAGATGCTCTCAGCAGGATATCTCGGCCATCATGAATGGTCACTGGATCCCCAGGTCTTGGAGGTGATATTCTCCAGATGGGGCATCCCACAGATAGATCTTTTTACAGCCCTAGACAATCACCAACTTCCCCTTTTTTGCTGCAGGCCCCCAGTGTTGGGCTCAGTCCCACTGGATGCCTTAGTTCTCAGTTGGGAAGGGAAGTTCCTGTATGCTTTCCCCCTTTCCTCTCCTGTTCAAAGTGCTAGTCAAAATCAGGTCTCAACCCTGCAAGATTATCCTGATTGCTCCAGACTGGGCCAGACAGCCCTGGTATCCACTCCTGTTGTCCTTAGCAGTCCATCTTCCCCTGTGTCTTCCCAGGAATTACAACCTGTTAACCTGTGCTCAGGGGAAGGTTTGGTACCCGAACCTGAAATCTCTCAATATTGAGGCCTGGCTCTTGAAGAGTTAGAGTTTGCTGATTTACACCTCTCCCAAGGCATAATGGATATTCTGAAGGCTTCTAGGAAACCTTCCACCAGGACTACTTATAATTCCAAGTGGAAAAGATTTTCCATATGGTGCTCTGGAAGGCATATTTCCCCAGAGTCTGCTGATCTGCCCACAGTCCTTGATTATATGGTCCATTTGAATAGCTTGGGGCTTAGACCAGCTACACTGAAGGTGCATCTGGCAGCTGTTTCTGCTTTCATTTCAGCAGGTAAGCCCTCTTCTCTTTCAGCTTATCCTGTATTCTCCAAGTTTTTCAAGGGATTGCTTCATACCGACCCTGCCCTGCTTGGGACCTTAATGTTTGCATTGCTCAGCTTATACAACCCTTTGAGCTTTTGTCTTCAGCAGAGCTTAAGTACTTGACTTGGAAAACTGTGTTCTGGTAGCCATCACTTCTGCCAAACGCATAAGTGAGTTACAAGCCTTGTCAGTGGAGCCTGATTTTATCTCCTTCCATAGAGATAAGGTGGTCCTCAGGACTAACAGGAAGTTTTTGCCTAAGGTGGTTTCAGATTTCCACCTTAACCAATCTGTCTCTTCCTGTGTACTTCACTGACCATTCCTCCTCTGGCAAGAGGAGGCTGCACAGTTTAGATGTGAAAAGAGCCCTTAGCTACTACATAGAACGTACCAAGGGTCACAGGTTTGACTCCCTCCAACTGTTCCTCACTTATGGTGAGGTTGGTAAAGGGACTCCTACCACTAAAAGATCCATTGCCAGGTGGATTGTCTCTTGTATCAAATTCTGTTATGAAAAACTGGGTAAGGTTCCACCCTCAGGCCTGAGGGCTCACTCTACCAGAGGTACAGCTGCTTCTCTGGCTGCTGCCAGGGATATCCCTATTCTAGAGATATGTCAAGCAGCTACCTGGAAAACAGTTCACACTTTTACCAAGCATTACTCTCTGGATATCCAGGCTGAGTGATGCTCAGTTTAACTAGCTGAGCTTCAGAGCCTATTTCCTAAGTAGGTTCTGTCCCTCCTCCATGGAGGTACTGCTTGGTAGTCTGCTGTTGTCAGAATACAGCAAGACTTCATGTTGTTTGAAGAAAAAAATACTCACCTTAGTAATGCTGTTTCTTCTAATGGAGTCTTGCTGTTTTCTGACCCCCCGCCTTCACCTCTCAGAACCTCTGTTTTTGGGATGTGGGTGGGCAGTGGCAGTGTTGGCACTCAGTAGTTGCCCCCCTTGTTGTTTTCACCCCCTTTTCTTGGGTGAGTGGGTGTTGTGTTTTTCATTTTTTGGGTCTCCTGACTTGAGTCTTTGTTTGGGACCAAAAATCTGTTTTGTGTTTAGTAGCCAGTTGGCTAGTGTAGGTTTACAGCTTCCACAGGACCTTAGTGAGTTTAGCTCGTAAAGATCTGACGGTTTGAGTTTAAACAGCAACAGACAGAGTCTCAACCGAGCTCGAGCTCAGCGTTCCATGCCTGGCATGGAAAGTTAACTCTTTCATCTCCGGGCAGTTCGAGGGTTGGGACTCACTGCTATTGTCAGAATACAGCAAGACTCCATTAGAAGAAACAACATTACTAAGGTGAGTAATTTTTTTCTTTCTGCTTCTCAAGCAACTTGCTGTCCAACCTAATGCTCGTGCACCAGCCTGCTATAGCCTTGACTCTAGGAGGGAGCAATTTACTAAATTTAAATGCCTTATTCAGGTCCATGAACACCGCCCCTGTCAATAAGCCTTGATCTTACTTGAGAGTCGGCTCTTGCAGCAGGTAACCACGTCCCACAGCAAACTTCTAGCCAGCAATCTATGGTGGGGACACCCCTCGGCCCACCCCCAACATCACGTATGGAATAAAGGGTGGGTGGTCCCCAGTGTGCCCCTGTTCTTTTCCTGCCATCAGCTTGCATTCATTGTCTCCACGGCTTGCCTCTCGCCTCCAAGCCTTTGTCAGACCACTGACGACACTCCTAAGGTCCTCCATACACCGGCACGAACCCTGTCGCCTCCGCCGTCTCTACCACCTCTGGTTGACAGCCGGACTGTCAAAACACAGGTGGAGGAAGAGCAGGCATCAGTGCTAAAAGACAAATTGATGCTCGGCTCCCAAAGACAAATCTGTACCTGACGACAGTACAGCTAACACCACCCCGTCGTTGCCTCCTGTAGGCCCTCCAATGCCAGACCGACCCGATGATGGTACCAGCACCAGGGATGACACAAGATTGGACCAATGCCGGACCAGACATCAGGTTCAGAAGCTAAGCTGAACCTGTCACAGGTTAGGGACCTATTTAGCCATTGGTGGGAGCCCATCCATCCAGACATTCTCCCCCTAAGGCCTCAGTCAGATTCTTACTTCGAGAGGAAGCTCTTGCAGCAGGTAACACACATGTAGGACTGACACCACCTGGCGGCAGATCTCGGCATTTCTTTTTCTCTAGCAGTACCAACGTGGGACTGCCTACCAGACGGCCCTGCCCCCAACATCACGTAGTATAAAGGGCGTAGGCGGTCCCCACGTGCTGCAGTTCTTTTCCGCCACGGCAACTCGCTAGTCAGCTGTCCGCTCACTTACGGGTTCCTCAGCTCTAAAACAGTTCCTTCATAGTTTTCTATGTTTTTTTCGATGACGCATGACCTCCATTTCAACCAGGCACTGTAACAAGTGCTCTCGCTGATGGCAGTTCCCTGCCAAGGATGTTCATTCAGCCTGCCTCTTTTGCCTGGGCCCAGACCACTACAGACTACTGTACCCACTGCCAGGCCTTCAATAATCGGACCAGGATCCGAGACACGAAATCGCTCAGGCCCATCTAGGCGCAGCAGCAACTGGCCCAGATGCAGCAGGACACGTCTCTGGGAGGAGTCTCGCTCCCTACTCTCTTAAAAGGAGGAGAAGCACTGCCGTCAGGATCGAGACCGCTCGCCTTCCAGGCCCAGATCTTCCAGCTCTGCTGGTCGTTCTGGCTCCTCGGACATGAGATCCAGCTTACCTTCCTCAAGCCTCCTGCCTCGCTCACAAGGCACCCGCCTCAGAACCCATCAGGATCCGGACTTCTGACTCCAGTTCCATGGCTGCGCTAAGCCCATGGATCTGGTGCATCTGCCAAGAATCCATCTAGTTCAGGCTCCTCTGGCCATAAGAGGCACTCCAACTCGAGCTCTGTGACCTCCTCAGGTAAGCAATCCTCCAGCTCTGCTTCGGTCGACATCCAGGAGGCCAAACAGCCCTCAGGGCATTCTGTCTCTTTGGCCTCTTCTTTACCCCCAAAACATAGGCAGGACCGGCGTTGGTCCGTTGAGTCGGACCAACGCCACTCTGATAAACACAAGGCTGATCGGCCTTCTAAGCCCTCGTCCTCCGACTGCCCTGTCCCCCTCAGGCTAAGGGGCGTCCATCATGACTCCAGTACCGACACTGGTTGCTCCTTCGCTTCCATCACTGGTGCCGGACAAGGCTGCTCCGCAGCCGCCGTCAGTCCCTCCGATGTCACCTCACGATTGTTCAGTCCACCCGATGCTGAATCTACCCGACATCACCGAGGATCTGTCACCAGCGTCACCTGTCCTGCCGACGCTGGTCCACCCTGACGCCGGCCCCCCTGATGGCTGACCAACGTCTCCTCCGAGGCCAGAATCCCCAAGGTTGGGGATGTCCCAGGTCAAGGAGCTTTTTGCTCACTGGTGGGAGACAATTAAGCAGGATGTAGTAGGTCCTCCGGTTCCTGCTCCCAAAACCCTCCTTTCCCTTAGCCTGGTGGGCAGGATACTGTCCCTTCCGGAACTGAGGGTGACAAGTCTCGGCCAGTCCCAGGAAGTGCAGCGACAAGCGCCAAGAGGACTAGATCTCCTTCCTCTCGCTCTCCTCCTCCTAAGCGGCCCAGGCAGAAGAAGAGGCGTCGATGGGTTTCATCTTCCTCCGCCTATGGCGAATCTGACTCTATCCGATTTAGACCCGGACTCGCTCCCTGGTGACTCTGAGGACCAACCTAAATCTCCTCCGGCGACCCCAGTTTCCTAGAGGTCATGAAGCACATCCAAGAAGACATGGGATGGGATACGAGGTCTTGGACCCCAAACACTTGCGACTCGCAAAATACCTGTGCCAGAAGGATCCCATGCCGGTGGTCATTCCTCCCTTGGTGGACATCTTCCAGGATGGTACCTTAGCTACCTGGAGGCATCCACATGCGTCCTCTGCTGTGCTCAAGAAGGCCAACCGCTTGTACTGGGCCCCCAAGGACCATTCTTTCTTGGCCGAACACTCCGTGGTAATTTCGACCGCGCATGATTGTTCGCAGAGGCCGAAGCACCTAAGTACCCAGCTGCCAGACAGGGAGTCTAAGCAGCTGGACTCTTTAGGTCGCAGGGTGTACTCATCTGCACCTGCAGTATCCGTAGTCTAAATTTTTTGACTCGTATGGTCCAATTCCAGATGCCCTCTGGGACCAAGGATTGGACATTCTGCAAGGTTTGCCTGACTGTCCTCAGAGGACAGAGCTTGCTAAATGTTTTACAGACTGGCTGGAATGTGGGTACCCATGGTCTTCGAGCTCCGTTCGACTCTATGGACACTTCGAGGGCGGCTGCTACTGAAATTTACCTTCGGCGCCACTCCTGGCTCCTGGTCTCAGGGTTCAACCCAGGAGTGCAGACCACACTTCTGGATGCCTCTTTCAAGGGCTCTGTACTCTTCGCTGAGACACAGAGAAGATTATTGTTAGACTGCAGGACTCTGGCAAAGCGGTCTGTACAGTGCAGTCTGTGTATTGCCTAAAGCGGGAGCGTTTTCGTGGCAGAGGGGGACACCAGCCTCAGCAACCCTGTGCTCAGCCTCACGCACAGCGGGGTGGCTTCGGTCGATGAGGGGGTCACCGAGGCGCTGCCTCTGCCCCTTCTGGACAGACTAGACCTCCAGTAGCTGCCCTCCCGCCTACTCCTTCCACCTGACTATGTAAACGATCCTCCCCTCCCAGATCTGACATTAGGAGAGCAGGTGGGAGGTCGCTTTTCTTATCACCATCGGGCATTGAGATGTGACCTCTGCGATGGGTCCTCGGCCCCGTGAGTTCGGGCACTCCATGGCGTTGAATCTCTACCCCAGACAGACACACGCCCCTTCTTACTACCGAGAGACCACAGGCCTCCCATCAGGTGGGAGAGCCAGTCTCCTAGACAAGAATGCCATAGAAACGCTCCGTAGGCAGAAGGGACTCTGGTTTCTCCCCCATCTTCTTGGTTCCCAAGAGTCTGATCTGCGAACGATCTTTGACCTCAGCGACCTCAAGTAATGGGTCGCTTACCGAAGATTCTGTATGGTGTCTCTTCCAAATCTCCTCCTCTTCCTGTTGGTCGGGGATTGGCTGGCATTTCTGGACATGCAGGATGCTTACCTTCACATTCCTATTTGCCACAGTCATCGGAGATTCCTGAGGTTCAAGTTCGAGGGCAGGACCTATCGGTTCAGGGTTCTTCCCTTCAGCCTTTCCTCCGCTCCTAGAGTCTTCACCAAGTGCCTCGCCGCCGTTGCAGCGGTCCTGCACCAATACGGACACTTTTCGTTGCCTTATCTCGATGATTGGCTCCTCTTGGCCCGTCCAGGTCTCGTCTTTGGGAGACCTTCCAGGCCATGCTTTCCCTTTGTCGGCATCTGGGGATCACTGTAAATCCAGAAAAATCTCAGCTCTTCCCCTCTCAGCGTCTTCAATTTATAGGCGCTGTCTTAGACACCACATTGAAGAAAGCCTCCCTCCCTTCAGACAGGGCAGAGCGCATCCAGGCTCTGGCATCCCAAAGCTTTTCAGCCTCCGTGGTTCCAGACAGGTCCATTCTTAGGCTTCTGGGGTACATGACGGCTGCCATAATCTCGGTCCCCTTCGCCAGACTGCGCATGCGTACTATTCAGTGGGCTCTTCTGGTCCAGTGGGACCAGACCAGGGATGACTTGGACTTGCTGGTCAGGATCTCTGAGCCAGTTCTTCACGAACTCTGCTGGTGGGCATCTCCCCAGCATCTCTGCCTAGGACTTCCCTTCCAGTCGGAACGTCCTGTCCAAACGCTCACCACAGACGCATCTGGGATGGGATTGGGGGGGGCTTACCTGGGGATCTACAGGACTCGAGGGCTGTGGTCTCCATTAGAGGAGAACTTGCATATCAGTATGCTCGAGCTCAGAGCGGTCCTGTACTCCCTACAGGCGCTGGGTCTCTTTCTAGTGCCTGGTCACTTCTTTATTCAGACGGACAACACTTCTGTGGTGTTTTACATCAACAGAGGTAGGCACTCTACCTCTTGTGGGGAAGCTGTGAGGTGTGGGACTGGGCAGTGGAGCATCATCTCCATCTTTCTGCAGTCCATGTTCCGCGCTCCATGAACGTAGTCGCGGACGCCCTCAGCAGGGCAAAACCGCTCTGTCACAAGTGGTCCCTGATACAGTCTATGGCAGACGAGCTCTTCGCAAGATGGGGAATGCCGGAGTTGGACCTTTTTGCGTCTCGCTGCAACGCAAAACTGCCCAGTTTTTGCTCACTCGATCCAGAGCCTGGAGCTTTCTAGCAAGACACATTGTCCCTATCTTGGAGTGGAAGGTTTCTTTACGCCTTCCCTCCCTTTCCGCTCTTGCAGCAGGTCCTCCTCAAGGCCCAATCGGAGATGGTCACCTTGATTCTGATAGCCCCTCTGTGGCCCAGACAGATTTGGTTCCCGCTTCTTCTGCATCTGTCTGTGCAAGCTCAGTGGCCTCCTCCCATTTCAGGTCAGTTACTCTCTTAGCAGCAGGGATCTTGGTTCATCCCAACCTCGCTCCCTTCACCCGACATGCTTGGCCTCTTGATTCTTAAGCTTAGCTTTGGAGTTTCCTAATATTGCCGGTTTTGCTAGAGGCTCGAAGCCCGCCACCAGGGCCACTTGCGCCATGAAGTGAAAACGTTGCCTAGGGGCCACAGCCAGGAGGCTTGACCTCTGGTCTGTCCGGTTAACTTGGTTTTACAATGCCTGCTATCCTGTCGGAGTCAGGTCTCTGCTACTGCTCCATTAAAGTACACCTGGCCGCTGTTTCTGCCTATCACTACTGTATTGGGGACAGGACAGTGGCTCAATTGGAGGTGGTTAAAACCTTTCTGAAGGGGATTTTGCATCTCCATCCTCCGGTCCGAGACCCTGTTCCTCCTTGGGACTTATTTGTTCTGGAGAGGCTTACACTTCCTCCCTTCGAACCAGCCATGTCTTGTGAGCTCCGCTATCTCTCTTGGAAGACTTTGCTTTTGGTGGCAGTCACCTCAGCTTGATGCATTTTGGAGCTTCATGCTCTTGTGTGTCAAGAGCCCTATCTGGTTTTCCATAAGGATAGGGTAGACCTCCGAACTAACCCAAAATTTCTTCCTAAGGTGGTGTCGGAGCTGACTCTTAACCAATCAGTTCAACTTCCGGTATGTTTTCTGGAGCATTCCAGTAGGGGAGAAGAGCTCTTGCGCACCCTTGATGTGCACTGTGCTCTGCTGTTTTTGTCCAGAACAAAGGGTATCAGAAAATCGGACCAACTGTTTGTATCCTTTGCGGATAGGTCTTTGGGGGCGCTCGGTTACAAAACAAACGCTCTCGCGTTGGCTGGTAAATTGTATATCCTTCTGTTATCAGCAGGCTAACAAAACCTTGCTAGGCTCGGTTAGGGCTCATTCCACCATAGCGGTGGCTACCTCCCTCGCAGCTAAGAGAGTTTCAGTGGCTGACATTTGTGCTGCTGCTGCTGCCTCCTGGCACTCTGTTCACACCTTCATCAGACATTACAGTCTGGACATTGTTTCCAGACATCGTGCAGGCTTTGGCCTGGCGGTCCTCCAGTGCCTTATTTCCTGAGAGGTCTTGTCTCCCGAGGGTTTCTTGCCTCTCCTTTCCTTCCCATTCATGGTTGTCTTAAGTTTAGACCTTGAATGTGGTATGTGTCTGTTGGCTCCCCTTCCCAGGGGTTGTCTTAAGTTTATACCTCTGGGAGATGTTTCTATTTTTCCTTCCCCTGCCTTTTCCCAACGGTTGTCTTTAGTTGATGCTGCTTGGGAATCAGTCCTACATATGTGTTACCTGCTGCAAAGAGCTCCTCTCAAGTAAGATAGTACAGTTCGTGAGAACTTACCGTAACAGTAGATCTTCGAGAGAAGCTCTTGCAGCAGATATGATCCCAATAGATTGAGTCTCTGCTCTGGGTCAAGTTCAGCTCCCTTGCTGGCCTAGCAGTTCTTGTTGTTGTTTTCGTGGAATGTTGTCCTCCACACGATTTTTGGCCTGTCTTTGGTGTGCAGAGCACTGGAACGTGAGGGACGCCCTACACCCTTTATGCTACGTGACATCAGGTAGGCGGTCACGTCGGGCGCACTGCTAGAGAAGAAATGCGAGATCTGCCACCAGGTGGCGCCAGTCCTATATATGTGTTACCTGCTGCGAGAACTTCTCTTGAAGATCTACTGTTACGGTAAGTTCTTACGTAACTGTACTTTCCTACTGCACCAGATGTGACAAAATCTGCGGATGGGGGAGCGCCCGCAAACCCCCTCTCCCCCAACTCCGGACACAGCCAAGGTCCCTCAACCCCATCCAGAGGAGGGCCATGGCAAAGAGCCTACTCTGCACGATAGGCCCAAAGGAAAGGCCAAGTGTAAGAGAAGCAGATCTCTGTCTAGGTCACGGAGCCTGAGTCTTCCAAGCTCCCCTGACAGGCATGAGCGTAGGAAGAGGCAATGTAGGTCTTTTCTTCTCTTCCTCCTCGGATTCGTACCAGCCCTCGGATTCCTCCTACCCAGACTTGTCCATAGGGGATTTATCTCCTCTGGACCCAGAAGAGACGCCCAGATACCCTCCTCATGATCCCTCTTTCATGGAAGTTATGAGACACATCCAGGCCAACATGGGTTAGGATACTGACAGTCTAGACCTGGAGAGAATGCGTCTGGCTAAATACCTCTGACAGAAAGACCCAAAGCCGATCGTCATCCCACCCCTAGTGGACAGCTTCGCAGATGTCACCCAGGCAGCTTGGAAGCGTCCTCATTCTTCCACTGCAATCCCTAAGAAGGCTGATCGCCTTTATAGGGCCCCAAAGGAGCAACCCTTCTTGGCTGAACATCCCACAGCTGATTCCGTGGTGATTTCAGCAGCACGACCTTTCCCAGAGGCCTAAACACCTTAGCACCCAACACCCAGATAGGAAGTCCAAGAGTTGTACTCCATGGGGCATAAGGTGTACTCTTCAGCCACTTGCAGCATAAGTTGCCTGAACTTCATAACACACATGGTTCAGTTCCAGAACGCCCTTTGGGAACAAGGGCTGGATATTGTGCAAGAAATGCCAGGCTTTCCGAAGAAGGTTGGATTCCCCAAACCTCTGCAGACTGGATTGGATGTGGGCTCCCATGTCCTCTGCTCGCTCACAATTCAGTGGACGCAGCAGCGAGAGCGGCTGCGACTGGGGTATGCCTACACTGTCATTCTTGGCTTCGGGTCTCTGGGTTTGCGCAGGATGTTCAGTCAAACCTCCTCAATGCACCTTTACAAGGATCAGTTTTCTTTGGCAAGGACACAGAAAAGATTATTAACAAGCTTCAGGATTCTGAGAAGGCAGTTAGTACTGTGCAGTCCATATATCGCCCGAAACGAGACAGTTTCGTAAGTCTTGTTTTCGTGGCCAAGGGGGACATCAACCACAGCAACCTCTTTTCCAGTACCAACAGCCTCAGCGACGAGGCTATGGCCAGATAGGCGCCTGTAGAGGCTCTGCAGATCCCACCTCTCACCCCGTCAAACCAACCCAGGCCGCTTTTCCCTCTCCGACCACTGCCTGACTCTCCATTGGACCCGCCCCTTCCCAGCACTTCGTCACGGGAGGTGGTCGGAGGATGCTTTACGCTGTAGCCTGGCGGAAGGTGACCTCCGACTAGTGGGTCCACCATCTCCTAGAGAACAGACACTCAATCAGGGTTGTCCAGCTTCCATCGGACAGGCCCCGCCCGCGCGCCCCCCCCCCACTTCCTGTTACTCCGCAGAATACACAGGTCTGATTCATACAGAAAGTCAAGCCCTGCTATCCAAGAAGGCCATAGAACCTGTACCCCCCAGCTCTGAAAGGAACAGGATTGTACTCTCACTTCCTAGTACCGAAGAAGACTGGCGACTTGAGACCCATCTTGGATCTCAGTGAACTCTACCATTTTGTGGAGTACAAGAGATTTAGGATGATCACCCTCTAGAGCCTGCTCCTCATGTTACATCAGGGGGACTGACTGGCATCGCTGAACATGCAGGATGCATGCCTCCACATCCTTGTGTCAAAGCCCCACAGGTGGTTCCTCGGTTCTCCTTCCAGGGCAGTCATTTTCAATTCAGGGCGCTATGCTTCAGCCTCTCATCGGCACAGAGGGTCTTCACAAAGTGCCTCGTAGTCATAGCAGTGGCATTTGGAAGGATGGATCATTATGTATTCCCATACTTGGACGATTATTTCTGACAGCACTGTCCAAGGAACAACTGCAAAGATCTATTCGGGACATCTATTCCGTCTTCGAGGAACTAAGCATCACGATCAATGTGCTAAAATCCTTCTTAACTCCGTCCCCAAACCTGAGTTTCATTGGGGCTCAACTCAACACTATCCGAGGGAGAGCCTTCCTGCCACAAGACAGAGCCGTCCCACTTCAGGTCCTAGCTCAACACATCTTTTCAGCCTCGGTGGTACTAGCTAGGACTCTGTTATGGCTGCTAGGCCACATGGCAGTGGCTGGCAGTATAGCCTAGAGGTTAGAGTAATGAGCTGTGAACAAGCTTGGTACATCCAGCAGACCAGACATGGGTTTGATTCTCACAGCCTCCACTTGCATACTGAGACTCTGAACAAGTCACTTAACCACCCAGTGCTCCCAGGTCACCCCTGAAAACAGGTACTTGTGCCTAGTGGGCCTTACCCGTTACCAAAGACTAAACAAAACAAAAATTCATTACAGCCCCTTTATGACTCCATATGAGGGTGAATCAGTGGACCCTTCGCATCCAGTGGGACCAAAATGGGATAACTTGGACCTTCCCAGTCTCCGCACGAGGCTTATATGCCAAGAACTTCAGTGGTAGATGAAATCCCTTCCTTGCAGAAAGGATGTAATTCCAGAAGGAAGCGCCAGACCAGATCCCAACATCCAACGCCTCAGGCACAGGATGGGGAGCACATCTAAGCTGCTCACAGGACCCAGGGCTCCTGGACAGTGAGTGATGTTCTCCACGCCCTGCAGGCCATGAACTCTGTTCTCCAACCAGGACACTTCCTTGTGCCAACAGACAACATGCCAGTGGTGTTCTCAACAAACAGGAGGCACACACCCTTCCAAGCAACGAGTGTGGGGGATTGGGCCACGCCTTATCACTTGTAATCTCAGTGGTCCATGTCCCCGGGTCCAAAATACCCTGGTCGACCCCTTCAGCTGAACCCGTCGAGCGCATGTGTGGTCCCTTCCAGTCCATAGTAAATGATCTGTTCGTCAAATGGGGAACACTGAAGCAGACCTCTTCGGCTTCCTCCTACCACGCAAAACTCTCCAGTTTTTGCCTCGCTAGGATCCCGAGCCTGGTGTTTCTGCTTAAACGCATGTCCCTTTCCTGGAAGAAGATTCCTCTATGCCTTTCCCCGGTTTCCGCTCCTTCAGAGGGTCCTCCTCAAGGTGCAAGCGGAGGGGGCAGCAGTGATCCTTGTGGTGCCCCTATGGCCTCGACAGATCTGGTTCCCACTGTTGCAGCAGCTAGCAGTGGAACCTCAGATCTCCTTACCATTGAGCACATACTTGCTCTCCCTGGACAATGGGACCTTGGTCCACCCGAACCTGTGGTCCCTCCACCTACGTGTATGGCTCCTGGAGACTTAGGCTCTGCTTCGGGGTTTCTAACAAAGTCGCCAACATTCTTGTGGCAACCAGAAAACCTTCCACTAGAGCACGACCTATGCCATGAAGTGGAAGTGATTTTGCCCGTGGGTTCTAGCTCGTCACCTTGATCCTATGGCCTGTCCAGTGAATACCCTCCTTGAGTAGCTGTTATCTCTTTCGGACTCAGGCTTGGGCTACTCCTCCATCAAAGTGCATTAGGCCATTTCTGCCTGTCACATCCCTATCCAAGGCAGAACGGTGGCACAGTTGGCGGCAACCCGCACTTTCATTACGGGTATCCTACATATTAAACCTCCTATGAGGGACCCCCCCGGGATCTGACTGTTGGCTTTGGAGAAGCTGACCGCACTTTTTGAACCGCTATGATTGCGAGCTACGCTTTCTCTTGATAACGTTATATTTAGTTGCTGTTACTTCTGCTCAAAGGATTTCCAAGCTTCAGGTCCTCATGTGCAAAGTGCCTTATTTGTTTTTTCAGAAGGACTGGGTGGCCTTGAGAACCAATCCAAGTTTCTACCCAAGGTGGTGTCTGAGTTGACCTTAATTCAGGACATCCAGCTTCCAGTTTATTACCCTACTCATATGAATAGGGGAGAGGCTCTTCTCTACACTCTAGATATGCATCGCATCTTGCAATTTTATTTGTCCAGAACCAAGGGCAGCAGGCGTTCTGACCAGTTGTTTGTCTCCTTTTCCCCCAGAATCCTGGGGGCTCCCGTGACCAGACAGACAATGTCTAAGTGGTTAGTACATTGTATTTCCTTCTGCTACCAGAAACGCAACAAACCCCTGCCGGGTTCTGTCGTCGAGGCATAGGTCAGGAAGCATAGGGAAAACCAGGAGCAGTTGTAGAATTCACCAAAAATATTTATTTACAGTAGCAGTAACATAAAAAAATAAACTTGTTCAAAATAACTATGTACAGAGGAGAAGTGAAAGTTTTTTCTTTGTTTCTGTGTCCCTTTTTCTTGTAATCTTTCTTGGAGTTGCAGCTTAGCTCTTTTATAAGTCTTTTCAACCCCCATTCTTAGCAAGCATCCTGTTCTTGCAAGCGTTCTGTTCTTGTAAGTTTCAGGAGCTGCTAGAATACAGTGTGCTTCTTGAGGCCCCCTTTGCACAGCTTTTGCAAAAGGCTGAAACATTTGCACTCAAGTAATCTCTAGCTTCCAATAGCTTTTTGCCGTCCTCTCAAATTATAATTATATATATTTCAACAGTAACATTATATGTTTTCTAAACAAAAGTGATCCCAATATCCATTACATTTCCATACAGTGATTTGCACTTATTTTTATATTTAGCAGATATGCAAGGGAAGGAAAACTGAGACAGTAAAAGGCAAAGAACTGCGAGCCTGTCTGGTTGAACAAGTCCGAAGTCTCACAGGAAAATTGGATTGCGCGGTCAGACAGAGAAGAAACAGGAAAGGAGATCCTTGCATTTTAAACACTTTCTCCAACAACTGGGACAGGGTCCTATTCCACCCTGTCACAGGCTCTATACGGGATCATTCCACAAGAGTTGTGGTGGCTTCTTCTGACACGCTGTGGAACGTATCAGCATCAGACATTTGAGCGACAGCCACGTGGCGCACAGTCCACACCTTTATTCGGCACTACAGTCTGGACATTGCCTCGAGAGACTGAGCAGGCTTCGACATCGCAGTTCTGCAGGGTCTCCTCTCGTAAGGGAATTCCTCCCTTCTCTCCTTGTTTACCTGCCACCCAAGGAACTGGTTCTTGTTTGTACTGCTTGGGAATCTGTCCTAATTGTGTTACCTGTTGCAAGGGCTGACTGTTGAAGTAAGATAGTGCAGTTATGTAAGAACTTACCATAACAGTAGATCTTCAAGAGAAGCTCTTGCAGCAGGTGTATTTCCCACCCCCCTTCCCCCTTGAGGTTTCCGGCTGCAAGCAACCAGTGTCACCTTATACTTCTCAGTTCTGTGAGATATTGCCCTCGGTTCCCTGTTCGGGTCATGTTGCATCTGGATGCCGGAGGCTCCGGCGGAAGAACTACTGGGGCACGCTGGGGACTGCCCATCATAATACTATACATGGACGGGATGGGGGCAGTCCCACCATAGACCGCTGGCTAGAAGGTTGCCGTGGTCCTGTCGCCTGCCAGCTACAGTCTTAATTGTGTTACCTGCTGCAAGAGCTTCTTGAAGATTTACTGTTCTAGGGACGTGGCTATGTTGTTCATCCACACTTGTTGGCAGGTTCCTTGCCACTTTAAATCTTGCGGAAGGTCTTCAGCTGGCTCCTCCCACCCACCCAGGTGGTAAAACTCTCGGCTCCGCCCTATGACGCCAGATCTTCCTTACTGCTTAGAAGCTCAGGTTCCCTCCTTAGCACTCTGCGTTTTAGGCCTGGATCCACACACTTCGGTTAAACCAAAACTCATTCTCAAGTTTAAAAGATTTCGGTCTTCCTTTTCCCTCGCGGCTGCGATGGACAAATTGACTCCCGGATTTCGTCGGTGCTCCTGTGGGCAGAAGATGTCCCGGACTGATCCGCCTCCACATGCGTTGTGCCTTGGACTCTGCTATGGCTCACAGGCTTGTGAGTTATGCAGATCCTTTTCATCTTGCTCTTGGAGGACCACACTGTCCCATTGCTCTTGGGGCGACCTGAAAAACGTTATCCTCCAGTCAAGTCGAAGGAGGCCCGTTGGGCGGTGTCCGGCGGAGGGCTCAGCTGAACAGCTAGAGCAGATGATCGCCCTCGAAGAGGAGGTGGCCCAGGCTGGATCATCATCTTCCTCGGTCGTGGCATTTATCCCACTCTTCTTGGGCTCTTTCTACACAGCTTCTTTTAAGGAACTTTGCAAATCCCTCTCCACCAAGGGAGAAGGGTCATCGGGACATTCCTCTCGGTCCAAAAAGGACTCCAAAGGTAAGTCCCACCGTCGACGTTCGTGGGAGGCGGGAGAGGTCCCCTTCCCCGATGAGTGCGACATCTCTACTTGGTCGAGGTTGCGGCTAAGACCGCTGGCTTCATGGTGTCCCCGGCCAGGTCAGCTGCCGAGACAATCACGACGCGTCGAGATTTTTTCAACCTATTGCACGTTTGTCGACTGGAGAAGCCGACAACCTTCCTCACCGGTGGAAACAGAGGACTTGCCTGTGCTGGAGTCCCCGGTTAAGGTTCCTGAACTGGGGGAGGAGCGGGTTTCCCCTGCCTCCTCTCGGAACCCCCGAAGGTCTTGGTCTCGGACCTCTTTCAGGTCCCGCCGACGTCGGCGGTCTCTGTCTCAGCACCATGGAAAGCGGCGGTGCTGCTCGTCCTCGTTGTCCTCTTCGGGAGATGGGCTCCAGCGCAAGTTGCCTCGGTGCTACGAGGATCTAATGTGGTAGCAGCTGTTGTTGTCCGGGAATAAGCCGACTCAGTCGCCTTCCCCGGCCATTAAGTGGCTGTCACCGGAGCGGCCGAAACAACCCCTCGTAGTGGTCGAGAGCCGAAGCTGGCACCATTGGTTCGGATGAAACTGGCTGCGCCGCCCATTGTGGTGGAACCTCCGCCTCCACAACCGAAGACTAGGGCCCCAACCAAGGATTTTCGGTCGGGTCAGGGTTTGCCCCATAGGTTGTCGGTCACCCTCACTCCCGATCGACCTCGGCAGGTGTAGGGTGGCTCAGGCCCTCGCCAGCTGTTCGCAGACTCCTCGCAGTCCAACTCCTCCTCCTTGTTCTCTAGGCTGCTTGACTTGGAGTCCACTGGGGGTCAGTCGGTGGACGAGAGCCCATCCTCGTTCCTTGGAATGCGTAGACTCAGAGTCCACTGGGATGAAGCTCGAACCCATTTCAGAACGGGCCAGGTATCCCCTCACGGAGATATTGGACCGAGGGGATTCCCCTACGGAGGCCTTCCCAGTGGCCAAAGCCATTGTTGGCCCGGCCCTGGAGTTATGGCAGCGGCCAGGATGGCTCAGAAGTATGCTGTCCCTACCAGTTCACTCTCTGGTTTCTTGGAGCACCCCTCTGCGGAGGGGTTGGTGACCGACCACGTTTTTCGGCATTCCGGGAGTGCTTGGGATGTGGACAAGCCACCTGATAAGGAGTCCAAGAAATTGGATTCCTCTGGGCAGAAAGTCTATGCTGCTTCCTCCCTAGGCCTTCGTCAGGCTAGCTCGGCCGTCCTGATGGCACACTTTTCACACGCCCTTTTGGGCTCCCTGGATGAGGTAATTCCTCATCTCCCGGCTGACCTTCAAATGACTGTCAAGCAGGTGCGGGGTCAGGGAAGGGCGGTGGCCAAACAGCAGCTCCAAACTTCCTTGGACATCGCTGACTCATGTTCCCGGTCAGTAGCGGCCGCAGAGCTTGGCTGCGGATCTCCACCTTTACGGTGGATAGCCAGCATAAGCTGGCAGACGTTCCCTTCTTGGGTACTGACTTGTTCGGTCCCAGGGTGGAGGGTCATCTTCAAAGGATCAAGAAGACCAACGCCACCTTGGACTCTGTCACGTCTGCCCAGAAGGACAAAGGCTGCTAGCAGCAGCGTAAGCCCTTTCGTCTTTCAGCCCCTGCGGCACATCCGGCCCAGCAAGACCAGCATCAGGGCCAGAAGGCTCACACTTGGCACCCCATAGCCAAGCCTGCTGCTTCCTCCAGGAAGCTGGGAGGAAAAGGTCCAGATGGCTCCTTGGCCGGCCCTTCCTCCAAGTCTGCCCAGTGACTGGTTGAGGAGTGTCGCCCCCAGCCTCATCACTCCTCCCCGGGTTCCCCCCATGGGGGGGTCTGCTCCGCCACTTCCTTTCCGCCTGGTCCGTTATCACCATGGACCGCTGGGTGTTGGAAGTGGTAGACAGGGGTCTGCCTATGGAATTCGAGCAGTCCCCACCCTATCGAGTCGTCTCCCCACGGGGGGCTACAGGTTCCACAGCCTCTGTCGGCTTGTCGAGCCGACATTGCCCTGCTCCTCCCGAAGGAGGTGATCATGGAGGTGGCAGACCCTCCTCCAGACCCAGGGTTTGTGTCCAGGTGCTTTCTGGTCCCAAAGTGGACAGGGGACTGGCGCCCCATTCTCGACCTACACGACCTGAACAAGTTCCTAAGGTCTCGCACCTTCAGGATGGTCACTCTGGCTCAAATCATTCCATCCTTGGAACAAGATGCATGGTTCTGTTCTTTGGACCTTCAGGACACGTTCTTTCACGTCCCAATCCGTCCGTCTCACCAGCGATTCCTCCACTTCAGGGCAGAGGGATCCCTTTACGAGTTCCGGGCCATGCCCTTCGGCCTCTCTCCAGCTCCCAGGGTCTTCACCAAATGCATGGCAGTGGTGACAGCATTCCTGTGGCGCTGAAGGGTCCAGGTGTACCCTTACCTGGACAACTGGCTGATTGCAGCCCCCTCCAGATTGGAGATGGAGCGGTCCAGGGATCTAGCCTTCCAGGTCTGCTCTCAGATTGGCCTCCTCATCAACGAGGCCAAATCAGAACTCGTGCCATCGCAGACGATTCAGTTCATCGGGGCAGAGCTCAACTCTCTTCGAGCCAGAGCACGGTTCCCGGCTGACAGGGCCAAGGTCCTTTCCTCCTTTGCCCAATCATTTCTGGTTGGGCAATTGTGCCCTGCCCGGGACTTCCTGCGCCTTCTGGGCCTCATGGCAGCCTTCACCAGTGTGGTCCATTGGGCCCACTGGCATGCGTCCCCTGCAGTGGGGGCTGGCCCGCCAGTTGTCACAGCGCTTCGGTCCTCTGGACCAGCCAGTGACAGTGACCCTGGAGATGTGGAACCACCTCCAGTGGTGGCTTGTTCTAGCTCATATGCAGGAGGGTATCCCGTTTGTCCACCCGAGCCAACGGTTGCTCTGATGACCGCCCCTCTGATGCGTTGGGGTGCCCATCTGGGGGACCTCAGAGCTCACGGCCTCTGGTCCCCTCAGGAGTCTTGATGCGACATCAACCTGCTGGAGCTTCGAGCAGTCCAGCTAGTCCTCACTGCCTTCGCTCCGTTTGTACGGGGTCAAGTGGTCCAGGTCCAGACGGACAACACCACTACCATGTACTATATAAACCGTCAGGGCGGTACGCACTCCTTGCCTCTGTGCAAGGAGGCTCTCCGCACTTGGTCTCTTGTGAGCAGCCTGGAGGCGAATCTCCTAGCCATCCATATGACAGGAGCCTCCAACACTCTGGACGATGCCCTCAGCTGGATAGGTGCTGCGTCTCACAAGTGGTCTCTCCTGCCGGAGGTAGTACAAGATCTGTTCTCCCACTGGGGCACTCCTCAGGTGGACCTATTTGCCTCCAAGGAGAATGCGAAGCTAAGGCCATTTCATGCCTGCCCCCCTCAGCAGGGCTCGCTGCAGGGGGATGCCTTCTCGAGGCTGTGGACCCCGGGCCTCTTCTGCGCCTTCCCTCCATTTCGCTTGATCCACAAGGTGTTTCTCAAGGCGAAGAGGGACAAGGCGCAGGTGATTCTGATAGCCCCAGACTGGCCCCGCCAATTCTGGTATCCAGATCTCCTCAGCTCCAGGCTCCCGAGGCGGCTTCTAGCTCACCCGGACCTGATCTCAGTCAGCAAGGGGAATGTACTCCACCCGGACCTTCAATCCCTGCACTTGACGGCCTGGTTCCTGAACTGTTAGAGTTCCAGGCCTTGGGTCTTTCCGACGAGGTCCTCGACGTTGTTGGGGCATCCCATAAGGAGTCGACCAGAAAATGCTATGCCTTCAAATGGAAGAGATTCTCCATTTGGTGTCAGGGTAAGGGATTGGGCCCTTCCTCCTGTTCTTTGGCTAGCATTCTGGACTACCTCTGGTCCCTTTCTTAGCTAGGGCTTCGGTCGACGACCCTTAAGGTGCACCTGGCAGCCATCTCTGCTCACCGGGCGTGGGCTGGGAAGCAGTCGGTGGCACAGGAGAAGGTGGTCAGGCGCTTTTTCAAAGGCCTTGATCACATATCACCTCTGGTACAAGAACCTCCATCTCCATGGGATCTACTGCTGGTATTGGCTAAGCTCATGGGCAAGCCATTCGAACCGATGCACAGGTGTGATATCTCTCATCTGTCGTAGAAGACCGCCTTCTTGGTGGCTGTCACATCAGCCAGAAGGATGGGAGAGCTCCAGGTGCTTTCCATCAAGTCTCCTTATCTGGTCTTCCACAGGGACAAGGCTGTCCTGAGCCCCCACCCGAAATTCCTTCCGAAGGTGGTGTCTGAGTTTCACCTTAACCAGGTGTTGACTCTGCCAGTGTTCTATCCCAATCACACCTCGGAGGCTGAATATAGGCTCCATACTCTGGATCCTAGAAGAGCACTTTTTTATTATAAGGAGCGGACGGCTGAAGTTTGGGTAGAGGTTCGCCAGCTGTTTGTCACCTACACTGAAGCCGCACCTGGCAGACCTGCAGCCAAGCGGACGATAGGCAGGTGGGTCACCCCCTGCATAGATCTCTGCTATAGGTTGGCGGGCATGGAGCCTCTCAAAGGGATAACTGCTCATTCTATTCGCCATACCGCTGCTTCGGTGGCTGCTTCCAGGGACATCCCTATCCAGGAAATCTGCAGGGCTGCTACCTGGAAGTCAGTGCACACCTTCATTACCCACTACCACATCGACCTTGAGTCACACCGGGATGCTGGTTTTGGGACCTCGGTTCTCCAGTCCTTATTCCTCAAGTAAGTATAGGGGGTGCGCGCCTTGCCTCCCTCCCTCCTCCCAGAGAACTGCTAGGAGTCTGCCAACAAGTGTGGATTGAACAACATATCCACGTCCCTAGAAATACAGGTTACTCACCTGTAACAGGAGTTCTAGGAATGGTATATGTTGTTCATCCACACAACCCACCCGACCTCCCTGGCTTCACGCAACCTGGCTTCCAGCGGGCTAGATCTGGCGTCATGGGGAGGAGCCGAGAGTTTTACCATCCGGCTGGGTGGGAGGAGCTAGCTTGAAGACCTTCCGGCAAGATCTGAAGCGGCAAGGAACCTGCCAACAAGTGTGGATGAACAACATATACCACTCCTAGAACTCCTGTTACAGATGAGTAATCTGTATTTCTTGCGCAACTACTTTCTAGTTTACTCCTGGTCAAAAAGGTGCTGCTGTGGTGGATGGAACCCTGCAACCTGTTGAAAGGGGTTCCCGTCATCATTCCTTCCCCTCAGCAGATTCTTACCATGGATGCCTCGAGATCAGGCTGGGGAGCTCATTTGGAGTCTCATCAGACTCGATGGAAATAGTCTGTAGAGGAAGTTTCCCTTCACATCGATGTCCTGGAGATGAGTGTCATTCTCTATGCTTTACAAGCCTTCTAGACTCTTCTGTCCCCTGGGTCATCTGCTGGTGCAAACGGACAACATCTGCATAGTCCTCTACCTCAGCAAACGAGGGATCCACTTATATCCTCTGTGTCGGAAAGCGATGAGGGTTTGGTACTGGGCTCTAGAACATGGTCTAGAACTGTCGGCGGTCCATGTTCCAGGTGTCCAAAACTTCCAACAAATAGGCTAGCAGGTCGCAGTCCAGAATGCATGAGTGAGAGCTGTTGCTCTGTGATGGAAGACCTGTTCGACAGGTGGGTCAGCCAACTTGTGGTCTGCCAGAGTTGGACCTTCTTTTGTCCCCACTCAACACAAAACTGCCCCGTTCTGGTCTCTCGCTCCAGTGTGGAGTTTTCTGGCAAGCGATTGTCCTCTCCTGGAAAGGAGATTTCTCTATGCCTTCCCTCCTTCCCTCTAATTCAGTGGGTTCTGATCAAGCTTCAGAGGAAAGCTCCACTTTGATCCTCGTGGCTTCCTTCTGGCTTTGTCGGATCTGGTTCCCCTACTCTGGCAGTGGAACATTCTCTACCTCTGCCCCTGTACCCTGGCTTGCTATCACAGAAGCAGGGCACTCTAGTCAATCCGGACCTCAAGTCTCTTTGCTTTCATGCTTGGCTCCTGAAGACATAACCATTGCAAACTGGAGTTTCTACAAACATGGCTGATGTCCTCGTAACTTGCTAGAAAACTCTCCACCAGGGCCACTTATTCCATGAAGTGGAAGCACTCTGCTCTGTGGGCTGCCTGCCACCATCTGGAGCGTTCCCCTGTCCAGTGAACCAGATTCTGGAGTACCCATGTTCCTGTTCGATCTCTGGTTGCAGTACTCTTCAATTAAGGTGCACCTATCTGCCATTTCGCCTTCACATAACTGTTGATGGTTGTACAGTGACATAGCTGGATGTCTTCCATATGTTCTTATGGAACATCCTTCATTTGAAACTGCCATTCGTTATCCAGCCCCACCTTGGGATCTGAATTTTGTGTTAGAGAATCTTACTTTGGCCCCATTTGAGTAGTCATAACTTGTGAGCTAAGTTTTCTGTCATGGAAAGCCATTATTTCTAGGATCATGGATATTATGTTCTATCCACACTTGTTGGCATGTCCTTTCCCTTTAAGATTCTTGCTGGAAGGTTTAAAAGCTGGCTCCTCCCACCCACCCAGGTGGTATATGCCTCGGCTCCACCCCTTGACCCCAGATCTTCCTTTCCACTGGAAGATTCAGGTTCCCTGCTTCTCGCTCACACGTTACTGTAGGCCCTGGCGCTTAAATCTACGGATTTACCCAAACTCAGACTCATTAGAGTTTCACCCAGTCTCTTTACAATCTCGACCGCTATGGAGAACAAGTCCTCACCCAGTTTCTGCCGCTGCCCATGTGGCCAAAAGATGTCTCACATCAACCCGCATGCCTGGTGCGTTTAGTGCCTGGGTCTCGGCCATGACACCCAGGCATGCAAAATGTGTTGCGCTTTTCATCCAAACGTCTTGGACGATCATCTTGCATGACTGCAACTGGGCAGACCGAAAACGGAATCACCGGTCAAATTCTGTTGAAGTCTGCTACGGTCTCCACGGCTGTGGATCCACGAGCATCTTGAACAGATGAAGACCTTCAAGAGGACGCGGCTCGGCCATGTATCGGTCCTCTTCCATGTCCATCTTCGTCCCCACTCAATCTGGGCTCCACTTTACCAGGTTCCTTTCAGGAGTTGTGCTGTCCTCCTGCCAAGGGTGAGGACCTCTCTGATACATATCTCTTGGTCCCATAAAAAGGACAAGGAAGTTATGAAACTTTGTCTCAATTTGACGACACTCCTGGAACCATGAGATCTCTGTCTCCAGGAATCTGCTGTCTCAACTTCGGGTCGAGGTTGCAGCCTCGCCACTGGCTTCACGGTACCCGCCAGGCCAGCCAGCTAAGACGCAGGGACTTGCCATCCGATTGAGATTATTCTTGACCCTGTTGACCCATAATCGCTCAATGAGGCCGACAACTCCTTATTCAGGACCCCGTTCCTGCCTGCCACCGAGGAGGAGGAGACCCAGCCCACTGGGAATCCCCTCATCCCTATCCCTGTCCCTGATCAGGAAGAGCCGCAGTTCTTCCTGGCTCCTTCCAAACGACCCACACAGTCCAAGTCGAGCTCTCGGACCCCTTCGACCGACAGGCTGAAGAAGGTGCATAAGCACTCTAAGAAGCGGCGCTGCCGACACTCTTCCTCGTCCTCGGATGAGGAGAGGCTTCAACGGAAACTCCATCGACACTACGAGGATTTAATGTGGCAGCAGCTAATTATGTCCAGCCAGAAGAAGGCTCCGGCTTCTACCCTGGCCATTACTTGGCTGTCTCCCTCTAGGCCGACACTAAGTCCTCAGGAGCCAGTCTGCACCATTCCTCTACCTTCGGAGCTGGTCAAGACCATTCTGGTTTGGCTGAAATCGACCTCTCCACCAATCCTGGTGGAGCCGCCACCTAAATAGCCTCCTTCAGGCTCCTGCTAAGGAGTCTTGGCCTGTTCTGGGCCTCCTGCGTAGGCTTTCAGTCACCCTCACTCCCGACCGTCCTAGGCGGGTGGAGGGAGACTCCGGTGGCTGGCCGATTTATCCGGAGTCCGAGGACTCTGACCTGCATTCTCATCCCCTTGACAAGGTATCTGTCAGTCTCGACTAAGGACGGTCCCTCTTCCTTTATGGGCATCCTCAGTCTCATCTCTGAATCCGCGGGGATGCCCCTAGAACCCATTCAGAAACTGGCCGAATATCCCCTCACCGACATTCTCAAATGAGGGGATTCCGCAATGAAGGCCTTCCCAGTGGCTGAGGCCATTGTCTGTCCGGCCTTGGAGCTGTGGCAGCACCCTGCGCCTTCAGACTGTATGGCCCGCAAATATGCTGTGCCCATCAGGTCCTTTTCGGGATTCAAAGAGCACCCCTGTGCTGAGGGATTGGTGACCGGAATGTGTTCAGACTCTCTGGTAATTCAGGAGAGACTGATAGACCCCCGGAAAGTGTCGAAAAAACTGGACCATTCTGCCCAAAAGGTCTGTGCTGCCTCTTCACTGGGTTTTCGTCAGGCAAGCTTGGCCGTTGTCATGGCACACTTCTCTCATGTCCCTTTGATGAGGTTCTACCTCATCTCTCCGCAAAGTTCCAGACCATGGTCAAGTAGGTTCGTGATCAGGGTCGGGCTGTTGCGAAGCAGCAACTCCAGATGGCTCTGGACCTCGGGGACTCTTTTGCCTGCTTGGTGGCGGCCGCGATTACCATGCTCCCCAGGGCTTGGTTGAGGTCTCCACCTTCACAGCAGACACCCAGCAGAAGCTAACTGAGTCCCTTCGTGGGTACCGACCTTTTGGCCCAGGTGTGGACAATCGCCTCCAGCGCTTCGAAGTCCAGTGCCACCTTGCACTCCGTGACCTCTGCACAGAAGGAATCCCAGGTTTCCAAAAGGCAGAAGAAGCCTTTCGGCATTCTGCCCCTTACAGCATGCGGCCCATTTCCAGTCGGGCAGCAACAGCGGGCACACCTTTGGCACTCTCGGCCCAAATTCGGGCCTCCAGCAGTTCGTAAACCTGGAGGACGGGGTTCAGGTGGTCCCCAATCCGGACCCTCTTCCTCCAAGCCTGTTCAGTGACGTGATGGGGGTGCCCATCCCTATACCTGCCATGCAAGCTCTGGGTCTTCTCGTCGGGGTCTGGCTCTGCCGCTTCCTGTCCGCCTGGTCCGTTGTTACCATGGATAGGTGGGTTCTAGAAGTGGTCGGCCAGGGACTGCATCTGGAATTCGAGCAGTACCCACCTAGCCAGCCCAACAGGAGGAGATGGTGTTCAGACACAGTCAGTCGGCTCTTCGAGACATCACCCAACTCCTCCACAAGGAGGTGGTGGCCAGAGTCGCTGACCCCCCAAACCCAGGGTTCGTTTCCAGGTACTTCCTGGTCCCAAAGCGGATGGGGACTGGCCTCATTTCATTTTACACCACCTGAAACAATTTCTCAGGTCACATGACATTCAAGATGGTAACTCTGTCCCAGATCATACCATCCTTGAGCAGAACATGTGGTTTTGCTCCCTGGATCTTCAGAACGCATTCTTTCACATCCCGATCCATCCATCTCACCAAACGTTCCTTTGCTTTCTTGGAGGAGCTCTATTAGAGTTCTGAGCCATGCCGCTCAGCTTGTCGTATGCCCCCATTTTCAGCAAATGCATTGCAGTGCTGGCGGCCAGTCTTAGACACGAGGGGTCGGGTGTATCCTATCTCGACAACTGGTTCTTAGCAAGTTCCTCCAAACACGAGGTCCAGGGATCTGGCCCTCCAGACCTGCACCAAACTTGGTCTCCTGGTCAACGAGGCCAAGTCAGAACCTCGCACCTTCGCAGGTCATATGTTTCATCGGCAGAGTTCGACTCTGCCGAGCCAGAGCCTAGCCTGATGGACAGGCCGAGGTCTCTCCTCCTTTGCCAGTCATTTCTGGTTGGGCACTTGCGCCCTGCCCGGGACTTTCTGTGCCTTCTGGGGTACATGGCGGCCTGCACCACCTTTAATGGGACTTGGCCAGCCAGTGGACCCCCACGTCTTAGTCATTTCAATCAGCATAAACCTGCTGGAGCTCAGATCAGTCAGACTGGCACTGTCAGCATTCACTCTGCTCCTTTGGGGTCAAGTGGTGCAAGTCCAGACGGACAATACCACGACCATGTACTATCACAACAAGCAGGGCGGCACGCACTCCCAGCCTCTCTGCAGGGAAGCACTCCGTATCTGGACCCTTGTGAGCCAACTGGAGGCAGTTCTCCTAGCCATCCATGTGGCAGGAGCCTCAAACCAACTGGTGGACGCATTCAGCCATGTAGGCAAGATGTCCCACGAGTGGTCTCTCCATCCAGAGATAGTACACAGCCTGTTCTCTCACTGGGACGAACCTCAGGTGGATCTCTTCGCCTCCAAGGAGAACCAGAAGGTGAGACTGTTTCATGCCTCGGCTCCCTCAGCAGGGCTCGCTACAGGTGGATGCCTTCTCGAGGTCGGACCCCAGGCTCTTCTATGTCTTCCTTGGTTCACAAGGTGATCCTCAAGGTCAGGAGGGACAAGGCACAGGTGATTTGGTAGCCCCAGACTGGCCTCGCCAGTTCTGGTATCTAGATCTCCTCAGCCTTAGCTCCAGGCCTCCGAGGCATCTTCCAGTTTGCCTGACCTGGTATCAGTCAAGTCGGGGCAGGTATTCCATCCGACCTTCAATCCCTGCACCTGACAGCCTGGTTCCTCAGCGCTAGAGTTCCATTCTTTAGATCTCTCTGAGAATGTACTCACAGTTGTGGAAGCATCCAGAAAGGAGTCGACCAGGAGGTGCTATGCTTTCAGATGGAAAAGGTTTTCCATTTGGTGTCAGGGCAAGGGTTTGGACCTTTTGTCCTGTCCAGTGGCTGATATCCTCAACTACCTTTGGTCCTTGTCCAAGAGGGTCTTCGATCCACCCTTAAAGTGCACTTGGCAGCCATGCCTGCTTACCGGGCGTGGCCGGGCCAGCAGATGGCGAGGAGAAGGTGGTTCGCATTTCTTTAAAGGCCTTGATCATATTTCCTCTAGTGCATGAACCACCACCACGTGGGATCTACTGCTGGCACTGGCAAAGCTCATGGGCATGCCATTTGAACCTGTGCACAGGTGGAAGATGTCACATTTGTCATGGCAGACCGCCTCTTGGGGCTATCATGTCAGTCAAGACTGGGGAAATACAGGCGCCTCTGTTGAGTCTTCCTGTCTGGTCTTCCACAGGGACAAGGTTGTCCCTCGCCCCCACCAAGTTCCTTCTGAAGGTAGTGTCTGAGTTTCACCTTGCCAGGTGTTGACTCTGTCAGTGTTCTACCTTAACCACACTTCAGAGGCCAAGTATAGGCTCCATACCCTGGACCTGAGACAAGCGCTTTCTTACTATAAGGAGTGGACGGCTGAAGTTCTGGTAGAGGTTCGCCAGCTGCTTGTCGCCTACACCGAAGCTGCACCTGGCAGACCTGCAGCAAAGCGGATGATTGGCAGATGGATTATATTCTGCATTGATCTCTGTTACCGGTTGGCGAGCAAGGAGTCTCCCATAGGGATGAGAGCTCACTCCATCCTCCATACTGCTGCATCGGTGGCTGCTTCCAGGGACATTCCTATCCAGGAAATCTGCAGGGCTGCTACCTGGAAGTCAGCAAACACCTTCATTACCCTCTACCACATTGACCTAAAGTCATTGACCAAGGCTCAGCTCACCAACGAAGTAGAGAGCCGCCTTCTGGACGCTGGAACCCATTCTGACCCCGTCGAGGCAAGACCCCTTCCTGATACCAGAGGTGTCCCGTCCGGTTCTGCGACAGGGTGGCACTTTACCCCGGAGCTCCCAAGGGGTCCATTCTTCCCTGAGTGGGAGGGTCTCGTCACCTTTTTCCTCGGACAGTTCCAACAGACATTCCGACTTGATGACGAGCTACTTAACCCAGACAAGCTCCCGCCTAGGGCTTCTTCAAGTCTTCTTCCTTCACGGAGTTGCTACCAAGATCCAATCTTACATCAGTGGAAATCTTTGGAGCCAGATCCACAGTGGCAGAAGCTGGCTGCACATCTGGAGCTGCCCAAGGTCACTCCTACCTTGGTTCCACCCTGGATCGAGTCTCACGCGATCTTGTTTCACCATCTGGAAGCAGCTATCCATCATAGCCCTCTTCCAAGGAAGGCGGACAGGCTATATCAGGCCTGAGGGAGTCTAGTTTCTACCTCACCCCCAAGGCTGACTCGGTCGTGATCACAGCGCCCATGGCTGTACAGCCAACCCAAAGCATTCGAGCTTGTCTCCACCCGATAAGGAGTCCTTACCACGGACCAGTATAGGAAGAAGTTCTTTGCTTCTTCCACTCTGGTATTAGGGCTACGAACTACGCCGCTGGACGAGTGAGGGATTACCAGAAGGCTGTCCTTAGCGAGGTGGAAGCTAAATGGACTCTTCCCTGAGTCGCAGACAAAGGAAGCGGCAGACCTGGTCAGTTCTGCTCGTTCAGCCAGTAGGCACATGCTACATGCTACTTACGATGCAGTGGACGCTGCTGGAAGGAGCTCGGCATTCGCCGTAGGTTTGCGGCGTCGTGCCTGACTCAAGAGTGTCAGGTTTGGTCCCTGAAGTGCAGTCCGCTATTCAGGACGCACCTTCAGGGGTTCAGTGCTGTTCGGCGGTGATGTCAAGGATATCATCACTGGCCTGCGGGAGAAGGGCACTGTTCTCAAAGAGGTTGACTCCATGTACAGAGCCCCTCGGCCTCAGCGCTGTCCCTTTCGCAAACGTACACGGGCCAAGGTGAAATCCCAAGGAAGTGGCCAACAAACGTCGGGCCCTCTGGCTGCAAAGCCCCCGCCCAAACGAGCAGCGGGAGCTTCAGCCGCGGCGCTGCCTCACATCTCCTGACTCCTTTCCTCTCCTCTTCCACAGCCTCTGGGCCTCCCATAGGAACCGGTAGGAGGGAGGTTCTCCCTGCATCTGCCAGGTTGGGAGAGGATCACTTCAGACATTTGGCTGCTCCAGCTATAGCGGGAGGACACTCAATAGTTTCTTCAGAAACCTCCCAGAAGACCCCCTCCAAGGTTGTCTTACTCCCTTCTTCTGGTTCGGGAATAAATCTCCGCTCTTCTTCTGAAGGCAGCAATAGAACCTGTCCTTCTTCCTGGTTTCTGAAGAAATCAGGTCACGTGAGGCCAGTCCTAGACCTCAGCTCCCTGAACCTGTTCGTGGAGTACAAGAGGTTCAGAATGCTCTCTCTGCAGGGTCTTCTGCCCCTCCTTCTGCCGGGGCAGTGGCTGTGCACTCTGGACATGCAGGATGCCCACCTGCATATCCCTATCCGCCCATCCCACCGCATATACCTTCGGTTTTCTTTCAGGAGACCACTATCAGTTCAAGGCCCTCCCATTTGGTCTCTCCTTGAGTTTTTACAAAATGCCTTTTTGTGGTAGCCCTGCCTGCGTACCCAGGGGTTCAGAGTTTTCCCGGTACCTGGATGACTGGCTCCTGGCGACCCCGTCCAGGGAGGACCTCCTACTCCCTGTCCTTTTACCCTGCAGGTTTTCACCAGCCTGGGTATTACAGTCAACCAGGCCAAATCCCATTTGATCCCATCCCAAAGAATCCAGTTTATTGGGGCGATCTTGGATACGACCTCCGGTATGGCCTTCCTACCTTTGGACAGGGTGGCCACCCTTCAGGCACAGGCCAGCCTGTTGTCCAGCCGCAGGCAGGTCTCTTCCAGGTCAGTCCTTCGCCTCCTCTGGCTCATGGCGGCTGCCATTCAGACTTTGCCTCGTGCTTGGCTCCACATGAGAATCTCTTGGTGGATGCTTCGGTCTCAGTGGGATCAATTGGTGGACAACCTAGATCAGGAGATCCTGGTCTCTCTCCGATGGTTCAGGACTTGCAGTGGTGGATGGTTCAGGAGAACCTTTGCCAGGGAGTTCTCTCTTTCTCCCCTCCCAAACTCTAATAGACACCTCGGACGAGGGTTTGGGAGCCCACTTGGGATCTCAGCGGACCCAGGGCTCTTGGTCCAGATTCGAAGCAGACTCTCCACATAAATGTGCTCGAGCTAAGGCTGTGCTGTATGCCTTACAAGCTCTCCATCTGTATTTGCTTCCGGTCATCTGGCTGTCCAGACCGACAACATGTGCATAGTGTGGTACATCAACAAACAGGGAGGAACTCATTCTTACCATCTTTGCAGGGAAGTGATGCGGGTTTGGGATTGGCCAGTACTTCACAACCTTCACCTCATGGCAGTTCGTATTCCAGGGGTCGAGAACACGGCGGATCACCTCAGCCGGTCGTCCGCACAAGTTCACTAATGGGAACTGGATCGGGTGTAGGCAATGTCTTCAAACTGGGGAGCCCTCAGGTAGACCTGTTTGCCTCTCCTCAATGCAAACTTCCAGTCTTCTGCTCGCCGCTCCAGGCGCTGAGTTTTGGAGAGAGACTCTGTCTCTAGACTGGAAGGGCAGATTCGCTCTGTGCCTATCCCCCAAAAATCCCATTGATTCCGAGGGTCTTACACAAACTCTGTTCAGAAGGAGCTCAGATGATCCTCATCATTCCGCTCTGGCCCAGGCAAGTTTGGTTCTCTTCTGCAACAGTATTCAGAGGAACCTCCTCTTCCTCTGTCACGGCTCTTGTTGACACAGGATCAGGACTCTGGTCCATCCAGGATTCAAAGCCCTTCAGCTGCATGTGTGGCTCCTGCAGACATGGTTCAAACCTCGCTTTTGGGGTTTCGCAGCAGTGGCGGTGAGATTCTAGTGGAGGCCAGAGCTTCCACTGCTCCAACTTATGCCATGAAATGGAAAAGGTTATCCATTTGGGCCTCTTCCAGAGTTTCAGCCATGCTCCTGCCCTGTCAGGAGGTTTCCTGGATTACATGTGTCACCTCTTTGAAGGTTCACATGTCTGCTATTTCCACTTACCAGGTCTTTCAGTACTCAGTCCTAAGTTTTCGCCCAAGGTGGTGTCTGAGTTTAATTTTAAATCAGTCCATCCACCTGCCAGTTTATTTTTCAGAGCATGCCAATCCAGGAGAAGTATTGTTTACTTTAGATGAACATAAAGTTCTCTGGTATCATGCCTATCGCATTTAAGGATGCTAGAAAGTCTTCACAGCTGTTTGTCTTTTGCCTCTGGGAAAGAGGGTATTCTAGTTTTGAAGCAGTTCTTGTCCAAATAGTTGGACCAACTGCATTACCTTTTGTTACAGGAAGCACGGTAAGGAATTTCCTGGTGCTGTCGCCTGGATAATCAATTCAAGGTATGGCCACATCTTACTTCGAGAGGGCTCTTGCAGTAGGTAATTACATATTGACTGACGCCGCAGGTGGCAGGACCTCACGGAAAATTTCTAGCTAGCAGTCTCTGGTAAGGGACCGCACCCAGGTCAGTTGACCGGCGTCAGGAGACGTCGGTATAAAGGGACGGTCCCTCACACCCGCCTTCCAGTTCTTTCCCGCTGTTAGCTCATGCCAGCGCCTCGAGGAAAAGTTCCCTGCTCATCAGGCTCTTTCATCGTTTTTTTAACCGAGTATTTTAGATTTTTTTTTTTTATCCATCAGGTATTCATTGGTGTATGTCGTCCCCTACACCCTCCAAGCACAGAAACAAGTGCAACTCGTGCAGCGCCCAACTCCCGCACAAGGACAGCTGTTCCCTGTGCCTTTTTTGCCTAGGCCCCGATAATCCGACAGAGAAGTGCCAGCACTGCTCTTAGCTTTAACGCGCAACCTGAGAGAGGTAGCAGTCCCTGGAGGCCCATATTTTGAAAAAGAAAATGAGCTCCATGGAGAGAAATTGAAGGCCATCGCAAGAAAAAGGATAAAGAAAGCACTGGACAAGGGCTCCTTCCCACCGTGACTTCCTCGGAGTTGCCGAAAGAGGTAACGTTTTCTCCCCTGACTGCTTCTAATGTATGGCCGCCTTAGAGGCTTCTAAGGCGGCGCGCCGACCCACCTGTCTGGCTCAGTGGCCTCTTCGGCACCTCCGGCTTGTGGAGGCTTCCGCCTCCCAGTCAAAGCTGTGGTTTTGCAGCTTACTGGTGGAGCGCCCGATAAGCCGGACGCCTGCCCCCGGTGCCCACACGGAGAAAGTCGGGTAGTCACCCAAACCTTCGGGCGGCGGCGGCCCCATTCCGCCTCGACCAGGCTGCCCCGCCATCGCTGCCTGTTCCGGCGATGGATCCGTTATGGTCGGACGCCGCTTCTCCGGGCGACCGCCCGATCCCGCTAAGGCCGCACGCCTGTTCGCCTGACATCCGCACAGTGGATGAGCTGACGCTGACCTCCCACGCCCATCGTTCCCAGCTTCTCAAGCCTTCGCTGCGCTCTGGGGACCCTGAGTCTCCTCAGCCCAACGCCAAGGATCCCCCCAATCCCTGGGCGACGCTGAGGTTTCTGTTCCACCTCGGTCAGACCGTCCACCTTCTGGTCCGACCAATCTGACGTCGGTTCCCCGGATGCCAGCTCCTCGGCCGCCGGCTCCTACGCCAGTGTTGCCGACTCCAGGCGACATACTGCTCCCCGATGCCGGGCCTTCTGCTCCAGAACTGCCTGTGAGGCGGGCTGTCTGCTCCGGCAGCCCCCCTCCCTGGTTCCCGGGTACTCAGCCCAGTCTTATCCGCGTCACAGTACCCGCGCCACATATCCACCGCAGTACCAGTCTCTCAGTACCAGACGCCTGGCTTCCACCGTCGGGTTATGCATCACGCGCCTTATGGGTATAGTCCATACCTCAGCTGCCGTGGACTTGAAGGAGACTCTGGCCTCCTGGTGGGCTGAGGCCAAGGCTCGGCTCACCAGAGAGGTGGAGAGTCTTCTTCGGTGCGGTTCCTGTATGCCCATGACGACACACTCCTCTCCACCTCCTGACACCAGGGCTAAACCCCCTGGGTCCAGAGAGGGGCAGGACACACTTCCCCCGAGGGATTCCCAAGGGGTCCGTTCCTCCCCCTCATCGGGAGAGGGAGTCTACCTCTTCCTCATCTTCTTCCTCCTCGGACGCTTCTGACGGTTGTTCCGAGCAAGACAAGCCACACTCTCCGTCCAAGCCCCGGCCAAGCACTCCTCCGAAGTCTCCTTTGGAGGATCCTTCCTTCACGGAGTTGCTAAGGAAGATCCAGGAAGTACGTAAGTGACAGTCTTTGGTGCCACCCTGGATCGAGCCTCATGCCGACCTTATTACCACTATATGGAAACAGCCGTCAGCCTTAGCCCCACTTCCCAGGAAGTCGAACAGGCAATACCAGGCTCCCGAGGGTGTTGACTTCTAGACTCACACCCTCGAGCTGACTCAGTTGTGACTAGCGCCACTCATGGCCGGGTCAGCTCAACCCAAACACCTTAGCTCATCTCCACCTGACAAGGAATACCACCTTTGGACCAGTATGGCAAGAAGATTTTGCTTCTTCCACTCTGGATATTAGGGCCCTGAACTATGTCGGCCACATGGGGGATTACCAGAAGGCAATTCTCATTGAGGTGGAATGTAAATTGGACTCCCTTCCAGACTCTCAGCTCAAGCAGGAAGTGGCTGACCTTGTCCGCTCTGCACGTTCGGCCAGTCGGCACATTCTTTGTGCGGCCTACGATGCAGTGGACACTGCTGGTAGGAGCTCAGCTTTCGCCATAGGCCTGCGGCGTCAAGCTTGGCTCCAGTTGTCAGGGTTGGTCCTGGAAGTGCAGTCCACCATCCAGGAAGTGCCCTTCCAGAGTTCGGTGCTGTTTGGGGGTGATGTCATAGACATCATCACCGACCTGCTGGAGAAGGGGAAGGCACCAAAGTCTGTGGACTCTATGCATCATCCCCATCAATCGCAGCGCCATCCCTTTTGCAGACGAAATCGACCCAAAGTGAGACCACAGGAAAGACTGCCACTAAACGCCAGGGCCCTCCAGCTGCCAACGCCCCCAACCCAAAGCAGCGGGCGCTCAGCTGCCCCACACCACCTGGACTCCTTCCCCTATCCCACAGCCTCCAGGCTTCCCGGAGGAACCGGTAGGAGGGTGGTTTTCCCTCCACCTTCCGGGCTGGGTGGGGATAACATCAGAGTCATGGGTGCTCCAGCTAATCGCAGAAGGACACTCAATAGAGTTTCTGCAGAAACCACCTTGTCACCCTCCCCCAAGGTCATCGTACTCTTGGGAACATCATCTTCTGGTCCAGGAAGAAATTTCAGCACTTTTGCTAAAAGAGGCGATAGAACCTGTCCCCCTTCCCCTGCTAGGAACGGGTCACTATTCCCACTTCTTCCTGGTCCCGAAGAAGACGGGAGATGTAAGACCTATTCTAGATCTCAGTTCCCTGAACATTTTCGTGGAGTACAAGAGGCTCAGGATGCTCTCACTGCAGAGCCTTCTGCCCTCCTATGCTCGGCCAGTGGCTGTAAGGCCAGCATATGCAGGACGCTTACCTGCAAATATCTTCATTTTGCTTTCCAGGGGACCACTGCCAGTTCAATGCACTTCCATTTGGCCTTTCCTCAGCTTCAGTATTTACCAAATGCCTTATGTGGTGGCGGGCTCACTACAGATTGGGGGGTACAGGTTTTCCTGTACCTGGACGATTGGCTTCTGGCGGCCTCTGCCCAGGAGGAACTCCTGCACTGCCTCCCTCACCCAGCTGGTCTTTGCCTGTCTGGGTATTACCATCAACCATTAAAAAAAAGTTCCAAGTTTCACTTGATCCCATCCCAGAGGCTCCAGTTTATTGGGGTGATACTGGACACGACCCTAGGCAGGGCCTTCCTGCCACTGGACAGGGCGGCCACACTCCAGACTCGGGTAAGCCTGTTGTCCGGATGCAGGCAGGTCAGTGCAAGGTCAGTTCTTCACCTCCTCGGGCTTATTTCGCTGCTATCCGAACAGTCCTCGTGCACTGCTCCACATGAGGGTCTTCTCAGTGGACGCCCGCCTCAGTGGATCAGTTGGTGTTTACTTGACCAATTGGTCCTAGTCTCCTCCCATGATTCGAGACTTGCAGTGGTGGATGGTTCGAGAGAACCTTCTTCGGGAGTTCCATTCTTCCTTCCTCCTCCTCCCAGACTCTGACCACAGACACCACGGGCAAGGTTTGGGAGCCCATCTCGGTCCACATCGGACCCAGGGCTCTGGTCCAAGCTCGAACAATCTCTGCACATCAGTGTGCTCGAGCTTCAGCAGTGCTGTACGCCTCCAGGCTCTCCACCTGCATCTTCTTCCAGGCTACTTAGCCGTCCAGATGGACAATATGTGTGTGGTATGGTACATCAACAAACAGGGCGGACTCGGTCCTACCTCTTTGCAGGAAGCGATGAGAGTTTGGGATTGGGCAGTACAACATTACTTTCACCTCACGGCAATTCATGTTCCGTGGGTGAGAACTCCTTAGCAAACAAACTAAGTCGCTGTCTGCTCAAGCTCACGAGTGGGAACTGGATCAGGGGTCCTAGACAATATCTTTCTACGCTAGAACACCTCAGGTGGACCTGTTCGCTCTCACCTCTAAACACAAAGCTTCCCACTTCTGCTCACTGCTCAAGAGCAAGGCATTTTCTGGAAAGAGACACTGTCTCTAGATTGAAGGACAGATCTGCCTATGACCCCTCCCCCGATTCCTCTGATCCCGCGTGTCTTGCAGAAACTCTTCTCAGGAGGAGCACAAATTATTCTGATTGCTCCTTTCTGGCCCAGACAAGTTTGGTTCTCTCTTCTGCAGCAATACTCAGAGGAACCTCCTCTTCCTCTTCCACTGTCACTATTTTACTGACCCAGGATCAGGGGACCCTGGTCCATCCAGGTCTCAAGTCCTTTAACTACATGCGTGGCTCCTGCAGACATAGCTCAAGCCTCTATGGGGTTTCTCCTCAGGTGGTTGAGATCTTGGTGGAGGCTAGGAAACCCTCCACTAGGTCTGCTTATGCCTTGAAGTGGAAACGGTTCTCAATCTGGGCCGCTTCGAGCCTTTCTCCTGCTCGGTTGGACGACTGCTGGAGTACCTGCGCCATCTTTTGACCTGGGTCTTAGTCACTCATCTCTGAAGGTACACATGGTGGCCATTTCGGCCTACCATGTTCCCTTCGCAGATAGGACGTTTGCTCAACTGGAAGTCTCTAAGACTTTCCTCAAAGGGGGTCTTCACTTGAGACCCCCTATCAGAGTTCCTGCCCATCCTTGGGCTTTGAACTTCGTTCTTGAGAAACTTACTTTGCCTCCTTTTGAACTGGCAGCCTCGGCAGACATGAAGTTCTTTTCATGGAAGACACTCTTTCTAGTGGCCATTACCTCTGCTCTGAGGATTTCCGAGCTTCAGGCCCTGATGTGTAAAATCCCGTACTTGATTTTTCACAAGGAATGTGTGGCTCTACGCACCTATCTTAAGTTTCTCCCCAAGGTGGTAGTGGAATCTACATTGAACCAGTCCATAGAGTTACCTGCTTTCTTTATGCAGTCCTCCAATCGGGGGAGTATCTGCTTCACACTATGGACGTTCACCGGATCCTGAGATACTACACTAACAGAACGAAGGATCTCAGAAAGACTGATCAACTGTTCGCCCTTTGCACCCAAAGAGAAGGCAGTGCTGTTTCTAAGCAATGCATGTCTAAATGGTTTGCTCATTGCATCACCTTCTGTTATGACAAGTACAAGAAGACCCTTCTGGGTCAAGTAAGAGGACACTCCACCAGAGAAGTTGCTGCCTCGGCAGCATGTTTCAAGAACATGTCAGCGGCAGACATCTGTGCTACCGCCACTTGGACTTCTGTCCATACATTTACAAAACATTACAGTTTGGATATTGCCTCTGTCAGAGCAGGCTTCGACTCACTGTTCTGCAAGGCCTCCTTCTAAAGGCCTTCACAGCTAAGGGATCTGCTTTGAGTAGCTTTCCTCCTCCCGTGTGCTTCTTCTTGTTCCAGACTGCTTTGGACTCAGTCCTATATGTAATTACCTACTGCAAGAGCCCTCTCGAAGTAAGATAGTACAGTTACGCAAGAACTTACCGTAACAGTAGATCTTCGAGAGAGGCTTTTGCAGTAAGTAATACCTTCCCGCCCTCCATCCCCCTGAGCTTTTTCAGCTCCTTTTCCAGTGAGGGAAATATCTGCTTCTCTCTTGTCCGGCCTCTTGTGACCTGTGGCAGGAAAGAACTGGAAGGCGGGTGTGAGGGACCGCCCCTTTATACCGACATCTCCTAACGCCGATCACCTGACGTGGGGGCGGTCCATCGCCAGAGACTGCTAGCTAGAAATTTTTCCGTGGGGTCCTGCCACCTGCCGACGTCAGTCCTATATATAATTACCTGCTGCAAGAGCCTCTCTCAAGATCTACTGTTACGGTAAGGTCTTACGTAACTGTACTTCAAACAACATGAAGTCTTGCTGTGTTCTGACAAATTGCAGTGAGGTCCAACCTTCGAACTGCCCCGGAGATGAGAGTTAACTTTCCATGCCAGGCATGGAACGCTGAGCTCGAGCTCGTTTGAGACTCTGTCTTTGCTGTTTGAACTCAAACCGTCAGATTCTTTATCCGCCTCACTGAACAGTCGCTCGAGATTTCTCCTTTGCTCGTCTAATTTGTCTGTTAAAACTGCTTTTTCTCGGTTTTCAACCCAGTTTAAACCGCAACCCATTGGTTCAGTCTCTGTCTGTGGTATTCGTGAGTACTAGATAGGTCTATATTGTTTTCCTATTCTGTGTGGAACTTGAACGTGTCATCGGTTCGGTTTGAACCGATCAGGTTGTTTAAAATCTTTACTTCTACTTTTAGAGTGTGGTTACCGATTTTATTACGTTTTTTCCACGACACTGAACACGGTCAGGAACCAGAGTGTCTTGCCTGGCGGATTGCCATAAAAGGGTAAGTTTGTTTGGACTGGCCACGCCTGAGAAACCCAAAGAAAACCGGCCCACTGGGTTTCAACACTGTAGTGTGTGTGGGGAAGTCTTTGCTAAGGCTGACCCCCACACCACCTGTGTTTATTGTCTGGGGTTTGACCACCTCGATTCAGACTGCCAGATTTGTAAAAATGTTCCTGCAGCTACCCTAGAAAAGAGAGTTGGTAGGCTCAGGGAAAGGGAGGCTAAAAAGTCCGCTGACCCGGATGGCCAGCCCGGTTCGGTTCAAACCGAACCAGAAGGAGTGCCCTCTGACCAGGGCAAAAGGAGAACCGATTCCGAGGAGTCGGTTCTGGTTAAGAGAACAAGAAGGGATAAATCAGCCGGTGTGGATCCAAAAGTTTCTTCTTCAACCGCTGATGAAATAGCCAAAGCGATAAAAATTGTTCAGTCGCTATCCCCGGTTCCGACCGAACCGGCACCATCAGGAAGGCGCTCAGTTCGGCCGGTTCCACCGGTTCCGGATTATGATTTGGAGGAATTTTATGAACCGGAGGAGGAGGAAGGAGAGTATGAGGAAAGTGAATGTGATTATGAAAGTCTGGATGTGCCCATTGACCCGGACATCTCCCCAGACAGACCTTCAGGAGTGTCTCCTCCTAGGCTTTCTGAGTCCCCCTCCCATTTCATGTTTTACAAGAAAGTGGCTGAAACCCTTCAGCTTCCTATGGAAGAAGCTGTGGATGACCAGGAGGAGCCTGACTATGTTGAAATGATGGATATCCCAGAGTCCAGGAGGCTGTCTATTCCTTCACAAGTCTTTTGGGAAACTGACAATAAAGATTTTAAAGACTCCTAATTCTATACCTCCTGTGGATAAGAGAATGGACAAGAGGTATACTCTTTCAGGCTCGGATACAGAGTTCCTTACCCAGCAATGCAGCCATGTTGGGGTAGTGCAGGCTGCTGCCTGTGATAAGGCAAATATACCCTTGGCTTCACACCCCCCAGATAAGGACTGTAGGAGGATTGATGCCATGGCAAAGAAAGAGTACATGACAGCATCCTTGAGACTCAGGCAGGCCAGTTATATGGCCTATACAGCTAGATATCAGAAATCTAGATGGGACACTGTAATGACTTTAGCTAAACAGGTCCCTGGCCAGCTTGCCAAGGAGCTGGAGCAGGTAGCTGCGGATGGTATTGAGGCATCCAAGGTGCAATTCCATGCTGCAGTGGACTCCAATGATGTTTCATCTAGAGTCATGGCTACATCTGAGGCCCTTCGCAGGATGGCTTGGCTCAGATGTACTAGCCTGTCTCAGGATACCCAGACTAAGGCCATGGATTTTCCTGTTAGGTAATTCTCTGTTTGGGAGCAAACAGAGAACTACATGAAGAAAATGGATGAATACAGGACCACCTATAGGAGTGCACAGGCCAAGGAAAGGCAAGCCACCCTCAGAGGCAGCGCCCCAGGGCAGGCCTTTTCATAGGCCTTTCTTCCAAGCCCAGGCCTCCTTCTGCTTATGCTCAGAGGGGGTTCTTTAGAGGGAGAGGCAGACGGGTACAGGCAGGCCTGCTTCCACCCCTCAGCCTAAACCCCTGCCAAACAGGCACCCTGATGGGATTGCCAGGCCGATTCTCCACCACCTGAGGGGCAGGCTGGCTTACTTTGTCCAGGACTGGATGTCTTTAACATCAGACAAATGGGTCCTGGAAGTAGTAAGCCAGGGACTGGTTCTCAGCTTCAAAAAATTTCCAAAGATGAGAACCAGATCCTTTCCACCTGCAAATCCTTCAGAGGCACTTGCCCTAGAGGCAGAGGTCTCTTCCCTCTTGGCTCTCAGAGCTGTAGAAAGGGTTCCACCCCTACATAAAGGGAAAGGATTGTACTCCAGGTACTTCCTCACCCTCAAAAAGACAGGAGAATGGCGCCCATCCTGGATCTCAGATATTTAAACAAGCACCTTTTAAAGCCAAAGTTCAAAATGGTGACTCTGGGAATAATTCTACCTCTCTAAGGCCAGGGACTGGCTAGTCTCCTGACCTCAAGGATGCCTATTTCATATTCTCATCAGAAGCTCCATCAAAATACCTCAGGTTTGAGCTGCCTCAGGCACATTACCACCAGAGCAATGCCCTTCGGCCCAACTCTCTGCTCCAAGGGTGTTCACAAATGCCTGGCAGTAGTAGTTGCTTTCCTAAGAAGGCAAAGGATTTCCATTTTCCCATACCTGGACGACTGGCTCATAGTAGGCCAAGTCAAGTCGCACCTTCAGATAACTCAGCAACTGCTCACTTTCTAGGTTTCCTTCTGAATCTTTCAAAGTCAATTTAGAGCCTGTACAGCTCCTCACCTTCATAGGCGAGAGCTAGATACAGAAAGGCAAGAGCCTTCCTTCCTGGACAGGGCAAGGACCCTTATCACACTGGCCTCTTCATTCACTCTACAGGTGTCTCGACCAGCAAGGCATTTTCTGCAGCTCCTGGGCACATGGCTGCTTCTACAGCAGTGGTGCAGGGAGCAAGATTTCAGGTGAGGGGCATTCAGTTCCACTTGAGAGCCTTTTGGTCTCAGAAAAAGGATCCTCTGACCAAACTGATCCCAGTGACTCGAACCCTGATCCAGGCTTTGCAGTGGTGGCAGGATCAGGACAATCTAAGACAGGGAGTTCCTTTTGTCACTCAGTCTCACTCTTTAATCCTTACTACAGATGCCTCCCTCTTGGGGTGGGGGGCCCACTTGGGAGACCTGACCACCCAAGGGTTGTGGTCTCCTCAGGAATCTCTGCTTCACATCAATCTGTTGGAACTCAGAGCAGTGTTTCTAGCACTTCAAGCTTTTTCCAAGTCTGTTCAGAACAAAGTAGTTCAGATCAGGACAGACAATACCACCACAATGTGGTATATCAGCAAGCAAAGGGGCACTGGTCTACGGCTTTGTGCACAGAACAATGAAGTTGTGGTCTCTGGCCTATTCCCTGAACACCTCTCTTACAGCAGTACACCTTCCAGGCAAGGACAATGTCCTGGCAGATGCCCTCAGCAGGATATCTCGGGGCCATCACGATGGTCACTGGACCCCTGGTTTTGGAGGTGATCTTCTCCAGATGGGGCACCCACAGATTGATCTTTTGCAACCCCAGACAATCACCAACTTCCCCTCTTTGCTGCAGGCCCCCAGTGTTGGGCTCAGTCCCCCTGGATGCCCTGGTTCTCAATTGGGAAGGGAAGTTCCTGTATGCTTTTCTCCCCCTTCCCTCTCCTGTTCAAGGAGCTAGTCAAAATCAGGTCTCAACCCTGAAAGCTGATTCTGATTGCTCCAGACTGGGCCAGACAGCCCTGGTACCCTCTCCTGTTGTCATTAGCAGTCCACCTTCCCTTGTCTCTTCTCAGGAATTACAACCTGTTAACCTGTGCTCAGGCGAGGGTTTGGTACCCGAATCTCAAATCTCTCAATCTCAAGGCCTGGCTCTTGAAGAGTTAGAGTTTGCTGATTTACACCTCTCTCAAGGTGTTATGGATATTCTAAAGGCTTCTAGGAAGCCTTCCACCAGAACCACTTATAATTCCAAATGGAAAAGATTCTCCATATGGTGCTCTGGGAAGCATATTTCTCCAGAGTCTGCTGGCCTGCCCACAGTCCTTGACTATATGGTTCATCTGAATAGCTTGGGACTCAGACCAGCTACACTAAGAGTGCATCTGGCAGCTGTCTCTCTTTTCTTTCAGCAGGTAAGCCTTCTTCCTTTCAGCTCATCCTGCTTCTTCTCTTCAGCTCACCCTGTATTGTCTACAAGCCCTGTCAGTGGAGCCTGATTTTATCTCTTTCCATAGAGATAAGGTGGTCCTCAGGACTAACAGGAAGTTTTACCTAAGGTGGTTTCAGACTTCCACCTTAACCAATCTGTGTCTCTTCCTGTGTTCTTCACTGACCATTCCTCCTCTGGTGAAGGAGAGGCTGCACAGTTTGATGTGAAAAGAGCCCTTAGCTACTACATAGAACGTACCAAGGGTCACAGGTTTGACTCCTCCAACTGTTCCTCACTTATGGTGAGGTTGGTAAGGAAAACCTGCCCTAAAAGATCTGTTGCCAGGTGGATTGTCTCTTGCATTCAATTTTGCTATGAAAACTAGGTAGAATTCCACCCTCAGGCCTGAGGGCTCACTCTACCAGAGGTACAGCAGCTTCCCTGGCTGCTGCCAGGGATATTCCTATCTTAGAGATATGTCAAGCAGCTACCTGGAAAACAGTTCACACTTTTACCAAGCATTGATCTCTGGATATCCAGGCTAGGAGTGATGCTCGGTTTGGCACAGCAGTGCTTCAGAGCCTATTTCCTAAGTAGGTTCTGTCCTCCTCCATGGAGGTACTGTTGGTAGTTGTGTTATGTCAGAATACAGCAAGACTTCATGTTGTTTGAAGAAAAAATTACTCACCTTAGTAATGTTGTTTCTTCTAATGGAGTCTTGCTGTATTCTGACACCCCCGCCTTCCCCTCTCAGAACCTTTGTTTTTGGGATGTGGGTGGGCAGTAGCAGTGTTGGCACTCAGGAGGTGCCCCACCTTTTTATTATCACCCCTTTTTCTGTGGGTGAGTGGGTGTTGTGTTTATTTCATTTTTTGGGTTTCCTGACTTGAGTCTTTGTTTTGGGACAAAAAAATCTGTTTATTATGTTTAGTAGCCAGTTGGCTAGTGTAAGTTTACAGTTTCCACACAGGACACTCAGTGAGTTTAGCTTCTAAAGATCTGACGGTTTGAGTTCAAACAGCAACAGACAGTCTCAACCGAGCTCGAGCTGCCCATGCCTGGCATGGAAAGTTAACTCTTTCATCTCCGGGCAGTTCAAGGTTGGACCTCACTGCAGTTTGTCAGAATACAGCAAGACTCCATTAGAAGAAACAACATTACTAAGGTGAGTAATTTTTTTCTTTCTGCTGCCTGTTTCTGGAATGTTTCATCTGCTGAGAGCTGTGCAGCTGCTACCTGGAGTGCTGTCTGCACTTTTCACTAGATACTACAGCCTGAACATTGCTTATAGAAGAAGGGCAGGTTTCGGCCTTGCTGTGCTTTTAGGTCTCCTTTCTTAGGCCTGTTGCTTCCCGCCACCAAGACTGTTTCGATGTCAAAACTGCTTGGGACTCATTCCATTGATGTGGCTTTCTGCAAGAGATTTCCTCAATGAAGATAGTAATTAAGTAGAAACTTACCGTAACAGTAGTTCTTCAAAAGAATCTCTTGCAGAAGCCCATGCCTTATCCACCCTTCCTCCTCCTTGCTTTCTTTTTTTTTTATATATATATATTTCTTGGCTGGTCCACCGTCATCCATCCGCCCTGGTCATGGCCCATGAGGCTTCCACATACATGTAGCCACTTCCATCCCCAGTTACCCCCCCCCCCGGGGGCGGGGCCGTGGCAACTGTCCCTATCCGTGCCGCGGGACTAGTGACTGGTCGGGGGATTGCAGCCATGGCGGCTGATCGAAGCCCCAAGGAGGGCTCCACTTAAATGGTGGATCCTGCCCACCTGCTTCTTTTTTCCCCTGTTCTGTGGAGGCGGAGATGTGCAATGACACCTGCGTCCGCCCCCGCCTCCCTGTGAGCGAGCACCGGTAATGTGAGCGTCTCCCAGCCTCAGTCAGGAGTCCTCAGTGCGCTTGGACACTCCCCCACCCCACCCCCACTCCCGAGAAGGAGCGCCATCCATAGGACACTCTATCCTTCTCCCCAGGCCGGCCCTCCAATGACCCGGATCTGTTCCCGAACCCAGGTCGCCAGGGCTGCAAGCCAACCAACCGCTGGCCGCCGCCTTGCTTTCTGTGTCTTGTCTCCTCCAGAATGCCTAACCTTCTTTTTTCAACCTACTGTGGCAGGAACCTCAGTCCTCCTCGTTCCCTCAGAGAAAATATATATACATACATACTGTGCCTTCAGAAAGTATTCACCCTGCCCCCCTTGGATTTTGTCACATTTTGTGATGTTGCACACTCAGATTAAAATACATTCATATGAGATTTTTGTCACGTATCTACACAGATTACACTCTAATGTCAAAGTAGAATGAAACTTCTGGAATTTTTGTACATGTAATTTAAAATAAAAATCTGAAATGACTTGATTTGATAAGTATTCACCCCCTTTGCTATGACACTCCAAATTGAGCTCAGGTGCATCCAATTTCCTTGTGAGATCACTCTAAAACTTAAATGGAGTCCACCTATGGTCAGTTCAAATGGTTGACATGATTTCAGAGGAAATACACCTGTCTATATAAGGTCCCACTGTTGGTGCATGTCAGAGCAGAAGACTCTACCATGAAGACCAAAGAGCTGTCCGTAGAACTCCGTGATAGAATTGTGAGGAGGCATAGATCTGGGGAGGGGTATAAAAACATTTCTAGGGTGTTGAAAGTTCCCAGGAGCACAATCAAGTCCATCATTAGGAAATGGAACCACCCAGACTCTTCCTAGAGCAGGCCGTCCCCCAAACTGAGCAACCAGGCAAGAAGGACCTTGGTCAGGGAAGTGACCAAGAACCCAATGACCACCCTGACAGAACTACAGAGTTCCATGACTGAGATGGGAGAACCTGTCCAGAGGACAACAATCTCTGCAGCACTTCACAGATGTAGCCTCTATGGGAGAGTGGCTAGACAGAAGCCACTCCTGAGAAAAGCCACATAATAGCATGCCTGGAGTTTACAAGAAGGCACATGGCAGACTCTGAGACCATGTGGCAAAAGATTCTCTGGTCTGATGAAACAAAATTTGAACTCTCTGGCCTGAATGCAAAGCGCTATGCCTGGCGCAAACCGAACACAGCTCATCACCCGTGTAACACCATCCCTACCATGAAGCGTGGTGGGAGCATCATGTTATGGGGATGCTTTTCAGCGGCGGGGACTGGGGCACTTGTCAGGATAGAGGGAACAATGAATGGAGCCAAATACAGGCACATCCTTGAGGAGAACCTGCATCAGTCTGCAGTAGACCTTGGACTGGGGCGAAGATTTACGTTCCAACAGGACAATGACGCCAAGCATACAGCCAAAGCAACACTGGAGTGGCTTCAGAACAAGAAGGTGAATGTCCTTGAGTGGCCCAGCCAAAGCCCAGACTTGAATCCCATTGAGAATCTGTGGAAAGACTTAAAGATTGCGTTCACCGATGCCTCCATCCAACTTGACAAAGCTTGAGCAAATCTGCAAGGAAGAATGGGCTAAAAGAAAAAATTACTCACCTTAGTAATGTTGTTTCTTCTAGTGGAGTCTTGCTATATTATGACAGATGGTTTGTCCCACCATTAGAACTGCTCCGGAGGTGAAAGAGTTAACTTCCATGCAGAGCATGGAACTTAGAGCGCGAGCTCGGTTAAAGAAGCTCTGTTAGGGTGGTTTCAAACCGAAACCGACAGATCTTTACGAGCAAAACTCACTAAGGCTCTGTGTGGAAGCTGTAACTCACACTAGCCAACTGGCTACTAAAATATTCACATTTTCCTGGTCCCAACACCAAGACTCAAGTCAGGGACCAGAAAAATAAGATAAAATAACTAAATAAAACACAACACCCAAACATAAAAGAGGACATCAATAAATGCCAACAGTGACTGCCCACCCCATACCAAGTAGAAGTTCTGAGAGGGGCAGGCTGGGGGGGAGGTCATATATATATAGCAAGACTCCATTAGAAGAAACAACATTACTAAGGTGAGTAATTTTTTCTTCAAAAACATGAAGTCTTGCTATATTATGACAGATGCAGACTACACAACAGAGTAATGCTTGGTGAAAGTGTGTACTGTTTTTCAAGTAGCTGCTTGACATATCTCCAAGATAGGGATGTCTCTAGCAGCAGCTAGAGATGCAGCTGTACCTCTGGGAGTGAGCCCTCAGGCCTGAGGGGGAACCTTACCCAGCTTGTGATAGCAAAATTGGATACAAGAGACGATCCACCTGGCAATGGATCTCTAGTGGCAGGTCTCCTTTCCAACCTCACCGTAAGTGAGAAATAGTTGGAGGGAGTCAAACCTGTGACCCTTGGTACGCTCTATGTGTAGTAACTTAGGGCCCTCTTAACATCTAGTTGTGCAGCCCCTCTCACCAGAGGAGGAATGGTCAGTGAAGAACACTGGAAGTGAAATAGATTGGTTAAGGTGGAACCAAACCACCTTAGGCAAAACTTCCTGTTAGTCCTGAGGACTACCTTATCCCTGTGAAAGGAAATAAAGTCAGTCTCCACTGATAAAGCCTGTAACTCACTTATGCGCCTGGCAGAAGTGATGGCTACTAGAAATACAGTTTTCCAAGTCAAATACTTAAGCTCTGCCGAAGACAGAGGCTCAAAGGGGGGTTGCATCAGCTGAGCAATGCAAACATTAAGATCCCAAGCAGGGGCAGGGTCCCTGAATGGAGGATTGGTATGAAGCAATCCCTTAAAAAACTTGGAAAATACAGGGTGAGCAGAAGAAGAGGCTTCCTGCTGAAATGAAGGCAGAGACAGCTGCCAAGTGCATTCTTCAGGGTAGCTGGTCTCAGTCCCAAGGAATTAAGATGGACCATATAATCCAATACAGTGGGTAAATCAGCAGATTCCGGAAATATGCTTTCCCAGAACACCATATGGAAAACCTTTTCCACTTGGAGTTATAGGTAGCCCTGGTGAAAGGCTTCCTAGCAGCTTTCAGGATTTCGAGAACACTTTGAGAAAGTTGTAGATCAGCAAACTCTTAACTGCTCAAGAGCCAAGCCTTGAGGTTGAGGGATTTGAGATTCGGATACCAAACTCACCCCTGAGCACAGGTTAACAGATTGTGGTTCCTGGGTAGACACAGGGGAAGATGGGCTGCTAAGGACAGAAGGAGTGGGTACCAGGGCTGCCTGGCCCAGTCTGGAGCAATCAGGATCATCTTGCAGGGCTGAGACCTGATTTTGACTAGTACTTTGAACAGGAGAGGGAGGGGGGAAAGGCATAAAGGAACTTCCCTTCCCAATCGAGGAGAAAGGCATCCAGGGTGACTGAGCCCAACACTGGGGGCCTGCAGCAAAAAAGTGGAAGTTGATGATTGTCTGGGGCTGCAAAAAGATCTATCTGAGGAGTGCCCCATCTGGCAAAACTATCCCCAGTACTAGGGGATCCAGTGACCATTCGTGATGGCCCTGGGAAATCCTGCTGAGAGCATCTGCCAGGACATTGTCCTTGCCTGGGAGGTGAACTGCTATGAGGGAAGTGTCTCAGGAATAAGCCTGAGACCACAACGCTATCGCCTGTGCACTAGGTCAAGACAGAGTGCCCCTTGTTTGTTGATGTACCACATTGTAGTGGTGTTGTCTGTTCTGACCTGTACCACCTTGTTCTGAACAGATGCAGAAAAACCTGAAGTGCTAGAAAAACAGCTCTGAGTTCCAACAGACTGATGTGGAGCAGAGATTCCTGAGGGGACCATAACCCCTGGGTGGAGAGGCTGCCCATGTGAGCTCCCCATCCCAAGAGGGATGCATCTGTAGTAAGGGTCAAGGAGTGGGACAGAGGGATGAAAGGCACCCCTTGTCTCAGATTGCTCTGATCCTGCCACCACTGAAGGGCCTGGATCAGGGTTCGAGTCACTGGGATTAACTTGGATAGGGGATCTTCTTTGAGACCAGAAAGCTCTCAAATGGAACTGAATGTCCTCATCTGAAATCGTGTTCTTGCACTACAGCTGTGGAAGCAGCCATGTGTCCTAGGAGCTGCAGTGAAATGCCTGCTGGTCGAGAGACCTGCAGAGTGAAGGACCGAGGCCAGGGCTACCAAGGTCCTACCTCTTTCCAGGGGAAGGAAGGCTCTGCCTGCTTTGTGTCCAGTTCTGCTGCCTATAAAGGTGAGTACCTGGACAGGTTCCAAGACTGACTTTGGAAGATTGAGAAGAAAGCCCAGAGAGGTAAGCAACTGCTGGGTAACTAGCAGGTGTGATTTGATCTGGTCTGGAGACTGACCCACAATGAGCCAGTCGTCCAGGTAGGGAAAAATGGCAATCTTTGCCTTCTTAGATGAGCAACTGCTACTGCCAGACATTTTGTGAACACCTTTGGGCAGAGGTGAGGCCGAGAGGCATTGCTCTGAACTGATAATGGCCTGAGGGCAGTTCGAATCTGAGGTACTTTCATGGAAGCTTCTGATAAGAACATGGAAGTAGGCATCCTTGAGGTCCAGGGAAACTGGCCAGTCCCCTGGCCTTAGGGAGGGTAAAATCATTCCCAGAGTCACCATTTTGAATTTTGGTTTTAAAAGGTGCTTGTTTAGATATCTTAGATCCAGGATAGGCGCCACTCTCCTGCCTTTTTGGGGTAAGGAAGTACCTGGAGTACAGACCCTTGCCCTGGTGTGGGGAGAAACCTTTCTACAGCTCTGAGAGCCAGGAGGGTTGAGACTTCTGTTTCCAAAGCAAGAGTCTTTAAAGGGTTTGCAGGTGGAAAGATTGGCTCTCATCTTTGGAAATTTTTTGAAGCTGAGAACCAGACCCTGGCTCACTACTTGCAGGACCCACCTGTCTGATGTTAAAGACTCCCAGTCCTGGACCGGCAAGCCAGCCTGCCCCTCACAGGTAATGGAGAGTCGACCCTGGGCATCCCATCAGGGTGCCTGTTTGGCGGGGCTTTAGGCTGAGGTGGGAGCAGGCCTGCTCTGCATCTCGCCTGCCTCTCCCTCTGAAGAACCCCCTCTGAGCATAGGCTGAAGAGGAGGAGGCCTGGGTCTGGTAAAAGGCTGTGAAAAGGCCTGCCCCTACCCCTGGGGGACTGCCTCTGAGGAGTGGCTTGCCGCTCCTTGGCTTGTGCACTCCTATAAGTGGTTCTATATTCATCCATTTTCTTCATAATTCTCTGTCTGCTCCCAAACAGAGAATTTCCCACCACAGGAAAATCCATAGCCTTAGACTGGGTATCCCAGACAAAGTAGTACACCTGAGCCAGGCCAGTCTGCTAAAAGCCACAGATGTAGCCATGACTCTAGAGGATACATCATTAGAATCCACTGCAGCATGGAATTGCACCTTAGATGCCTCAATACTATCCAGAGCCACCTGCTCCAGCTCCTTTGCAAGCTGGCCAGGGGCCTGTTTGGCTAAGGCCATGACAGTATCCCATCTAGATTTCTGGTATCTCGCAGCATAGCCATATAGTTTGCTTGTCTGAGTCCCAAAGATGCTGCCATGTATTGTTTTTGGCCATGGCATCAATCTTCCTGGAGTCCTTGTCAGGAGGATGTGAAGCCAGGGAATATTAGCTTTATCACAGGCTGCAGCCTGAACTACCCTAACATGACTGCATTGCTGTGAAAGAAAATCTGTATCAGGATCCTGATAAAGTGTACCTCCTGTCCATCTTTTATCTACAGGAGGCACAGAATTAGGAGCTTTTAAAATTTTTATTGTTTGTTTCCTAAAAGATTTATGTAAAGGGATGGACAATCTCCTGGACTCTGGGATATCCATCATCTCTACATAGTCAGGCCCTCTTGCTCATCCAAAGCCTCCTCTAAGGGAAGCTGGAGGGTCTCAGCAACTTTTTTATAAAACCAAAAATGAGAAGGGGACTCAGAAAGCCTAGGGGAAGATTCACCTGAAGGTCTGTCTGGGGAGATGTCCGGTTCAATGGGCACATCCAGACTTTAAAAGTCACATTCACACTGATCATAATCATCCTCCCCCTCCTCTGGTTCATAAAACTCTTCTATATCATATTCTTGAACCGGTGGAACCGACCTTTTGCCAGATAGTGGCGGTTCGGAGGGAACCGGGGACAGTGACTGGACAATCTGTATTGCCCTGGCTATCTCTGCAGCAGTTGGAGAAGGAATTTTGGACTCCACACCTGCTGACTTTCTAGTTCTCTTCGCTGGAACTGGCTCCTCAGAGTCAGCTTTACGTTTGCCCGAAGAAGTCTGGCCCTGGTCAGAGGGCACTCCCTCCGGTTCGGCTGGCACCGAACTGGGCTGGCCATCCGGGTCAGCAGACTTTTTGGCCTCTCGTTCCTGGAGCCTACCAACTCTTTATCTAGGGTGGCTGCAGGGAAATTCTTGCAAATCTGGCAGTCTGCATTGAGGTGGTCAAACCCCAGACAATAAACACATGTGGTGTGTGGGTCAGCCTTGGCAAAGGCTTCCCCACAGACACTACAGTGTTGAAACCCAGTGGGCCGGTTTTTTTGGGTTTCTCAAACATAATGCCAGCCTAACCAAAAACTTGCCCTTTGATGGCAGTGCCAGGCAAGACACCCTTATCAGTTCCCAACCGTAATACGGTCGTGGAATAAAACGTGGAATGAACCGTTTTTTAGAACTGATAAGAACTGGAATCAAGATTTCTAATAAGCCTTAAAAAGGCTTTAAAACCAAGTTTAAATACAATTCGATCGGTTCAAACCGAACCGATAAACATTTACAAGTTCCACACAGAAAACCTATCTATTACTTAAAATACCATAGACAGAGCTTGAACCGATCGGTTTGAGGTTAAAATAAATAATATCGCGGTTAAATTATGGAGGCACTCCTTAAGGAAAGGATAGTGCAACACCTGGAATCCATAGGGGCACAGGATCCAAGACAGCATGGGTTTACAAAAGGAAGGTCCTGTCAAACTAATCTCATAGATTTCTTTGACTGGGTAACCAGAGTGGTGGACCAAGGAGCAGTTGATGTCGCCTACCTTGACTTCAGCAAAGCTTTTGACACTGTTCCATAGAAGATTGATAAATAAGCTAGGTAGGCTCGGGGTGGGCTGAAGTTGGTCAACTGGGTGGCAAACTGGTTGACTGGCAGAAAACAGAGAGTGGTAGTAAATGGTATACAGTCAGAAGAGATGCAAGTCACAAGTGGGTACCTCAGGGATCAGTCCTGGGGCCAGTCCTATTCAACATCTTCATTAGTGACCTCGCAGATGGACTAGAGGTAAGGCTTGTCTGTTTGCAGATGACACCAAGATCTGCAACAGAGTAGATGATCCAGATGGGGTGGGCAGAATGAGAAGAGATCTGGATAAACTAGCAGAATGGTCAGAAGAGTGGCAACTGGGATTTAATGCAAAGAAGTGCAAAATCTTGCACATAGGGAAGAGAAACCCTGAAGCCACTTATAGGCTGGGAGGGGAGTTGCTAGCAGTCACAAAGGAAGAAAGAGACTTGGGCATCATCATCACTGATGACCTAAAATCATCCAAGCAGACCTCTAAAGCAGTAGGTAAGGCTAGGGGGGTGTTAGGAATTAGTGGTAGGGGTATCAAGTCAAGAGGGAGAATAATCCCTCTGTACAAGACATTGGTTAGGCCCCATCTGGAGTACATGCAGTATTGGAGGCCACACCTTCACAAGGACATTAATTCAAATTGAGGCAGTCCAGAGAAGGGCAACCAAATGGTGCAGGGACTGCATCAGAAGACATATGAGGACAGATTAACGGAGCTCAATATGTATACCCTTGAGCAAAGGAGGGAGAGAGGTGATATGATCGAGACATTTAAACACCTTAAGGGCATAAACAAGGTGAAAGAGTCTAACATGTTTAAATATAAGAAAAATAGCAGGACAAGAGGACACAGCATGAGATTAGGGGAGGCCGATTAAGGGGAATGTGAGGAAATTTTTTCACAGAAAGGGTGGTAGATGCATGGAATGGCTTACCACAAGAAGTGGTGGCTATGAATACAGTGCAGGGCTTCAAACAGGCATGGGATAGGCATAAGGGAGCAATACAAATGACTATGAATAGATAGGTCACTGACAGAGCAAAGGCCGATGGCACATTTATAAGGTAGAAAAAGAAATGGGCAGACTGGATGGGCCTTGCGGTCCTTATCTGCCGTCAACTTCTATGTTTCTATGTTTCTAAATTCAGCCGAGAAAAGACGTTTTAAACCGAGGAAATGAACCGAGCAGCAGGAGGAATCTCCGGAGCGACTGTTCAGTGAGGCGGAGTAAAGAATCTGACGGTTTCGGTTTGAAACCACCCTAACAGAGCTTCTTTAACCGAGCTCGTGCTCTAAGTTCCATGCTCTGCATGGAAGTTAACTTTTCACCTCGGAGCAGTTCTAATGGTGGGACAAACTGCATCTGTCATAATATAGCAAGACTTCATGTTGTTTGAATCCCCAAATCCAGATGTGCCAAACTGATAGACATACCCAAGAAGACTCAAAGCTGTAATTGCTGTCAAAGGTGCTTCTACAAAGTATTGACTCAGGAGGGTGAATACTTAAGTAAACAAGATATTTCAGCTTTTAATGTTTCATAAATTTTTGTTACACAATAAAAATATTTTTGGCCCTTTAAATTGTTGAGTATGCTATGTGAATCAAGGGGGAAAAATCATTTCAATGCATTACAAATTCTGGTAGTAGCATAACAAATGTGACAAAATCCAAGGGGTGAATACTTTCTGAAGGCACTGTGTGTGTGTGTTATATATATGTGTATATGTATATGTGTATATGTATATGTATATATATATATATATATATATATATATACACACAGTGTGTGTGTGTATATATATATATATACACACACAATATGTATATACACACGTATATATACAGTATATAAAAGAAAGTGACATATATGTATATGTGTGTAATATATATATATATATATATATATATATGTGGTGTGTGTGTGTGTGTGTATATACACACACACACACACACACACACACACACATACATATAGATACATACACCCCAATGGTCATGGGCAGCCCCAGTAGACTGCAAGCTAGAAAAGTTTCCGTGTGGTCCTGGTGCTTGATGGCTTTAGTTTTTTTGTGCAGCTTGCTGCAAGACATTCTGTCAATCTACTGTAACAGCAAGTTATCGTGTAGCTGTACTTTTTCAACTATGCCAGCGTGGTCTATGGTACCACCTCCTCCACTTCCCTAGCCAGACTGGACACCCTCTGTAATGCCTTTTCTAGCGACATGGATATGTTGTTCAATCCACACTTATTGGCAGGTTCCTTGCCGCTTTAAATCTTGCCAGAAGGTCTTCAGGCTGGCTCCTCCCACCCACCCGGGTGGTAAAACTCTCAGTTCCGCCCCATGACGCCAGAACTTCCTTACCGCTTGAAAGCTCAGGTTCCCTCCTTAGCGCTCTGCGTCTTAGACTGGATCCTAACTCTTTGGTTCATCTGAAATTGGTTTTGAAGTTTTCTAAACTTCGGTCTTCATCTTCTCTCGCTGCTGCGATGGACAAATCTATTCCCGGCTTTCGGAGGTGCCCTTGCGGGCAGAAAATGTCCAGGACGGATCCGACTCCATGTGCTGCCTCACTGTCTAGGCTCAGATCACGACCCGCAGGCCTGCGAAGTTGTGCCACTCTTTCTCCAACGCCCTGGATGATCACGCTGCGCGATTGAAGCTCGGGCGCCCCGAGGAGCGTTTCCCGCCAGTAAAATCAAAAGAGGCTCATCGGGCGGCGTCCGCGGCGGCTGGCTCGGCTGAGCAGCCCAAGCAGATGATAGCCCTCGAGGAGGAGGTGGCCCAGGCCGCATCTTCCTCCTCCTCCTCGGCCGAGGCATTTATCCCGCTCTCTCTGAGTTCCTCGTATATGGCTTCGTTCAAGGAGCTTTGTCAGTCCCTTTCCACGAAGGGAGAGGGGCCATCGGGACATTCTTCTCGGCCCAAGAAGAAGGAGTCGATAGGTAAGTCCCCACCGCCGGGCGCTTTGCAGGAGAGGTCTCCTTCCCCAGACAGGGCCGACCGTCGTACTTTGGTCGGTTGCGTTCAGGCCGCTGGCTTCACGGTGTCCTTGGCCAGGCCAGCATGCCGAGGTTCTGGCCAACGCAGGGCCGAGATTTTCTCGATCCGTTAGATGGGTTGTCGACTGGTGAAGCCGACAACCCACCTTCACCGTTCTTCCCGGTGGAGACCGAGGATCTGCCTTGGCGCCGGGGCCGCAGTCCCCGGTTAAAGTGTCGAGCCGAGGAAGAGCGGGTGTCCCCGCTCTTCCCAGACCCGCTCGGTCCCTCTCTAAGGGTCTCGGTCTCGAGCATCGAAGTAAGCGGCGACACCGCTCTCCTCGTCCTCTTCCTCTGACAGGAGGCTTCGCGAATTACGCCGGCGCCTATGAGGAGCTTATGGCAGCAGCTGCTGCTGTCCGGTCTAAGCCAACCCGTCCAGACCCCGCCATCATGGTTGCTGCCCGAACGACTCGCTTTACCACCGCCTCAGTCGAGTTGCCTGCTCCAGGCCGGTTGCTCGCCAAAACCAGCTGCTCTGACTGATTGTGGTGGGAACCTCCGCCCACAACCGAAGTCTGGGGCACTGACTAAGGATTCTCGGTCGGGTCACAGCCTGCCCTACAGGTTGTCTGTCACCCTCACTCCCGACTGTCCTGGCAGGTAGAGGGCTCAGGCTGAGGCAGCTCTTCGCGACTCTTCAGAATCGACGACGACCCTCCCTGTTCTCCAGGCAGGTCGACCTGGAGTCCGCTGGGGCCAGTCATTGACGATAGCCCATCATCCTTCATGGGTCTGCTTCACTCATCATCTCGGAGTCCACCAGGATGAAGCCGAGCCTGGGTGTCCATGTCGGGCAAGTATCTCTGACGGAGATACTGGACCGAGGGGATTCCCCACGGAGGCTTTCCAGTGGCTGAGGCCATTGTCTGCCCAGCTCTGAGCCTTTGGTAGCTGCCTGCTTCCTGTCCTGCGCCCGGCCAGGATGGCTAAGAAGTGTCGCGGTCCCTACCGTCTCTTTGCTCCGGTCTCGGAGACCCTCTTCCGAGGGTTAGTCACCGACAGCGTTTTCCGCGTTTTGATAACGCTTCGGGATGTGGACAAGCCCCCGACAAAGAGTCCAAAAAGCTGGACTTTGCTGGGCGCAAGGTGTACGCTGCATCCTCCTTGGCCTCCAACAGGCCAGCTCGGCCGTGCTGATGGCATACTTCTCCCACACCCTCTTGGGCTCCCTGGATGAGGTTGTCCCTCATCTCCCGACCGACCTGCAGACCACGGTCCGCCAGGTGCAGGACCAGGGTAGGGCGGTGGCGAAGCAGCAGCTTCAGACTGCTCTGGACATAGGTGATTCCTGTGCCAGGTCAGTAGCGGCCGTGGTGGCCATGCGCCGCAGGGCGTGGCTGAGGATATCCACCTTCACGGCGGATACCCAGCACAAGTTGGCGGACGTCCCCTTCTTGAGGACTGACCTCTTCAGCCCTGGAGTGGAGGGACACCTCCAGTGGATTGAAAAGTCCAATGCCACCCTGGACTCGGTCACCTCCGCCCAGAAGGACAAAGGCTGCCGTCAGCAACAGCAGAAGTCCTTTCGTCCTTCAGCCCCTGCATCTTGACCGGCCCAACAGCACTAGCAACAGGGCCAGCAGGCTCGTGCTTGGCGTCCCAAACCCAAGCCGGCGGCTTCCTCCAACAGGAAGCAAGGAGGTAAAGGCCCAGGAGGTCCCTCGGCCGGTTCCTCCTTCAAGCCTGCCCAGTGACGGGTTGAGGGGTGCTGCCCCCAGCCTCGTGACTCCCCCCTGGGTTCCCCCCATGGGGGGGACGGCTCCGCCACTTCCTTTCCGTCTGGTCCGCTATCACCACGGACTGCTGGGTGATTGGAGGTGGTAGGAAAAGCCTGCCTCTGGAGTTCAAGCATATTCCAGCCTCGAGCTGGTCGCCCCTCTGGGGCCACGGGGTCCGGTTCCGCTGTCGGCCCACCGAGCCGATATTGCCCTGCTCCTCGAAAAAGAGGTGATCAGGAAGGTGGCGGATCCTCCTCCAGACCCTTTGTTTGTGTCCAGGTATTTCCTGGTCCCAAAACGGACGGGGGGCTGGCGCCTCATTCTCGACTTGCATGACCTGAACAAGTTCCTAAGGTCTCAGACCTTCAGGATGGTCACTCTAGCTCAGATAATCCCATCTTTGGAATGAGGCATGTGGTTCTGTTCCCTGGGCCTCCAGGATGCGTTCTTCCACGTCCCAATCCGTCCATCTCATCAGAGATTCCTCCGCTTTGGAGCGGAGGGGTCCCTTTACGAGTTCCGGGCCATGCCCTTCGGCCTCTCCCTAGCTCCCAGGTCTTCACCAAATGCATGGCAGTGGTAATGCATTTCTGCGGCGCCAAGGGGTCGGGTGTACCCTCACCTGGACGACTGTTGCTGGTTGCAGCCTGAGAGTGGGAGGCGGAGGTCTCCTTAGATCTGGCCTCCATGTTTGCTCTCAGACAGCCTCATCAATTCCAGGCCAAGTCGAACTTGTGCCGAAGCAGGTGATACTCTTCATCGGGCAGAGCTCGACTCTCTGAGCTCAGAGCTCGCTCCTGGGCGGATAGGGCCGAGGTTCTTCCTCCTTGCCCAATCATTTCTGGTTGGGCATCACGCCTGCCCAGGACTTCCTGCGCCTGGGCCCTCATGGCGGCCTGCACCAGCGTGTCCTCATGACCATCAGTATGCGCCTTCAGTGGGATCGGCTAGCCAGTGGTCGCGCTGCTGCAATCCATTGGACCAGCCGTGACAGGACCCAGGAGATGCAGAACACTCTCCAGTGGTGGATCGTTCCGGCGTATCTGCGGGAGGGCATCCCGTTCGTCCGCCCCGAGCCAACGGTCTCTCTATCGACCGATGCATCTATAATGGGTTGGGGTGCCCATCTGGGGCAGCACAGAGCGCTCAGCCATATCAACCTGCTGGAGCTCCGAGCAGTCCGCCTAGCTCGCACCGCCTTCGCTCCGTTTCTACGGGGTCAAGTGGTTCAGGTCCAGACGGACAATACCACGACCATGTACTATCTGAACCGCTAGGGCGGGATGCGCTCCATGCTGTTATGCAAGGAAGCTGTCCGCATATGGTCCCTTGTGCGAAGCCTGGAGGCGGATCTCCTAGCCATTCACATGGGAGGAGCCTCCAACACCCTGGCCGATGCCCTAAGCCGGATAGGGGCTGCATCTCACAAGTGGTCTCTCCTGCCGGAGGTAGTACAAGATCTGTTCTCCCACTGGGGCACTCCTCAGGTGGACCTGTTTGCCTCCAGGGAGAACACGGCTGAGTCTGTTCCATGCCCGCCCCCTCAGCAGGTCGCTCGCAGGGGATGCCTTCTCAAGGCCATGGACCCCGGGCCTCTTCTCGCTTTCCCATTCTCCTTGATCCACAAGGTGCTTCTCAAGGCGAGGAGGGACAAGGCGCAGGTGATTCTGGTAACCCCAGACTGGCCCCGCCAGTTCTGGTATCCAGATCTCCTCAGCCTCAGCTGCAGGCTCCCGAGGCGGCTTCCAGCCCACCCGGACCTGATCTCAGTCAACCAAGGGAAGGTATTCCATCCGGACCTTCAGTCCCTGCACCTGACTGCCTGGTTCCTGAGCGGCTAGAGTTCCAGGCCTTTGGGTCTTTCTGACGAGGTCCTTAACGTCGTTGAGGCGTCCCATAAGGAGTCTATCAGGAAGTGCTATGCCTTCAAATGGAAGAGATTCTCCATTTGGTGTCAGGGGAAGGGCTTGGACCCTTCCGCCTGTCCCTTGGCAAGCATTCTGGACTACCTGTGGTCCCTTTCTCAGCAAGGGCCCCTACATTATGGAGCACCTGGCAGCCATCTCTGCTTGCAGGCGCGGGCCGAAGCAGTCGGTGGCGAGGGAGAAGGTGGTCGGGTGCTTTTTCAAAGGCCTTGACCACATTTCCTCCAGTGTGAGAACCTCCACCCGTGGGATCTACTGCTGGTATTGGCCAAGCTCATGGGCAGGCCATTCGAACCCGATGCACAGTGCGATATTTCCCACCTGTCGTGGAAGACCGCCTTCTTGGTGGCTGTCCGTCGCCAGAAGGGATGGGAGGCTCCAGGCGCTTTCCATTGAGTCTCCTTATCTGGTCTTCCACAGGGACAAGGTTGTCCTCTGCGCCCACCAAAATTCCTTCAAGGTGGTGTCGGAGTTTCACCTTAACTAGGTGTTGACTCTGCGGTGTTCTACCCCAATCACACTCGGAGGCTGAATATAGGCTCCATACTTTGGACCCTAGACAGCCGCTTATTATAGGAGCGTACGGCTGAAGTTCGGGGAGAGGTTCGCCAGCTGTTTGTCACCTAAGCTGAAGCTGCACCTGGCAGACCTGCAGCCAAGCAGACGATAAGCAAGTGGGTCACCTCCTGCATAGAGCTCTGCTATAGGTTGGCGGGCATGGAGCCTCCCAGAGGGATAAGAGCTCATTCTACCCGCCATACCGCTGCATCGGTAGCTGCTTCCAGGGATGTCCCTATCCAGGATATCTGCAGGGCTGCTACCTGGAAGTTGGCACATACCTTTATTACCCACTACCACATCGACCTTGAGTCACACGGGATGCTGGTTTTGGGGCCTCGGTTCTCCAGTCTCTATTTCCCAAGTAAGTATCAGGGGTGCGCCTTGCCTCCTCCTCCTGGAGAACTGCTAGGAGTCTGCCAATAAGTGTGGATTGAACAACATATCCATGTTCCTAGAAATACAGGTTACTCACCTGTAACAGGAGTTCTAGGAATGGTATATGTTGTTCATCCCTGACCCACCCACCTCCCAGGCGTCGGCGCACAACCCTGGCTTCCAGCGGGCTAGATCTGGCGTCATGGAGGCGGGCCGAGGTTTTACCACCGGGTGGGTGGGAGGAGCCAGCTTGAAGACCTTCCGCAAGATTTAAGCGCAAGGAACCTGCCAATAAGTGTGGATGAACAACATATACCATTCCTAGAACTCCTGTTACAGGTGAGTAACCTGTATTTGTCGCTTTCGCTAACTCTCCTCCATGTACTCGCATTGGTCCCTTGGCTCCTCCCTTTCCATCTTCCCTATACCATCACATCACTAGTCACACTGCTCTTCCATCTCCAGATTGTGGTTTGGTTCACTTCCTCCTACCTCTCATCATTCCTCTCCCCAGTTACACCTGCTTTATTCTGTCTCCATTCCAGGGACCAGCAGACCTTTTCAGTGCCTCATCCCTCTTCCTTTGCAAGGCAGTTTGCCTTCTCCTGTTACCGTCTAACTCTCTGGAACCAGCTCCTCCTCATCCCTTCACACTCCACCTCCTCAGGTTTTTTCAGGCACCAGCTGAAACTCACCCCTGCCCTGCTTCTCTTCCTCCTAAGAGGCCTGCCCTGCCTGTAGAGCCACACTCACCCTACTAATTTAAGATTTTTTTTCTCTTCAGGGATTTCTTTTTTTTTTTCCCTCTAATGTATGCATCGCTTGGCATCTCTGGTTAACCACTTATGATCCATCATTAAGCCTGGACAGCTTTTGTAGTTCTAACTTTCTTCTGAGCCCTTCGTGTTTTGTTGGTCCTGGAAAGTGCTAGTGTTCACCTGTTACCCCCTTTTTGTGTCTCCTGTTATAGTCAAATGGAACAGGAGACCATTGTTGACATTGGCTACTTTGTATAGGTTATATGCGCTGATAGCACCAAAGTTTCAGTTTCTATGTGATCGTAGGGACTGCCAGCCCAAGTCTGCAGAGTGTAGATCTGTGAACAAGATACTCCCTTAGATCTTTTTTTTTTAACATGATTGATTTCTTTTTACCAGTAATTCTATACATTATCGACTTGAAAGGTTAAATCTAATAAATTTGTGCAGGTGCATGCTTCAGTCCTAAGTATGGAGGTTGGGGAGTGAGCCAGATGGTATGTTAAAGCAGTGGAAGGAGGGACAGTCCTTAAGTTTTTTCTTTATATTAATTTTTGGTTTTACCTTGTTTTTCAGGGAGATTTTGCTGGTGGGACATATAGATGTTTGCTGTGTGAGAAGCAGTTTCATTCAGAGAGCGGAGTCAAGTACCACATCAACTCTGTACACTCTCAGGTACGGGGATCAACTCATGTCCAGTGATGGTCCACCTGAATGGTGGCTGTTTATGGTTTTGCGCTAACATCAAAATGGTCACACTGCTGTTTAGAAACGCAGCTGTATCTATTCGAGGAGGAAGTGTGTTATCAGAGCTGGCTGTCGCTTCTGAAACTAGCATGCCTTTTTCTAGAATATAGTAATAATTTTAAAACTGACTCCTGAGGTACTCGCCCTTCATTGCTTTAAGTATTTTGTGTGGGTTTGCTGAGAGGGAAACCTGCTGCCTGGTGTCACAAACAAAACTTGCAAAAAGCAATGACTAGACTGTTGATATAGAATAAAAAAAAAGGCATACTACAGAATCTTCAGTTTTACAAGGGCACCAAAGGGACGACATGAGGCTGTTTGCCAGTACGATCTGGGTTTATTGGAAAAAAAAATATATATATATATAGATTCGTATTGCATTGCTCTTGGACCGGGAACCGGTCAGTCTCTTCCACTGACTAAGGTCCGGTGTCATGGGGAGGGCTTCTTAGACTCATTTCCAAATCCACGGGTGTCTCCTTGGAGCCTGTCCAGAAAAGAGGTCACTTACCCTCTCACAGATATTCTGGACTCAGATGTATCCTCAGGAGTTGCCTTCCTAGTGGCTGAGGCCATCTTGGGACCAGCCCTGGCTCTCTGGCAGCATCTTGCCCGGTACCCTCAGCCCATATGGTCCGCAAGTACATGGTCCCCACAGGTGCCCTTTCAGGTTTTCGGACCATCCCTCCACAGAGGGGCTGGTTTCAGACTCTGTGTTCCTCAAGTCCGGACAACAGGGGAACATGGATAAGCCACTGTAAGGAGTCCTGTGAAGTTGACAACACCACAAGAAAAAGTATACACACTGGCTACTCTTGGTCACAGGCAGCCTAGTTATGCCATTATAATGGCTAATTATGGCCATGCTGTAATGGGCATGTTTGATATTATCTTCCCCCACCTCAGCCCGGACCAGCCAGTGGCGGTGGAGCTCCTTCAAGATCATGGTCAGACGCTGGCTAAACACCAGTCTTGGACATCAGGACTCATGCCCTCGTGGAGGCAGCTGTCTCAAGCGTTGCAGGCCTGGCTGCATTTGTCCACCTTCATGGCGGACACCCAACAGAGGCTGGGGGATGTACCTTTCTTGGGCATCGACCTCTTTCACTCTGGAGTGGAAGGGCACCTCACACTTATTGAGAAGCTCATTACCACCCTGGACTCTGTGACTTCGTCCCAGAAGGACCTGAAAAGGAAATCCAGAAAACTGACCTTCCAATGTCAGTCCTTTCCATCACCTGCTCCTCAGCAACAGCCCTAGCAGAGGCAGTTCCAGAGCTGGTGCCCCAAGAAATCTGGGGGCCAGGGTCCAAGGGGCAGAGGGTAGTGGTGCCCCTCTGGTAGCAGCCATCTGTGCCCCTCCAAGCCTTCCAAGTGACTGGTTGGGGGTATCATCCCTTCACTTGTTCTGTTTTTTTTTTACTTTATTGATTTTTATTTATTAAATTTTGGTGACCAGGTAGACTCGCTGTGCCCCGAGGGTTGCTTTTTCGGGGTGACCTGGAATTGGGTACAGAAAGTAAGAAACATATGGCTAATACAGTACATCAAAGAGCAGACCACATATTGATACAGTCGGGACATTTCATAGGAGTGCAACAGCAATACAGTACATGAAGAGGCAGGTCATATTTGATTACAGTCATGACATCTCACAGCAGTGCGACAGTTCCCAGTCAGTGAGTCCATGGAGTTGTTGCATTGGGTCGGCTCACTGTAGGCACATTTAGTGCATGGACCCATAAGGACTAGATCTCTAGGCTGGGATGGAGTTAGTAGGAGCAAGAGCAGGTGGTAGCAAAGTTACATCTTTGGGTTGACTAGAGGAGTATACAAGACGGCTGCGTGTACAGGCAAGACTAATATTTGGGTTTGCGGTGCCACTAGTAAGTTTGTTTTACTTGGCTCAGGTGCCGGAGCAGGTGCTCTTGCCTAGCTGATTTTGCACGTAAAACATACAGGTCTTACTTCGAGAGGGTTCCTGCAGTAGTTCATAACATATAGGACTGTGCCCCCTGGCATCAGGACCACACGGAAAACTCTAGCTAGCAATGTCTGGCAGGGGGACCGCCCACCCAATATCAACGTGACAGTGTCAAGCGTGAGCCTATATAGTGGCGGTCCCCACACCCCCTCCCTCAGATCTTCCTGGACTAAAAGTCTCCACCACTCATTCACACTAATGGGACTCGTCAGAGGTGCTAGGACCTGTGGGAGCCAGGAATCTTCAGGATGGCTGGTGCTGGGATAGGATCGCGCATGCGTGGCGCCGCAAGACTAGCTCATGCTGTATAGGCTATCTTATCTTCGACCTTTTCTCCTGCCGTTGAGTGTGCATCGATGATGTCAACTGCCTGCCGGGAGTCAAATCTTCGTCTATATGACAGCAGCTATAGCCGTTCAATATTCGTTTAATTTAATCCTCTTTAGTGTTCTTTTTTTTTTGAAATTGTAATTTTTTATTTGTGAAAAGCAGAAGAAACAACATTAATTTACGTATTATGCAGTTTCTTGTGCATGTTACAGTTTAGGCCATATTGAACAATTTGATATCAAACCTTCTACATGCAACATGAATAAATACAATTCTTGGAATGTAACACAGTAACAGGAAGAGCAAAGAAAAGATACGGAGAACATCAACACATATTACCCTTCCCTTTTAAACCCCTAGACAAACCATGGAAACAAAAAAGATGACCCCACCCCGAGCATGTCTAAACAAGATCAGTTCATTGTAATTTAAACTGTCTAGCCAGTTTCCATTGACTGTCGGGACCATAGTTAACCTGTCTACACCCACCCTGGAGACCCCTCTGATAACCCCTCCCCAATCCGGGGCTTCAGGCCTTATCTGCCTGTGGGCACCTCTTTGGGGTCGGTTTACATAACCAAGAGATTCCCATGCCAGTACCTCTAGTACTGGGAGGCCTTCCTTTCTACTTATAAATTCGAAGAAGGGCAGCCAGCGAGCTTTGAATTTATCTATCTGTAGGTGGAGGTAAGCCGTTAGTTTCTCCATCTCTTTGATTTGAAGGCAGCCTTCAAGCCATTGTGAAACCAAGGTAGGCGCCTCTGACATCTATTCCCTAGTGATGGCATTTTGGGCTGCAGAGATGAGAATGTAAAAAAGATGTATTTTCCTAACACGACGAAGACCCAGGGTTAGTCAACCCAGTACCAGAATTTGGCACTGGTTTGGGACTGAGATTTCTAAAATTTCACTGATCGCCTTCTGGACCTCTTCCCAGTAGATTTGCAGCTTGGGGAATTCCCAGAAGACATGGTAGTGTGTACCTGTCTGGCCGCAGCCTCTCCTGCATTGGTCCGTTGGGAAACTCCAATAGTGCTTAGTGATGACTGACATCCTAAAGAATCTAGTCACCAGCTGCCATCTGTATTCCCTCCATAGGGGAATATTTTACGCACATGACTCCAGATCTGTTCCCATGTTTTAATGGGTATAGTGGTGCCCAACTCCCCCTTCCATCTCTGCTGGATAGTCTCTCTGTGGAATATCCTATTTTCTTTTAAGAGTCTATATAATCTTGAGACCAGGTGGTCAGTCCTCCCTGCCCCTTCCATAAGCCTCCCAATAACCTCTATCAGAGGGTGCCGTTCGGTCTTCCCCAGTATGTCTGATCTGTGTTCGGTGGTTAAATGTCTGACCTGTAGGTATCCATAAAAGTCTTTGTGATAGCCTAAACTCTTCCTTCAATTGGTGAAAGCTCTTAAGGGTGTCTCCTTCGAATAGTTGGATCATTTGGGTTAATCCTTGCCTCTCCCATCTGGCAAGTAGTTAATCACTCCTCCCGGGGGGGAAGTCTCTGCAGGCATGGATGGTGACTAGACTTATCGCCTCGGTCTCAATCTTTAAATGTCTCAAGAGTTAGGGAGCCGTATGGGAACAGTGTTGAACAGAAAGAGAATGCGGGGAAGAATGTTCATTCTCACAGTTTCCACGGGTCCCATGATGGAAAGGGAGCAGGGTACTCCACCTGGAGCAATCCATTCTTATGTTCTCCAGTAGTTCCAAGTGGTTAGCTCAATATAGCTGACTTGGATCCGCTGTGATGTTCACTCCCAAGTATCTAAACCCGCTGGTGGACCATTTTAACTTCATCAGACCTTTGATCCCTGGGGGTATTGGGGCTCCGGTCAATGGGATCTCTGATTTTATATCATTTTGAAGCCTGAGGCAGCTCCAAATTCCTGTAGAAGTTTTAGGGTCTCATGAAGGTTCACTTGCATGTTCTGTAGGTATAGTAACATGTGATCTGCATATAATGATATGCGGTTATCCACCCCACCCACTGAAATAACTTCTGTATCTGGGCTGTTACGGAAGGCTTCGGCTAGTGGCTCGATGCTCAATGCAAATAAGAGTGGGGACAGATGGCAGCCCTGTCTGGTTCCTCGCTGTATGTTTAATGGTGTTGAGACTACCCCATTCACGCTAATCTGGGCTGTGGGCTTCACATAAAGGGTTGCAATCCATACCCTGAACTTGTCACCAAAATTAATTTGCGAGCACAGCGTCCAAAACCCCCTCCAGGCGAGTCAAATACCTTTTCAGCGTTGTGATACCACTGTCCCTTGGTTTGTGTCGTTTGTATGGTGGAACCCTACCATTGTGGTCAGTAAATGCCAGATATTATCGTGCATATGCCTTCCCGGTATGAAGTCAGTTTGGTCTGAGTGCATTAACTGTGGTACTACCCCCTGCAATCTGTTGGCTATTAATTTTGCAGATATTTTAACATCCACGTTTAGTAGAGAAATGGGTCGAAAACCGCCACAGATGGAGATATCCTTCACTGATTTAGGTATTACCAAAATTAAGGCGTGAGCCCACGTCTCTGAGCTGCCTGAAGTGTCGTGACAGTCATTACACACCTGCACTATTAGTGGCCTTAAGTCCTCCTTAAATCTCTGATAGTACTCTATGTATCCGTCTGGACCAGGGGTCTTATTATGTTTCAAATTCTTAGTGACTAGAACTTCTTCTTAGAAGAAAGGTCTAGCTAGGTTCTGGGACCTCTTCAGTGGATAATTTAGGTAACTTGATTTTGTTCAAGAAGCCTTAGATCAATGATGGTTGATCTGCCTTTGCTTCCAAAGCATACAGGTCTGCATAAAATTGTTGAAAGATCGTGTTCTTTTCTTATTTAAAAAAAAAAAAAAGATGAAGAAATTCTCAGCCTGCCATCAACTGAGTCGACCTTGGACTGTAGCGGTGATGGTAGGGAGACTTTGTTTGAAAACTGTGATGGCAGTGGGGCTGTGTTAGGTCTGCCACCCTTTGGTGGGGTTCCGACCAAGGGCAGTCCGGGGAGGGGGGGCAGTCTGCCCGAAGCACAAAGATAGCGGTCCTGGAACCCAGCTCCGCTTGACCTCTTCTTCCTCCTGTCGTGGAAGAAGAAACAGTACTGCACGGGTCGCCCTCTGGTACGCTCTGTGTGTGATGGAGGCAGTAGGCCTGAACCACTCAAGGGGTCGCCTGTGGCTCCGCTGTTAACAGACACTATCTTCGACACTGAATCCCGTCTCTGTCCTCAATGCGTTCTGGTGAGCAGTTTCACCTCTGGGCCCTCTTTTAGAGCAGGGTACAGCAACTGCCCAGTTGTCCTGGGCAGTGGTCCGTTCAGGGCCTCTGAGGCATAGCCAGGTTGGTCCAGGATGTGCGTGGTTCCTCTCTGGTGCCAACACCATCAAAGCAGACTACTTGTGCCTATCCCTCATCTTTTATGTTGCTTGCATGCATGTGCAAGAAACATTCTTTGGACATGGATATGTTCATCCACACTGTCTGGCAGGTTCCTTACCGCTTTAAATCTTGCCGGAAGGTCTTCAAGCTGGCTCCTCCCACCCACCCGGGTGGTAAAACCCTCGGCCCCACCCCATGACGCTAGATCTTCCTTACCGCTTGGAAGCTCAGGTTCCCTCCTTAGCGATCTGCGTTTTAGACTGGTTCCTGATTCTTCAGTTCGTCCGAATTTAGTTTTGAAGTTTTCTAAACTTAGGTCATCTTATCCCTCGCGGCTGCGATGAACAATTCGATTCCCGGCTCTCGGAGGCGCCCTGGCGGGCAGAAGATATCCAGGACTGATCCGCACTCCACGTGCGTATACTGCCTCGACTTAGACCACGACCCGCAGGTCTGCGAGTTGTGACGCTCTTTTTTTGACAACGTCCTGGAGGATCGCGCTGCCCGATTGGGGCTCGGGCACCCCAAGGAGTTTTCCCCGCCGGTAAAACCCAAAGAGGCTCTCGTTGGGCGGTGTCCGTGACGGCTGGCTCGGCTGAGCAGCTTGAGCACTCGATTGCCCTCAAGGAGGAGGCTGCCCAGGCCGCATCTCCCTCCTCCTCCTAGGTCGCGGTGTTTATCCCGCTCTGTCTGAGTTCCACTTATTCGGCTTCGTTCAAGGAGCTTCGGCAGTCCCTTTCCACAAAGGGAGAGGGGCCATCAGGACACTCCTCTCAGCCCAAGATGAGGGAGTTGAAGGGTAAGTCCCATTGTCGGTGTCTGTGGGAGCGGGAGAGGTCTCCTTCCCCAGACAGCCGACCGTCAACTTTGGTCGAGGTTGCGGCTCAGGCCGCTGGCTTCACGGTGTCCCCGTCAGGCCAGCCTGCCGAGACTCCCGTCGACGTAGTTGAGTTATCTCTCGGCCCATCAGCCGGGTGGTCGACTGGTAGAGCCGTCGACCCCTCTCCGCCGGTTCCCCCGGTGGAGACAGGATCTGCCCGCACCTTCGGGGCGGCAGTCCCCGGTCAAAGTGTCCGAGCTGAGGGAAGAGCGGGTGTCCCAGGCCCGCCCTCGGTTTCACCGAGGGTCTCTGTCTTGGACTTCATCTCAGCCAAGTCACTCCCGCCGTCTTCGGCAGTCTCTGTCTGGGCACCGAATTAAGTGGCGACACCGTTCCTCCTTGTCATCCTCCTCGGATGAGGAGAGGCTCCGATGCAGACTGCGTCGACGTTACGAGGAGCTTATGTGGCAGCAGTTGCTGTTGTCCGGGAGTAAATCAACTCCGATTCATTCCCCGGCTATCAAGTGGCTGCCACCCGAACGGCCGAGGCAACCGCTTGCTGCAGTCCAGACCAAATCTAGCTGCCCCACCGATTATGGGTGTGGAAACCGGTCGGTCACGCCTGCCCCATGTTGTCGGTCATCTCAGTCCTGCTGCCCTCGCAGGTGGAGGTGTGGCTCAGGCCTGAGGCAGCTCTTCGCAGACTCTTAGGAGTCCGATGACGACTCCTCCCTGTTCCCCAGGCGGGTTGGCCTGGAGTCCTCCTGGGGCCAGTCTCTGCATGATAGCCCATCGTCCTTTTTGGGTCTGCTTAGGCTCATCTCGGAGTCTACCGGGATGCAGCTCGATCCCGTGTCCAAAAGGGTCTATTATCCCCTGACGGAGATTCTAGACCAAGGGGATTCACCCATGGAGGCCTCTCCTGTGGCTGAGGCCATTGTCGGCCCAGCCTGGAGCTTTGGCAGCGTGCCTGCTCCTGTCCTGTGCCCTCGGCCAGGATGGGCAGGAAGTATGCGGTCCCTATCGGTTCTTTGTCCGGTTTCTCGAGCACCCTCTGCCGAGGGGTTCGTCACCGATAACGCCTTCCAGCGTTCTGGAAACGCTGGACGGATAGCCCCGACGAAGGAGTCCAAAAGCTGACTATGTCGGGCACAAGGTATACCTGCATCCTCCCTCGGCCTCCGACAGGCCAGCTCGGCCCGCTGATGGCACACTTCTCCCACGCCTCATGGGCTCCCTGGATGAGGTGATCCCTCATCTCTCAGCCGACCTGTGGACCACGGCCCAGCAGGTGCGGGACCAGGGAAGGGCGGTGGCTAAGCAGCAGCTTCAGACTGCTCTGGACATTGGTGATTCCTGTGCCAGGTCAGTAGCGGCCGCGGTGGTCATGTGCCGCAGGGCGTGGCTGAGGATATCCACCTTCATGGCGGATACCCAGCACAAGTTGGCGGACATCCTTCTTGGGGACTGACCTCTTGACCCTGGGTGGAGGGACACCTCCAGCGGATCAAAAGTCCAACGCCACTCTGGACTCGGGTCACCTCCCAGAGGGACAAGGGCCGCCGGCAACATCAGCGTAAGTCCTTTCGTCCTTCGGTCCCTGCGGCACGACCGGCCCAACAGCACCAGCACGAGAGCCAGCAGGCTTGTGCTTGGCATCCCAAACCCTAAGCAGCGGCTTCCTGTAATGGGAAGCAAGGAGGTAAAGGCCCAGGAGGTCCCTCGGCCGGGTCCCTCCTCCAAGCCTGCCCAGTGATGGGTTGTGGGGCATCGCCCCAGCCTCGCCACCCTTCCCTGGGTCCCCCCGTGGGGGGACGGCTCCACCACTTCCCTTCCGCCTGGTCCACTATCACCACAGACTGTTGGGTGTGGGAGGTGGGAGGTAAGGGCCTGCCTCTGGTAAGTCGAGCAGACCCTTCCCTTTCGAGCCATCGCACCCCAGGGGGCCACGGGGTCCGAAGCCTCGCTGTCGGCCCGCCGAGCCGATATTGCCCTGCGCCTCGAGATTGAGGTGATCAGGAAGGTGGCGGATCCTCCTCCAAACCCAGGGTCTGTGTCCAGGAAATCCTGGTCCCAAAACGGACGGGAGGCTGGCGCCCCCATTCTCGACCTGCACAACCTGAGCAGGTCCCCAAGGTCTCGGACCTTCAGGATGGTCACTCTGGTTCAGATAGGCCCATCCCTGGAATTAGGGCATGTGGTTCTTTTCCCTGGACCTCCAGGACACGTTCTTCTCATCCCGATCCGTCCATTTCGTCAGAAACTTCTCCGCTTCAGAGCGGAGGGATCTCTTTACGAGTTCTGGGCCATGCCCTTCGGTCTCTCTCTAGCTCCCAGGGTCTTCACCAATGCATGGCAGTGGTGACGCCATTCCTGCGGCGCCGAAGGGTCCGGGTGGTGTACCCCTACCCGGACGACTGGCTGTTGGCAGCCCTCCAGCAGAGGGTGGAGCGTCCAGAGATCTGGACCTCCAGGTTTGCTCTCAGATTGGCCTCCTAATCAGCGAGGTGGAGCCGGAACTTGTGCCGAAGCAGGTGATACCTCTCATCGGGGCAGAGCTCGACTTTCTTCAGAGCCAGAGCTCAGCTCCCGGCGGACAGGGCCGGAAATGTTTCCTCCTTGCCCAGTCATTCCTGGTTGGGCAGTTGCGCCCTGCCGGGGACTCCTGCGTCTCCTGGGCCTCACGGCGGCCTGCACCAGCGTGGTCCGTTGGACCTGTTGGTACATGGGTCCCCTTCAGCGGGGACGGGCCAGTCAGTGGTTACAGCGCTCGATCCTTTGGATCAGTTGGTGACAGTGACCCAGGAAATGTGGAACGCTCTCCAGTGGTGGACCGTTCTGGCACATCTGCAGGAGGGCATCCCGTTCGTCCGCCCCAGGCCGACGGTCTCTTTATCGACCAGTACATCTCTGATGGGTTGGGGTGCCCATCAGGGGAGCACAGAGTGCGCGGCCTCTGGTCCCATCCGGAGTCCTGATGCTATATCAGCCTGCTGGAGCTCTGATCGGTCCACCTAGCTCTCACCGCCTTCGCTCCGTTTCTACGGGGTCAAGTGGTTTAGGTCCAGACGGACATTACCACGACCATGTACTACCTAAACCGCCAGGGCCTGACACGATCCTTGCCATTATGCAAGGAGGCTCTCCGCAGATGGTCTCATGCGCAGCCTGGAGGTGGATCTCCTAGCCAATCAGGTGGCAGGAGCCTCCTACACCTTGGCCGATGCCCTAAGCCAGATAGAGGCTGCGTCTCACAAGGGGTTCTCTCCTGCCGGAGGTAGTACAAGTTCTGTTCTCCCACTAGGACATGCCTCAGGTGGACCTTTTGCCTCCAGGGAGAATGCGAATCTGAGACTGTTTCATGCCCGCCCCCCCCTCAGCAGAGCTCGCTGCAGGGGGATGCCTTTTCAAGGCCGTGGACCCCGGACCTCTTCTATGCCTTTCCCCCATTCCCTTGATCCACAAGGTGCTTCTCAAGGCGAGGAGGAACAAGGCGCAGGTGATTCTGGTAGGCCCAGACTGGCTCCGCCAGCTCTGGTATCCAGTTCTCCTCAGTCTCCGCTCCAGGCTCCTGAGGCGGCTTCTAGCCCGCCCGGACCTGATCTCTGTTATCAGGGGATGGTATTCCATCCGGACCTTCAATCCCTGCACCTGACTGCCTGGTTCCTGAGCGGCTAGATTCCAGGCCTTGGGTCTTCTGACGAGGTCCTCAACGTTGTTGAGGTGTCCCGTAAGGAGTCGACCAGATAATGCTATGCCTTCAAATGGAAGAGTTCCTCCATTTGGTGTCAGGGAAAGGGCCTGGACCCTTCCTCCTGTTCCTCGGCAAGCATTCCGGACTACCTGTGGTCCTTTTCTCAGCAAGGGCTTCAGTCGACGACCCTTAAGGTGCACCTGGCAGTCATCTCTGCCCTCCGGGCGCGGGCCGGAAAGCATTCGGTGGCGCAGGAGAAGGTGGTCTGGCGCTTTCTAAGGCCTTGATCACATTTCCCCTCCGGTGCGAGAACCTCCACCTGTGGGATCTACTGCTGGTATTGGCTAAACTCATGGGCAAGCCATTCGAACCAATGCACAGGTGTGATATCTCCCACCTGTTGTGGAAGACCGCCTTCTTGGTAGCTATCACGTCAACCAGAAGGATGGGAGAGCTCCAGGCGCTTCCTTTGAGTCTCATTATCTGGTCTTCTACAGGGACAAGGTTGTCCTGCGCCCCACCCAAAGTTCTTTCCGAAGGTGGTGTCGGAGCTTCACCTTAACCAGGTGTTGACTCTGCCGGTGTTCTACCCCAATCATACCTTGGAGGCCGGATATAGGCTCCTTATTGGACCCTAGTTGAGCGCTCACTTTCTTAAGGAGCGTACGGCTGAAGTTCGGGGAGAGGTTCGCCAGCTGTTTGTCACCTACGCTGAAGCCACACCTGGCAGACCTTCAGCCAAGCGGACGATGAGCGGGTGGGTCACCTTCTGCATAGATCTCTACTATAGGTTGGCGGGCATGGAGCCTCCCAGAGGGATAAGAGCTCATTTTACCCGCCATACCACTGTGTCGGTGGCTGCTTCCAAGGATGTCCCTATCCAAGAAGTCTGCAGGGCTGCTACCTGGAAGTCGGCACGTACCTTAATTACCCACTACCACATCGACCTTAGGTCACGCTGGGATGCTGGTTTTGGGACCTCGTTCTCCAGTCTTTATTCCCTAAGTAGGGGGTGTGCGCCTTGCCTCCCTCCTCCCGGAGAACTGCTAGGAGTCTGCCAGATAGTGTGGATGAACAACATATCCATGTCCCTAGAATACAGGTTACTCACCTGTAACAGGAGTTCTAGGAATGGTATATGTTGTTTATCCACACGACCCACCTGACCTCCCCGCTCGACGCACAACCTGGCTTCCAGCGGGCTAGATCTGACGTCATGGGGCAGAGCCGAGAGTTTTACCACCCGGGTGGGTGGGAGGAGCCAGCTTGAAGACCTTCCGGCAAGATTTAAAGCGGCAAGGAACCTGCCAGACAGTGTGGATAAACAACATATACCATTCCTAGAACTCCTGTTACAGGTGAGTAACCTGCATTTATGTGGCAGCTTAGGAAGCAGATTGTGGAGGTGCGGCACTGTGGCAGCCAACGCCGGCACTGCATTTGTGGGCTTGGCAGTGTTCACCCAATGCAGGCCCAGTGTCCTGATGACACTGGTTCTGCAGAAGTGCCACCAGCTTGAAACAATTTGGTCGCTGCAATGAGGGGCCGCCTCGTCATTGCAGCATCAGTCATTCCGCTGCAGTGAGGGAGCAACCAGTCACTGCAGGGCAGTACCTTGCCTGGTGTAACATTTCTCTAAACATGGCGGCAGTTTATGCCACCGCCTCAGAGCCCAATGAAAGCCAACTGATGAGGGGTGCCCAATCCCCCTGTCGGAATGCCCCCAACCCAGTTCATTTGCCAACGGGAGCCCACTTCCTGTCGGCATAATGTCCGCCCCCCCATTTGTTGTGTGCCAAGGGGGGTCCAGTCTCCTGGCTCTTGCCCCCAAACAACACTCTTTATGTGCTGACAGGGTGCCCAGTCCCGTCGGCTACAGCCCAAAAAGTCGGGTGGCACGCTGGGAGCCCACCCCAGCGTGTCAAAAGTCTCTGTAAATAAGAAGACCTTCCTGCGACGTTATAAAAATGTTTTTAAACCTATAAACCAGAAAATGGTCCCTCGTAGAGTCTCCCCCAACCCGCGCCCACCCACTGCGCACCCCACCTCCCAACACCCCTTCACCCCATACTTACCTCCAGACTCCAGCGCAGCGATCTTCGGTGGACCGGGAACACGTCTGCACTCTTCAAAGCCTACCGCGAACTGAAGAAATACCGGTAAGCTGTATAATGGCATAATTTTTTTTTTAAAAAAAAAACTTATGTGGCTATCTTGGGCATTTTTAGGACTTTTGGTACCAAATTTTCAACATGGGGTTATTGACACCCCTTCTCATGAATTCAGTCACTGTCATGGCATTATTTGGTCCCAAAAAGTGATTTTGCTGTCACTGCGTGGAATCACCTTTTGGGACCGATTAACGAAACATTGCCACTGTTCATGAGATGGGCTCTCAAAAAGCTTATGTTGCAAATTTGGTGAAAAAAATTCAAAAAGTGATTGTTTTATGAGCGTGCATTGTGCAGTTTCCACGCACACTCGTAACTTCGCAAATTTGTAATATTTTCTTCACCCTAGATTTTCAACATTGGCATTTTTCCACACCTCCTTATGAACAGTGCAGCTGTCATTTTACACATCCTGGCCGAAATGTGTTTTTGCACTTCCAGCACAGAATAGCGCAGTTGCTGTGGGAAATCGGTGTTTGGGACATAGTAATAAAATTACAGTGACACTTTCCATGAGCAGAGGTCCTAAAATGCCTATGTTGAAAATTTGGTGACGAAAGTCCATAAAATGACTGTTAGGAGTATGTGTTGTACAGTTTTCACGCACCCTCGTAACTTCGCAGATTTATAGTATTTTCACTCCAGATTTTCAACATTGGCATTTTTTCAGACCTCCTTGTGAACGGTACAGCTGTCATGTTTCACATCCTGGCCGAAATGTGTTTTCGCACTTCCGGCACACAGTAGTGCAGTCACTGTGGGAAGTTGGTGTTTGGGACAGATTCAGAAAATCACAGTGACACTGTTCATGAGCAGAGGTGCTAAAATGCCAGTGTTGAAATTTAGTGACTAAAGTCCATAAAATGAGTGTGTTATGAGCGTATGTTGCGCACTTTCCACGCACCCTCGTAATTTTGCACATTAGTAATAGTTTCACTCCAGATTTTTGACATGGCATTTTTCCACACCTCCTTATGAACAGAATAGCACGGTTGCTGTGGGAAATCAATGTTCAGGATAGATTAAGAAAAATTGTAGTGACAGTGTTCATGAGCAGAGGTCACAAAATGCTTATGTTGAAAATTGGGTGAAATAATTCCACTAAATGACTGTTACGTGCATGCGTTGCGCAGTTTTCACATACGCTCGGAAGTTCGAACATTTTTAATATTTTCACTACAGATTTTCAACATTGCCATCTCTTCACACCTCCCTACAAATGGTACAGCTGTCATTCTTCACATCCTGCCCAATCTGTACTTTCTTGCATCTGGCGCAGAATGGCACGGTCACTGTGGGAACTCAAAGTTCGGGACACATTAACAAAATCACAGTGCCAATGTTCATGAGACAAGATCCCAAATGCTGTCATGAGGTGGGGGTCACAAAAAGGCCATGTTGAAAATTTGTGGTGCAAATACCAACAAACACCCGGGGCGTTGGGGTTTCTAACCATAACGTCCTACCCTTTACAGACCGACAGGCATCAGGGGTGTGTCTTTGGATTGCAGACTGTAATGCTCATGCCATTCCACCCCCACCCCACCCCCCTACAGCTAGTGACTGGCATCGAGGTGAGCCTTGGACTCTTCGGCTCTAGAGTTCACCCCATTCTCCTATACTGCTCCCATTTCAGTGTATGTCCTTATGGAATGGGGCTACTGTAAACCTGAACACCTCAAGGCACACCTCAACACTTGTCGGTGTCTGCAGTATAGGGTGAGGTGAAATGACATGAACGTTATGGGCGACGACCTAAACGCATACCCCAATGCTTGTCCGTCTCTGCAGGGTGGAAGTGGGGTTGACGTGAAGTTCAGTACTTCACTGCCGTTGCTATTCTGCATCTGTCTAACTCCTGCATTTCCAGTGCTAATACCAGCAAGAAAACATTCGGCATTGACAAATGCTTGATCTTATCTGTGTCAGTCTTCACCATTCATCACTATTGGGTATCTGGAGGTCAGGGCCCAGCGGGACCTTTTTTTTTTTTTTTTTTAAGGTAGGCAGAGTCAACACCACCATCGGCCACCCTCGAGGCCGACGCTGCGTGAAGGCCATGCAGGTTGGCTGCTAGGGCTGTGTCGACCCGCCTGCCTGCCAGTTCTTTGTCTTCCGTCAGAGGTCACCTCTAGGACGCTGAAAAGAAGTTTGAGGCCTGCTTCACAGTTTTCTCCGTGCAAAGTCCGTCGGTTCCTCCTGCCAGTTCTGTGTTGCCGTACTCGACGTCACCCGATAAGATCTTTCCATTATTATATTTTTCTGCGACGTCGAGTCTGTTTTTGGTGGTTTTTTTCTCCGTAGGTCATGTCTTGGTCAGAGGGCAAGAAATCTTCTAAGACAGGTCGGCCCCCCCATGCGGCCGAAAGTTTTCCGTCACCGACCAGCATGACCGGTGTCTTCGTGTCTTGCCCGGCTTCCACGACATGGATTTGTGCGGCGCTTGTTTCTCCGCATGGACCACGGTCGTCGAACAGCAGCGTGGAAAGGGGCAAAAGCTCCGCCCGACTGGTCGACGGCGCACTCGGCCAAGCCACGCCTCTCTGTCTTTCCTCCGGGTCTCTTCTGCCTTCTATATGGACCGAGGAGGAGGAGCCTCGGCTACTTGTAGCTTAGCCGCTGCTGAGGCTTCTTCCGTGGCGCAGGAGGCCTGTTCAGCTCCGGGCCGGGTGGAAGCGCTATGGCAATCTCCCTCTCGGGTGAAGGCTTCCGGTGTCAGACCTGCAGGTCATAGGCCCTGGTTCATCACCGCTGGTCGGCACCGCTGTGGGCCTCAGTGCCGCGGGTTCTGACCGAGTCGCCTGCACCGAGCTTTGCATGGCGCCATGGCCTCTGTCGGACCCGTTTGCGGTGCCGACACTGCTAGCGGCGCCATGGGGGATGCTACAGCACCGTCCTTCTCCATGTCTCGCCTCAGCGCAGAGGTTGGGCACGCGTTGTGTCCTCTAGGCTTGGCGCCATGGGGCCTTCAGATTCCTCTGTCGGTGCCGTGTCTGCCATCAGCGCCATCCTCGGAGCCGCCGTGGCACCATCATCGGCACTGATGGGGCCATCGGGCCGCCTCACCCTCGGTGCCACTAGCAGGCACGTGGGACCGGATGGCGCCATGACTGGTCCCGGCTGTGGACCTCTTGTTAGGGCTGGGGCTGTGCCTCCTGTGGATTCCACTCGCGGGGGTGCGGGAGCCGGTGGCACCTGCTCGGACACAGCTTTTTTCTCTGGGCCTATTGGCAAGGATGCCACTGCCCGCCCTCCCACAGTTTGGCACAGGGCCTCGGACTCTACCTCCTCGGAGGCAAGCTCTGAGTCAGACACGCAGTCTGACCCTTTGGGGTTGGCTGTTGCGGTGGGTAGCCCAGTAGTCTCCTAGACAAGCCGGAGTCAGCCCCCTTCTGAGTTGGGGTTGGTAGATACCAAGACTGGGGTCAGGGGTGCTGACCAGCAGGCAGTGGTGCAGGTCACCATTGCTCTGCAGCCTGGTCTTGGCGGTTTCACTGACCCCTCAGTAGTGGTACCCCCACCAGTGGTGTGCCTAGATCGCCTAACTTTGGGGCCGATCTGAGCACCTACAGGAGGGGAGGGTACTGTGCCCTGGATAGCCCCTTCGGGAGCTACCTAGACTGGCCCTCTCGAGGAGGAGGGCTCTTTCGGACTCCGAGGGGTCGAGGGGTGTGGGGTTGACACGTCTGCCTTTTTCCGGGGTCCACCTGAGCTCTGGGAGAAGTCGTAGTGCGGATCTCCACTCTTCCTCCTCGGTCCCTTTGAGAGAGACCCGTTCTTTTGAGGTAGGGGACCGTCCTTCTGGACCTATACGGCCCCGGTCGCCTCACAGGGGGGATTCTTCCAGGCGTAGCCTAGGCAGTACCGATATGGTTGTTCAGCTGTGGGGTCTTCCGGGACACCTTCTTCCGTGGGTGCCCACGATCCGCTCCTTAGCCCAGGCGGAGGTCAGCCAACATCTCTTCTCGGCTCTGTCCCCATCCCTCTGCCACACTCTCCTGTGCTCTCAGGCATCCTGGGTCCTAGTGGGCCTCTTACCTGGGAGCAGTTCAGAGCGGTGGCTGCTCGGTTCCCTGCTTACGTTAGGGTGATGGACAGCCAGGTTTTTCAACCTCCCATGCAGCCACCCACTGAACAGCTGGTGACCTCCAGCTCCTCATCCCCCTCTTCTGGGGGAGAGGAAACTTCTGTCCACATCTGTCCAGCTGCTGATCTCACTGAGTATCAGCTATTCCTCGTGAGGATGTTAGAGGAGTTGCACCTTCTAGGGACATGGATATGTTGTTCATCCACACTTATTGGCAGGTTCCTTGCCGCTTTAAATCTTGCCGGAAGGTCTTCAAGCTGGCTCTTCCCACCCACCCGGGTGGTAAAACTCTCGGCTCCGCCCCATGACACCAGATCTTCCTTACCGCTTGGAAGCTCAGCTTCCCTCCTTAACGCTCTGCGATTAAAGACTGGTTCCTAATTTTGAAAGTTCGAAATCAAAAGTTTTTGCTAAAAGACTTGGTGTATTCTCCTCGCAGCTACGATGGACAAATCGACTCCGGTTTCGGAGGTGCCCTTGCGGGCAGAAGATGTCTAGGGCGGATCCGCACTCCGTGCGTCTACTGCCTGGGCCTTGAGCACGACCCATGAGGCCTGCGACTTGTGCTCTTCCTTTTCGGCCTACGTCCTTGAGGACCGTGCTGCCCGATTACAACTGGGGCGCCCCGAGAAAAGAATTCCACCGGTGAAATCTAAAGAGGCCCGATTGGCGGTGTCCGCGGCGGCGGGCTCGGCGGATCAGCTCGAGCAGATGATCGCCCTCGAAGAGGAGGCGGCGCGGGCCGCTTCTACCTCGGCTGCGGCATTTGTCCCGCTCTCTCTCGGTGCCTCGTACTCGACTTCTTTTAAGGAGCTTTGTCTGACCCTCTCGACGAAGGTGAGGGTCCAACTTCTTCGGGACCTTTTTCCAGGTCCAAAAAGAGCAAAAGTAAGTCTCTCCGTCGACGCTCTTGGGAGCGGGAAAGATCCCCTCCCTTGTCGACAGTCGACTTGATTCGACCCTCAGCATGGCCACTGGCTTCCACGGTGTCCCGTCAGGCCAGTTGACCGAGAACTCCCGTCGGCCTGGTCGAGATTTTTCGACCCGTTAGGCGAGTTGTCGGCTGGAGAAGCTGAGAATCCCTCTCCCGGTGGGAGTTGAGGATCCCGTCGGCTCGTCTGTGCCTCCGGTTCCGGAGCCTTCGGTGGGATCGTCCGAGCCGAGGAGAGTGCCGATTTCCGACACTTCTCCTCGCCTTCCTCGGCCCAGTCGAGACTCTCGGTCTCTGTCTCGGACATTCTGGGTCCAACCGATCCCGCCGCCATAGGCGGTCTCGGCACCACAGCAAGCGGCGCCGCCGCTCTTCCTCGGACGAGGGGAGGCTTCGGCGCAAGTTGCGTCGGAAGTACGAGGAACTCATGTGGCAACAGCTCCTTTTGACTGAGAATAAGCCGGAGCAGCCGAAACAACCCCTCGTTGTAGTCGAGGAGCCTGTTCTCAGGCTGGTTGTTCGGCCAATTCCAGCTGCCCCACCGATTCTGGTGGAACCTCCACCTCCACAGCCATTAGTTGGGGCTCCGACCAAAAATTCTCGGTCGGCCTTGGGTTTGCCCCATAGGCTGTCTGTCACCCTCACTCCCGATAAACCTCGGCAGGTGGAGGGTGGCTCAGGCCCGAGGCAGCTCTTTGAGGACTCTTCTTAGTCTGATGATGGTTCCTCCCTCTTCTCCAAGCGCATGGACTTGGAGTCCTCGGAGGCAGTCAATGGACGATAGCCCTCGTCCTTCTTAGGGTTGCTCGACTCATCTCGGGTCCACGGGATGAAGCTCGAACCAGTTTCAAGCGGGCCGGTATCCCCTCACGGAGATTCTGGACCGGGGATTCTCCTGGAGGCCTTTCGGTGGCTGAAGCCATAGTGGGTCCGGCCTTGGAACTTTGGCAGCGTCCTGCTTCCTGCCCTGCGCCTTGGCCAGGTTGGCCAGGAAATATCGGTCCCTACCGGTTCCCACATCCGGTTTTGAACACCCTACGGCCGAGGGTTGGTTACCATTCAGCGTTTTCGGCGTGCCAGGAGCGCCAGGGGATGTGGACAAACCTCCCGACAAGGAATCCAAGAAATTGGATTATACCGGGCTAAAAGTCTATGCTACGCCCTCTCTCGGTCTCTGCCAGGCCAGTTCGGCCGCCTCATGGCACATTTTTCTCATGCCCTGTTGGGCTCCCTGGATGAGGTTGTCCCTCATCTTCCCGCAGATCTGCAGACTACGGTCAGGCAGGTGCGGGACCAGGGCAGGGCAGTGGCTAAACAGCAGCTCCAGACTGCGTTAGACATCGGGGACTCGTACCAGGTCTGTGGCGGCCGCAGTGGCCATGCGTCGTCGGGCTTGGCTGAGGATATCCACCTTTACCTCGGATACCCAGCACAAGTTGGCGGATGTTCCCTTTTTGGGGACTGACCTCTTTGGCCCTGGGGTGGAAGGTCACCTGCAGAGGATCGAGAAGTCCAATGCTACCTTGGACGCGGTCTCTTCCGCTCAGAAGGACAAAGGCCGCAAGCCACAGCCTAAGCCCTTTTGTCCTTCTGCGCCCGCGGCATGCCCAGCCCAGCAACATCAGGGCCAGCAGGCTCGAGCTTGGTATCTCAAACCCAAGCCGTCGGCTTCCTCCAACAGGAAGCAGGGAGGTAAAGGCCCAGGAGGTCCCTCGGCCGGTCCCTCCTCCAAGCCTGCCCAGTGACGGGCTGAGGGGTGTCGCCCCCATCCCTGTCACCTCACCCCTGGTTCCCCCGGTGGGGGGACGGCTCAGACACTTCCTTTCCGCCTGGTCCGCTGTTACCACGGACAGGTGGGTACTGGAGGTGGTGGAAAAGGCCTACCTCTAGAATTGAGCAGGCCCCACCCCTTCAGAGCCGTCGCACCTCGCGGGGCCTCGAGGTCCGCCTTGGCCTCACTGGCGGCTCGCCGAGCGACATCGCTCTCCTCCTCCAAAGGAGGTGATCATGGAGGAGAGGACCCCCTTTAGACCCGGGGTTCGTGTCCAGGTATTTCCTGGTTCCAAAACGGATGGGGGGCTGGCGCCCCATTCTCAACCTACACGACCTGAACAAGTTCGTAAGGTCTCGGACCTTCAGAATGGTCACTCTGGCGCAGATAATACCATCTCTGGAACACGGCTTGTGGTTCTGCTCTCTGGACCTGCAGGACGCGTTCTTTCACGTCCCTATCTGTCCGTCACATCGGAGATTCCTCCGCTTTCGGCGGAAGGATCCCTCTTGAGTTCAAGCCATGCCCTTGGCTTATCTCCAGCTCCCAGGGTCTTCACCAAATGCATGGCAGTGGTGACAGCATTCTTCTTGCGCCGAGGGGTCGGTTGTACCCTTACCTGGACGATTGGCTGATAGCAGCCCCTCCAGGCGGAGGTGGAGCGGTCCAGAGATCTGGCCCTCCAGGTTTGCTCTCAAGTCGGCCTTCTCATCAATGAGGCCAAGTCGGAACTCGAGCCGAAGCAGGTGATCCTGTTCATCGGGGCAGAGCTCGACTCTCTTCGAGCCAGAGCACGGCTCCCGGTGGACAGGGCCGAGGTTCTTACCTCCTTTGCCCAATCATTTCTGGTTGGGCAATCGCGCCCTGCCCGGGACTTCCTGCGCCTCCTGGGTCTCATGGCGGCCTGTACCAGCGTGGTCCATTGGGCACACTGGCACATGCGCCCCCTTCAGTGGGGATTGGCCAGCCGGTGGTCACAAGCCTGCGATCCATTGGACCAGCTAGTGACAGTGACCCAGGAGATGTGGAACGCTCTCCAGTGGTGGACCGTTCCATCCCATCTGCAGGAGGGCATCCCGTTTGTCCGCCCGAGCCGACGGTCTCTCTATCAACCGATGCCTCTCTGATGGGTTGGGGTGCCCATCTGGGGGAACACCAGTGTGACCTCTGGTCCCAGCAGGTCGATGCCACATCAACCTACTGGAGCTCCGAGCGGTCCGCCTAGCTCTCACCGCCTTTGCTCCGTTTTTCCGGGGTCAAGTGGTCCGAGTCCAGACGGACAATACCACGACCATGTACTGCCTGAACCGCCAGGGCGGGACGCGCTCCATGCTTCTATGCAAGGAAGCTCTCCACATTTGGTCACTCGTGCGCAGCCTGGAGGCGGATCTCCTAGCCATTCATGTGGCAGGAGCCTCCAACACCCTGGCCGATGCCCTGAGCCGGATAGGGGCTGCATCTCACAAGTGGTCTCTCCTGCCGGAGGTAGTACAAGATCTGTTCTCCCACTGGGGCACACCTCAGGTGGACCTGTTTGCCTCCAGGGAGAATGTGAAGCTGAGGCTGTTTCATGCCCGCCCCCCTCAGCAGGGCTCGCTGCAGGGGATGCCTTCGAGGCTGTGGACCCCGGGCCTCTTTTATGCCTTTCCCCATTTCCTTTGATTCACAAGGTGCTTCTCAAGACAAGGAGGGACAAGGCGCGGTGATTCTGATAGCCCCAGACTGGCCCATGATTCTGATACCCATATCTCCTCAACCTCAGCTACAGGCTCCGAGGCAGCTTCCAGCTCGCCCGGACCTGCTCTCAGTCAATCAGGGAAGGTGTTCCATCCGGACCTTCAATCCCTGCACCTGACGGCCTGGTTCCTGGCTAGAGTTCCAGGCCTTGGATCTTTCACGAGGTCCTCAATGTCGTTGAGGCGTCCGTAAGTAGTCGACCAGGAAATGCTATGCCTTCAAATGGAAGAGGTTTTCCATTTGGTATCAAATAAGAGCTTGGACCCTTCCTCCTGTTCCTTGGCAAGCATTTTGGACTATTTATGGTCCCTTTCTAGTCAAGGGCTTGGGTCGGCGACCTAAAGGGTGCACTGGCAGCCATCTCTGCTTACCAGGCGCGGGCGAGGGAGCAGTCGGTGGCGCAGGAGAGGTGGTCGAGGCGCTTTTCAAAGGCCTTGATCACATTTCCCCTCGGTCGAGAACCTCCCACCTCCGTGGGATTTACTGCTGGTACTGGCAAGCTCATGGGCAAGCCATTCGAACCAATGCACAGGTGTGAACTCTCTCACCTGTCGTGGAAGACCGCCTTCTTGGTGGCTGTCATGTCAGCCAGAAGGATGGGAGAACTCCAGGCGCTCTGCATTGAGTCTCCTTACCTGGTCTTCCACAGGGACAAGGTTGTCCTTCGCCCCCACCCGAAATTCCTTCCGAAGGTGGTGTCGGAGTTTCACCTTAACCAGGTGTTGACTCTGCCGGTGTTCTACCCCAATCACACCTCGGAGGCCGAATACAGGCTCCATACTTTGGACCCTAGAAGGGCGCTCGCTTATTATAAGGAGCACACGGCTGAAATTCGGGGAGAGGTTCGCCAGCTGTTTGTCACCTACGCTGAAGCCGCACCTGGCAGACCTGCAGCCAAGCGGACGATAAGCAGGTGGGTCACCTCCTGCATAGATCTCTGCTATAAGTTGGCGGGCATGGAGCCTCCCAGAGGGATAAGAGCTCATTCTACCCGTCATACTGCTGCATCGGTGGCTGCTTCCAGGGACGTCCCTATCCAGGAAATCTGCAGGGCTGCTACCTGGAAGTCAGCACACACCTTTATTACCCATTACCACATCGACCTTGAGTCACGCGGGATGCTGGTTTTGGGGCCTCGGTTCTCCAGTCTTTATTCCCTAAGTAGGGGGTGTGCGCCTTGCCTCCCTCCTCCCGGAGAACTGCTAGGAGTCTGCCAATAAGTGTGGATGAACAACATATCCATGTCCCTAGAAATACAGGTTACTCACCTGTAACAGGAGTTCTGGAATGGTATATATTGTTCATCCACACCACGCCTCCGACTGACGCACAACCTGAGCTTCCAGCGGGCCAGATCTGGCGTCATGGGGCGGAGCCGAGAGTTTTACCACCCGGGTGGGTGGGAGGAGCCAGCTTGAAGACCTTCCGGCAAGATTTAAAGCGGCAAGGAATCTGCCAATAAGTGTGGATGAACAACATATACCATTCCTAGAACTCCTGTTACAGGTGAGTAACCTGTATTTACTTCTTCCATTACCAGCAATCCTGAGCACTCGGCGCACGCCTTTCTAGGCGATTTTGGCTAGGCCTCCCTTGTGGTGCCGCCCTGGCCGGCCCCCTTTCCGGAGGCGTCGTCGTGTTCCTGGCAGAGGTCTTTCTCCAGAGTTCCTGCCCCAAGGCATCTCAGCCAGAGGTATTGTGCACCCCCGGTCTCCAGGTTTCATGCCTCATCCACAGTCTGGCTTGACGCAGTTGGATACTCCTGATGGGCTTAGCGCCCTTCACCATGACCGGCCCCCAGATCAAGACTCCTCGGATTTTGACTTTTGGGGTAGGAGGACTCTCAACTCGGCACGGTTACTTCTTTCTATTTCTACACATCAGGCCCACTATGCAGCCTATGACAGGTTCTTGTGGTCCAGGCTGGGTCAGCTCCTAGCCTCGTTGCCTGACACTGAGCAAACCAGACAAGCCATTGCACTCTCTGCGCGTGGCCTGGAGCTAGCAAGGCACCAAGCGAGGGCATCCTATGATGCTACTGAGGTAGCTACCAGGGTCGTAGGGACAGCGATCTGCACTAGGCGGATGGCATGGCTGCGACTTTCCCGGTTGTCACCCCTGGCCCGGCGTAGGGTGATTAACTCCGCTCACCAGGGAACCTATCTCTTCTCCCACAGAGCGAGACGGCGCTTGTTGGGGCAACTTCCTTCCCCCTACGGGGGGACTCCGTCTCTCTCCCCCCACTCTCTGGCCTCTCCAGGCCCTGGAGGTCCCCCCCCTTAGTGTGTCACCCACTGAGGGCTAAGGGATTTTATCCCTTAGGGTGTAAAAAGAACCCCCCCTCTGAGGGGGGGCTCGGTACTCACCCAACAGTGATGAATGGTGAAGATTGACACAGATAAGATATGAAAATTACGTACCTACCGTAATTATGATCTTTCTGTATATCTTCACCATTCATCACAATCCCACCCTCCATCCCCCTGGGGCCTCAGTCTCTGGGTCCCCCTCCCTCTCTGTGTCCTCCCCTGCCCCTCTCCTCCTTAGGAGTCGGGTAAAACAGGTGCACACAGGGGGATAATGTTCCAGGGAGAGTGGACAGCTCGAGGGGCACTCTTTCTCCAGTGCCTTGGCTCCACCCCTGTGGGGTGGGAGTTGGCAGTTGCCCTCCTTTCTCTCCTCCTCCCTGTTTCCGTCCAACCTATTTCTCGTTGAGAAAAAAAAATCCCCCCTTTTTTTTTTTCACCAAAAATCTTTCCTTGAGAGGGCGTTGAATCTCTACCCTGTCCTTCTTCCACAATAGCCAACTCTGTTTATCTGGAGTGTTTGCCAGCTATTCCGTGCCTTGAATGCTGGCAGAAAGCTTTTGCTACTCCTTGCAGTTCCTGTACAATCTGGAGATGGATCCTACATTCCTCAGTTCAAGTACACCCTGTGGAACACGCTCAGTGCAGTGGTCAGGAGCCTCCCGGAACCTAACGCTCCATTGATAGGGGCATATAGCCCAATAATTGGCTGAAAGCTTTATGGATGCCTACGACTGTGCCGCTGGCAGCAGGTGATTTAACTTCTCCTTGACAGAGCTTATCTGTTTGGCCCTCAGGTTGAGTTCTGGAGGCCACCCTGAACAATATGGCTGCCATTTAAACAGGCAGCGCCTGCTGCCTCTCAGAGGGACAGGAACCATCGACATTTTTGTAACACAGTCCTTTCAAGGTAGAGGTCTAGGTGCCTTTATCAGAAACCAACCCAGTAAAGGGCACAGGGCCCCAAAACGCCCTGTACCAACCTCTGCGGATCCAGCCCAGAGTCCCACCTCAGCTGTCTGAGGTGGGACGCCTCTCTGTAAGAGGGGCATCTGATTCGGTTTACAACAAGTGGAAGTCCGTTACAGCGGACATATGGGTCATCAAGATTGTCCAAGAGGGGGACTTCCGGTTCCGGTTGCCTGAGAGATGGACGCTTAGTCAGAGAGCTCCCCGACGGACTGAAAAGATCCAAAGGAATCTAACTCACTGACTCAACTTTATCTGACACCGGAACTTTGAACGGATAGCTAAACATGTCACCAAAGTTAAAACAGAAGGATTCCTCTTCAGACGCGTACCCAAAACTTAAATTCCCAACCAAACATACCCAGACACAGGCCGCATTGCGGGCCGAGATTTCAAGTTTAATTGATCAGCAAACTGTCTCCTCCAAGACTACGGAAGAAGAGTTTACTATCACATCAAAGACGCTTTGCAGTACACTACAACAAATATGTGATACCCTAACCAGAATCGAACAGAAGGCATCAGACGATAGGGAAAGCATTGCAGAACTGACTCGCCGAACGGAACAACTGGAGGACACAATGACAGAATATACGGAGGTCTCCGATGTGCATAATGCTGCCCTGAAAGATCTACACCACAGAGAGTTACTCCTTCAACAACAGCTAGAAGACCTTGAGAATAGAAATAGACGTAATAATATTAGAATACACGGTCTACCAGAGGAGACAGAATCAGGCCCAATGCCTAAATTTATTGAAAGCTTACTTAAAGAACTGTTAGACCTAGACAAAGATAAGGATCTGGGAATAATTCGTGCTCATAGATCGCTAGTCCCTAAACCGAAAGACCCTAAAGCCCGCCCTCGTTCGATAGTTTTAGCTTTTATGGACTTTAGAACAAAGGAAGAAGTGATCAGGGAGGCCTGGGCAAAGAAGCAAATCATTTTTGGGGACACTTGGCTCTACCTATATCATGATTATGCCCCCCAGACCCTGGCCCGCCGGCAAAAAGCATTCCAGGTGGTGAAAATAATTAGACAAGCAGGCTTTTCAGCCCAACTTGACTACCCAGCAAGGATAAAAGTACTCACAACTGACGGCTGGCGAAGATTTCGGAGCCTAGAGAAGCCTGCAGCTGGGCAAGCAGCAAGGATAATGATTCCACTAGAGGGCATCAGACCATCACACGACCGTCATGAAGAAATCTTGGCAGAAGAGGGGAACAAAAGGGACAAGATCTCAGCATTCAGACGACACCATTTGGATGTGGGACAATGTGTGTAACAGAACGGACCCCCAACGCGGCTCTAACACCCTGTTATCTGGTACAGAGGTTTCAACAGAGGATATCTCCTCGCAGCCGATGGGGTGAGCAGTACTGAAAGGGGAAACTACCTAAGCAATTTCTCCATGGTCTTCAATATGTGGACCTAAAGTCCGAAGAAATCGCGACGATTTAAGTCCTTTTTTCTTTTGGATTGTGAGTCCAGAAACTGCCTTCGAACCTAGTCATGAATGGCTTACTAAGGACTCACTTGGCCCAGTTTTGGTTGACCTGTGGGCTTGCAAGTCCCGATGGGAGAGGAACTAAGGGGCTCTGTGGTATTTGTCCACAGTACTGGACTTCTGAACAACCTTATTTGGACATTCATTATAAGTACTCAGAGACCCACTTCACTCCATTTTAACATGAAAGATCATGAGTACTCTGGGAAGAACTTGGGGGATAAGCATTTTATTTACAACCTATTACATACTATACAAGGCTCTAAGGAGAAGCAGAGTTATATTCGGGTGGACCACAAAGGAGAGGTAATAGCCTGTGTGGGTTAGGGAGGGGGACGTATATTTAATTTTTGAATTGAACTTTAAAAAGGGGGGAGAGGTTCAGGAAGGGAGTAGGGGAGTGAGGAGATGGTCAGGGACCACACAGAGCAAGTTTTGGGGTACCTGAGATCACACTCTCTAGACCTGCTGCCCTTAGGCCAATTAAGTCGTGGAACAGGTATAGATAAATCCTCATCGGAATATCAGTTTCGAGAGGATCGAGTGAAAGGGGACAGGATTTTCAACATAATCAGTTTCCTCCCCTACACACTCCCCCCTCATTCCCTCCCAACATTGGCTCTTTAGCAACCAGATTAATAAATGTCGGGAAGTATTAATAGATAGCCTTACAGTCTCTCAGGCGGCAGGAGTCATCCCAGTTGGGGAACCTACTAAATTTTTTTAGTGTGGGATCTCCCTGACGAGGGGACCGAGAATTTGGTCCCCTGCCACACATCATAGATCACTCCTGAAGCGTGGAGTTGGGAATACAGACACCTTGAAGCCGTTTAGATGCCCCCTATTTATCTAGGAGGCTTTGTAAATAAGTTAAGTTTGGTTTACATGTTAAAAACCTACGTTATTAGCCTTTTCTATGACATATACAGGCTCCTTATTATCATTGGTAAAGAAAATGCTCCTTTTTACAGGTTATATCAGTTTAGATGGCAGATCTTAAGCTGATTTCATGGAATGTCCGGGGCTTAAGTAGTCCAGTTAAGAGCGCTAGAATCCTGAAGGAATTGCAAAGACAAGGGGTCAGAGTCGCATTCCTACAGGAGACGCACCTGAATCAAGTGGAACATAACAAATTAAAGAGAGGATGGGTAGGCGAGGTGTACGCCTCTGAATGTGTGAATCAAACAAATAAGAGAGGTACAGTGATCCTGGTCAGGAAGGATACCGCCTGCACTGTCGCACTGGTCCATACCGACCCCGAAGGTAGATTTGTGAAGATAGAAGGAGAGTTTAAGGGCCAAAAGTGCACTTTCTTGAACATTTATGCCCCAAACGATGAACAGGGGAGGGTGTCTTTCCTGACCAAGATGTTAACGGAGTTATCTCCGGATCCAGACAAGCTAATATTTATCGGAGGGGACTTCAATACAGTGACGGACTTAGGCCTGGACAGGATTGGGTCCCGCACTACAGGTCCTGCTAGATCCAGTAAAGTGCTCACGAGGCTATGTGCAGAGCTTTCTCTAGTAGATGCGTGGAGGTTTGTCCACCCCTCAGATAGAGATTACACATACTACTCTCCTAAATACAAGATGTATTCCCGCATCGATCGCTGGTTAGTCTCAACAAATGCCCTACCTTCTGTGCTTGGAACAGACATAGGGTATATTTCAATCTCAGACCATGCCCCAATCAAGTTGGAGCTAACCCTGGCTCCAAAACCCCTGGAGTCAGTTTGGCGTCTAAATGTTAGCTTACTGAATTTATCAGAATTCAAACAATTAATACAGCGATCGATAAAGGAATACCTAGAGACAAACCGAAGGGAAAGCACAGAGGCAGGAGTTAGGTGGGATGCGCTAAAATGTTATCTGAGAGGTATAGTGATTGCCTTTGCAGCGAAACGTAAGAAAGCTCAGATTAAGGAAAGGTTAGAACTCGAGGCGAAAATAGCCCAGCTGGAAGAGACCCACAAAGAGACATTAGACCAGAAATGTGAGACCGAACTGATTAGTTCCCGAACCAAACTGAACAAGATCCTAGACCTTCAGACGAAGAGACTTTTAACTTATGCCAGACAGAGGTTCTATGAACACGGTAACAAAGCTGGTAAAGTATTAGCCTGGCAGCTAAGAAAGGAAAGGGCCTCTAGGGCGGTACCTAAACTTAAAAGACAGGACTTTAATGACATAACCTGGTCCCCTTCCCTAATTACCGCACAATTTCAAAGATATTATTCCACCCTATATGCCAGGGACAGGGACATAGAGCACAAAAAGAGAATTCAGTCATACCTTAGTGGGCTTCGACTCCCTACCCTTTCTGAAACTCAGAAGAAAGAGCTCGAGACCTCTATTTCAGTAACAGAAATAACTCAAAAAATTAAGAACCTAAAAAATGGAAAGGACCCAGGGATGGATGGCTATGTTCCGGAATTTTACAAAACTTTTTTGGAACCAATTCTGCCAATACTACATGATACTTACAATGAGTTGTGGAGGGGAGAGGGGGCAGCCCCTAAGTCCTGGAGCCTTGCCCAGATTTCTGTGATCTTAAAGCCAAATAAAGATCCAGAGGACTGCAGATCATATCGGCCAATCTCACTTTTACCGGTGGACCTAAAAATCTTTACGGGGATATTGGCCGACCGACTCCAGAAAATAATAAGTTGCCTAGTACACAGGGATCAGACTGGCTTTATCTCGGGGAGATTTCTCCAGGATAACATCCGACGCCTGTTAAATGTAATCTCAGCACATAAAAGTACTAAACACCTACAATTGGCGATCAGTATGGATGCTGAGAAGGCGTTTGACAGGGTAGATTGGATGTTTCTGGGTGAAACCTTGAAAAAATTTGGACTGGGAGAGAGGTTTGTCAATACAGTCAACAAATTATATAAAAACCCAGAGGCCAGAGTTAAAGTGAACGGGCACCTTTCCGAGAGATTCTCTTTGGAAGGGGGACACGAGGCAGGGCTGCCCCCTCTCTCCACTACTCTTTGCCCTATCGCTGGAGCCCCTCGCTATTGAGATCAGATCTAACCCAAAGATCCGGGGGGTAGAAGTGGAGGGTCATGTCCAAAAGATCGCGTTATATGCAGATGATTCGTTGTTCTTTGTATCACATCCAGAGACCTCGGTTCTAGCTTTAACCCACTCACTGGATGAGTACGGTGCTGTGGCTGGTTATAAGATCAACCTTCAAAAATCTGAAACACTGATCCTCAGTGGAACCCCCTCAAGGGATTTTAAAACATCTTTCCCCTTTGCATGGGCCAAAAATAACACAGTCAAATATTTAGGAATACAGGTCTCGGTCGACCTCTCCCTTTTATACAAAAATAATTATGCCACATTATTTCAACATATACAGGCAGATATAGCCAGATGGCGTCTACTCCCCCTGTCTTTATATGGCAGAGTACAGTCTCTTAAAATGAGTGTTCTGCCCAGATTCCTCTTCTTATTCCAGACCCTCCCAGTCCAACCCCCTAGACTATTTTGGGTTAAATTACAAAAAGAAGTCCAGGCCTTTATCTGGAACAGGAAAAAGCCCAGACTGGCTAGAAAAGTGCTGCAGGCCCCTAGAAATAGGGGAGGCTTGGCTCTCCCAAACTTTTATTATTATTTTTTAGCAGCCCAAGGAACCCAGGTGTGTTCCTGGATAAAACGTCGGATGGATTCGGGGTGGTATCATTTAGAGGAAGCCGCAATACATGGATGGGCCCTATGGGCGACTCCGACAGGCAATATACCCATAACCTTGACCAGAGAGATTAGCAACCCCTGGATTTTACACTCGTTCTGGATTTTAAAAAAATTGAGGAGGCTTACGGGTACTCCAGAGGGACCGGGAACCCTTTCCCTAATAAGATTTGAAGCCTCATTTGCCCCACCGAGGGATGACTCGGGTTTCCGATATTGGGCTACACAGCGACTTTCTACCTTTGCCCAATGTATTGGCAGTGATAATTGCCACCCCTTCATCTACCTAAAGGATAAATTCCACCTCCGCCAGGAGGATCACTTTAGATATTTACAAGTCCGACATTACATTTACTCTGAAAACAGGTTACAAAAAATCATGAGAGAGAGGACTTCCTTAGAAGAATTCTTCTACTGTAATAGTAGGATAAGAAATATACCGCACCCCTTGACTCAACTATATGAGATTTTAATTAACCTAACTAGTCCAGACCTAGTCAAACTTAAACAGAGATGGGAAGCAGAGTTAGGATTTGATCCCGCAAGCTTGGGAGAATAGATTAACCAGAGGTTGGCAGGTGACGAGCTCTCCTTCATGGCGGAATTCCACTGGAAGGTTCTTTGGAGATACTTTCTAACGCCTCTAAAACAAAAACACTTTACAGCAGGGGACCAGATCATTGTTGGAGATGTGGTGGGGTGAGGGCACCCCAACACATATAATGTGGGAATGCTCCAAAATCAGAAACTTTTGGAAGAAAATACACGAATACATGCAAAAAGTATCAGGTCTCCAAATCCCCTTTAAAGGGGAAGAATTGGTGCTGGGACTTCCCTGCCTGGTCACAGGACCTAGACAGGTGAGGAGGCTACCACAAATGATGAGAGTAGCAGCACTGAAAACGATCACTTCGAAATGGCTTTCACCCCATCCCCCAACAGTAGAGGACTGGAAAGTCAGAATGAGGCAACTAGAGGCAGTGGAACAGATCACTTATAATCTAAGACAAGGGAAGGAGGCATTTGAAGCTATCTGGTTCCCCTGGCGGGTCTTGGAGTCAGTGGAGGAAAGCCCTGGACATTCCAATTAAAAACTAGGAGCTTTATTTAGAGAATAAGACCTGTTATATTATCCTTATCAATTCTTTTAATAACAAAACTGTATTAGGAGCCACTTTTAGAACATTGTTATGGATTGTAAGACTAATTAGGATGCCTGAGTTTAGTTTTGGAGGTTAGTTTAATTATTTAAATATAGTGTCCATTTATTAGTTTTGGTCTGAACTACAGTTTCTAGACAAGTTAGCATAGACCAAAGATAAGTGATATTAACCACTTTGTTTACACAGTGGACATGGATTACTCTACTCAACTACAAGAGAGAAGGGAAGGAGGCTAAATTGAACAGGTCTCTAAGTCCTACACTCTCTAATTAAACTAAACAAGAATTTATTGAATAATATGTATTGTATCTATTATACAGAACGGCAGAAGGATTGTACAGTGTAAACAATACATCAGTTAAAAATGTGATCTTACATAGAAATATGTGAAAATATGTAAAAAGTATATATGGACACCCAGTAAAAGATGAAGTTAAAAAAAAAAAAAAAAAGATTGTCCAAGAGGAATACTCTTCCCAATTTTGCAGATTTCCCCAGACTTTCCACCCAGACGGCAGCCCAGTCTGTCTGCCTCAGTCATACTCTCTTGCTTCTGAGATATGGTGCCTCTGCGGGAACTAGGCAGTAGAAGTTATTCCACAGCAGAACAGCGCAGGTTCCCATTTCCATTGCTTCTGGTTCCAAGATAACAGGCAACATGCATCATTTGTCGCCCTCGGAAGGTTAAACAAATACCTGTTCAGGGGGGAGATCACTAAAAACTTTGCGTTGAAGTCTTCACCTCTTGGACATCTGGCTCCTAGCTAGCCCATCTGGGCAAGAGACACAGGAGGCAGTTGCCACAGCTTCAGTTCTCTCTCCAGGGAGTTTCTGATTCTGGGAAGGTGCTGGTTTCATCTTCCAGCAGCTCCTCTTCTTAGGAGCCCTCCTGGATAACTCCAGGGCATCAGTTTTTGTTCCAGAGGACGGGAGAAACAACATCTTCAGATGGCTCGTTAAATCATGGAAAACTCTATTCGGGCCCCTTTCAGGTGCGTGGATGCTGGGACTCGAGGGGTCCATCACAGCAAGCAGTGGTCTCCGACCACACATCTGCAATCCTCCGTACTAAATGACAGAGCCTCTGACAAAATCTCTCATGGAGAGCTCACTGTCAAGATCGCCACACTCAGGTGTGGAGCCAGGAGGAATCTCATCTTTTCATAAATCTTAGAGATGAGAGCTATCTTCTAAGCAAAGTCCTGAAGGATGCCCTCTGCCACGAAGTGATCCTACTTCAGACGGACGACAAAGCTGTGATGTATTACATCAGCAAGCAGGGTGCAGTGCCCTCCTACCATCTCTGCAAGAAGACTGTGAGGTTGAGAGTGGTACCTTGAGCACGATGCGTCAGATTTTGTGCAGTTGGACCACCCACGACATCTGCTCCCCCCCGTCAGACGTGGTATAAAGGGGTGGTTCCCCCGGCACCACCTTAGTTCTTCCGCCGTCGATCCGACAACATCGGATCCATGGATGCCATTGTTGCAGTCGACGCAATTTTTCTCACAGTTCATTCTTTTCTTAGAAATGGTTTGTTAATAAAGTGCATGTCTTCATCGACACAGCGGCAAAAGTTGAAGTGTGCGTGTGGGGAAGCAAATCCCGGTGAAGGACGGCCACTCTGCCTGAACTGCCTAGGCCCAGACCACCGGCCTGATGACTGCCCGTACTGCCAAAAGTTTAATAATAAAACTCTTGATTCACTGCACCAATACTCTTAAGGCCTACCTACTAGAGAAGCAAGTGGCCACCATGCAGAAGGCCCTGTCGGGACATAGTTCGCCCTCCTCAGCCAAGGAGTTCCCCGCCCCCCCAGGAGAAAAGATCGTGAGGGAAGCACCATCACTAGGAGAAGGAGAGAGCCAGGTCGGAATCCTGCCCAAAGTCCCCTTATAGGACTTCTGCTACCTCCAGCGGGAGATCTGAGTCGGTTCCCTGAGGTTCCACAGCAGTTTCAGTGGTCACTCAGAAGAAGACAACCGCCTCATCGCCTTCAAAAGGTAGGGAGTCTTCATCACAGGGGCATTCATTCGCCTAAGTTCCCTTGGCCCACAAACCTTTGCATTGGTCGACCCAAGAGGGACAGGCATCGGCTTCGGGCAAATCCTCAGAGCACGGTACCTGTAAGCACTCTGGTTCGTCCAAGAGACACTAAGTCGGACGATTCCACCAGACGCCAGGAGGTCTTCGGGTACCGGATGTCTCCTCCACCCTAAGAAAGGGTGATGTCAGCCTCCGAAGGAAGGCAGACTACCAGCTGCTCCAACTCTTGAGTCAGAGATGGATGAGGTGCCGTGGTCCAGAGAGTGGCCGTGTGCCCCGGAGACCAAGGTGTCAAAGGCAGGGGCACAGGACACCCAGCGACCTCCTCCAAAGGAGCCAGATGCCAGACCACAAGGGGTTCAACTCCGCTAGACAAGGACTAGTTGGGTCTTGATGCCAGAGACACCTATAGAGAAGGTCCACAAGGTCCAACGCCTTCCCCCTCCGGCGTCCAAAACCAGATGCCCCCCCCCCCAGTTGTTCCACTGGCTGAGGTGGGAGTGCTCTTTAAAACCTGGTGGAACACCATAAAAGGGGATCTTCTACCAAAACCCAGGGATCCATCCCCAGTCCGACCACCGCCCAGGGACCAGTCGCTTCTGCGGCGGCCCCTCCTGCCAACTGAGCATCCGACACCTGGTGAAGAAGATGGGTGAATGCCTGGGTTGGGTGCTAGGAAGAGTTACCCGTCATCCGTCCCATTCATGGGCGGACACCCACCATCGACTTCAGGGGAGGACGCTGGAGATTCTTCGTCCGACTGCTCCTCAGAGGACGAGTTGCCTGTTCCATCTCCAGATCTGAGAAGAGACTTGCCGAGGTCACCTCCAGATGGCTGTCCTTCTTGGACATCATGAGGCACTTGTAAGTGCTGTACAAGTGGGACACTGAAGAATTGGACTCTGAAATTTCTGGGCTGACCCTAAACCCTTGGTCATTCCCCCATTAGTAGAGCCATTTCAGGATGTCACCAGGTCAGCTTGGAAACATCCAGCCACCACAACCACAGTGCCCTGGAAAGCAGACGGGCTCTATAAAATGCCTAAAGGGGAGCCTTTCTTGGGCGAACATCCGAAAGCCAACTCAATGGTGCAGACGGCTGCTCATGGCAGGGCACAACAACCGTGACACATGAGTACCCAGCCCCAGACCCAGAGTCCAAAAAGCTGGACCAAATGGTCTGTAAGATATACTCATCGGCAACCTGCACAGTCAGGTCATTAAACTTCCTTGAAAGTGTAGGATCCAGTCCAGCCACCTCAGTTAAAGCAAAAATATCAATTCAAACAACATGAAGTCTTGCTATATTATGACAATTGCAGTATGACCGCAGGTTAGAACTGCTCCGGAGGTGAAATAGTTAACTTTCCATGCAGGCATGGAACTTAGAGTGCAAGCTCGGTTGAAAACTCTGTCTGTTGTGCTTCAAAGGTAAACTGTCAGATTCTTTACTCCGCCTCACTGAACAGTCGCTCCAGAGATTTCTCCTTCTGCTCGGTTCATTTTGTCGGTTTAAAAGTGTTATTTTTCAGGTTTTAGCCGAAATTAAACCTCAACCGGTCGGTTCAAGCTCTGTCTGTGGTAATGTAAGTAATATATAGATTTTACATTACAAGTTCCACACAGGAAAAACTAATTTATCGGTTCGGTTTGAACCGATCAGGTTGTATTTAAATCTGCTAGCCCTTTTTTAGAGTGCGGTTCCCGGTTCTTATTGGTTCTGAAAAAAACGGATTTCATTACGTTTTTTTCCACGACCCGTGACACGGTTGGGAACCGATAAGGGTGTCTTGCTTGGTGGATTGCCATAAACGGGCAAGTTGGTTAGGCTGGCATTATGTCTGAGAAACCCAAAAGAAAAACCGGACCCACTGGGTTTCAACACTGTAGTGTTTGTGGGGAAGCTTTTGCTAAGGCTGACCCACACACCACATGTGTCTGTTGTCTGGGGTTTGACCACCTCAATTCAGACTGCCAGATTTGTCACAATTTCCCTGCTGCCACCATAGATAAGAGAGTTGGTAGGCTCAGGGAAAGGGAGGCCAAAAAGTCCGCTGACCCGGATGGCCAGCTCGGTTCGGTACCAACCGAACCGGAGGGAGTGCCCTCTGACCAGGGCGATACTTCCTCGGGCAAACGAAGAGCCGGTTCTGAGGAGCCGGTTCCATCAAAAAGGGCTAGAAAGTCAGCTAGTTTAGAGCCAAAAGTTCTCTCCCCAACTGCTGAGGAAATGGCTAAAGCAATTAAAATTGTCCAGTCTCTCTCTCCGGTTCCGACCGAACCGACACCTTCTGGTAAGCGTTCGGTTCGGCCGGTTCCACCGGTTCAAGATTATGATTTTGAGGATTTTTATGAACCGGGGGAAGGAGAAGAGGACTATGAGGAGAGTGAATATGGTTTTGAAGATCTGGATGTGCCCATTGATCCGGACATCTCTCCAGATAGACCCCTAGGGGTTTCTTCTCCAAGACTTTGAGTCCCCTTCTCATTTCATGTTTTATAAAAAAAAGTTGCTGAAACTCTCCAGCTCCCTGTTGAGGAAGCTGTTGATGACCAGGAGGAGCCAGACTATGTAGAAATGATGGATATTCCAGAGTCTAGGAGACTGTCTATTCCTTTGCATAAATCTTTTGAAACAGACAGTAAAAGTTTTAAAACTCCTCACACTATACCGCCTGTGGATAAAAGGATGGACAAGAGGTATACCTTATCAGGCTCCGACACTGATTTCCTCACTCAGCAATGCAGCCATGTGGGGGTAGTGCAGGCTGCAGCCTGTGACAAAGCTAATATTCCTCTAGCTTCACACCCCCCCTGAGAAGGACTCCAGGAAAATTGATGCTATGGCAAAGAAACAGTACATGGCAGCATCTTTGGGGCTCAAACAAGCAAATTATATGGCTTATGCTGCTAGGTACCAGAAATCCAGATGGGATACTGTGCTGGCCCTAGCAAAACAAGTCCCTGACCAGCTTGCCAGGGAGCTGGAACAGGTGGCTATGGATGGTATTGAGGCATCCAAGGTGCAATTTCATGCTGCAGTGGACTCTAATGATGTTTCATCAAGAGTCATGGCTACATCTGTGGCACTTCGCAGGATGGCTTGGCTCAGATGTACTACCCTGTCTCAGGACACCCAGTCCAAGGCCATGGATTTTCCTGTTGTGGGAAATTCTCTGTTTGGGGAGCAAACAGAGAATTACATGAAGAAAATGGATGAATATAGGACCACCTATAGGAGTGCACAGGCCAAGGAAAGGCAGGCCACTCTCCTCAAAAGCAGCTTCCTAGAGGCAGGGGCAGGCCTTTTTACCAAGCCCAAGCTTCCTCCTCCTCCGCCTATGCTCAGAGGGGGTTCTTTAGAGGAAGAGGCAGACGGGTTACAGGCAGGTCTGCTTCCACCCCTCAGCCCAAAGCCCCTGCCAAACAGGCACCCTGATGGGATTGCCAGGGCCGATTCTCCTCTACCTGTAGGGGGCAGGCTGGCTTACTTTGTCCAGGACTGGAAGTCTTTAACATCAGACAAAAGGGTCCTGGAAGTAGTAAGCCAGGGACTGGTTCTCAGTTTCAAAAAAATTTCCAAAGCTGAGAACCAGATCTTTTCCACCTGCAACTCCATCAGAGGCTTTTGCCTTAGAGGCAGAGGTCTCTACCCTCCTGGCTCAGAGTTGTGGAAAGGGTTCCTCCCCTACACCAGGGCAAAGGTTTGTACTCCAGGTACTTCCTTACCCCAAAAAAGACAGGAGAATGGCGGCCCATCCTAGATCTCAGATATTTAAACAAGCACCTTTTAAAGCCAAAGTTCAAAATGGTGACTCTGGGAATTATCCTACCCTCTCTAAGGCCAGGGGACTGGCTAGCTTCCCTGGACCTCAAGGATGCCTACTTCCATATTCCCATCAGAGGCTCCCATCCGATACCTCAGGTTCGAGGCTGCCCTCAGGCCACTACCAGTTCAGAGCAGTGCCCTTCAGCCTCACTTCTGCCCCAAGGGTATTTACCAAATGTCTGGCAGTAGCAGTTGCCTACCTAAGAAGGCAAAAGATTGCCATCTTTCCTTACCTGGACGATTGGCTCATAGTAGGCCAGTCCCCAGACCAGGTCAAATTATATCTCCAGATAACGCAGCAACTGCTTACCTCTCTAGGTTTCCTTCTGAATCTCTCAGTCAGTTCTGGAGCCTGTCCAGCTTCTTACCTTCATAGGCGCAGAGCTGAACACACAGGAAGCCAGGGCTTTCCTTCCCCTAGACAGGGCAAAGACCCTGGTCTCCCTGGCCTCCTCATTTACCCTGCAGGTCTCCCGGCCAGCAAGGCACTTCTGCAGCTCCTAGGACACATGGCTGCTTCCACAGCGGTTGTGCAGGGAGCAAGATTTCAGATGAGGGACATCCAGTTCCATTTGAGAGCCTTTTGGTCTCAAAGAAAGGATCTCTTACCAAGTTGATCCCAGTAACTCGAACCCTGATCCAAGCCCTACAGTGGTGGCAGGATCAGACCAACCCTGAGACAAGGGGTTCCTTTTGTCACTCAGTCTCATTCTCTAATCCTTACTACAGATCGTCCCTCTTGGGTTGGGGAGCTCACATGGGCGACCTCACCACCAGGGTCTGTGGTCTCCCCAGGAATCCCTGCTCCCACATCAACCTGTTGGAGCTCAGAGCAGTTTTTCTAGCACTTCAAGTTTTTTCCAAATCTGTTCAGAACAAAAGTATTCAGGTCAGAACAGACAACACCACTACAATGTGGTACATCAACAAGCAAGGGGGCACTCGGTCTACGGCCTTGTGCACCAAAGTGATGAGATTGTGGTCTGTGGCTTACTCCCTGAACACCTCTCTTACGGCAGTTCACCTCCCAGGCAAGGACAATGTCCTGGCAGATGCTCTCAGCAGGATTTCCCAGGGCCACCACGAATGGTCACTGGATCCCCTGGTCTTGGGAGTAGTATTTGCCAGATGGGGCACCCCACAGATAGATCTTTTTGCAGCCCCAGACAATCACCAACTTCCTCTTTTTTTGCTGCAGGCCCCCAGTGTTGGGCTCTCTCCCACTGGATGCCTTAGCCCTCAATTGGGAGGGGAAGTTTCCCTATACCTTTCCTCCCTTTCCTCTCCTGTTCAGAGTGCTAGTCAAAATCAGATCCCAATCCTACAAGGTCATTCTAATAGCTCCGGATTGGGCCAGACAGCCCTGGTATCCACTCCTGCTGTCCTTAGCAGTCCATCCTCCTCTGTGCCTTCCCAAGAATCACAGTCTGTTAACCTGTGCCCAAGGAAGGGTCTGGTACCCGAATCTCAAATCTCTCAATCTCAAGGCTTGGTTCTTGAAGAGTTAGAGTTTGCTGATTTACACCTTTCCCAAGGTGTAATGGATATATTGAAGGCCTCAAGGAAGCCTTCCGCTAGGGCTACTTACAATTCCAAATGGAAAATGTTTTCCATATGGTGCTCGGAAAAGCATATTTCCCCAGTCTCTGCTGATCTACCCACAGTCCTGGATTATATGGTCCACCTGAATTCTTTGGGGCTGAGACCAGCTACCCTCAAGGTGCACTTGGCAGCTGTCTGCTTTTATTTCAGCAGGTAAATCCTCTTCTCTTTCAGCTCATCCCGTATTTTCCAAGTTTTTTAAGGGGTTGTTGCACACCAACCCTCCATTCAGAGATCCTGCCCCTGCCTGATATCTTAATGTTTGCATTGCTCAGCTTATGCAACTCTTCTTGTTCCTTGTCTTCAGCTGAGCTCAAGTACTTGACTTGGAAAACTGTGTTTCTGGTAGCCATCACCTCTGCCAGATGCATAAGTGAATTACAAGCATTGTCAGTGGAGCAGGAGTTTATCTCTTTCCACAGAGATAAGGTGGTCCTTCGGACTAACAGAAAGTTCCTGCCTATGGTGGTTTCAGATTTCCACCTTAATCAATTTATTTCTCTTCCAGTGTACTTCACTGACCACTCCTTCTCTGGGGAGAGGAGGCTGCACACCCTAGATGTGAAGAGAGCCCTTAGTTACTACATAGAGCGTACCAAGGGTCATAGGTTTGACTCCCTCCAACTGTTCTTTACCTATGGCGAAGTTGGGAAAGGGAAGCCAGCCACTAAAAGATCCATTGCCAGGTGGATTGTCTCTTGTATCCAGTTCTGCTACGAGAAGTTGGGTAAAGTTCCTCCTCAGGCCTGAGGGCTCACTCTACCAGAGGTACAGCTGCTTCTCTGGCTGCTGCCAGAGACATTCCTATTCTAGAAATATGTCAAGCAGCTACCTGGAAAACAGTTCACACTTTTACCAAGCATTACTCCTTGGACATCCAGGCTAGGAGTGATGCTCGTTTAACATAGCGGTGCTTCAGAGCCTATTTCCTAAGTAGGTTCTGTCCCTCCTCCATGGGGGTACTGCTGTGTAGTCTCAGTATGTCATAATATAGCAAGACTTTATGTTGTTTGAAGAAAAAATTACTCACCTTAGTAATGTTGTTTCTTCTAATGGAGTCTTGCTATATTATAACCTCCCTCCCTGACCCTCTCAGAACCTCTGTTTTGGGATGTGGGTGGGCAGTACAGGGTTGGCACTTTTTTGATGCCCACCTTGTTGTTTTCACCTATTTATTTTTGGGTGAATTGGTGGTGTGTTTTTGCATTTTTTGGGTCTCCTGACTTGAGTCTTTGTTTTAGACCAAAAAATGAGTGTTTATGATGTTAGCCAGTTGGCTAGTGTAAGTTTACAGCTTCCACACAGAACCTTAGTGAGTTTTAGCTCGTAAAGATCTGACAGTTTACCTTTGAAGCACAACAGACAGAGTTTTCAACCGAGCTCGTGCTCTTAAGTTCCATGCCTGCATGGAAAGTTAACTATTTCACCTCCGGAGCATTTCTAACCTGCGGTCATACTGCAATTGTCATAATATAGCAAGACTCCATTAGAAGAAACAACATTACTAAGGTGAGTAATTTTTTCTTAAGGGAGTAGCCCACTACCAATTAAGGCACAATCTAACCGAAACAAATTGGTAGCAACTGAGCCCACTCACCCTGTAATTAATTTATGTGTATATTTTGTCTTCATATAAGATTTGGTCAGTATACAGTATGTTTATTTCATTTAAACATTTCGGAACAATATCCTTCATCAGTGAGCACACTTGTATCTTAAAAAATATAAAAAAGAGAATTTTCATTCAAGTATCAATTCCATCTGAAATTCAGTCATTTTCAATTTTATACAAAGATGGTTTCTCACCCCCAAGCAATTCTGTTTATATCTTAAGTCTTCAAGCTTGCATTTAAATATTTTTCTTAAGTAGTTCTGTGAGTGATGTAACAGATTCATAATCATAAATATTTCTAAATAAAACATTTCCTTTCCTACTTCATTTCAATGCACTAGTCTCTACAACATCAATTTCACTTCTCTCTGTCATCATGTCCAAACTAAAAAAGATAATGTTGATGTACCTGGGTTTTTATTCCTTCCCAAACCACTGTAGAGCGTCCTGTTTAAAATAACAAACAAATGCTTGTTACCAAGTCTAAATTTCACTTCATTTCCAAAAACAGTATTCTTTCATACCTGCTTTCTCTAATTTCTTTTGTAGTTTTCAGCCTCCAGTCTGTATATACAAAGTACCACTTATTCAGCTGTTTGTACTAATCAGGCTTGCTCAAAATGCCAGGTACTAAACCCATGTTCATTTATTTCAAAGTGCATATGTTTGAAATGCTTTTTAAGTAGTTATAAGTCTATTGAGCTTGAATTCAGGTAGTGTTTCATATATTTATTCAAGGTTGCTATTTCAGTGTTCATTGAACGCTCTCCTGGCCCCTGCTCTCTCTTTCATGGAGGTTTGGAGTTACTGAGCACACACAGTTAAAAACCTGTCTGTTTGGGAATCGGGCATGGAGGAGATACACAGGTCACCTGACTCCTGTGTTAACTCCCTGTGTGCCCGACCTGCATTGCGGCACCCAGCAGCTGAGAAAGCAGAAACTGCTGGGCATCCCAAACACTTTTTTTTTTCTATATTTATTAAATCTGGTTGCATATTCCACAGTTTTTCTAATACATGTCCTTGCATCTTTGGAGCATAGATTTATTTTTTAACCGGAAAACTCTTATTTCTGACCTGTGTCAGTGGGAGGTCACATGGCGTCAAGGGTGCATATCGGATGGTGAAAAATGGGGCTACCTGGAAAAAAGGCATTAGTCTATTTCATTTGTAAGTGCCATTCTGTCATATGGTCTTAAAGACATTTCAGTCCATAACTTGAATCCCTAAAGGTGCACTCTAGTCGATCATTAATCATATTTCTGCTATGTTTAAACAATAAATAAATATCTATTCCTTTCCTACTTTATCCATTGTTAGGTTTATAAAACTTGTGTTCCTGTTGTTTAACATTAGTTCCATATTTATTTATTCAGCACAGATCTGTCACATCATAAGGGAGGTCAACTGCTTATGCATTAAGCAGGTTAGCAAGGGGAAAAGGAAGAGGAGGGCCATTATGGTTTTCCAAGGAGGTAGCAGAGAAAGTGAAAGCCAAAACGATTGCATTCAGGCAGTATAAAAAGGCACATGCAGACGGGGATAGGGAGAAGTACCAGGAGAAGCAAAGGGAGGCAGGGAGGTCAGTAAGGGAAGTCAAAGCTCAGACAGAAGAGCACATTGCAAAATCAGTGGTTGAGGGGACAAAACCTTTTATAGGTACATAAGTGAAAAAAGAAAGGCAAAGGGAGGGATAATGAGACTGATGGGGGCAGCGTGGAGGATGACCACAGTAAAGCAGACATATTGAACAGGTATTTCTGCTCAGTCTTTACTGAGAAAGAGGAGGGTAATGGTCCGGAAGGGAGTACAAGGGGTGGGAATGATGCAGAAATGGACACAAGTCCCTTTACACGAGAAAGGGTCTTGAAGGAGCTGGAAGGAATAAGAGTTGATAAAGCTATGGGGCCAGATGGGATGCACCCCAGGGTCCTTAAAGAACTAAGAGAGGTGGTGGCTGAACCTCTGGCAATCCTGTTTAGTCAATCACTGGAAACGGGTGGTACCCAAAGACTGGAGGACAGCAGATGTAGTCCCCTTATACAAAAGTGGGAACAAATAGGAAGCGGGGAACTACAGACTGGTGAGTCTCACCTCACCTCAGTAGTGGGGAAGATCGTGGAAGCACTGCTGAAGGAGAGATTGGTGGAACATCTGGTTGTTAACGGACTGAAGGATCCAAGGCAGCATGGTTTCACCAGGGGGGAGGTCATATCAGACCAGCCTCGTTGACTTTTTCCACTGGGTGACTAGGGAGGTGGATCGGGGAGGGCAGTGGACATGGCCTATTTGGACTTCAGCAAGGCCTTTGACACTGTGCCACATAGAAGGCTTTTACACAGACTGGAGAATATGGGTGTGGGCAGGACAGTAGTGCGGTGGGTAGGTAACTGGCTGCGCGGCAGGACACAGAAGGTGGTGGTAAACGGCTGTCGCTTCATAGAGGGAAGAGTGACCAGTGGGGTACCACAGGGATCAGTGCTGGGACCGGTCCTATTCATTATCTTCATCAGTGACATTGCACAGGACCTAGAAGAGAGGATTTCCCTGTTCGCTGATGACGCAAAGCTCTGTAAAAGAGTGGACACACCAGAAGGTGTAGACAGAATGAGAAGGGACCTGCAGAAACTTGTAGAATGGTCAGTGGTTTGACAGTTGAAATTCAATGCAAAGAAGTGCAAGATAATGCATATGGGGCACAAAAACCCTGGCACAATATATCAGTTGGGGGGTGAGTATATAGCATGCACCAAGCAGGAACGGGATCTTGGGGTTATCTCTGATGACCTCAAGGTAGGAAAACAGTGCGACAAGGCAGCAGGTAATGCAAATAGGATGCTGGGATGCATAGGCAGGGGCATCACCAGCAGGAAAAGGGAGGTCATAATTCCAGTATACAAGACACTAGTGAGGCCTTCCTGGAGTACAGTGTACATTTCTGGAGACCTTACCTATGTAAGGACACAGACAGGGTTGAGAGGGTTCAGAGGAGGGCAACAGTGATGGTACACAGATTGCATCACAAGTCCTATGAGGACGGGTTGAAGGACTTGAATATGTACTCCCTGGAGGAGAGGAGGTATGATAGAGAAATATAAATATCTTGCAGGGAGGAACAGGGTGCAGGAATACACTATTTTTAAGCAAAAAAGATGTTTCAGGACTGGAGGGCATGGGATGAAGTTGGAGGGAGGATGATTCAGAGGAAACATGAGGAAGAATTTATTCACAGAACAGGTGGTAGACAAATGGAACACCCTGTCAGAGGAAGTGGTGGGGGCTGAAATAATCACAGGATTGAAGAATGCATGGGATATACATAAAGGAATTCTGGAGGTCGGGGTGAGGGGCAAAAGACTTCTAAGAAAACATAAAGTGAACTTACAAGCTGAAATGGGCAGACTGGGTGGGCCATAGGCCCTTATCTGCTGACACTGTCTATGTAGCTGTGTAACTGGGATCATGATCATACTTCAGAGGTGCATGGTGCAAATGAGTAACATTGCATTCATGGCGGTGATGCAGCTTCAGACGCTATAAAAATTCTCTTATCCGAGATGTTGCAAAACCTATATTTTTAAACAAACTAAGGCTATTTTAATTCTTGATGTTTGTTTTCTTAAGAGCCATAGCACCCTAACCTATACAGACACTATTATGCATTTATAAAATTGGTTGCCAATCAGTGCAGTCATTCAAACCAAACCTAGGATCAGTAGCATTGAATCTCTCTATATAATATACCTCTCTCCTGAGGATGTGGATTCTAAAGTCCCCACGCCTCGGGTTAGGTGTTACTTTTTCCAATCCGAAAAATCTTAAATAGGGCAAGTGATGTCTTCTATAAAATATCGTGCTACTGGTGAAGTAAGAGCCATGCACCTGATATCACTCTTTTGTTCACCTATACGTGTTTGACAAGCCCTCTCCGTTTTTCCTATATAAATGTTGTCACATGGACACTTCAGAATGTATACTACCCCTTCACTTTGGCAGTTAATAAATTCTTGAATGGTAACATCTTCGTCTCTAGAGGTATTTCTAATTTTCTTTACCCGATAGGTGTTATTACAGTGGACACAGTGCCCACATTGATAGTTTCCTGATATGTGCATTGCAAACATAAAATGTTGTGGTTTGGACTGAGGTACATTGTGTTCAGTTTTCATCAGTCTGTTTGCCAGGGATTTATTCTTCTTTGCTACCACCCTAGGTGGGTTTAGAAATACTTCTGCACCCATAGGTGTTGCCTGACGTACAGGTGCATGGCTCTTACTTCACCAGTAGCACGACATTTTATAGAAGACATCACGTGCCCTATTTAAGATTTTTTGGATTGGGAAAAGTAATGCGTAACCCAAGGGGAGGGGACTTTAGAACCCACATCCTCAGGAGAGAGGCATATTATATAGATAGATTCAATGCTACTGATCCTAGGTTTGATCTTAATGACTGCATTGATTGGCAACCAATTTTGCATACTAGCATCTGTATAGGTTAGGGTGCTATGGCTCCTTTAAGAAAAATAAACGGTATCAAGAATTAAAATAGCCTTGGTTTGTTTAAAAATATAGATTTTGAAACATCTCGGATAAGAGAATTTTTATAGCATCTGAAGCTGCATCACCGCCTTGAATGCAATGTTACTTATTTGCCCCATTCTCCTCTGAAGTATGCATCTGAGTGCAGTATTATGGGGGTGCTGTACTGCTGGGGTGTGCCATCCTTTAGATGAGACGTTAAGCCAAGGTCCCGTCTACCCATCCTGGTGGGTGTCCAGATGGAAGTAAAAGAACCCAGGGCACTGTTCGCAACGAGTAGGGGACATTCCCAGTGTCCTGGCCAACATTCCCCTTCCCATAAACTGGTTCATGCAGTTATACAGGCTGTGTGTGGGTGATGATCAAGGCCACTGTTTTTCGGTGCTTGGAAAAAGCAAATTTCGTTTTGACCATCCGGGATTCCGGGATTTTTCCGGTAATCAAAAACATTATATTCTAGGGACATGGATATGTTGTTCATCCACACTGTCTGGCAGGTATCCTTGCTACTTTAAATCTTGCCGGAAGGTCTTCAAGCTGGCTCCTCCACCCACCCACCGGGTGGTAAAACTCGGCTCCACCCCATGACGCCAGATCTTCCTTACGCTTGGAAGCTCAGGTTCCCTCCTTAACGCTCTGCGTATAAGACTAATTCTAATTCTTCCGGTTTTCCAATTTAAAAGTTTTGCATTATAGACTTCGGTCTTCTATCCCTCGCGGCTGCGATGGACAAATCGACTCCCGTTTTTCGGCGGTGCCTTTGTGGGCAGAAGATGTCTCTGACGGATCCGCACTCCACGTGTGTCTACTGTTTAGGCCTTGAGCACGACCCGCAGGCTTGCGACCTGTGCTCTTCCTTCTCAGCCTACGTCCTCGAAGACTGTGCTGCCCGTTTCAACTAGGGCGCGAAAGCTTTCCTCCAGTAAAGTCTAAGAGGCCCGGTCGGCGGTCTCTCATGGCTCGCTGGGATCAGCTAGAGCAAATGATCGCCCTCGAAGAGGAGGCGGCGCGGGCCGCATCTTCCTCGACCGCGGCATTTATCCCACTCTCCCTGGGTTCCTCTTATACAGCTTCCTTTAAGGAGCTTTCTGTCCCTCTCCACTAGAGGAGAGGGACCAACGTCTGCTGGACCTTCTTCTCTGTCCAAGAAGAGAGACAAGGGTAAGTCCCTCCATCGACGCTCTTGGGAGCGGGAAAGGTCCCTCTCCCCGAGTTGTCGGCCATCGACTTCGGTCGATCGTTCGTCTTCAGCCACTGGTCTCACGGTGTCCCCGTCAGGTCAGTTGACCGAGACTCCCGTCGACGCAGTCGAGATCTTTCTCAACCCGTTGGACGGGTTGTCGACTGACGAAGCCGAAAATCCCCTTTCCCCGGTTCCCCCAGTGGGAGTTGAGGATCCCGCGGGCTTGCCAGTGCCTCCGGTTCCAGAGCCCTTGGGTGTTCCCTCCGAGCCGAGGGAGGAGCCAGTTCCACCCGTCCCTCCCACACCGTCCTCGGAAGGCCGAGGTTCTCGGTCCGGACTTCTGCGGTCCAGCCGATCCGGCCGTCATAGGCGGTCTCGCATCAGCGGTAAGGGCGCCGCCGCTCGTCCTCGTCCTCCTCTCGGATGAGAGGAGGCTTCACACAAGTTACGCGACGATAGTTGTGACCTCATGTGGCAACAGCTTCTTCTGACCGAACAAGCCAACGCCTTTCCCGCCATTAAGTGGTTGTCACTGAGCGGTTAAACAACCTCGCTTTACCCGAGGAGTCTGTTCCATGCCGGGTTGTTCGGCCAAACCAGCTGCCCCACCGACCCGTGGAACCTCTGTCTCCAAAGTCACTGTTTGGGGCTCCACCAAGAACTCTGTCGGCTCGGGTCTGCCCCAAGGTTGTCGGTCACCCTCATTCCCGATCGCCATCGGCAGGTGGAGGGTGGCTCAGCCCGAGGCAGTCTTTGCGGACTCTTCTGAGTCCATTTATTCTCCCTTTTCTCCAAGCGAGTGGACTTGGAGTCCTCTGGAGGTCAGTCGCTGGACGATAGCCCTTCGTCCTTCCTGGGTTTACTCAGGCTCATCTCGGAGTCCACCGATGCAGCTCGAGCTCCGTGATCCAACGGGCCAAATATCCCTCACCGGAGATATTGGACCGAGGGATTCCCACAGAGTCCTTTCCTGTGGCTGAGGCCATCGTGGGCCCGGCCTTGGAGCTCTGGCAGCGCCCGCTCTGCACTGCGCCGCCAGGATGGCCAGGAAGGTGCGGTCTTCACCGGTTCTCTGTCCGTTTTCGGAACATCCTCAGCCGAGGGGTCAGCTACTGACAGCATTTTCCGCGTGCCGGAGACGCTTAGGGACGGGACAAACCTTCCGATTAAGGAGTCCAAGAAATTGACCATGCCGGGCGGAAGTCTACGCCAGGCCCCCTCCCTTGGCTTCGTCGAGGTAAGCTCGGCCGTGCTGATGGCACATTTCTCCCATGCCTTGTTGGGCTCCCTGGACGAGGTAGTCCTCATCTCCTGGCTGACCTGCAGACTACGGTTAGGCAGGTGCGGGACCAGGCAGGGCAGTGGCCAAGCAGCAACTCAGACTGCTCTGGACATTGGAGATTCCTGCGCCCAGGTTCAGTCGCTGCCACAGTGGCTATCGTTGTCAGTGTGGCTGAGGATATCCACCTCATGCGGATACTCAGCACAAATTGGCGGATGTCCCCTTCCTGGGGACCGACCTCTTCGGCCCTGGAGTGGAAGGCCACCTCCAGAGGATCGAAAAGTCCAATGCCACCTTGGACTCGGTCTCATCCGCTCAGAGGGACAAGGGCCGCAGACCACAACCCAAGCCCTTTTGTCCGCCTGCGCCCCTGGCACGTCCGACCCAGCAACACTCAGGCCAGCAGGCTCGCCTTGGCATCCCAAACCCAAGCCCGCGGCTTCCTCCTCCAGGCAGCAGGGAGGTAAGGCCAGGTGGTCCCTGGGCGTCCCTCTTCCAGCTCTGCACAGTGACGGGTTGAGGGTGTGCCTCCCAACCTCGGGCTACCTCACCTCAGGTTCCCCCTGTAGGACGGTTCGGTTCTTCCTTTCCGCCTGGTCTATTACCACAGACCGTGGGTGTTGGAAGTGGTAGGAAAGGCCTGCCTCTGGAGTTCGAGTAGGCCCCACCTTCAGAGCCGCTGCACTGGGTCTGAAGCTCGCTGTTAGCTCGGCGAGCCGACACCGCTCTCCTCCTCGGGAGGAGGTGATAAGAGGTAGCGGACCCTCCTCAAACCCGGTAACGGACGGGGTTGGCGCCCCATTCTCGACCTACACAACCTAAACAAGTTCCTATGTCTCGAACCTTCAGGATGGTCACTCTGGCTCAGATAATACCATCCTTGGAACACGCATGTGGTTCTGCTCTCTGACCTACAGGACGCGTTTCTTTCACGTTCCTATCCGTCCATCCCATCAAAGGTTCCTTCGCTTGAAGCGAGGGATCCTTTCGAGTTCCAAGCCATGCCTCTTCTGGCTTATCTCCAGCTCCCAGGGTCTCACCAAATGCATGGCAGTGGTGACAGCATTCTCATGGCGCCAGGTCCGGTTTACTCCTTACCTGGACGACATGATTGGCAGCCTCCAGACAGGAGGTGAGCGGTCCAGAGATCTGGCCTCCAGGTTTGTCTCAGGTCGGCCTCCTCATCAACGAGGCCAAGTCGGAACTCATGCCAAGCAGGTGATTCTTTCATCGGGCAGAGCTCGACTCTCTTGAGCCAGGGCACGGCTCGCCGTGGACAGGGTCGAGGCTCTTCCTCCTTTGCCCAGTCATTGTGGCAATGCGCGCCTGCCCGGGACTTCCTGTGCCTCCTGGGTCTCATGGCGGCCTGTACCAGCATGGTCCGCTGGGCCTGTTGGAACATGCGCCCCTTCAGTGAGGCTGGCTGCCGCCAGTGGTCCCAGCACTGAGATCCTTTGGACCAGCTAGTGACGGTGACCAGGGGAATGTGGAACGCTCCAGTGGTGGACCGCTCCAGTTCATCTAGGAGGGCATCCGCTTGTCCGCCCGAGCCATGGTCTCTCTATCGACCGATGCCTCTTCTGATGGGTTGGGGTGCCATCTGGGGAACACCGGCGCACGGCCTCGGTCCCCGAGGGAGTCGATGCCACATCAACCTGCTGGAGCTCCAAGCGGTCCGTCTAGCTCTCACCACCTTTGCTCCGTTTCTTGGTCAAGTGGTCCGGGTCAGACGGACAACACCACGACCATGTACTATCTAAACCGCCGAGGGGTGGGGGCGCTCCCATGCTTCTATGCAAGGAAGCTCTCAAGATCTGGTCACTGCAAGAGCCTGGAGGCGGATCTCCTAGCTTTCATTCATATGGCAGGAGCTCCAACACCCTGGCCGATGCTCTAAGTCGGATAGGGGCTGCGTTCCCTTAGTGGTCTCTCCTGCCAGAGGTAGTAAGATCTAGTCTCCCATTGGGGCACACCTCAGGTGGACTGTTTGCCTCAGAGGAGAATGCGAAGCTGAGGCTGTTCCCATGTCTGCCCCTCCCAGGGATCGCTGCAGGGCATGCCTTCTCGAGGCCGTGGACCCCTGGCTCTTCTATTGCCTTTCCCCATCCCCCTTGATGCACAAGGTGCTGCTCAAAGCAAGGAGGGCGGCAAGAGGTGATTCTGATAGCCCCAGACTGGCCCCGCCAGTACTGGTACCCAGATCTCCTCAGCCTCAGCTCCAGGCTCCCAAGGTAGCTTCCAGCTCGCCCAGACCTGCTCTCAGTCAGTCAGGGGAAGGTATTCCATCCGGACCTTCAGTCCCTGCACCTGACGGCCTGGTTCCTGAGCGGCTAGAGTTCCAGGCCTTGGGTCTTTCCGACGAGGTCCTCAGCGTAGTTGAGGCGTCCCATGGAGTCGACCAGAAAATGCTACGCCTTCAAATGGAAAAGATTTTCCATTTGTGTCAGGGCAAGGGCCTGGACCCTTCCTCCTGTTCCTTGGCGAGCATATTGGACTACCTGTGGTCCCTTTCTCAGCAAGGGCTTAGGTCGATGACCCTTAAGGTGCACCTGGCAGCCATCTCTGCTTACCGGGCTGGCGGGAAGCAGTCGGTGGCGCAGGAGAAGGTGGTTTGGCGCTTTTTCAAAGGCCTTGATCACATTTCCCCTCCGGTGCGAGAACCTCCACCTCCGTGGGATTTACTGCTGGTACTGGCAAAGCTCATGGGCAAGACCATTGAACCAATGCACAGGTGTGAAAACTCACCTGTCGTGGAAACTTCTTTTGGTGGCTGTCATGTCAGCCAGAAGGAGTGGGAGCTCCAGGCGCTCTGCATCGAGTCTCCTACCTGGTCTTCCCACAGGACAGCAGTTGTCGCCGCCCCACCAGAAATTCCTTCCGAAGGTGGTGTCGGAGTTTCACCTTAACCAGGTGTTGACTCTACCGTGTTTTTCCCCAATCACACCTCGGAGGCCGATATAGGCTTCATACTCTGGACCCTATAGTACAGCTTACTATAAGGCTACAGCAGAGAATTGGGAGAGGTTCGCCAGCTGTTTGTCACCTCACGCTGGAAGCCGCGCCTGGCAGACCTGTAGCCAAGCGGACGATAGGCAGTGGGTCACCTCCGCATAGATCTTCTGCTATAAGTTGGCGGGCATGGAGCCTGCAAGAGGGATAAGAGCTCATTCCCACCCGCCATACTGTTGCATCGGTGGCTGCTTCCAGGGACGTCCCTATCCAGGAAATCTGCAGGGCTGCTACCTGGAAGTCAGCACACACCTTCATCACCCATTACCACATCGACCTTGAGTCACGCCAGATGCTGGCTTTGGGGCCTCGGTTCTCCAGTTTCTATTCCTAAGTAGGGGTGTGTGCTTGCCTCCCTCCTCCTGGAGAACTGCTAGAGTCTGTCAGACAGTGTGGATGAACAACATATCCATGTCCCTAGAAATACAGGTTACCTCACCTGTAACAGGAGTTCTAGGAATGGTATGTTGTTCATCCACACGACCACACCCGACCTCCCCAGCTTCGACGCACAAATCCGAGTTTTCCCAGCGGCCAGATCTGGCATCATGTATGAGCCGAGAGTTTTACCACCCGGTGGGTGGGAGGAGCCAGCTTGAAGACCTTCCGGCAAGAGTTAAAGCGGCAAGGATACCTGCCAGACAGTGTGGATGAACAACATATACCATTCCTAGAACTCCTGTTACAGGTGAGTAACCTGTATTTATTCACTCATTTTAAGTAATAAATTTGTCTGTCAGTGTTTTATCATGTTTTTATGCAGATTTAAGTCACATTAGCAGAAAACAAGAACATTTAATCTCATAGTGCATGTTATATTAGCTATCCAAGTTGTGCATCTACGAGCTATCGAGGCTAATGACTGTGGAACTCCATTGGCTAAACTAGCATAATTATTAAAATATTCTCTCAGATCAATGCAGCCTGTGAAAATAAATGGTCTCGTGTACCAGTAACATTTTTCTCACAGGGATTAACCACTCTTGAAGTCTGTGCAATACTATATTAGACAATTCAAAATCTTGTCTTTGTTTTAATGTTGACAATGTGTTCTGTGACATGTATAATAAAAACTTCTCAAAGCTAAAATTCAATTAATGTGTTTTATTTTAAAAAGATTTACAAAGATAAATACATGCAAAAAACGCAATTCAAGTATTGACTACTGAACATGGGTCGACAAACACTACCCAGACAAATACGCTACCCAGACTACATGAACTAAAGCATACTATGTGAAGGATAGTAGGATCTACCCCATAGCTATATATAATGCAGAGATACTACTATATTGCATGTCTACACTTTATTGCACAGTGGAGCACCGTTTTTTCCCTACAATACTGCACGTCTTAGTCATTGCACAGTGAAGCACCACTTTGTTTTCTGTGATATTGCATTATAACTGCATGTCTACAGCTTTATTGCACAGGGGAGCACCATTTTTCTGCAAATAGTGCATCAGAATTGCAATTACACAAGAGGGTGGGAGAGTCTACTTTTTGAATAGCAGCATTGAAAATAATTTTAAATTGTCCACAGTCAGGCTTCTCCGCTGGTCGGTCAGGATTTGTCCATGTGCAGAAAATGACCGCCTACATCTGCACTTAGAAACAGGGACCCAGATGGCCTGAAGGGCTGCTTTGCCAGAGTTGGTACCTGTGAGGACATAGGAGATCCAGTACTGGTGAAGATCAAATGATTCAATCTGGTAGTTCCTGCACATCCTGCCATATGTAGATCTTCCAGTCCCTTAATAGTGCATTCTTATTGTGTAACGTGAACTTTGGGATATAGGGCAAGTACAGTTGGAAGTCCTTATTGAGTTTGGGTAGGTTGAGTGGGTTTAGAATTCGACAGGCCATGAGAAACTGTACAGATGGATTTGACTGCAGGTGTTTTGTCAGTTTCTCCAAACTGACCTTGAAAGCATTTTTGAACAGTTTGATGTTCTCATCCCTTTATTCCTCAGTTTAGAGAGATACAGCTCTGCCTTCTCACCAAAGCCATCATTTTTAGTTGTGCCAGCCTCAAAGCGACTCTTTATTGACATTAGCATGTCATACGTGGACATTGCAAGACGTTTCTCCTTTGACTGCAAAAGTTCTTTCGTAGCAATAATGTCACCTGAATTATCTGTAATAAATGCCAGTTGTGCTTGTAGCTCATCATACCAGTCGTCCAGTAATGCCTGTAGATTTATTGAGGTGGCATCACTAGAATCCGCCATGAAAAAGTCCCTCAGGTATTGTAGGTGTGTTGAGTGGTATGCCACTGCTGCAAACCATGTGTTCCATCTAGTTAAAACAGGAACCGGTGGTAAAGCAATCATTTCTCCTGGAGCTTCCAGATCCTGCAAAAATGTGATAAATTCTCGTTTGCATTTTGGTGATTGTAGAAAAGCATATCTTCTCAACGAAGCCAGTTCATTAACTTTTTTGAAATGGTGCAGCCACGTATCCCCAACAAGGGACAAGACATGTGCCCAGCAATACACGTGCACAGCATGGTCCCCAAGAACCCCGTGAAGTGCATCATTAAAACATTTAATCATATAACGAGCACTGTCACTGACAAACGAAACTACATTCATAAATTCAATGTCACAACTCTGGAGAGTCTTTAAGACAGCTTGAGCCACTGTGGAATGGTTGACAGAGTCTAGTTCTGTGCTGTTTCCTAGATATGTCTTGCCCCTTCCAACACAAAGATGACATGAAGAATGCGCCTCGACTGTGCATCTGTGTCTCATCACATATCACTGCAATGATTTCCCAGTCAGAGCTGCTTTAAGGTCTGCATCAATTTGCTCTTAACTTGAGTAGATAGAGCTGCCTCAGGTGTCTGCTTTTGGCACCGCCTCCACCCCTCTTCACATACTTGCACATCCATTCCCTTAGTTGTGGATGATCCAGCTTCTCCAGTGGAATATTCGCAGCCCCCCATGCCTTAACTGTGTCCATGACCATCTCATTTCTTATGATGGATGATTCTGCTGCAGTTCTGAAACTGCTGATCAGGGTCACCTGCCTTGCTGGTCTTCCTTCACTAGCAGCTCGTTCCTTATTCCTAGCATGTTTCTTGCTGAGCAGATGATCTTTGACTCTGTCTTTTCTGGTATGGTCCCGGACATGGTTGCAGGATGGACAGAAGAGTTTTCCTGCATCCTCATAGAGGCCTTCAGATTTAAACTGAAGGGCTCACTCCTTAGCCGAGGTGTAGCAGAGCTTGGCTTTCTTATTCAGTGGTGCAGCAGACATCATGCAGGCAGAAAGTATGAATACTGAAATCACAATGAAAAAAAATATTAGTGTGGTCCACCAAGCTGCTTGATGAGATAATTCAAGTAACAAAATGGGAGAATTAGATCCCCTAGATAGTGCAGTCCATGACTTTTATCCACTGGCTATGTAGCAGCTGCCACCGCCTACATCCGCCATCCTCCAGGTACGACAGCAGCAGCCTACGACTCCCATCCTCCAGGTACGACAGCAGCAGCAGCCTCGACTCCCATCCATCCTCCTGGTACGACAGTAGCAGCCAACAACCACCATTCACTAGGTGAGATGGCAGCAGCAGTCTACAACTCCCATCCTCCAGGTGCAATGGCAGCAGTGATCTACGACTCCCATCCTCCAAGTGAAATGGCAGCAGCATTCTACGACTCCCATCCTCCAGGTGTGAAGGCAGCTGCAATCTATGACTTGCATTCTCTGTGTATGACAGCAACAGCAGCCTACGACTCCCATCCTCCAGGTACGACAGTAGCAGCAGCCTACGACTCCCATCCTTCAGGTACGACAGCAGCAGCAGCCTACGACTCCCATCCTCCAGGTACGACAGCAGCAGCAGCCTACGACTCCCATCCTCCAGGTACGACAGCAGCAGCCTACGACTCCCATCCTCCAGGTACGACGACAGCAGCAACAGCCTACGACTCCCATCCTCCAGGTACGACGACGACAGCAGCAGCCTACGACTCCCATCCTCCAGGTACGACAGCAGCAGCAGCCTACAACTCCATCCTCCAGGTACGACAGCAGCAGCAGCCTACAACTCCCATCCTCCAGGTACGACAGCAGCAGCAGCCTAAAACTCCCATCCTCCAGGTACGACAGCAGCAGCAGCCTACGACTTCCATCCTCCAGGTACGACAGCAGCAGCCTACGACTTCCATCCGCCTGATACAACGACAGCAGCAGCCAACAACCACCATTCACTGGGTGAGATGGTAGCAGCAGTCTACAACTCCCATCCTCCAGGTACAATGGCAGCAGTAATCTATGACTCCCATCCTCCAGGTAAAACTGCAGCAGTAATCTACGACTCCCATCCTCCAGGTACAGTGGCAGCGGCAAATAAACATTCTCCTACTTGCCCACAACTACATGGCAATTAACCTTCTCAATTGTCAACCACACAGGCAACATTCAGACTTGCCTGGTGCTACATAGCTTTTTGCACAGCTACCTGGATATACCCAACATGACTTGCCCAAAACCACACTGCAAACTGGTCTGAAAAAAATACTACTATCCTTGAATCCCCGTATCACTGCATTGGTCAAAGAAATATGTTTTCCCCCCATGTACATGGTACCTGACAGTAAGGGCAAGGTCTTGGTGTGACTCCAAGCATCCTTTGGCATTTGTTGCTGAATCTGGTGACTTTAACTGCACTTCATGAAAACTTAGTACCAACCTCCCCTCAAAAAGAAACACTGTAGGCAAGTATGGCAAGGCAAGTGTTGCAGTGGGAAGTGGGGGTATTTCCACATGTTCCCAGCAGAAATAACTTGCGCCTGCATACCGTAAGATGAAAAAACCACTGCACCTACTGTAGGTTGGTCTCAGAAGCATGGTAGGCAGATGTGGAGTGCTGTGTCACAGTGGGGATTCAGGGGGCCTTCCCGCTTCCCACCCAAGAAAAAAAAAGGACACTTATGTAAGAACTTACCATTAACAGTAGATCTTCAAGACAATCTCTTGCAGCAGGTCACACCTTAGAACTACAGCCATCAGGCGCCCGGACCACATGGACACAAAAGCTCAGAAATAACAAGGCATTCTCTCCCCCCCAAACTACTCAGACCCCCACACCACTACACTCCAGGGCACACATTGGTGCTGCTCTGAGGGCACAAAGGGGCTGAGGCGCTGGTCACCTTACCACACTCTACACAGGTGACCCGTGTTAGGCAATCTGCATCGGCTGCCAGGGAGGAAAAGGATTTAACATCCGATGAACTGCTCTTCTTCTCTGGGGAGGGGGGTCCTCAGTGGTCAGCACTTGCCTGCTCCCCCGGGTCGTGCCTGAAAATAGGCAGGATTTGTCTAGTGCACTTACCCGGTCAACAAAAGCTAAATAAAACTAAATAAATATTGGAGGTTGGGGCACCATGCTACAGAAGGGGAGGGGTTGGGTCAGATGCTTGCAACCAACATTGCCCCTTCAGACATGCTCAGGGATGCGGCACTGACAAATCTCAATCAGCCATGAAACGTGCCTGTGTTAGTGTGCTGTGCCACCAGTCACCTCGGCCCCACTTACTCTGGGGCACACAGCAAGAACCACAGTCCTTTGCACTTGCCAGAGGATGCAGTGTGCTAGCCATCTTCTGTGAAGTCCAATTGGCTGTTTTTCTCTCTGGGTGCCTCCGGCTAGGTTGGAGGTGGCAAATTTGATTTTCTCACAGAAACAGCCCTTGAGAACACTCAGAACCCCATCACTCAGATGACCCCCCCCCACACACACACATACACACACTGACTGTTGGGCACAGTTGGGCACAATACTCAGAACCCCACCACCACCAAAGGGCTTCATGCTAGACCACACACACCACTACTGTGAGGCATACAGAAGATAGTTACTCAAACCCCCGGCCTCCCTGCCCCCACACATACATACTTAGACTGCCACACACACATACTGACTCAGCTGAGCAACCACAAGACTTTGTACAGTTTTCAAAAAGCAGGGTGCACTCCAGATGAGGTGGATGTTGGAACAAATAAGAAATCAAGCAAACCAGTACTCCAGGCTTCAGAAAATCCAGGGCAAACATCCACTGTAGTCTTGTACAAAAAATATAGCACCAACAAGGTGCATTCTCCGACAAACACTCCTCCCGGGCAAAGCCCTGTATAGCTGAGTGCTGGTTTGCCCCATCTCTTACAAGACTGTTTGTACCCCTGGGTTTTTCCACTTTATCCCCTCCCAGAGAACCCAGTATCACATTATAAATATAGCAATCCCTGTAAAAAGAAGCAAACAAGGAATTGCAGTTTTTTACAACTTAAGTACCTCAGTACTCAGATATACATACACACACCCAACTCAGCTGAGCAACACTGACCATACCCCTGGCTTTCTCAAAGAATACAGCAGCTCATGTTAGAAATATAGAAAATACAACCCCCTATACTGGCCCTCTGTTCCCTGATTTCACTGCACCTACAAATTAAAGTGGTGTTCTCTCTCACTGTTTGGACCCTTGGCATTTTCGTTGCCTCCCCCCCCAAAAGAACACAGCAGCAGCATCAAATAAATATATTACAGATACGGCTAGCAAAGAAATACAACCCCCTATACTGGCCCTCGATTCCCTGATGTCACTGCACCAATATCCAAAGCACAAGGCAAACAAGGGAATTTAGTTTACCTGAAGTGTGCAGAGACAAGGCAGGGTTGCTGGAGATTTCAGGGGTCTGATGCCTCTGTGGCGATTGTCCCAGTGGCAGCAATGCTCGTTTTTTTTAATACTTTTTTAAATACAAAATATTAAAATATTACTGCTGCCAAGAGCTCCGTAGAGGTAGACTGCAACCGAATCGCAATGCAGAGAGGGTCGAGAGGAGCAGGTCACCGGAATAAAATTAAAGTGGCGTCCTTGGAATAAATTAAAGTGGTGTCTTGACTCACAGTTAGTACCCCTGACATTTTCGTTTTCCCCTCAAAGAACACAGCAGCATCAAATAAATATTACAGGCAAACAAAGGAGTTTAGTTTACCTGAAGTGTGCTGAAGGGTTGCTGGAGATTTCAAGGGTCCGATGCCTCTATGGCGATTGTCCCAGTGGCAGCAATGCTCGTCTTTTTAAATGCTTTTTTTTTTTTAAATATTACTTTGGCCAAGAGCTCCGTCCGTGTGATGGGGTAGACCAGAACTGAATCGCACAATGCAGAGAGGGTCGAGAGGAGCAGGTCACCGGAGTAAAATTAAAGTGGCGTCCTCGTGGTCTCTCTGGGCGTCTGCTGCGTTCTTCTTGTTCTTCCTTCTTTTCTGGGGTTTTCAGTAGGGGAGATGGCTTGCTGTACAGTGGCTTTTATGTTGCCCAGTTTCCGCACACATGCAAGCAGTGTGACTTCCGCGATACTTCCGGGTGCCATATGAATTCCGCCAGCCAATCAGTATTCCGGGATTCTGTCCGCATTCACGGAATCCCGGAGAAACATTGGCCTTGGTGATGATGTGCGATATGGCTGCCACTGCACATTCAGTCACATCACTACCAGTCTAGCACTGCTTGTAAAGCGCTTTGGGATGCACTGTGTATGAAAAGCGCTAAATAAATGCTGAATCTTTATCTCATGACCCCAGTTGACCTCCCATAATGTGGATAGATCTGTACAGAAAAAATAATATGGGACTAATGTTAAATAACAGGGACACAATTTTTATAAACCTAGTACTCATTTGCATCATTCACCTCTGACGTATGCTCATGACCCCAGTTGACCTCCCACATGATGCGGCTAGATCTGTGCTGAATAAACAAATATGGGTCTAATGTTAAATTACAGGAACACAATTTTTATAAACCTAACAATCGATAAAGTAGGAAAGGAATAGATATTTATTTCTTGTTTGAACATAACAGAAATATGACTAATGATTGACTAGAGTGCACCTTTAGGGATTCAAGTTATGGACTGAAATGTCTGTAAGACCATATGGTAGAATAACACTTACAAATGAAATAGACTAATGCCTTTCTTCCAGGTAGCCCCCCTTTTCACCATCCAGCATGCACCTTTGACCCCATTTGACATCCCACTGACACGGGTCAGAAATAAGTTTTTCGGTTAAAAAATAAATCTATGCTACAAAGATGCAAGGACATGTATTAGAAGAACTGTGGAATATACAATCAGATTAAATAAATATAGTAAAATGAGTGTTTGGGACACCCAGCAGTTTCTGCTTTTTTAGCTGCTGGGTGCTACAAATGCAGGTCAGGCACACAGGGAGTTGACACAGGAGTCAAGTGACCATGTGTACCTCCCCCATGCCGAATTCCCAGACAAGCAGATTTTTAACTACGTGTGCTCAGTAACTCCAAACCTCCGTGAAAGAGAGAGCGGGGGTCAGGAGAGTGTGTGATGAACACTGAAATAGCCACCTTTAAGTAAGTAAATATATGAAACACTACCTGAATTAAAGCTCAATAGACTTATAACTACTTAAAAAGCATTTCAAACATATGCACTTTGAAACTAATAAATAAATAAACATGGGTTTAGTACCTGGCGTTCTGACCAAGCCTGATTAGTACAAACAGCTGAATAAGTGGTACTTCGTATTTACAGACTGGAGCATGAAAACTGCAAAAGAAATTAGAGAAAGCAGGTATGAAAGAATACTGTTTTTGGAAATGAAGTGAAATTTAGACTTGGTAACAAGCAGAGATACATGACTGTATGCATATATATTGTTTGTTATTTTAAACAGGACGCTCTACCATGAGCTGGGAAACCCAGGTACATCAACATTATCTTTTTTAGTTTGGACATGATAGAAAGAAGTGAAATTGATGTAGAGACCAGTGCATTGAAATGAAGTAGGAAAGGAAATGGTTTTTAGAAATATTTATGGTTATGAGTCTGTTGTATCACTCACAGGATTATATAAGAAAGATATTTAGATGCAAGCTCGAAGACTTGGGATATAACAGAATTGTTTGGGGTGAGAAACCATCTTTGTGTAAAACTGAAAATGTCAATTTCAGATGGAATTGAAGCTTTAGTGAAAAATATTTTTGTGTGTATTTTTTGAGATACAAGTGTGCCCACTGATTAAGGATATTGTTCCGAAACGTTTTTATTTTTTATTATTTTAGTTTTTGTTGACCGGGTAAGTGCACTAGACAAATCCTGCCTATTTTCAGGCACGACCCATGGGAGGGGGATACAGATGAATGCCAACTGACCTTGAACCAGAGTAAGCTGTTTTAATGAGACATACTGTATACTGACCAAATCTTATGTGAAGACAAAATATATAAATTACAGGGTGAGAAGGCTCAGCTGCTACCAGTTTGTTTCCATTGAACTTCCTTGCCCACATTGTCACGTATCAGAAGTCTTTGTGGGCAAAGGCGATGGATCTGGCCAAGGCCCAGCCAGATTGAGCGGTAAGGCAGAACTTCGCACAGTCATATAGTCCGGTATGGACATAGACAAGCACATCCTAAGGAGCGCTTACAACTCCGCAGACACGGCCACAAAAGCAGCAGACACTGGTATTTGCATGTGGAGGCATACCTGGCTCAGAGTTTCTGGTTTCCACCAGAATTTACAAGATACCGTTTTGGATGCTCCTATTCAGGGACCAGTCCTATTGGTCAGGAGACGGAGCATCTTATAATGGGACTGCAGGATTTTGGCAAAGCAGTATCTGAAGTCCACAGAATGTACAGGTCAGAGCCACAGGCCACCTGACGCTGTCCCTTTCGAAAAAATCGGGGACAGCAGGGAAGACACCAGACACAGCATAAGGGAGGCTTTAAAAGAAGAGGGCCCCTTTCCCTTCAGGTGTCCAGGGCCCCAAAGATCCCAAGGCACCCAGACCTCTCCTGCCTACCCCCTCCACAACTGCATGACTCCCTACTGACACCCCCTCCACCGGAGGAAGTGCAGGGGGAGGCGGTAGGAGGGAGATTCTCCCTTTACCAATCCGGATAGTCCAATATCACATCAGACCAATGGGTCCTCCAGATAGTGGAGAGAGGATTCTCTCTAGAGTTTACCCAGATCCCACTGGACATTCCACCAGTCCCCTCCCACTGCTCACCCTCCCATGCACTTCTCCTGCGGGCAGAAATACAGGACTTGTTAGACAAGAGAACCATCCAGGAGGTCCCTTGTGCTTAAAGCGGCATGGGATTTTACTCCCATTTCTTCCTAGTCCCGAAGAAGATGGGAGACCTCCGTCCCAGTCAGCTGAACACTTTCATCAAATACAAAAGATTGAGAATGGTGACATTTATTTATTTATTCATTTAAGAGATTTACCAGATAAGCATATTGAGCGGGAATCCACTAGTTTCCAGATGCGACCTGGAGTTACATACTTGAAAATTCAAAATACATGGGTACATAGGCAATGGTGCCTGCAACAGGTACATAATGGTGCATACAACAGGTGCAAATGGGTACATAAAGGGGTGAAACATCAGGTCCAGAGATGTTACAGGCTGGACTTATGCATTTGTTGTTTAGATTACAAGTTTAGTGCTGAGAGCACGAGTTGCTATAACAATCATTGGGGTCTGTGACCGTAGTACATTACAGACAGTGAACATAGGGAAAACACAATAATAGTCAGGGAAAACACAGTAACATTAGTAAACCTTGCTAGAAGTAATCCCCCTTGCTAGGGTGCATAGCAAGGGGGATTACTTCTAGGAGTGAGGAGGTCATCTTGCCCCTGTACAGGTCCCTGGTGAGACCACACCTAGAGTACTGCGTGCAATTCTGGCACCCCTACTTGAAAAGGAACTTCAAACTACTGGAGGAGGCACAGCGCAGGGCAACAAAAATGATCCTGGGGTTGGGGGACAGACCATATGAGGAGAGACTGAGAGCACTCAATATGTATACCCTGGAGGAAAGAATGGAGAGAGGAGATATGATTGGGACCTGATGGGTCTGAACAAAGTAGACACTAGGTATATGTTTAATCTGATGGGCGGAAGGGAAACCAGGGGACACACTATGAAGTTGGAAGGGGGCAGGTTCAAGAGAGAACTAAGGAGGCACTATTTCACAGAAAGGTTAGTGGCAGGGTGGAATGCTCTGCCAGAGGAAGTCGCATCGCTGCAGAGTGTTGGGGCTTCAAGAGGGGGAGGGTACAAATCGGGAGTAGGTGGGATATGAGGGGGCAACTGCAGTCTAATGGACTGAAGTGCTGCACACTCGAGCACACTAGATAGAATGAATGGCCTGTATCTTCTGGCAGTTTCATAAACCTGTTTTCCATGCTCTATCAAGAAGACTGGTTCTGCTCCCTGGACATACAGGAGGCGTATATGCGTATCAAGATCCTGCCGTCCCACAAGAAGTACCTTCACTTCACCTTCCAAGGCGGGCACTCCCAATTCAGGGTGCTGCCATTCGGTCTGTCATCAACACCAAGGGTCTTTACCAAGTGCCTGGCAGCAGTGGCAGTGGCCCTCTGGAGAGGGGGTCACTTTGTCAACCACTACCTGGACAATTGGCTTCTTACAGCTCCAACAGAAGATCAGTTGATCAGGATGCTTGAGGAGATGTTCAGTCTATTCCAGTCTCTGGGCATTACCCTAAGCTTGCCAGAGTCACACCCGTGGCCTGCTCAAAGGCTACAGTACTTAGGAACAGTCCTGGACACTGTCCAAGGGAAAGCCTTTCTTCCCACAGACCGAGCATCCAAGCTAAGAGAAGTCACTCACACAGTGATGGACTCTGACTTGGTCACAGCAAGGGTGGTTTTGCAACTTTTCGGTCATATGACCGCAGCCATAGCCACAGTTCCCCTCGCACGTTTGAACATGAGGATCCTTCAGTGGCACTTCAGCATTCAGTGGGACCAAGGCACGGACAAGCTAGAGCAGCCCATTCGGATATCCGGCGCTGTCGGTCAGTCCCTGACTTGGTGGGTCACCCCAGCTGATCTGAGCATAGGGGTTCCCTTTCAGCGACCCAGCCCACAGCAGATCCTTATTATGGATGCCTCTGGACTGGGATAGGGAGCACCTTTTGCTTCTCATCAGACGAGGGTTCCTGGAACTCCACGGAGCGGTCTCTCCACATAAAATTTTGGAGATGAGGGCCTTACTGTACGCCCTTCAGGCCTTCCAAAGGGTACTACTTCCTGGGCCCCTTCTGGTCCAGTTGGACAATACCCCAGTAGTCTTCCATCTCAACAAGCAAGGGAGCACACTTTCATCCCCTATGCGGAGAGGCAGTGAAAGTATGGACTTGGGCAGTAGATCACAGCCTGTATCTCATGGCAGTCCATGTTCCAGGGATTCACAACATCCTCGCAGACAGCCTAAGTCTCTCTCAGTCTCAGAACCACAAGTGGGAACTACAGCAAGAGGTCGTAGACAACCTCTTCGAAAGGTGGTGTCAGCCAGGTCTTTGCTTCCCCACACAACGCCAAACTGTCTAATTTCTGCTTGCTAGATCCAGGGCCTGGTGTTTTTTGGCAAGACTCATTGTCCCTGTCTTAAACAGGGAGGTTTCTTTATGCCTTCATTCTTCTTTAGAGGATCATGCTCAAGTTGCAGGCAGAAGGGGCACAGATGTACTGGTGGCACCCTTCTGGCCTCGACAGATTTGGTTCCTGCTGTTGCAACAGCTGGCATTGGAACCACTGATTCCATTGCCCCTCTCTGCTCACTTGCACTCCCAAGAAGAACAAGGGACGTTGGTCCATCCAGCCCTCCGGTCCCTGCATCTGCATGCGTGGCTCTTGCGGGCTTAGCTATGGATAGATTTGGAGTATCCCTCAGTCGCAGAGTTGCTCATGGCAGCGAGAAAACCCTCTAATAGGGCTACATGTGCCATGAAATGGAAGCGTTTCTGCTTGTCTGCACTCCCATGTTCTCTGGCTCCCCTCAGTTGTCCAGTGGAATCTGTGCAGTAGTATCTTCTCCACCTATCGGACTTGGGCCTCAGCTGCTAGTCCATTAAGGTGCATCTCTGCGCTCTGTCAGCTTACCATGCACCAGTGGCTGGGAAGACTTTGCCACAGTTGGACATCTGCAAGACCTTCCTAAGAGGTATCTTGCATATTAAACCTCCCAGGAAAGGCCCAGTGCCGCCTTGGGATCTCCTGTTTGTTTTGGAAAAACTTACCTTATCCCCTTTTGAACCAGCCACAAGTTGCAAGTTACGCCTTCTCTCTTGGAAAGCGTGTAGTTGCCATTACCTCAGCCAGAATTTCCAAGCTGCAGGCTCTGATGTGTAAAGAGCCTTGTCTTATTTTTCACAGGGACGCAGTAGCCCTGCGTACAAACCCTAAGTTTCTCCCGAAGGTAGTGTCTGAGTTCATGTTGAACCAGGACATCCAACTTCCAGTTTATTACCCAGAGTATTCAAACAGAGGGGAGGCTTTGTTGCACACTCTAGATGTACACAGAATTTTGTGTTACTATTTGGTCAGGACTAGTTCTGCCAGAAAGACAGACCAGTTTATCTCCTTTTCCCACAGAAAAGTTGGGGCACTTGTGACAAAGAAAACACTAAGTGGCTCGTTCATTGCATTACATTCTGCTACCAACAGCACAACACGCTCTTACCAGGACTGGTTAAGGATCACTCCACCAGAGGGATAGCGACATCCTTCGCTTCCCTCCAGAAGTTTCTTCAGCAGACCTCTGTGCTTCCACTATTTGGAGTTCAGTGCACACCTTTGTTAGGCACTGTAGTCTGGATATTGCTTCCAGGAGGAGAGCAGGTTTCAGCCTAGCGGTCCTTCAGAGACTCCTCTCCTGAATTCCTACAGCCTAGCATTTTGTCCTCCACCCTTCAAACCTGGGTCTCTCTTTGGGCTTTGCTTGGGACTCTGTCCTAGTGATATTACCTGCTGCAAGAGCTCCCCTCTCGAAGTGATAGTACAGTTACGTAAGAACTAAACATCATAAGAACGTAACAGTAGATCTTCGAGAGGAGCTTTTGCAGGAGGTGGCTTTCCCTCCCACCAACCCCTGGGGACAAATTCCATTATTTTCTCTTTGGGGATGGGAGATCCTCCTTGGTTCTCCATCTGTTTTTCAGCCGGGTCTCCGGCGGGAGAACTGAGGTGGTGCCGGGGGACTGTCCCCTATATACCATGTCTGATGTTTAGGCGGAGCCAACGTCAGGGGCGGTCCCCCACTACAGACTGCTAGCTAAAAGATTTTTCATGGGGTCCTAACACCTGGCAGCCTTAGTCCTAATAGTATTACCTGCGGCAACAGCTCCTCTCGAAGATCTACTGTTACGGTAAGTTCTTGTGTAACTGTACTTTTTAAATCTTTTGTTACTCTGTCAAATCTTTGTACTGTACAGCACCTAGGTCCTCAGGGATTGGATGCCTGAGAAATAATAAATTCTAACACCAGTAATGTTCAGGATATTCATAACTTTATGCAGTAAGCCTGGAGGGTTTTACTGCCCGGAGAGATGGAACACATGCAAATGAGTAGAATTCTTTGCACGTGAGCATCTTTCAAATACTGCCTCTACCAACTGTAGCGTTTTACCCTCTTCAGATTTTTCTCTCCGTCTGAAAGTCTGGTTGCTTGGAGTTGTCATCATCTTCTTTCACGTGAAGAAGATTCAAAACCATGAAAACTTAAGTATTTCTTTTCTTTTACTGCCTCTACTAATTGTCGGTAAAAAATCTTGTTTATTGTTTAAATTACTTATTTTTCTGGTTCCTCGCTGTTCGGTATAACCATGAGGGAACCGGGTTAGTTATTTGCTTTCATTATGATTTTTTTGATTAAAGAACCTTTGATTTACTGTATTTGCTAGTTAGTTGTTTATTTTTTTTGTTTGTGTATATTTTACTGTTTTTGCAACCACTTTTATTGGTTACTGAACTGCTGAGCCAGTTAATTTGTCATCTCTTCAGTTTGGTTCCTATCTGTTCCGGAACAGACTGCCAAAAAAAAAAAAAAAGTATCCACATTAGCTCTTTTTTTATTTAGCGGTTACTGTTTTTTCCCTTTGGGCATTACTATGCCAGAGAAACCAAAAAGAAAACCAGAGAGCCCGGTTTTAAGAGTAAGGCAGACAAGCACACGTGGAGGCTTGTCTTGGGTTCGAAAATCTGGGCCAGGATTGTGATATATATGCAAAACTTTTCCCGGATAAAACCGTGGAAAAATGCCTTGAAAGGCTCAATAAAAGATTTCCCAGAGTCCCTCAGCTCTGACCAGCTGACACCCCAATCTGCTGTGACTGAACCCACAAGTTTGCTTACCCAAGCCCCTGATACGGGCAAAAAAGGGGCAAAATAGAGGTAAAGAACCGGCTGACTCCCCGGTTCCCTCAAAGAAAGTGAAACGTGCAGAACCCTTTCCTGCTAAACCAGGGACTTCTGCACAAGTGTCTGTTTTCCTCGGCTCAAGAAATAGTCCAGGCTTTAAAATTATCCAGGTACTACAAAACATCATCGCCAGGCAGCCTGCCCCGGCCAGCAGTGATGTGTTGCCCTCCTTGCCAGAGGAGAGTTTTTTGAGGAGGAGGAGGATCCTTTTGAGGAGGATGAACCAGTTCCCCAGGCGTGTCCCCTAAGCAGGACTTTGGTCCCGGATGTCCGAGAAGTATTCTCATTTACATTTGTGAGGAGAATGGCAGATGCTCTGGACATTGCTACCACAGAGCAGATTGAGGATGAGGAATAAATTGAATACTTGAATATGATGGGTTTAACACCCACAAAAGCTCTTCTTCTGCCAGCCTATACATTTTTTAAAAAGGACACCCTGAAACTTCTGTAGACCCCTAATTCTATTCCTCCTGTTGATAGAATAATAGATAAAAAAAATATCAGTTGGATAGGACTGGAGCTGATTTCCTTTTCTCCCATCCAGACAATCAAGGGGTTATGCAACAGGCAGCCTGTGACAAAGCCAGAGTCCCCCTGTCCTCCCATCCTCCGGACAAGAACTCCAGAAAAATGGACAGTATGGTCACAAAAAGGTTATTTGTCAACTACTTTGGCCATGAGACAAGCTACCTTTCAAGCTTATGCTGCCCAATATCAAAAAATCCCTGTGGCAGTCGGTACTGGACATGTCTATGAAAGCCCCCTCACCCTTCTCTGAAGACCTGGCTGAAACTGCCAGTTCTAGGGACATGGATATGTTGTTCAATCCACACTTACTGGCAGGTTCTTTGCCGCTTTAAATCTTGCCGGAAGGTCTTCAAGCTGACTCCTCCCACCCACCCAGGTGGTAAAACTGTCGGCTCTGCCCCATGACACCAGATCTTCCTTACCGCTTGGAAGCTCTGGTTCCCTCCTTTGCGCTCTGCGTTTTTGGCCTGGATCCAAACTCTTCAGTTAACCCGAAACTAATTTTAAAATTTACAGGACTTCGGTCTTTATCTTCCCTTGCGGCTGTGATGGACAAATCGACTCCCGGATTTCGTCGGTATCCTTGTGGGCAGATGATGTCCTGGACCGATCCGCACTCCACGTGCATCTACTGCCTGGGGCTTGAACACGATTCACAGGCCTGCGACTTGTGCAAGTCCTTTTCGGCCACAGTCTTAGAGGATCGCGCTGCAGACTGCAACTTGGGCGCGAAGCGTTATCCTCGGTCAAGTCGGAAGGCCCGTTGGGCAGTGTCATGGCTGCGGTCGGCTGAACAGCTTGAGCAGATGTTCATTATGAGGAAGCGCCCAGGCCGCAGCATCATCTTCATCGGTCGCGGCATTTATCCCGCTCTCCTTGGGCTCCTCCTACACGGCTTCGTTCAGGGAGCTTTGTCAGTCCCTCTCCACCAAGGGAGAGGGGCCTTCGGGACATTCCTCTCAGTCCAAAAAGGAGGACTCTAAGGGTAAGTTCCACTGTTGACATTCGTGGGAGCGGGAGAGGTCTCCTCCCCCGGACAGTCGACACTCTACTTCGGTCGAGGTTGTGGCTAAGGCCGCTGGCTTCACGCTGTCCCTGTCAGGTCAGCCGTCTGAGACACCCGTCGACGCAGTCAAGATTTTTCTCGATCCGTCAGACGGGCTGTTTACTGGAGAAGCCGACAACCCTTCTTCACCAGTTTCCCCCGGTGGAAACTGAGGACTTGCCTGTGCCTCCTGTGCCGGAGTCCCCGGTTAAGGTCCCTGAACCGAGGGAGGAGCGGGTTTCCCCCGGCCCCTCTCAGACCCACCCTTGGAAACACCGAAGGTCTCGGTCTCGTACCTCGTACCTCTTCCAGGTCCAGCCGATCCCGCCGACATCGGCAGTCTCGGTCTCGGCACCATGGAAAGCGGCGGCGCCGCTCATCCTCGTCTTCATCCTCTTCGGAGGATAGGCTCCCGCGCAAATTTCATCAGTGCTACGAGGATCTAATGTGGCAGCAGCTCCTTTTGACCAGGAATAAGCGGACTCCATTGCCTTCTCTGGGCATTAAGTGGCTGTCACCGGAGCAGCCGAAACAACCCCTCGTTGTAGTCGAGGAGCCGAAGCCGGCACCGGTTGTTCAGCCGAAACCGGCTGCGCCACCCATTGTGGTGGAACCCCCGCCTCCACAGCCTAAAACTGGGGCCCCGACCAAGGATCCTCAGTCGGGTCAGGGCTTGCCTCATCGGTTGTCGATCACCCTCACTCCCAATCGACCTCGGCAGGTGGATGGTGGCTCAGGCCCTCGGCAGCTGTTTGCAGACTCCTCAGAGTCTGACGACGACGACTCCTTTTTCTCCAGGCTGCTTGATTTGGAGTCCACCGGGGGTCAGTCGGTGGATGAGAGCCCATGCTCATTTCTTGGAATGCTTCGACTCATCTGAGTCCACTGGGATGAAGCTCGAACCCGTTTCAAAACGGGCCAAGTATTTCCTCACGGAGATACTGGACCGAGGGGATTCCCCCATGGAGGCCTTCTCGGTGGCCGAAGCCATTGTTGGCCCGGCCCTGGAGCTATGGCAGCGGCCAGCTTCTTGTCCAGCACCTTCGGCCAGGATGGCACGAAAGTATGCTGTTCCCACTGGTTCACTCTCTGGTTTCTCGGAGCACCCCTCCGCAGAGGGGCTAGTGACAGACAGCGTTTTCCGGCGTTCCGTGAATGCTCGGGATGTGGATAAGTCGCCCGATAAGGAGTCCAAGAAACTGGACTACTACGGGCAGAAAGTCTATGCGGCTTCCTCGCTAGGCCTTCATCAGGCCAGCTCGGCCGTTCTGATGGCACACTTTTCACACGCCCTTTTGGGCTCCCTGTATGAGGTGATTCCTCATCTCCCAGCTGACCTTCAGACGACGGTCAAACAGTGCGGGATCAGGGAAGGGCAGTGGCCAAACAGCAGCTCCAGACTTCCCTGGACATCGCTGACTCGTGTGCCTGGCTGCGGGTCTCTACCTTTGCGGCAGATACCCAGCACTGGCTGGCAGACGTTCCCTTCTTGGGTACCAATTTGATTGGTCCCGGGGTGGAGGGTCATCTGCAAAGGATCGAGAAGTCCAGCGCCACCTTGGACTCGGTCACGTCTGCCCAGAAGGACAAAGGCCGCCAGCAGCAGCGTAAGCACTTTCAGCCTTCAGCCCCTGCGGCACGTCCGGCCCAGCAACACCAGCATCAGGGCCAGCAGACTCGCACTTGGCACCCCAAAGCCAAGCCTGCTGTTTCCTCCAACAGGAAGCCAGGAGGGAAAGGCCCAGGAGGCTCCTCAGCCAGTCCTTCCTCCAAGCCTGCCCAGTGACTGGTTGAGGGGTGTTGCCCCCAACCTCGTCACTCTTCCCCATGGTCCCCCCATGGGGGGACGTCTTCACCTGGTCCGATATCACCACGGACCGCTGGGTGCTGGAAGTGGTAGGAAAGGGTCTGCCTCTGGAATTCAAGCAGTCCCCACCCTATCGAGCTGTCGCCCCACGGGGGCCTACAGGGTCCGCAACCTCTCTGTCGGCTCATCGAGCCGACATTGCCCTGCTCCTCCAGAAGGAGGTGATCAGGGAGGTGGCGGATCCTCCATCAGACCCAGGGTTTGTGTCCAGGTACTTCCTGGTCCCAAAACAGACGGGGGGCTGGCACCCCATTCTAGACCTAAATGACCTGAACAAGTTCTTAAGGTCTGGAACCTTCAAGATGGTCACTCTGGCTCAGATCATCCCATCCTTGGAACGAGGTGTGTGGTTCTGTTCTCTGGACCTTCAGGATGCGTTCTTTCACGTCCAATCCATCCGTCCACCAGCGATTCCTCCGCTTCAGAGCGGAGGGATCCCTTTACGAGTTCCGGGCCATGCCCTTCGGCCTCTCTCCAGCTCCCAGGGTCTTCACCAAATGCATGGCAGTGGTGACAGCATTCCTGCGGCGCCGAAGGGTCCGGGTGTACCCTTACCTGGACGACTGGCTGATTGCAGCCTCCTCCAAGCTGGAACGGTCCAGGGATCTGGCCCTCCAGGTCTGCTCTCAAATTGGCCTCCTCATCAACGAGGCCAAATCGGAACTCATGCCAATGCAGGTGATTCAGTTCATCGGGGCAGAGCTCGGCTCCCGGCAGACAGGGCCGAGGTTCTTTCCTCCTTTGCCCAGTCATTTCTGGTTGGGCAATTGCGCCCTGCCCGGGACTTCCCACGCCTCCTGGGCCTCATGGCGGCCTGCACCAGCGTGGTCTGTTGGGCCCACTGGCGCATGCGTTCCCTTTAATGTGGGCTGGCCTGCCAATGGTCACAGCGCTCCGGTCCTCTGGACCAGCCAGTGATAGTGACCCAGGAGATGTGGAACGCTCTCCAGTGGTGGCCCGTTCCAGCTCATCTGTAGGAGGGTATCCCATTTGTCCGCCCAGAGCCAACGGTCACTCTAACGACCGCCTCTCTGATGGGTTGGGGTGTCCATCTGGGGGAGCTCAGAGCGCACGGCCTCTGGTCCCCTCGGGAGTCTCGATGCCACATCAACCTGCTGGAGCTTCGAGCGGTCCTACTAGCCCTCACTGCCTTCGCTCTGTTTGTACGGGGTCAAGTGGTCCGGGTCCAAGTGGACAACACCACCACCATGTACTATCTAAACCGCAGGGTGGACACGCTCCTTGCCTCTCTGCAAGGAAGCTCTCCGCACTTGGTCTCTTGTGAGCAGACTGGAGGCGGATCTCCTAGCCATCCATAGGGCAGGAGCCTCCAACACTCTGACCAATGCCCTAAGCCGGATAGGTGCTGCATCTCACGAGTGGTCTCTCCTGCCGGAGGTAGTACAAGATCTATTCTCCCACTGGGGCACACCTCAGGTGGACCTGTTTGCCTCCAGGGAGAATGCCAAGCTGAGGCTGTTTCATCCCCGCCCCCCTCAGCAGGGCTCGCTGCAGAGGATGCCTTCTCGAGGCCGTGGACCCCGGGCCTCTTCTACGCCTTTCCCCGTTCCCTTAATCCACAAGGTGCTTCTCAAGGCGAGGAGGGACAAGGCGCAGGTGATTCTGGTAGCCCCAGACTGGCCCCGCCAGTTGTGGTATCCAGGTCTCCTCAGCCTCAGCTCCAGGCTCCTGAGGCGGCTGCCAGCCTGCCTGGACCTGATCTCAGTCAACAGGGGGAAGATACTTCACCTGGACCTTCAATCCCTGCACCTGACGGCCTGGTTCCTGAGCGGCTAGAGTTCCAGGCCTTGGGTCTTTCCGACGAGGTCCTCAACGTTGTTGAGGCATCCCGTAAGGAGTCAACCAGAAAATGCTATGCCTTCAAATGGAAGAGATTCTCCATTTGGTGTCAGGATAAGGGGTTGGACCCTTCCTCCTGTTCCTTGGCCAGCATTCTGGACTACCTGTGGTCTCTTTCTCAGCTGAGGCTGTCGGCCGACCCTTAAGGTGCACCTGGCAGCCATCTCTGCTTACGGGCGGGCCGGAAGCAGTCGGTGGTGCAGGAGAAGGTGGTCAGGCGCTTTTTCCAAGGCCTTGATCACATATCCCCTCTGATGCGAGAACCTCCACCTCCGTGGGCTCTACTGCTGGTATTGGCTAAGCTCACGGGCAAGCCATTCGAACTGATGCACAGGTGTGACATCTCCCACCTGTCATGGAAGACCACCTTCTTGGTGGCTATCACGTCAGCCAGAAGGATGGGAGAGCTCTAGGCGCTTTCCATCGAGTCTTCTTATCTGGTCTTCCACAGGGACATGGTTGTCCTGCGCCCCCACCCGAAATTCTTTCCGAAGGTGGTGTCGGAGTTTCACCTTAACCAGGTGTTGACTCTGCCGGTGTTCTACCCCAGTCATTGCTCAGAGGCCGAATATAGGCTCCATAGTTTAGATCCTAGAAGAGCGCTCTCTTATTACAAGGAGCGGACGGCTGAAGTTCGGGGAGAGGTTCGCCAGCTGCTTGTCACCTGCGCTGAAGCCACACCTGGCAGACCTGTAGCCAAGTGGATGATAGGCAGGTGGGTCACCTCCTGCATAGAGCTCTGCTACAGGTTGGTGGGCATGGAGCCTCCCAAAGGGATAAGAGCTCATTCTACCCGCCATACCACTGCATCGGTGGCTGCTTCCAGGGATGTCCCTATCCAGGAAGTCTGCAGGGCTGCTACCTGGAAGTCGGCACACACCTTCATTACCCACTACCACATCGACCTTTAGTCAAGCCGGGATGCTGGTTTTGGGACCTCGGTTCTCCAGTCCTTATTTCCCAAGTAGGGGGTGCACGCCTTGCCTTTCTCCTCCCGGAGAACTGCTAGGAGTCTGCCAGTAAGTGTAGATTGAACAACATATTCACGTCCCTAGAAACACAGGTTACCCACTTGTAACAGGAGTGCTAGGAATGGTATATGTTGTTCATCCACACAATCCACCCGACCTCCCCGCCTTCGACGCGCAACCTGGCTTCCAGGGGGCTAGATCTGGCATCATGGGGCGGAGCCGAGAGATCTTCCTGGGCATAAGTCTCCACCACTCATTCACACTAATGGGATCTGCGCCGGAGGCACTAGGACCCATCGGGAGCAAACTTTTTGTTAGAAGGTCGGCGCCTGAGATGGAGCCGCGAGGAGCGGCACCGCAAGCCTCAGCTCGTGGTAAAGAATATCTCAGCGTCGACCTTCCAACCGCCTCAGTTCCTTTTTTCCCACCGTGGAGTGCGCTTCAGTGATGATGTTGCTCGCCTGCCGGGAGTCAGGCTTCAAACTAGCAGCATAGTTTTCAGTTTTGTTGTTTTGTAGCAATATCTCGAATAAGTATTGCTTTTATTCTCATCTACAAAGAAGTCTCAGCCCACCTTGACGGAGTCGACCATGAGCGGGTCAGGAGACGGTAGGGAGACTTGAATGAGCTGTTCAGTCAGCCGGGCTGGGTCCAGTCTGCGCCTTCTCGGGGGGTCGACCACGGTCAGTCCAATGCCCGAGGGGGCGGGCGGTCCCCTCGAAAGCATAAACATAAACGGTCGCGTTCTCTCCACCGTTCGGCCTCAAGCTCTTCTTCGGCCCACAGGTCAAAAAAGAGAAGGCATCACTCGAGGTCGCCCTCTGATATGTCTGCACGTAGATGGTCAGTTATTGGAGCTAGTTGCCGGTCTCCTCCTTCGGAGTCGCCAGCTTCTGTTTCTGGTAGCCGACATCTTCGACACTGTAGCCCTACCCCGCCCTCTGGTGGGTCTTCAGATGAGCACTTTCATCAGTGGGCTGCTCTTATGGAGCAGTGGGCTCGGAGGTTGGTCCAGCTGCCTGGCTCGGTCACTCAGGGGCCTTTGGGCTTCTTGGAAGACCAGGTAGGGCGGTTGAGCCTCCCTGGTCGCGTGGCACCGTCTTCGGTGCTGTCGACTCCGCGCTTAGGTGGTCCCCCCAATGTGGCTGCGGCGCAGGGGGCCACACCAATGCCTCTATCTCCTACTGTTCTTCCTCCCTTCTCCTCAAATCCTGTTTTTGGAGTCTTGGGGTGTTTTTCGACTTCAGCATCAATGGCATGCTCGGCACCGTCGTCTCTCAGCGCCGTTGTGTTACTCTCGCCCGTGCGCGTCGGCGGCACCATCCGCCTCGGGCCGCCTTGGTGCCGTGGCTCGCCGGGCGCCTGCCCTGGTGCCGGGCGCTCGGCGCCTGCATTTCATGGGCGCTGGGGTTCTTAAGGCCATCCACCTTTCAGGACTCTTCCCTTAACCCTTTTCTTCCTCATTTCCTCTGATTTTCACTCCTTTCCTGTCCATGCAGTCCCTCCTGGACTGTCAGGAGATGACACTGAGCCTGACCCAGACCTTTGGCTGGGTGATGAAGTGGAAGGAACAGGATCCATTCCTGCTGCAGAGCCTGTGGTCGAGGACCTGTCTTAAGTCTCTGCTGAAAAACTTAATTTCCACTCTTTCTCTCCAAACTACAGACATCGATCCTGGGAAATTGCTAAGACTCCAATACCTCCATGTTCCGGAGATCCCTACGGATTTGACTTCTCTGGTATAGCCCTCCTTTGAGACGCTGTCTCAAATGGTATGGAGTAATCCTGCTCTCATTCCTTTGGTGGCTAAATCCATAGATAGGAAATACTCAGCCCCCAAGGATCGACCCATTTTGGCGTCCCAAGCCTTTGCGGATCCTATTGTAGTTTTGGTAGAGAATGATAAGGTCGTCCTTCCCCAGACTATTACAGCTCGACCTATTAACAAAGAATTTCGTAAGATAGACACTTTAAGTAAGAGAGTCTTTGCTGCTTCCACCCTGGGTATGCGTATTGCCAGCTACTAAGGCTATTTCTCTCAATATGAGTATATCCTTTGGCACTCACTCAAACAAATGGTTGAAGCTCTACTGGAATCAGACACAAAGTCAGAGCTACTCTAAACCATTACCAGGGGTATCGAATCAACAACCAGCAGGTTGGCTATGTATGCTTCTGATACTGCTTCCAGAATGACGGCATTTGTACCATGCCGTCATTCCTGGCTGTGCACTTCAGGTTTCACGAGTGACGCACAGCAGCAGGTAATGGAGTTGCCTTTTGATGGTGTGTATCTCTTCGGCCCTCAAGTAGAACAGGATCTAGAAGCTACACAAAAAACTAGGTCAGCCGTTAAGTTGGCTCGACCTCCTCCTGTCCCCTCTCGAGGGGGTGTTAATAAACGCCAGTTCCATAACCGTCAGTCCTTTCGAGGCAAAAGCAGAGGAAGTTTTCATAAAAACCAAGCCTCCCCAGCCTCAAGAAAACTCAACAGAAGGCGCAAGGACCCAAAGCGCCCAGCGCCACCTTCTGAGTTGTTGGCCCAAGTCCCACCTCAGCTGCCCGAGGTGGACTCTTCCTCAGCAGTGGGAGGTCGTCTGACGCACTTCTACAATCAATGGAAGTCCATAACCTCAGACAAAACAGAACACAGGGTTCTACTCCCATTACTTTCTGGTTCCAAAGAAAACCCGGGGCATGCGCCCCATTCTGGATCTCAGAAAGCTAGACAAATTTCTGCCCAAGGAGAAATTCAAGATGATTTCACTAGGAACCTTGTTACCTTTGCTTCATCAGCACGACTGGTTAGCCTCCCTAGACATGCAGGATGCATACCAGCACATCTCTAGTCACCCGAAGCATCACAAATTCCTAAGATTTGTGGCTCTGGGACAACATTATCAGTTCAGAGTCCTGCCCTCTGGGCTATCCTCGGAACCACGAGTTTTTACAAAGTGTTGTGCAGTTCTCGCAGCGCATCTCAGAAAGATCGGAGTTCAAGTGTTCCCTTATCTGGACAACTGGCTTCTGGCAAGTTCTTCCAGGCAGGGAACTCTGGACGCCATAGCCATGGCTTTAAGCTTTCTCACGTCCATGGGAGTCCTACTAAACCTCAAAAAATCGCAGCTGCAGCCCTCCCAGAGACTCGTTTTTATAGGAACTCTTCTGGACACCTCCTGTGCAAAGGCTTTTCTTCCAGAGGACAGGAGGAGCGATATCCTTCAGGTGGCCCGTCACATCGGGGAGAGCAACTCTGTTCCGGCTCTCTCGATGCAACGGATGCTAGGTCTCATGGCATCCTCGGTGTTCACTGTACCCCTAGCACACCTTCACGTGAGAACTTCTCAGTGGATGCTCAGTGGTCCCCAACCACTCACCCACAGTCCTTTCTCATCAAGGTGACAGAACCTCTAAGGAGGTCACTCACCTGGTGGTCGCAAGAGAACAATCTCCTAGAAGGGTATCCCTTTGCTCCTCGGGATCATCAGATTTCCATTACCACAGACGCGTCCCTGATGGGGTGGGGGGGCTCACTGTCGGGCTCTCCACACTCAAGGTACGTGGACTCGGGTAGAGTCCCAGCTTCCCATAAATGTCTTGGAAATGAGAGACATCCTTTATGCGGTCCGGGCGTTGAAGGACATTCTCTGTCACAAGAGCATTCTCCTTCAAACGGACAACAGAGCAGTGATGTTTTACATCGACAAACAAGGCGGAGCTCACTCTTACCCCTTATGCAGAGAAGCGATGAGAGTGTGGGAATGGTGCTTGCAGCACAAGCCTCTAATTCAAGCGGTCTACCTGCCAGGAGTACAGAACGAACTGGCGGACCGCCTCAGCAGAACAGAGGGAGATCCTCACGAATGGTCTCTCGACTCAGCCGTAGTTCAGTCAATATTCGCAGAGTGGGGAACTCCAGACCTGGACCTTTTTTGCATCCCCACTCAACACAAAACTGCCTCTCTTCTGCTCCAGAAATCCAGGGCCTGGCATTTTCTGTCAGGATGCGTTCAGGCTGCAGTGGACAAAACGCTTTCTATACACCTTTCCGCCTCTTCCTCTAATTCAGAGGGTACTTCTCAAGTTCGAATCCCTGGGGAACGAAATGATCCTCATTGCTCCCTTCTGGCCTCTACAAATGTGGTTTCCACTGCTCAACAGTATGTCGGCAGCTCCGTCGAAACCACTCCTACTTCAGACGAACCTCTTGACTCGAGGGCCTGTTCATCTCAACTTGAGGTCACTTCACCTACATGCTTGGCTCCTGAAGAGATAGACGTGAACAGGTTCAATGTCTCTCAGGGTTTTGGATATTCTTTTAGCTGCCCGGAAACCAGCCACTAGAAAAACTTACACAGCCAAATGGAAGCGTTTTTTGCTCTGGTGTGCAAAATCCTCTTTAAATCCCTTTTCCTGTCCACCAGATAAAATTTTGGAGTACCTCTTAGACCTCTCAAATTCAGGTCTGCAGTACTCTACAGTCAAAGTTCACCTTTGTGCCATTTCAGCTTATCGTGAGCCGGTACTTTCCTTGTCACTAGCTCAGTTACCTGTGGTTAAGAGGTTTCTTAAGGGAATTCTGCATACCAGACCTCCTATAAGACGTCCAGTCGCAGCCTGGGACATTAATCTTGTACTAGACATGCTCACTTGAAAGCCTTTCAAACCTGTGGCTACCTGTGAGTTAAAATTTCTCACCTCGAAAACCGCCTTTCTGGTGGCCATTACCTCAGCCCGCAGGGTTTCTGAGATACATGCCTTGTTCACAGACCCTCCGTATACTGTGTTCCATAAAGACGAAGTAGTCCTTAGAAGCCATCCTACATTTTTTCCTAAGGTTGTTTCGGAGTTCCATCTAAACCAACCTTTAGTCCTTCCCTCTTACTTTGCGGACTTCCAGAATGAAGGAGAACGTTCTCTTCATTCCCTTGACGTCAAGAGAGCTTTACATTTCTATCTAGATAGAACAAAGGACTTCCGTAAAGCTCAACAACTGTTTGTTTCTTTCAGTGAGACCTGGCTGGGTCAACCTGTCGCTATCAGGTGTATCTCAGCATGGCTAGTGGCATGCCTGCGCCACTGTTATTCCATGGCGCAGGTTAAGCTGGAGGGCAGAGTCTATGCTCACTCTACTAGGGCAGTAGCGGCATCTCTGGCAGAAATCCGCAACGTTTCCATTGCAGATATTTGCAATGCGGCTACCTGGAGCTCAGTGCATACTTTCGTTAAACACTGTGCCCTGGATGTCCATGCCAGATGACATCTGTCCTTTGGCAGAACCTTCCTTAATGGACTTCTGTCCTAATACTGTGAGCTCTTGGTCTCTCCTGCCCTCTCGGGGGGATTATTAGCTCGGTACTCACCCATTAGTGTGAATGAGTGGTGGAAACCTATGTCCAGGAAGATATGAAAATTACGTACCTACCGTAATTCTTGATCTTCTTGGATGAGTCTCCACCACTCATTCACACGTCCATCCCCCGAGCTCACCTCTGTTGTTGGTCTTCACTCCCTCAAATCCTTAGGCTGTGAAGACTCCTTTGTTGACCCTTCTTATACGGGTCTTCCGGACTATCTTTTGTCCGATTTTTGGTTAGGCTATCCTTCTAGGTTAGTTAGCTGCACCTTCTCGGAAAAAAAGGTACTGAGGCGGTTGGAAGGTCGACGCTGAGATATTCATTACCGCACGAGCTGAGGCTCGCGACGCCATCTCAGGCGCCGACCTTCCAGCAAAAAAGTTTGCTCCCGATGGGTCCTAGTGCCTCCAGTGCTGATCCCATTAGTGTGAGTGAGTGGTGGAGACTCATCCAAGAAGATCAAGAATTACGGTAGGTACGTAATTTCCATTTCTGTTCACTATCTACAGGACGTGTTCTTTCACATCCCAATCCGTCCATCCCACCAGTGGTTCCTCCGCTTCAGGGTCGAAGGGACCCTGTACGAGTTCCGAGCCATGCCGTTCGGCCTGTCATCGGCCCCTTGGGTCTTCACCAAATGCATTGCAGTGGTGGCAGCCCGTCTACGGCGTCAAGGGGTTCGCATATACCCCTACCTTGACGATTGGCTCCTGGCGGGTTCCTCCCTGCAGGAGGTGGAGAGGTCCAGGGACCTGGCCCTCCGAACCTGTTCCCGATTAGGCCTTCTGATCAACGAGGTCAAGTCGGAACACGTGCCCTCTCAGGTGATGGGTTTTATTGGGGTGGAGCTCGACTCTTGTCAAGCCAGAGCTTGGCTTCCGGCGGACAGGGTAGAGGTTATTTCCTCCTTTGCCCAATCATTTCTGGTTGGGCACTTGCGTCCTGCCCGGGACTTCCTGCGCCTTCTGGGTTACATGGCAGCGTGCACCTCAGTGGTCCGTTGGGCCAGGTTGCACATGCGTCCCCTCCAGTTTGAGCTGGCCGCTCAGTGTACTCAGCGTCAGGGTCTTTTCAACCAGCTGGTCACTGTCACCTAGAAGATGTGGGACGCTCTCCAGTGGTGGACCGTCCCAAGTCATCTGCAGGAAGGGATTCCATTTTTCCACCCACAGCCGATGGTCATCCTTATGACCGATGCGCCTCTCATGGGCCTGGGAGCCCACATGGGGGACCACAGAGCCCACGGGTGCTGGACCCCTGAGGAGTCCCATTGCCACATCAACTTGTTGGAGCTCAGAGCAGTCAGACTGGCACTGTCAGCTTTCGCTCCTCAGCTCCGGGGTCAAGTGGTTCAAGTCCAGATGGACAAAACCACGACTATGTACTACCTCAACAAACAGGGCACCACACACTCCCGTCTGCTATGCAATGAGGTGCTCCAGATCTGGACCTTTGTCAGCCGGTTGGAGGCGGATCTCCTTGCCATCCATGTGGCAGGGGTCTCGAACCAACTGGTGGATGCTCTCAGTCGCATAGGCCAGACATCACACGAGTGGTCTCTCCATGCAGAGGTAGCTTACAGTCTGTTCTCTCGTTGGGGCAAACCGTTGGTGGACCTGTTTGCCTCCAGGGAGAACACCAAGCTGAGTCTGTACCATGCCCGCCCCTCTCAGCAGGGCTCACTGCAGGGGGATGCCTTTTCGAGGTTGTGGACCCCAGGCCTCCTCAACGCCTTCCGTCCATTTCCCCTTGATCCACAAGGTGTTACTCAAGGTGAGGAGGGACAAGGCGAAGGTGATCCTGGTAGCCCTATATTGGCCCCACCAGTTCTGGTATCCAGATCTCCTCAGTCTCAGCTGCAGGGCCCTGGGCGGCTTTGTACATGCCGGACCTGATATCATTGAACCAGGGAAGGTGTTCCACCGGACCTTCAGTCCTGCACCTCACAGCCTGGTTCTTGGTGCTAGAGTTCCAGGCTTTAGGTCTTTCAAGGATGTCTACACGTGGTGGAGGCATCTCATAAAGAATCAACCAGGAAATGTTATGCTTTCAAATGGAAAAGGTTTTCCATTTGGTGTCAGAAGTAAGAGTCTGGACCCCTTATCCTGCTCTGTGGCTAACATTTTAGACTACCTTTGGTCTCTCTCCAAAGGGGGTCTTGATCATCGACCCTTATGGTGCACCTGGCAGCCATCTCTTCCTACGAGCAGGCGGTCAGTCGTTTGATGGCATAGGAGACAGTGGTTGGGAGCTTTTCAAAGGCCTGGATCACATATCCCCTCGGTCGTGAACCTCCACCTCCGTGGGATCTTCTGCAGGTTATGGCAAAGCTCATGGGCAAGCCATTCGAACCCATGCACAAGTGTGAGCGCTCTCACTTGTCATGGAAGACTGCCTTCCTGGTGGCTATCACGTCAGCCAGAAGGACAGGGGAGCTCCAGGCGCTCTCAGTAGAGTCCCCTTATCTGGTCTTCCACGGGGACAAAGTTGTCCTGCGCCCCCAACCGAAATTCCTTTCAAAGGTGGTGTCAGAGTTTCACCTTAACCAGGTGTTGACTCTGCCGGTATATTACCCTAATTACACCTCGGACGCCGAGCACAGGCTCCATACTCTAGACCTTAGACGTGCTCTCTCCTACTACAAGGAGAGGACAGTGGAAATTTGGGGGAGAGGTTCGCCAGTTGTTTGTCACTCACGCTGAAGCCGCTCTGGCAGACCTGCAGCCAAACGGACTATTGCAAGATGGATTATTTATTTAGCTTTTGTTAACCAGGTAGGTACACTAGACAAGACAATTGCCTATTTTCAGGTACGACCCGGGAGAGTACTGGAATAATAGATTTAGGTACATACAACGACATTGTACAAATTAGACATGTTACAGTTCATGTGAGGATACAGATTCAACACAGCATACGAAACATAAGGCATAGATTATACAGTATTAACATAACAAAAATAAACACCTTGTGGGAGATAAGAGCAGTAATGTTACAGATTCAACACAGTGTAATTACATCATGCATAGGTCTGTGCTATGAGTTGGTGGGCACGGAGCCTCCCAGAGGGATAAGAGCTCATTCTACCCGCTATACTGCTGCATCGGTGGCTGCTTCCAGGGACATCCCTATCCAGGAAATCTGTCCGGCTGCTACCTGGAAGTCAGCAAGACCTTCATTCCCAGTACCACATTGACCCTGAGTCACGTCGGGATGCTGGTTTTGGGGCCTCAGTTCTCCAGTCTCCATTTCCTAAGTAGGTGTTAGCTTGCCTCCCTCCTCCCAGAGAACTGCTAGGAGTCTGCCAAAGAGTGTGGATGAACAACATATCCGCATCCTAGAAAAACAGGTTACTCACCTGTAACTGTAGTTCTAGGAGTGGTATGTGTTGTTCATCCCCGCACTCTACCCGACCTCCCCAGCTTTAGGCGCATCACCTTGCTTCCGGCAGGCTAGATCTGGCGCATGGGACGGAGCTGAGGTATATACCACCCGGGTGGGTGGGAGTAGCCAGCTTGAAGACTTCCGGCAAGACTTAAAGGGGAAAGGGACATGCCAAAGAGTGTGGATGAACAACATATACCACTCCTAGAACTACTGTTTCAGGTAAGTAACCTGTTTTTCCAGTCTCCATACACAGAGTCCTTCAGTGGTGGCTAGTTCCAGAGCACCTAACAGCAGGAGTACCTTTTCTGTCAGCCACACCTTCACAGATCCTGACCACTGACACATCTGGGTTGGGGTGGGACGCCCATCTAGGCGACAGAAGGACACAGGGATTATGGTTCAGCACAGAAGGAGCTCTACACATAAACATTCTAGAGATGAGAGCAGTCCTGTATGCTCTATAGACACTACAGACAGGCCTATGGCCCAGACATCTATTGATTGAAACAGACATGTCAGTAGTATTCTACATCAACAAATGGAGGTACCCATTTATACCAACTCTGTCGGGAAGCGATGAGAGTATGGTATTGGGCCATAGACCACAACATCACTCTGTCTGCAGTTCATGTCCCAGGAGTGCAAACATGCTGACGGACATGCTAACCGATCCAGATCAAACACTATCTAGTGGGAGCTTCTGCACAGTGGCAGAAACTCTGTTCGACAAATGGTGGACTCTAGAGCTAGATCTGTTCGCTTCCCCATACAACGCAAAACTGCCCAAGTTTTGCTCGCTAGATCCAGGGCCTGGTATTTTCTGGCAAGTTGCGTTGTCCCTCTCCTGGACAGGCAAATTCCTTTATGCATTTCCTCCTTTCCCTCTCATTCAGAGAGTCCTGCTCAAATTGCAAGCAGAAGGAGCAGACATGATTCTGGTGGCCCTACTTTGGCTCAGACAGATTTGCTTCTCCTTACTCTAACCGCTAGCGAGCCACTGCTCCCTCTTCCTCTCAGCTTGCGCTTACTGTCCCAGACCAACGGATCGCTAGTCCATCTGAAATTGTGGTCATTGCATCTGCACGCTTGGCTCCTGAAGACCTAGCGATTTCTCGCCATGGGGTTTCAACTCGGGTAGCAGATATCCTTGTGACAGCAAGGAAATCCTCTGCTTGGGCAAAGCGTAAATCTAAGGCTGGCCGTGCCCCTATGCGTCGGTGCCACTGTGGCTGGCAGTTTTCTGTCACGGACCGTCATGATTGTGTCTGGTGCCTGGGACCCTACCATGATATGGACCATTGCAACACCTGCTTCTCCATGGATGGCCGTGTTTTTGAAGTCGCGCATTGAATGACTTAAAGCGACTTTCAGGAACCATGATAACCCTAGGACTTCCCAGGCCAGATCTCGACCTTTCCTCCAGGTCCCTCCCGGGTCTATCGGCCCGGCGAGGAGAAGCCTCTCCACTTCCAGCCTTGCCGAGAGGAGGTTTCTTCTGCGCCGGAGGAATGGTGTGATCCCAGCCGGTCGCGTTACAGCCATCCCGCAGTCACCTCCTCGGAGGTGCAGGCCCCCTGGTGTCAGCGGCCCCTGCCGGTGGGCCCTGCACTGGTGGCCCTCATTCCCGTCTTTCCTCGCCGTGGAGTCTTTCACTTCTCGCGGTGCCGGCGACTCTGTCGGAGCCATCGGCAGCGCCGTTCTGGGCCTTGGCACCGTTCACGTCACTGGGGGCTCCGGCGGTGTCGCTCTGGTTTTGCGGCACCGTGGGTTCGGGCAGCGCCGTCGTTGCAGGTGTCGGGTACTCGGGCGACACTGTTCGCGGTGCAGCCCGGGAGCCTGACACCGCCAGAGGGACGGATGACTCGGCGGATGTGTTGCTCGTCGCGGCCTACAGCGGTACCAGGCCTGGTGCCACCTCTGGGCACGTCCCTGCTGCGGCTGGTTTGGAGTCTTCCTTGTCGACCCCTCCTTGGAGGGGCGACTCAGGTGAGGACACAGACCAGCAGCTAGAGTCTTCTGGCTCTGAACCTCCTGTAGGCCGTGGGCTAGACAGTCCAGTGTTCTCTCCCAGACTCCCGGAGCTGGTTGGCCCAGATGGCTCCATGGTTAGGGGTGGCCTGGAGTCTTCTGTGGTGGACCCTTCAGATGTCCGAGAGGGGATTCTCTCTTCTGGTAGGTCCCAGGCTGACGCCGTTCCCGGTGCTGCTCAGGTCCTTCAGCGGAGGGAGGAGGAGAACTCTGCTTCAGCGGGTGCCCTTCGGGGCCTTTCTCAGCAGGGACCTCCACCACTGGTTTCGAGGAACAGGGCTGCTTCGGAGTCCGAAGAATTGAGGGGTAGGGATCGAGAGCAGTGACGAGCCCCCACCGCCCTGCGGGGAGGATTCGTAGCGCTGATTCTCACCTCTCTCTGAAGGTCTCTAAAGCGCCTTCTGGTGGTGGTTCTGAGGGTTGCCCTTCTGGACTCATGCAATCCCGGGTGCACCACAGGGGAGATTCCCCTTCAGGGCACTTTCCGGAGTTGTTTCCTTTCCTCTCTTCTACGCAACCTGGCATTATCCCAGGGTCCACAGTTTTGGTGGCATCGCTACCTGGATCCCAGAGCTCTGGCAGAGGCCAGGCACGTACTGTTAGGTGCCCTTCACCCATCCCTCTGCAACCACCTCTCTTTCTCCCAGGCCATGTGGGGCTCACTGGGCCATTAACTTGGGAGACACTCAGAGCTACTGCGGCGGCCTTTCCATCCTATGTTAGGGCCATGGGCGAACAGGTCTTTTACCTGTCTCCCCCCACCACCACCGCCGCAGGAGTCTTCAGGGCATTCGAGCTCCGCTTCCTCCTCGTCTTCCTCAACTGAGGAAGAGGAACTTCCTGTCCACCTTTCCTCTGACGCTGACTTCACCGACTATCCAGCGTTTCCTTTTGAGGATGGTTTGAACTTCGTATTATTTCGTTAAATAGAGACAGTACCGGCGGCAGATCGTGCTTTCCTCAGTGAATTCAGCGCCACCATTTGGTGGTGCCTTCCTGGCCGATTCCCTTCCAGGAAGCGTCTATCCACACCTGGCAGTCTTCAGCCACTCCTTCTCCAGCCCCAGGAGACTGCAGGAGACGGTATTGTGCCCCCCACGAGTCTCTAGGTTCTCTACCTCACCCACCTTCGGGTTTGACGTCCCTGGATACTCCTTCTGGGCTTCGCCGCCCAGTGCACGACAGGCCTCTGGACTCGGATTCTGCTGAGTTTGACCGGTGGGGACGAAGAGTCTTCTCTTCTGGTCATGCATTGTTGTGCATTTCCTGCCATCAGGCTCACCACGCTGCTTACAGCAGTCATATGTGGTCGATGCTGGCTCAGGTCTTGGCTTAGCTACCTGACTCAAAGCAGTCTAGACAAGCCATTGCCCTCTCTGCGCAGGGTCTGGAGCTTGCAAGGCACCAAGCGAGGGCATCCTATGACGCCAACAAGGTGGCATCCAGACTAGTAGGGACAGCGATCTGCATCAGCCGGATGGCATGGCTTCGTCTCTCCCGACTGTCACCCATGGCCCAGCGTAGGGTGACTGGCTCTACCTTCCGGGGGACCCGTCTGTTTTCCCGTAGGGTGAGGAGGCATCTTCAGGGGTAACCCCCCTCCCACAGCCCCTCTGGGGCGCCTCCTTCTCCTCACCCACCTTAGACTCTTGTCTATTGGTTAGGGTCTTCCCCTCTCTACTTGTCACCAGTAGGAGGCTGAGGGATCTGTTCCCTCAGGGGATTTCTCTTAACCCCCTCTTCTTGTGGAGGGGCTTGGTACTCACCCAACAGTAATGAATGGTGAAGATTGACAAGGGAAGATATGAAAATTACGTACCTACTGTAATTCTTGATCTTCTCTTGTATCTTCACCATTCATTACTGAATCCCTCCCACCATCCCCTCAAGGGCCCCCTTCTTCGGCGTCTCCCCCTTCCTGCCCGTCTCTCCGACTTCTCCCTTGGCTGTTAAGCCAAAAAAAAAAATGTGTTCATGCTCTTCTTCCGTTCTTCTGAACGGATCTTTCCCTCTGAGAATAGGAGGAACGAGCTAAATTTGTCTGTCCTGAGGGAACTCTTTCTGACTGCCCTTAATGGGCATCTCTTTGCTCTCCCCAGCCATTTTTTCAATTCACAGTTAAAGAGCTGGTTCCTTAAGTGGCTCAACTTCTCTTTTCCAGACCCCTTCTGTTAGGTCCTAATCCTATTATGTCAGCCTCTACAGGTTTGGTGCTGTCCGGCACTTCAATTTCCTTAAGGGGTGTTCCCTGCCTTGCTTCTAAGGAGTCGATTGAGTTCCCACTCTGTTTAGTATAGGGTGCCCCTGCGGCCCCTGCCACACACTTACATGATACTGTGTTATCACTAACAAGTCTAGGGGCTTTTTCCTCCTAGCTGGCAGCTCTCGCTTGGAACAGATTTTCCTCTTAATAATTGAAGAGCTCCCAGCTGAGTCTGAAAAATTGGGTAGGCAGGAGGTTTAGGAATCTGCCTTTGGTGTTCATTCTTCGAGAAGTTCAGTTGACCTTCTCCTTGAAATTTCAAAGTGGGATCCTTGCTCCTTGTTTATGGTTCCGAGCTTATAACCCTACGCTAGTTTACCAATGGCAGTCTCCCCCAGGCTCCCTCCTCTTTTCCCTTTCTTCTTCTTTCTCCTCCTATCTGTTCCTCCTTAGAGCCGCCCCAGAAGTGAGGCCCTTCAGTCCCTTAGGGTAGGCAGTTTTCTTCATCTCCCTTCTATCCTCTATGTGCTTATTCCTTTTTCAGTTTATATCCTTTCCTTTTTCTTTCCCTCGGCTGTCTTGCCTCACTCTCTCTTCTAACCCTTATTTACGCCTCTCTGGCTAACAGAAATGGGATGATGGAGGAGAGGAGAGTCTCTTGCGCCTAACGGCCGCCCTCACACTCTCACATGGAGGCGTCACTCCAGGGGGCGCACGGCTGTGCACAGACTCCTCAAAAAAAAAAAAAAGTGGCGGGTGCATGCCTCCGGCTATCGCCCAACAGTAATGAATGGTGAAGATACAAGAGAAGATCAAGAATTACAGTAGGTACATAATTTTCATTTCTAGGAGTGGTATATAGTTCACATCCACACCACCCAGCTGGCCTCCACTGGTAAGTGGCACATGAACCCTGCTTCCAGCGTGCAAGATCTGACATCGCAGGTTGAGGTCAAGTGAAATACAACCCAGGTGGTTGGAGAAGCTTAGCTTGAAGATGTTTCGGTGAATCAGCATTTTCCAGTAGAACTGCAGATGTGTGGATGTGAACTGTATACCACTCCTAGACCTACTGTTACAGGTGAGTAACCTGTTTTTACTGTAGTGTAGGGGGCTATGTAGGTGTGTACTGTATAAGCCAATCGATGCAAAATGCAAGAGGCTTGCCCCAAAAGCCAGTTCTGAGAAGGCTGATAATGACAGTGTTCAGCTGGCTGAAAGGTATTACAAAAACCGAGATCCTAAAGCTAATTAGGAATATTAAGGTCACTGGTTCTGCAGGCTACGACAAGCTTGAACCCAGGTTACTCAGACTAGCTGACCAAGAAATTGCCGTGCCAGTCACGTGGTTATTCAGTAGGTCGTTGATGGAAGGTAAAGTCCCCACAGCCTGGAAAACTGCCCTGGTTACCCCTATCCCCAAGGGAGGACCCAGTGAGCTGGTCGAAAACTATAGACTGATTTCCGTTCTCTGCACACTAAATAAAATGCTTGAGAGAATTGTGTACCAACAAGTCCAGGCATATGTTGAACAACACAGCCTCCTCACGCCATGACAACACAGATTTAGAAAACATGGCACTGACACTGCCTTGGTGAGTCTTACATCCGACGTCCTTGCAGCCCAAGACAAAGGTCAACTAACTGGTGCAGTCTTCATAGACCTTACCAAGGCCTTTGATCTGGTGGACCATCAACTTCTCATCTTGTAGCTTAGCTCACTCGGACTGGACAACCACTCAGCACAGTGGTTCAAAGATTACCTGCAAGATAGATATCAGATAATCATATGGCAGGGGGTGAAGTCAGGCAAGCGTTCCATTGCTGAAGGCATACCACCAAGATTCAGTGCTGGGGCCCCTCCTATTCTTCCTGTTTATCAACGACCTACCAAAGCACTGCGGTGGAGCCAAAGTGACCCTCTATGCCGATGATGCCGTGCTGTACAGATCTGCTTCAGATGCAGCACAGCTAAATCGGCTCCTGAACCAGGACCTCTCCACATTGGAAACCTGGTTCCTGACAAATCGGCTAGTCCTCAATGAGAAAAAAAACGAAGCCATTCTATTTGGACTCAATAAACTGGGCCCTGATAGATCATGCTTATTATCCCCTTATCTGTCCAGTGGCCGTCCTATTGAGGTGATGGATTGCATTGAATACCTGGGCGTATATATTGATCAAGACTGCTCCTTCAAGGTTCATGTTGACCAATTAACCAAGACGCTAAACCAAAAGCTTGGTCTCCTGTACCGCCTAACCCCTTTTCTCACTCAGACATCCAATCTAAGGATAGCCACGGGCATGCTCCTGCCCACCGTATTCTATGGGGCCCCAGTGCTACACTCACTACAAAATACAGAGATGCAAAAGCTAGGAAAATTGTATCACAGAGTCGGATGCTTTGCCCTGTGGGTGCCCAGCCTCTAGAACACCATTGTAAAATACTGCACTTACTTAATTGGCCCTCCCCGGAGGGCAGACTGGCTTACCCTTCCCTATGCCTGGCCTTCAAGCTTCTACAACCAAATGTTCCCCCAAGTCTGAGTTGCACCTTAATACTTAAGCAGCCTAAAAGAACATTAAGGTCCTCGTATTGTCGACTCCTCCACGTCCCTAGAGTCCGAATACGCCAAGGTCTTCGGGTCTTCAAGAATCCACATTCCATCCTCTGGAATGGCCTTCCTAGCAGTCTTCAATACTGCAGCTCCCTTGGGTGCATTAAAAAAGGCCTAAAGACCCACTTGCTAGAGCTAAGCCTCTGTGCATGCCACTGCTGAGGACCAGTTAGTAGACTACCTCTGAAGCTATTGTCAGCTGCCTGACATGCTGTTCTCCCATTCCTTGGAACTTTCTCACTGATTGAAACACTTGTAATTGTAATTTGTAAAATTGGCCTGCTAAATGGACATTATGCAACTGTCATTCTTGTGAAACTATTTTTACCCTTCCTGTTATCCTCAACTGTACCTAACCTGCCTGTGATTGTAAAATATGTCCTGATTGTAATGTCTGTATTGCTCACTTTCTCTTGAATTGTTCCTACTTTTCATTGTACTGTTGCCTTTAACTAACTCCGGGTCGCCCCTGAAAAAGGGATCATTATGGTCTCAGTGGGCCTACCCAGTCACCAAAATTTTAAATAAATAAATAGAATAAATTAACTTCTTGTAGTTAGGAGGAGTAAGCTCCACCAATTACACTACTTTTCTGCCCTTTAGCCAGCTAGCAGACATCATCAGACTTTGAAAGCAAGATCAGGTCTCACTGTGTGTGTGTGTGTGTGTGTCTTTATCCCAGTTGCAGACAAGAAGTGCCTATTGGAAAGCAGAACTGGGGGGGCAGCATGCAGAATGCAAATGTAATAGCTTCAGATATGTTAACAGCATTTCAGTAATGAACAGAAAACACCAGCAGGAGTGGATTTAAATTACATATTGTTTCTGTTCCCTTTAAAAAGCCCTTGATATGGCTGGCCCTGTGGCGCAGAGGGTTGAGGTGCTGGACACCTTACCTCTTGCCATGCCGGCGACCCGTGTTCAGGAATGAGCACGGGCCATGGAAAGCCGGCACGGGGAGGGGGATTGTGGTGCAGGATTGAGCTGCCATTAGGCAGCTCTCCTCTCCGAGGAGTGATTTGAGCTTCTCGGCTCTTGGCTGCCTCGCAGTGGAGGCCAAGGGGCAGCACAGGCCAAGGGAGCCAGGGCGCTAGGCCAGTGGGGTGGGAGGATAGGGCCGTTACCGGGGCAAGATGGTGCATACGCGCCTCCACACGCATGCCCCTCTCTGTCTGGGGTCCTGGGTAAAAACGGGGAGAAAACCAGGAAACACAGTTGGGAGGCCGCAGTAGGATGAAGCTTCTAGACCGGCTCTGGGGCTCTACCAGGACACGCAAGACGTCACAAGATCCCAACCCTAGAGTCCAGTAGGGTTGGCTGACGAGGCAGCTGCGGCCCGTCGATGGAGAGCATAAATACTTGTATTAAAAAAAAAAAAAGCCCTGATATAGGTTGAATAACTTTGAAAATATGAAGGTTAGACCCAATGAATTTCATTATTCAGTATTTTTTCTCCTGCCCCTCCCCATCGGCCCCCTACTGCAGACAACCCCCAGCCCCTTTACCCCACCTCCAGGACTTACTTCTTACCTCATGGTGTATGGGTGCCAAGAATGGTGGTGGTGCTGTTTCTTTAGGGTCGCAGCATCATCCTGCATACAGGTTCTTTTCTGCCTTTTACTTCCCTAGAGTCAGAGCCGGTGGCATGCAGTTACACACAAGTGGGTTGTGAAGATGGTGCACGCTTTTAACGCCCACCTCCGACTTTCAGTTCTGGTGACCACTGCTGTGCCTCCTACCCTCCACTAGGTGACAGCCAAGCAGCAGTACAAACTGTCCCCCCACCTCAGAGGAGGAGATAAGTTGATGAACGCTGTATCCTCCTTCCCCCTGCCAGCTCCTGAGCAACTTTAGTCCATTCCTGAGCCCAGGTTGCCAGTGTGTGGGGAGGTGAGGCATCCAGCACCTCAGTCCTCCTGGACTGGCTACAAGTTTATTGTAGCGCAGATATCCTTGGACATTATTGTTTAGCCTGGGGGGGAGGCTGAATCTACAACCGTCTGTACTATTCAGCCAACACTATGTATTGTGCAATTCTCATTGCTTCTAGATTGGTCTGGCATTTTCCCTGTAACTCCAGAGTGATTTTCCTATAGATTACATTATTTCCTATGGAAGCTAAATTGCTCTGGTTTCCTGTGTAACAAGACAAGCCTATGGGAAGAATTTCCCTGTAGATGGCTCCAAATCCCTGTAAAATGCAGGAATCTCTCTAGATCTGTGAGCCCTGAATGATTTCCCTTTTTTTTTTTTTTTTTTTTTTTTTGGATTACTGAGGGAAGTGACATAAGAACAAGATTGTCCCCGGACTTTAGTTTTGGCTGCTTGTCTACGCATTTTTTTAATTTTTATTTATTGAAATATTCAGAAAGACCTTTGAGTCAGCGACTCATTTACAAAGGTTCCACGTCATACATAAAAGGATACATGGACAGAACTTGGAATACAGATTACAGTACAGTTACAAATAAGTCAGTGAGACATCATAAGTTATGACATCATAAGTATCTCCACAGTAATAGATCGGGATGTCAAAACATATATCCTGTTTCCATGCAAATGTCCTTAGTAATAAACAAATAAGGGTGACAGTTACAAAAAAAGGTGAAATAGAAGCTAAATTGTGTCTAGATATTCAGTTTTTCAGAGTTGTCCCAACAACATCTGGGGCTCCTTAAAGTCCTGTTACACTGCAAGCATTCTGCATTGCAAATGCTTGCTTGTTTTTCCAAAGTTTAAACTAGGTTTGGCATTAAGATTTCAAACATTTCACTGCTACGTGCTGGAGTGTTAACCACCTTCAGGTGTTTAGTGAAGACTGTAAAAAAAAAAAAAGTATCATCATGACCTATACAGTACATTCCACTGTCTGACACTATTTTGGGTTTTATGTGTGTATGTATGTTACAGGACTGGTTTGTTGTGAACCCGAAAACGACCAAAAGCTTTGAAAAGCAAATGAAAATGGCTCAGAAGGAAGATCAGTGGAAAAAGCAGAAGAAGAGGTTTGTCACTCGAGCAATTGCTGTCAAGAAGAGACCAGATAATAGTTTGAAGAATGTGCCTCTGAAGAATAATCTCCGGGTGAGGAAGGAGAGACCTCAGGTTGTCGAGATCAGTAGTGAGAGTGACGGCAACAGCAGTAGCGAGGAAGAACCAATGTTTGAGAAACCAAAATGGAATATTAAAAAGCCTGTGGCAAAGGTCATGATAAAGACTTTTCGTGGAAGAAAATGAAGACGAACTGAGTGCTGAAAAAGAAAGGTCATAGTTTTTGTAAAATATGGGCTGGAAGATGACAAAATAAGCTCCACTCTTCAGTGTAGTAACCTACCACTTTGCTGAATGGCTTTAAGATTTTAAAATGGTTGTCCTGTGGACAGCTGGGTTTTAATATTGAAGAAGTGATAATGTTTAAATGTGCCCCACCTCCATTGTAAAGTCATTTTCTTTATCTTGTGTGTGTGTTTTGTTGTTTTTTTTGTTTTTTTTTGGTGGGGTACTGGGATTTAATTATTATAACCAAAAAGAAAGTGTTAAGATTTAGATTTGCAAACTGTAAATCTGTCTTCAAAACTTTCAAGGAAACCTTTGCCAAACTAATGTTTTAGTATTAATTCCCTGATGGAATTCTGACATTGAATATCAAGAACTAGAGGTATTTTCAGAGTTCATACTGGTTTAATTGGTGTGAAACAATATTTTAATTCTTTTAAGCAGCTTTTATCTTTGCCTGGAACAGGGTTTATAAAAAGAAATCAGAGGTCATTTCATTGCGTAGCTCATCGTGTAATAATATTAACTGTACTATAGGTGGAATATGCAGTGAGCTGCAGAAAGATCTACACGGGTGGTGGTAAGCTAACATTTCCCCTGTAGCCCATGGCTTATTTCATTTATACTATTTTTTTAATTGAACCATTTTTTATTAGGTGTGTATGTGTTGTATAACAGCTCTTCATATGGGTATTGGGAGGTATGCAGTGCAAGGCCTGTGTCTGCCAGACATAATATCTGAGACACTTTCATGTGGAAGTTTTTAGTCAGTTTGATCCCATTTGAAAGCAGTGCTTTTTCATTGGGAACACAATCAGCCTTTTTTTTTTTTTTTTTTTTTTTTTATTCCTTACATTAAATATGGCATAGTATATTGACAAATTATAATATTCAGCCATGCATTATAATGTAGTCATGTATGTGTTTACCTTATACTATTCAAAGCACATAATAGCAAGCTAGATACTGAGACTATATTATAAGATTATGCTATCAGACATCGCACAAGACACTTCACAGCCAAAAGGACTACACAGACAGAATGAGTCTATGGGATATAACGGTTACGAGAAAAGAAAACCGTAGGTTTGGTTACATTCTGTATACTGCAATAGAAGCTCTTCTTGGAGCTCATGTTGAATATAATTATTTACTTAACATATCAAAGGCCTTTTTTAAAACATATTTTTGTATATAGAGAACTTCTGCCAAGTATTAACATCTGCTGGTTTCTTTTGTTTTTCTTTGAGGTTTGACATTTTGTTAGTATTCTTCTGTAAACTGTTCCCAAATGAATGGTTTCAGTTTTTCAGCATGAAATAACCTTATTTTTTTCAGTTTTTTAAAGTTTTTAAAATATATGTGTTTGCATGTATTAGAAGCAGGCGAGGAATTCAGACATGGCCGTCTGTTGTGTGAAATGTATGGAGCATTCAGATTGATCTGACAGAGGAATTTTTTGGTTGACCGAAGAGATTATCTTTACAAATGACAGCTGGAAGACCCAGTGGAATTGCCTGATGTCATTACTGACTGAGCTGAACTGGAATGTATATAAACCCTAGTGATCAAGTTTCCACGGCCGAGTCCTTTCTCCAGCTGGAAGGGTGGGTGAGCAACTGCCTTCACAGCTATTGCTGCTCTTTGGTCAGCGAGCGTGCACACATACCAGGTGGTGTGCTCCTTTCTACCATGCAATGCCTGGCCTCAAGCCAACATCGGGGTGGGATTCTGGGACTCGTACATAAACCTTGGTTACTTTTTTTCTTTCCACTTTTTAGTGTTTATCCTGGGTGCAGCCTTGCTTACCTTCAGCTCTTCTATGATGTAGGGAGTCAGTATAATCCCCCGTCTCCCGTTGGGTAGCAACGTACTGACGGTTAATTGACAATGACTTATCCAGTTGTGATTGAACTTGCATAGACATACAGATCTGACTTGTGGCTTCTTCCTTTCTGCTGTTTAGTGGGAAGGCAGTACTCAACACAGCTGCTGCTTCAAGCAGTTAAAAAATACAGTAGGTAAACAATAGAGCTTTTTTTTTTTAATTGATGCACATTACAGTGTGCTGCCTAGCCACCTTGCAGCCCCATCCTGGTTTATACACAACACACCTCTGCCCGTGTTGGGGGCCTCCAGGTTTGGGGATGTAGCCCTTTAGGCACTTTTCTCTCCAGTGAGAGACTACATGGTGTGAGGCCAGTCGTTCTGTTCAATCCAAGAGTGTCACTGCATCACCCTGGGAAAAAGGTTTTTTTTTTTTTCCTCTCTCTTCATTCTTCCGTTGCATAGGATGTCTCACACTAGGGGTGACGAGTGTCCTTACTCCCTGCTGTGCCTCTTCTGCACTACCACACATGGCCATGCAGGTGGCACTGTAGTGGCAGGGGCAGCAACACTTCTACCCCAGACAAGAAGCACATCTTCTGGAACGCTTCATCCTTCTCCCCTGCCCCATCCAGGGCCTAATCTAATTTCTAAGTCCAGGTCGCAAACGGCAGTGCTGCCTCTGTGCCAGTGGGCTGGTCCTCCTGTTGTTTTAACTGCACCGTGTTGTGGTTTGGCAGGATTTGCCTGCATCGGACATATTGCAGAAATGAAAAGGTCATGTGTTGAAACTATACATTAGAATTACCTTTTGTAAGTTTTAGAATTTGGTCTTGCGTGCAAGTTGTGGCTTGTGATTGTTAGAGTTGTTGACTATCATTAGAAACACCCATGTGTGATCATATTTGGTAAAGACATACCATAGGCTTTTGGATGGCATGGCTGTTTGAGGTTAAATCTTGCACAGCGCTTACCTTAATTTGATTAAAACAGTTGCACATGCAATTTTAAGACATTCCATTCATTCTGAACATATACTGTAGGTCATCATAGTGGCCTACATTTCCCACAGTTCTACTAACCTTTACTGGTGAAGCTATTAAGAGGCATATTTTATGACATGCACCAAACTTGTTTAACCCTGATACAACCTCTTACAAACATTCCTAACATAACTTGTATACATCCATGTATGTTATTGACTTACTTCACTTCTCGATTTTGAGTCGAGAAGCATTACAAATATACTTTCAATTTTCACTGCAGCAGTAGCTGCTGTGAAGGATTCCACACCAGTGGCTTGGCCCACACAGCTCAATCTTCTGTTGCAGACCACAGATTTACTTCTTTGTTTAGAGTGCCACTTGCCCAAAAATAAGAAACGGCAAACCTAAAAATAAAACATTCATAGCATTTACTGTTTAAAGATAGTGGAGTTTTGTTGTGTTCATTTTATAAAATAATTATTTTAATTCACACCTCCCCACCCCACACCCGGGACCACCTGACAGCCTGCTCAGCGAGAGCACCTGTTGCTGCCATCTACATGATCCGGGTTCAGGTACTCGCCTGAGCCCCTGTGTGTGTTGGGCTTCCCACAAAGAGCAGTCTGTCCCAGGAGAGGTGATGTCACACCACTCACAGTGACCTCCTACAGCTGCCAAGGAATGCTGAGACACATGTCCACAGTTCCTCCACCGGTACACTACATAAACGATTGATGGAAGTGCCAGTGTGTGGGGGTGAGTGCTGACAGCTGCAGGAAAGTGGTAGGATGCCAGCCTGCCCCCCTTGTCCATATTCCTTCAGATAACTGGATTTTTGCTTCATCTGGTGTAGGGGAGGTTTAGTTTCTGAATGTGGGGGTGGCAGGTCATATGCAGAAACAGACAATCAAAGAAAAATTGTTACTCAGATTCCCTTTATGTAGTCTCTTCAAAGCTGTGAAAATGATGCAGCCAAATGCCAGTTCTTACCATGTAGCCAAACTGCAACATCAGTGCAGGCATTAACTATGCTGGCAATAGAATGCCATACTGTGTCCCTCAGCAGTCAGGTATACCTCTCAACTGTCACATGTTACGAGTGACATCCCTCAAAATTGCTTTGTTCCACATCCAGTCTTCATTAAAAAAAAAGTGCTGCCCACAGTGAGAAGGTGCTGTAAACTCAGACTTTAAATCAGAAATTCATACCTGTATGTTGCTAAATCAAAATTGAACTTGGGAGAAATAAAGGCACTATTTTCCAGTGTTCTGAACTTGTATCTTCATGTTGGATGTATTCTACGTAGTGAAACGTTGGCCCATAGTTTGAGTATTTCACTGTCCCACATTTCAGAGGCAAAAGGTTGAGAAGCATGCGGTCAGGCGTCTATCATTTAGACAGGATTATAAACACTGGCAAAGAAAAAAACGCCTACTTTTAACCTCAGCAGATCTCAAATGCACAGCATTCAAAGAAAATTTGAATTTCAAACCATTCCATATTTTTAATGAAGGGCATCTGCATGGAAACGGAATACTTATCCCTGCCTCTGTTCTACCTACCACTGTTGCTCATTCCCAAGGCCCCTGGAATTCTGTGGTTGCGGAATTTGCCGCAGAAATTGCATCATGCCGCAGAATATATACAGTGCCGCAGAATTCATTGTTTTTGGTGAATTTTCATATAAAAATACTGTTTTTCCATAGTGGCAGGCTTTCTTTCCCACCTCGTTTATCCTGAAGCCCCTCCTCTATGCTCAGCATATGATGTCATCGATGACATCACATCATATTTAGCCAATGACAGGACTGCATTCTGCCAGAGAAATGAATAAATCATGCCGCAGAAATCAGAAAATGCTGCCGCAGAAATCAGAAAATTCTGCCGCAGAACACCAGGGGCCCTGCTTATTCCCCACCTGAAGTCATAGCCACTTGCTTATGCCATCACAGTCTGTTGCTGTTAGAAATTGTGGTGGTGTCATAAGACTCAGGAATATGACCTTCACTAGGGAATAAGAATCAAAGCTAGATTGAGCAATGAGACCTAGATCTTCTTTTCGTGTGTGCCCTTCTTTAAAAAAAAAAAAAAAAAAGAAAAATGGCTTGAAATTCAGTCAGTATATTGTATTTGAGTTATGCTGATAGCCAGCTGTGCCCCCCTTTTTATTTGCTTTGCTAGTAATCCCTTTTTAGAGAACTAGTGTGCTAGCTCTGTTTGTTGTTTTTTGCTAATGGTTACTATTAAACAGTAGCCTTCATCCACATAAAGTCAATGCAGTTCATCATTTTTGTCCGTGTCACATACACGCTGCAGCCAGTCTGGTTACAGCTCCCTTAGTGGCTTTTCCTTTCGAGTCACACCACAGGCCCATTCTCACACAGCACAAGGCCAGGTGGTTGCTCACACAGTACAAAGCCTTTTGGACACGAGAACCACCTTTGTTGCACCAGCTAACTTCTCCCCCTGTTGTGTATCAGTCACAGATTTACTTTTTAAGTTTGGTGGAATTTGCCTCATAAGCGAATGACTGACATTGCCCGTTAAAAATGGATTACCCGTGCTTTGTAAAACACTGTAATCCCTGGCTTATATTACATATAAATTATTTAATATTTACACCAGATTGACAAGATATACAGTAAACTAAAGGAAATGTAACACTAAGACATTTTACAAACAACTTTAAACAGAATTACACACAGAAAACCCTTTCTGCGTTCACTGGAAATCTGGTACCTTACTCAATGAGCCTTCTCAGAAACAGTAGGCTTGGTGAGCACCACATAGGCCTTGAGATCCAAAAGACCAGTGCTCCCCTTTTAGACATTGGGTCTCTGTTGTTGTGTTTGAATCCCAAAATGAATCTCCACTATATAGTAGCTGTGAGTTATGTGATATACCTTGTAGGGCCAACCCACTTCTTGCTAGAAATTTTTTTTTTCCAGGCCTTAAGAACAAGTTCAGACCAGTTTGACTGTGGCAGTTCGTCTTGTTAATAAGGAGCGTGGCTGTTGACAGACAAACCAGTTATAGTACTTTGATTACCAGCATTGAGTGGCCAGGAGCAACCACAGTTGGAGTCTTCATTGTGATCTGGTAGCCCTTGACTGAGCATTTTAAATTCAAAATCCCTGCACTGGGGACAGTTAAACAGCCCTGAACACTTAATTACATCTGAACAATGTCTGCTTGCCCCAAGGTGGCTTCCAAGTGAGACATATATTTAGTCACACAAATGCAAACAAGTGTTTTCCTGTTACGTCTTGGTACAGTCCCACTTAAGTCCCCCTGGGGTGCCTGTAGCTTCACGATCTACTGCGAGGTGGAATTAAACTAGTAAATCTACACTAGTCAAAAGCAAAAGGCGCGCCCTGTGGGGACTTCAGGGACAATTCAGTAAACCTGCTTAAGTAAATCACTGCATTTGCAGTGATCTCTGTTTGGTGTAGATTCCGTAGGATGCAGAGATGCCCAGAAGCTCAGAGATGAATGATTCATGGCTGTTAAGATGCATGTCTCCCAGAGGGTGGTAATTCTGTGGAATAGCCTACCAGCAGAGAGAGAGTGGACAAGACGACAATACAAGTCTTCAGTGTAAGCCTGGACAAATGTCTGCTTATATATGGAATCGTAGGGTTCCCTGGGTAGTAGAGTGGGTATGAATCCCCTTGACATTAGTACTGTATGTGTTTTCATGGCATACTTGTTCTTGTTTACAGACATAATGATGGACCAAGAATCCCTTCTGACCTTATTATGCGACTGTGTAGCCACAGTCAGATTTGGTATGGTCACTGCTGTGCAGCAGGAGCTTGAGGACGAGACCCCATATCGCTTCTGTCACCACTGCACTATTGAACTATGCATGATTTTAGGAAAACTGTCCTACTGTCTAATGTGTTCCTGGCTCCCCCCCCACCACCACCACCACCACATACAATGAATGAAAAAACATTGGTGCCCGTCATAACTACTCTGTTTCTCCCCTAGCTTTTACGTTTATAAAAAGATGGAAGCCGTATGATAAGATCAGTGTGCTTTTCGTACTGGTTTAGTCTTTTTTTTGTTTGTTTGTTTTGTTATATTAAGGGGACAGATGGAGCCCTGTTATTGTGGGCCCCAATGCCAGTCCATTGTTTCACTTTCTCCTCAAACATCATTAAGGTCCACCTCCATATCCCATTCCTCTTGGATGGATGCCAGAACAGGCATATACAGCATCATTACCATTTAATCAGCTAAGGGGAGGGGGCTATTTAGTTAATGCCACTGATGACTACTGTTGTAACCATAACAGTCTGTCGAAACTGGATAAGCCACAAAGTCTTTTGTTGCCACCAGCTCTTTCTGTTAAAAACACAGAGCTTGCCAAGTATAGATATGATAATGCCTGTATTTGTGTTGAAGTTTGTATGATGGAGTAAAGAATCCTGCTTGTATATAGCCTTCAGAGTTCTTTTACTTGGGTGCTGCCTTTCTGGTACTGTATCTTCTCTGTTATCTTGTGAGGTGCTGTCTGCACAAGGTAAGAACTGGTTGTGTGTTTTGTTTTTTGCTGTTGACCGAGCACCCTATTGCAAATTATTTACCGACTTCCTGTGTGTGTGCATATTTGATGTAGAATGATAGTCACTTGGGTTAAATAACCACATTTTGTACTAAATAATTAGGAGTTCTTTTAAGTGGACCATTATATAAAGGTTTTCTTGGTCAGAACTGTATGCCACAAAAGTTTAGTTTCAAATTGAGAGTCTACATGTAATTAAAGTATTATGGTTCGTGTTCCTCTCTCTCTGTTATTACACACGCTATAGGCCCGTGTTTGTGTCACTTAAGTTCTTGTGTTTTGTCTTTTTATGCATGTGATGTGTTAGATTGAAAAAGATGTGTGAATAGAAGCCAAGCAGCAAAGTGGTAGCAAAAGAGTGAGACCGAGACCTCCAGCAGCACCAGTGTATTTGTAACTTTATAACTGTTGTTTGTCCTAGACCAAGACCAAAAGGGGAATCCTGGGTAAAACCTTCCTTGTTCTGCAGAGGGACCAGTCCTGACCGGCTAGATATTACTTCTGCACTGAGTCTCACTGTTCCATAGTATGATGATTGTTCTCTGCTTGCAGTTTTTAGGTAAACATTTGTAGTGTAACAGTCTGGCATGACGACTGGCTCCATTTAATTTTCTTAAGGTCGCATGTTGCCTGTGAATCATGATTTCTTTCCCCAACCCTACCCTCCTAACAAGTTATGCTTGATTCAGTTCTGAGGCAGCTTTGTGTTTCCTAAACAAAATACAGTGGTTCTTAATGTACTTGAAATTGAGTTTGAGGGGATGGCGAGAGGAACAGGGTATTGGACCTTGTAACATTTCTGCGGTGATCTTGCAGCCCAGTGTTCTCTATAACTGTACTGTGCATCCCTAGTGTGTACTACAGTGTGAGTTGCCCACAATTTTCATAGACATGTTTGTGTCATCCTCTCGTTCTTGTCACATTTTGTGCATGGTAAAAACCTAGCATATTCCTTTTAAGATTTTTCCAAATAAACCCTATCAGTTTAAAAAAAGAAATGGAGGGTGGGGGGATTAGCAGTGGCAGCCCTTTGACCTTTTGCCAGCATAAGACCAGTAAAATATTGATCTCTTGTTTATCCCTGCTTTAATTCTTGTATGGCTATTTGAGTATCGGTTTCATTTTTAATAAAACATAGTGTATTAAAAATACTTTTAATCCAGCAAACTAGAATGAGTCTGCTGTGTTTGTTTAACCTCTAGCATAGCTGTATTTCTGCAGTTGTGATGGGGGGATGATGATGGGGACATCATCAGATTGCCATACCAATTGAGTTATTGCCAGCATTCATCTCTCTCGGCTACCATTTCTTGGATCAGGGGCATATTATATTGAGAACTGCTGTTCTGGAGAATTCAGTTTTGATATCCTGCTACCGCTGACACCTATCTGCATGCATTAGTGTATATTACTTGGACTTCCAAAAGTGTCATTTACCTGTCTAAATATATTTGGCCCTTTACTATGCCAACACTAATTTTGCTTTATACTTTCAAATAGATAGCCTTTGCCCAGTGCAAGAAATACTGTCAGGCCCCATGGTGCCTAAATGTTCTGTGCTTTTTTGTTGTTTTCATTCACAATAATGTTGTCATTTGACATACAGTCAGCTTAGTGAATTTCACTTTTTCATTCTCTGGTTTTTCTTTTAATACGTACAAGGTTACTATGAAATCTTTAGTTGAGTCGTTTTCGTGCCCAGTCCCTTGTTACACATGAAACACTTGCCTGATTTATTCTCTAGCTAGCAGAACAGCACAAACCTGCCATTTATAATGAGTGAGGTTTATTGCAGTGTTTCTAAATATTTATAAATGGTCATCTATTTTAAAGGAATGTTCCTTTGTTTTTGCAGTGTTGCTTTTCACACATAATCGTAAGAAAACTGAGACCAGGCGATTGTTCCATTTTAAAGAAGATACTAGTTGCTACATCTATGTGGCGTCGATGACAATACCTTATTTTGAAAAAAAATGAAACGCTAGTTCACACTGAGCTGTGACCCGCAGTTGAGGCTTCAGCAGAGCTTAGAATGAAACTCGCCAGTTGTGCCTAAAAACAAGAAAATAGATCTAGGCTCTGTGCACCCAAGTTGTGCCTCAGTCGATACCATTGCAATGTGGTGAGCACCTCGGCAAGTGGGTGCATTAACAAGGAGGAAAACATGAAAAGAAAATTGGAGCATCAAGTAACCATGCTATACATTAGTCTCCCTGTATTAAACCACTAAATCGAAGAAGTATATTTAATTCTCACAGTCCATAGCAAACCACTACTACGTTGAAAACCAGTTAGCAATTTTGAGATGGTGCAGTTGTACTGTGATTCAGGATTAGAGGAGGGTAGAAGTGCAGCAGATTTACTGACTGTTAAATAATCTTATGTTGACGCTAGGTTTGCTGCATCTGAAATGTCAACTTCTTCGCCAAAGCCACATGTTTTGGGTTTATACTGCTCCAAAGTAAGCATGCATTGTTCAGGTGTTGGTAATGTCACAGGCTGTAGTTAATTTGTAAATAAACCACTGTTTTTCGACTCCACCGCAGTTGTATAACTTTATATTGCTGTACATTTATAGGCAAAAGTGTGCTGCTGCTTGTGTGGTGAGCTGTGCGCTCTTAATTCAGCTTAAGCAACTTATTTTCAAATGGCCAATGAAAGTGTGCAAAGTAAAGTGCTGCAGCAAAGAATGATTTTTTTTTTCACTGCAGTGAATTATTTTCCTGTAGTAATCAAACATTTATTTGCAGAATTAAAACCTTTTGAGCTGTTTTTCCAGTTGGGTTGACTTGATACTACAGACAGCCCAGCGTAGATGTACCAGATGCAGTCTGTTAGATTAGTCTTGGTTTAATAGGTTTCCAGTGTTTTATATATATTGTCTTGCATAGATATGGCAGAAGAAAGTTGCCTACCGATAGAATCAAGTGACTTGGGCATGTACTATAAATTAACACTATTAATGTTTTATTATCATTCAGTCTGAGTTGCTCTATCTATCCCAACATAGAATGACCATTTGGTTTTGATAGTGTGTTAAATTTTTGCAACCCTTGATAAAGAACTGTTGTATCCTCTACAATAGTAGCCCAGTGGTTGAAATTTAAGTTTTGTAAACAGTAACCAGCATAGCCAGTTGCATGGATAATCCACTGCCCCCCGGCCCGAAATATATTTCAGTGGCCCAACTGGTGTGCGTGTTGACCTCTTCCAATACAAGCTAGTAGGGCTTGTTAAAGGAAAACTTCCCAGCTGACAGTATTTGACCGGTGGTTTGGTGCCAGTTTTGAACCCTGCAGCTACCATCAGCTTGCGGAAAAACACACCCATTCTTTTCCATGCACACTCAAGAACTCAAGATCTTCCAGTCCCTGTTAAGAATTGATTTTGCTAAACTGTGGGGAATACATTATAAGCCTGAGAAATGAGGGACACACAATTATTGTCTGAAGTGTAGCGACAACTGACAATTGACCTGGAGTTTATAAATTATGTATTTACTGATAGTGATAGGTCCTCATCAGAATAAATCAACACTTCATTTGTCGCCCAAAATGGAGCACACTGGCCTTCAGAATATGGGGAAGAAGAGACAAAATATTGAGCACATCATCAGTTTGTGCAGTGGAGGACAGTGCCTTCCCCACGTGGGGGACAAAGGGCTTCTGAGGGGTAAAATGAGGGAGGTGGTTCTTACTTTGGGGCAGTTAACGGGTATTGTAACAAAGGAGTAAGGCCCTGTTGTCCAGTAACCTTTCATGTATGATTCTGTGTGCCTTTTTTCACCCACAGGAAATAATGAGGAAAGGAATCCATTAATTATGTTAAAGTAACATTAGTTCTATAACATAAATAGGGCTGTCTCTTAGCCATGGTAAATTTTGGGGAAAGTCATAGTAAAAATGGCCGAAGTTATGGAAATCATAGTAAACTTCAAAAAACGTCATTGATCCATTTTGTGTTAACCAGATTACCACTGTGTTAATTTGCCTTTTTTCATGTGATTCAACAAAGATTTAACTATTTTAAAAACGCATTATTGTGTTGGCCCAGTGGTGGACGCACTTTGGTTTGCATGCAAGCCCTAAGATCCTACAGTGCAGCTGACTGAGCCAAGCAAGTTGTGGAGGTGAGGCACAGAAAGCACTGGCTTCTCATGGCTAAAGTCGGACACTATGGTATTTTCATGGAAAATGCTCCAGATCATGGTGTTTTCATAAAATGGGGGAGGGGAGGAATCGTAGTATCCATGACAAAGGTACAGCCCTAAACATTAATGATGGGACCTTACTATTCCTGTGTATCTGATGTTTGAAAAATTGAAACAAAGCCCTCCTGGTTTTTGTGAAAGGCCCCCATAACTAACAAAAAAAAAAAAAAGCCACCAGATGGCCTAGTGGTAAGCGTATGCACCTCCTACAAAGCTGATTCTGTATTCCTGATCTCCAGGATCCGAATTGAAGAGCAGTGCTGTCTGATAACTGTACTCGGATTCCGAGGTGGGAGTCCACGCCTTCACCATTGTGACTGCCTGCTGGTGTTGAAAGGGTGGGATCGCATAACAGTGCATCCTCTGTAGAAAACATTTTCCCACTGACGTGGCATGGGGTGACTTGATGTGGGTTCAAAGGAGGAGGTGCTATGCTTGGAGGAAGTGAGTATGGAAGAAGGATTTTAAGAGGGTCTAGGAGTATAAAGGAAAATATACCGAATAGAATTACAAAATATATTGATGTTTGTTAGGAATTGAGCATTTTTCCTAATTATTCCTAGGAAAAAAGGTATTTGTTAGCAGTCTGTTTTCTGTGCAGTAGACAAAGGTGCTATATGTACTGTATTTTGGAGTATATTGCAAGGTACTGTCCATTCTTGTGAAGACATATTAGAAATCTTACAAATTATTGACCATCAGCTTTATGTTTCCCAGCATGTGAGCACCTCTTTATTTCAAGTAGTACCTCCTGCACATAATGTTTTATTTATCGGGGAGTGTGTTCTCTGAGCTCCAATAATGGTTTTCTTAAAAAAAGATGAATTTCAAAAAATAATATAAACCATGCTGTCCACCAGAATGAAGCACACTGTCTAAGGTGTCCATTTACTGTGTGACAAATTGTGCCTTTGGATTACATTGAGGTCCTGCAGTATCCTGCAAGATATCCTAGCAGAAACTGTGGTATGAACACTTGATCCTGGCGGGTCTGGATTGTACATAAGCAGCAACCTATGGCAGGGCATGCATTTCTCAGGAATTGATGCAAGGCCGAGTATCCTTCAACCACCCAGGAAGTGCATTACTTACCAAGTAAATACATGCCCTGGAGTGGGTTGTTGCACTTATAAAATAGGTAAGTGGTAACTTAAAATACAGAAACCGCAGAAAATGTGAGTAAAGGTGATGAGTAAGCTGTTACTGGGCAGAGCAGTTTCTTTAGGTTACTAACCGTGCATAAATTGGGAATTGGTGCATGATCCTATGGTGTGTTTTAACCATAGAAACATGACGGCAGAAAAATTCCAAGCCCAGCATCCCATCCAGTCTGCCCACCCTACCTGTATCTCCTGTGTTGGCCCTCGTGACTGTCCTTTACTTTCTATGGAACCACTGAAGTGTCTAGGATTCTTAGGTTATTTCAACCCCATTTTGTAATAGGATTTGACAGGTACAGAGAACCTAGTTTATCTTATGGCTCTACTATGCTGGGTGGGGGAGGCGGATGACAAGGGGAAATCATCCATCCACTTGTTCAAGTTCAATTGGATGGCCCTTTGGTCAGGCAAGAGTTGCTGGTCTTGTTTCCAGGCGCTCACTTCCTTGAGTTAGGTGCTCTGCTAGATTAGCTTATTTGTTTAGGATCAGCTCATTTACACAGGGCTGGGTAGCACCGGATTTACAGTGGGTGGGGGCGGAGGCTGCCCTGTGACTGAAGGCTTTCAGTGTGGGCCTAAATACACAGATATGGGGCCCTTGGTTATGCACATGTCTGAGAGCCATACATACAGTTTCTCCATGCCTGTGCACCTAGAACAACATTTGCATTAAATGAAACAGAACGTTCGGTGCCCAGTAACTGCAGAACAATGCTTTGTGTTTATTGGAATCAGATTCTTTTTTTAATTGAAAATTATTTTTTGAATGTCTCACAGGGTTGACAGGTTTTTTTTTTGTTAATGGATAAACGTGCTGACTATGAAATCATAGCACAGTGCAGGTAGTACAGCTGTCTACTGTTTTGTGGCAAAAATCTTCTCTTGTCTGTATATTTTATAAATTTCGCTGTGTCGAAAGTACAATTTCTACACGTGACATTTTGTTTTGTATTGCTTTCTAGGGCAAAGAATTTAGAATTGATGTGCTTAAGAGGTCTTTAGTGAGCTGACTTGTGTAAGCTAAGTTTTCAAATAAAAACATTACTAATATTCAAATACCTTTCTCTTCATTTTTGTTCTAACACATCTTTAAAAAATGGTAATACCACCATCAACTTTTATAAAATGGAGGAATTGATACCGTAAAATAGTAATTTATGTGTTAATCTACTGTTTATGCACCCTTATCACTGGTGCTGCCCCCATTCAGTCCAGGCCTCCCAACCCCCCCCTTCCCATCTCTGGCACCATCTGGGTGCCACAAGTACAGCTTCTGCCATGTAGTGGTTCCTGGGGGAGGGGGGGCGCTCTGCTCAGCTGTCCCCCTTTGATTCTCTGCAGTAGGATGGTGAACAGCCAATTGGGAGGTCAGGACTCTGGGCAATGAGGCATCAATCTGTGCGCATCTGAGGTCCCCCGCCATCGCTCCTCCACACCCGCAGGATGACGGCAGCAGGGGTGCAAAATGCACATGCTTTGCACTGCTACACACCACAGCAGCCGGCATCCTTCCACCCCCAAGTTGCTCCAACTGCACTGCCACATGTGGTCACCGAACTGGCAGCATCATAGTGGAGCAAACTGGCCTCCTGACTGGGGGAACAATGTCCTCTGGGATGCTTGACCCTCCTCCTCCAGTCTGGCCCTCATGTCCCATGCTCATTCCTGAACCCAGGTCACTGACGTTGTGAGTAGCAGCCCTTTCGAAATATCTGTAATTCTTGGTGACAAATTACAGCTAGCATTGAGAAGTATTTTTTCTGGGGATGTGCATATGATCTATCCACACTCTCTGGCATTGTCCTTTCCCATTTAAATCTTGCCGGAAGTCTTCAAGCAGGCTACTCTCACCCACCCGGGTGGTATAATCCTTGGCTCTGCCCCATGACGCCAGATCTTCCTTTCTGCTGGAAGAAGCGGGTTCCCTCCTTACCGATCCCATGTTGAGTAGGCCCTGGCACTCAAATCTTCAGATTTAAACTCAGAGTTTTGTCTTCAGCTCGATCTTCGATCTCGATCATGATGGAGGACCTGTGTTCGCCCAGATTTCACCGGTGCCCATGCGGGCAGAAGAGGCTGTGTACTGACCCACACGCCACATCTGTTTACTGTCTGGGCCATGAGCATGATCCCCAGGCTTAAAATATCTGCCAGTCATTTGACGCATTGGTCATTAAGGACCACCTCGCCCGCCTGGTGTTGGGCCACCCGGAAGAATTGCATTCGCCAGTCAAATCCCAGGATGTCCGTTGGGTGGTCTCCATGGCTGCGGGGTCCGAAGAGCAGCTTAAGGCCTTCGAGGAGGCAGTGTCTCAGGCCGCCACTTGGTCCTCTGCTTCGGCCTTTGTTCCGCTCATGTTGGGCTCCACTTGTTCAGGCTCCTTCAAGGAGCTGTGCCAGTGTCTCCCAACCAAGGGAGAGGGCCCTTTGGGTTTGTGCAGCTCTCGATCACACAAGGAGTCATCAAGGAAAGAAAAGAAGACTCGTCTACGTTCTGGGGACCGGGAAGGTTCTCAGTCTCAGGAATCCCAGGTTTTGGCTACGGTCAAAACCACGGCCTTGGCCACTGACTTCACGATACCCTCGTCAGGCCAGCCAGTCAAGACACCAGCCGACAATGCAGCCAAGATTTTTCTTGACGCAATCAACCGGTTGTCTTCTAGAGAGGCTGACAACTCCTTGTTCAGGACTCTGGTCCTGCCGGTGACCATTGAAGAGTCTTCTCAGCCCATTGAGCCAGACCCTCCGGTCATCGACCTAGACCAGGAGGAGCTGCGGCAGTACCAGGCTCCCTCCAAGATCCACCGTTGACACCCGGCAACCGAGGTCTAGGTCTTCTCATCCTCTGGGTCAGCGGTCTCGCTGTCTCACACCGTGGAAGTGGCGTCCGCTTACTCACCTTCATCGCCCCTGTAAGTAGAGGCTTCGATGCAAACTGCGTCGACGCTACGAAGACCCTGTGTGGCATCAGTTGGTGTTATCCGGTCCAAAGCCGACCCTGGCTCCCACACCAGCCATCACTTGGCTGTCGCCCGACAGGCTGACACCAATGCCCCCGACGGGGGCCGGTCGACACCATTTCTCTGCCTACAGAGCTGGTACAGACTGCCTCGGTTCGGCCGAAGTTGGCCTCTCCACCGATCGTGGTGGAGCCGCCACCCCAGCAGCCACCGACCGGCGCTCTGACCAAGGAGTCTCGACCGGCTCAGAAACTTCCCCATCAGCTGTTGGTTACTCTTACACCTGACTGCCTGTGTTACAGGTCCGGAGTAACTCGGGTAGTAGGCCGCTCTATGTGGACTCCTCTGAGTCTGAGGATTCCTCACTGCACTCCCGTCCAGTCGATATGGAGTCGGTGGGGGACCTTTTGATGGAGGAAGGATCCATGCCCCTCATGGACATCATCCGTCTCATCTCAGAGTCCACGGTGATGAAATTGGAGCACGTCCATAAGCAGGCTCGCTATTCCCTCATAGAGATCCTGGATAAAAGGGACTCTCCAACGGAGGCTTTCCTAGTGGCCTAGGCCATTGTCGGCCCTGCCCTCGAGCTCTGGCAGCACCCCACCTCCTGAGCTTCACCCTAGACCCGGATGGCCCACAAATATACAGTGCCCACTTGGACCCTCTTGGGGTTCATGGAGCACCCTTCAGCTGAAGGATTAGTGGCAGACTGTTTCGGCACGTGGGCAACTGGGGGATGTCAGCAGACCACCGGATTACCTCCAAGAAATTGGACCACTCTGCTAAAAAGGTCTATGCTGCCTCCTCGCTCGGCCTCTGCCAGGCAAGCTCGGCCATTGTGATGGCACACTTCGCCTATGCCCTTCTGGGCTGTCTGGATGAGGTGATTCCTCATCTTCCTGCGGACCTCCAGACTACGGTCAAGCAGGTCCAGGACCAGGGTCGTGCTGTGGCCAAACAGCAACTTCAGATGGCTCTGGATATTGGGGATTCCTGTGCTCGCTTGGGGGCGGCACAGTTGCCATGAGCCGTAGGGCTTGGCTGAGGATCTCGACCTTTATGGCAGGCACTCCGCATAAGCTGGCAGACATCCCATTTTTGGGCACCGACCTGTTTGGGCCCAGGGTGAAGGATCACCTCCAGCCTATTGAAGTCCAGTGCCACCTTGGACTCCATGACGTCCACCCAGAAGGATCCCAAGGGCTCCAGGTATCAGAGGCGTAAGCCCTTTCGGCCCTCCACTCCTGTGGCGAAACTAGCCCAGCATCAGTCTGGCAGGCAGGCTCAGTCCTGGCCACCAAGGCCCAAATCAGTGGTCCGAAAGACTGGAGGGAAGGGACCTGGTGACGACTCAGCCGGATCCTCCTCCTCCAAGCCTGCTCAGTGATGGGATGGGGGGGTGCCACCCTCATGCCTGTCACGCCTCCCATGGGTCCTCCTGTGGGGGGCCGGCTCTGCCACTTTCTTTCCGCCTGGTCCGTTGTCACCACAGACAGGTGGGTTCTGGAAGTGGTCAGTCAGGGCCTGCCTCTAGAGTTTGAGCAATACCCTCCCAGCTGAGCCCGCACCCCACAGGAGGACTTGGTCGAACTCAGGTCGGCTCTTCAAGATGACATAGCCCAACTTCTCTGCAAGGAAGTCGTGGTCAGAGGTGCAGATCCTCACGAACAGCCAGGGTTTGTCTTCCAGTACTTCCTGGTGCCAAGCGGACGGGGGCTGGCTCCCATTCTAAATCTGCACGATCTGAACAAATTCTTCAGGCCACGCACCTTCAAGATGGTAACTCTGTCCCAGACCATACCATCTCTGGAGCAACACATGTGGTTTTGCTCTCTGGATCTTCAGGACTCGTTCTTTGACATCCCGATCCATCCGTCCCACCAAAGGGTCCTCTGCTTCTGAGCCGAGGGAACCCACTACAAGTTCCAGGCCATGCCTTTCAGCCTCTCCCAAGCCCCCAGGGTCTTCAATAAATGCATAGCAGTGGTGGCAGCTTACCTGAGGCGCAAAGGGGTTCGGGTTTGCCCTTGCTTGGATGACTGGCTAATAGGTCCCTCCAAGCAGGAGGTAGAGCGGTCCAGGTACCTGGCCCTCCAGACCTGCATCGACTTTGGCCTCCTGGTCAACGGGGCCAAGTCGGAACCTGTGCCCCCGCAGGTGATAAGCTTCATCAGGGTGGAGCTCGACTATTGCCAAGCCAGAGCCCGGCTCCCGGCGGACAGGGCAGAGGTTCTCTTCTCCTTTGTCCAGTCCTTTCTGGTTTGGCACTTGAGCCCTGCCCGGTACTTCTTGTGCCTTCTGGGTTACATGGCGGCCTGTACTGGCATGGTCCAATGGGCCTGCTGGCATGTGCGCCCTGCAGTGGGACTGACCAGCCACTGGTCTCCGGCAAGAAAGGTCACTTAGACCAGCTGGCCACTGTGACCCAGAGGATGTGGTTAGTCCCAGAGCATCTGCAGGAAGGATCCCGCTTGTCCGCCCCTAGCAGACAGTCATGCTTGACGACCAATGCCTCCCTCACGGGCTGGGGTGCCCATCTGGGGAACAGAGTCCATGGGCTCTGGACCCCGAGAAATCCGATGCCACATCAACCTGCTGGAGCTCCGAGCAGTCCGGCTGGCGCTGACTGCCTTCACTCTGTTTGGGGTCAAGTGGTCCAAGTCCAGACGGACAACACCATGACCATGTACTACCTCAACAAACAAGGTGGAACACACATCTGCCACTGTGCAAGGAAGCCCCTCAGCATTTGGACTCTTGTGCGCAGCTTGAAGCATATCTCCTAGCCATCCATGTGATGGGAGCCACCAGTCAGTAGGCGGACGCCCTCAGCCAGGTGAGCGAGGCGTCTCATGAGTGCTTTCTCCATCTGGAGGTAGGTCACAGTCTGTTCTCCCAGTGGTGACCCCTCAGGTGGAACTGTTCGCCTCAGGAGAATGCAAATCTGAGGCTGTATTATGCCTACCCCTCAGCAGGGCTCGTTGCAGGAGATGCCTTCTCCAGGCCATGGACCCCAGGCTCTTCTGTGCCTTCCTTCCAATTCCCTTGATCCACAAGGTGCTTCTCAGTCAGGAGGGACAAAGCACAGGTGATTCTTGTGGTTCGGACTGGCCCGCCAGTTTTGGTACCCCGATCTCCTCAGCCTCAGTAACAGGCTGCCGAGGTGTTTCTCCATATGCTCGAACCTGCTGTCAATCAGGGAAGGTACTTCACCGGACCTTCAATCCCTGCACCTGACAGCCTGGTTCCTGAGCGGCTAGAGTTCCAGGTTTTGGGTCTCTCCAAAGATGTCTTCATTGTAGTTGAGGCATCTAAAAAGGAATCTACCAGAAAATGCTATGCCTTCAAATGGAAAAGATTCTCCATTTGGTGTCAGGGCAATGAGTTGGCCCCTTCGACCTGTCCGGTGGCTAGCATTTTGTACTAGCTGTGGTCTCTCTCCCAAGGGGGACTTTGGTCTGCGACCCTTTAAGGTGCACCTGGCAGCCATCTCTGCTTACCAGGCTTGGGCTGGTCAGCAGTCTGTGGCACAGGAGAAGGTGGTCTGGTGTTTTTTCAAAGGCCTAGATCACATTTCCTCTCCAGTGCATGAACCACCACCACCATGGGACTTGTTGCTGGTTTTGGCAAAGCTAATGGGCGAGCAATTCGAACCGATGCACAGGTTTGACATGTCACACCTGTCGTGGAAGACAGCCTTCCTTGTGGCTGTCATGTCAGCCAGAAGGATCAGTGAGCTCTAGGTGCTTTCAGTGAGTCTCATTACTAGTCTTCCATAGGGACAAGGTTGTCCTGCGCCCCAACCCAAGTTCTTCCGAAGATTGTCGGAGTTTCAGCTGAACCAGGTGATGACTCTTCCGGTGTTCTTTCCGAATCACACCTCAGAGGTCGAACACAGGCGTCATACATTGGACCTGAGGCGATCGCTTGCTTACTACAATGAGCGCTTGGCTGGAGTTTGGGGAGAGGTTCCCTTGCTGTTTCGTCACCTACGCTGAAGCCGCACCTGGCAAATCTGCAGCCAAGCGGATCACATCCTGCATTGATCTCTGCTATAGGCTGGCGGGTAGGAAGCCTTCCGGAGGGCTAAGGGCTCATTGCACCCGCCATACCGCTGTGTCGGTGGCTGCTTCTAGGGACATCCCTATCCAGGAAATCTGCAGGCCTGCTACCTGGAAGTCAGCGCACACACCTTCATTTCTCATTACCACATTGACCTTGAGTCCTGTCGGGATGCTGGTTTTGGGGTCTCAGTTCTCCATTCCTTATTTCCTAGGTAGGGAGTGTGTGCCTTGCCTCCCTCCTCCCGGAGAACTGCTAGGAGTCTGCCAGACAGTGTGGATAGATCATCATATCCACGTCCCTAGAAACACAGGATATTACTTTGAGTGGGAACTCTTGCAGCAGGCTATAGCCATTAGGACTAACGCCGCAGGCCTTAGGACCCACCGGAAAAATCTTAGCTAGCAGTACCCAGCAAGGAGCGCCCCCTGATAGCTCCACCCCGACGTGGTCATGCTACATAAGGGGGCGGACCCCGGCTCCACCCCAGTTCTTTTCCCTCTGCGACCTGCTCACATTGGGGAAGTTTTTGCTATCCAGCAGTTTCAGCTCAAAATTTGGATTTCAATCAATGTCTTTATTTATCCTAGCGGGCACCACTGAGCAAGCTCATTTACAAGGTGGACCTGCGGTCCTACAGTAATAATACAGAAAGACAAGTTACAATAGTACAAACAGTAAAAATATCTGCTATTATAGTAAAAATGCACATTTACAGGTAATATACATTGAACATAGAACTACAAGGAGTCGTGGATAATGAACTTGTGCTGGATCCAAGCCCAAAAACTGCATTTTGTAGTAGGAAATGTTAGGGAGAGGGTAGGCATACTAGATAGAAGATATCAAATGCATAATGTAGGGAGAAGTGGGGAATGGGGCGCAAGCGAAGAGGACCCAATTGCTAGAGCAGAGTGAGGGATTGGGAGGGCGGAGGACCGTACGAAAGGCGACAAAGTGATTTTTGCCCCAAAACACAATGACATGAAGAGAAAAGCTGCCGTTGTACTAAGTGCAAGAGGAGGAATATAGTAGCAGGGGCATAACTGGGAGGGTCCTGGAGGTTGGGGCAGAGGGAGGTGTTGGATGGACAAGGGACCGAATATTTTTTGGGGAGAAAGACGATAGTTATCCCCAGATGCGGTAGCATGTGCTAGAATCAGGCTGCAGCTGTTCAGAGCATCAAAGAATAAGATATGGGAGTTCAGCAATAAATCCTGTGGATCTGTTGGTGGGCTTGCTAGAGGCAGAGGTACACATTTCAGCTGGGGGGCCGCCGTTTGAGGGAGGTTAATGTCTAATAAAGCAGTTGCAAATTCCCATAATGCCATCACGGTAAAGCCTTTTGAACAAAAGGGTACTTATTGGGGTTTTCATCTTAAGTATTTTTTAGGTTTTATTCCATATTGATGGGAGTGCAAATCCAAAGTCGGCTCTCCCGACTTGTGTGAGTGCCCTGGGTATATTTAGCACGAGTTGTGAGCAGCTTCTAAGGGAATAATTCCTAGGCACAATTGGAGACAGTCGATGTATTGAGGGAGTTTGCCACTGAGGGCTCTAAGTGTCCAGAGTGCTGCATTAAAGTTGCGCCTATAGTGAAGTGAGGTCCAGCCTGTGGCCGCATACAGTGCGCAATGATGGGTAGAGAAGGGGAGGTCATTGATAAAGGGTATAGCTCTATGGTAGAGCATATCCAATTTTCCAAGATAGGAAGCCGCACAGCTACTGTATATGAAGTCTGCATAGTCAGTTAAGGACAGGAACGTGGCTTGGACTAGTTGTTTCTTTGCGTCTGCTGTAAGAAGTTTTCTTATCCTGTAAAAAAGGCCAAGTCTTTGCCTTAATTTTTTCAGCAAGTCTTCCAGGTGGTCAGTGAAGGAGAGTTTACAGTCGATCCAGACCCCAAGATATCTGAATTTCGGAACGTACTCTTTAAGCACTCTCCCAGCATCGTGGTTATTGGGGGGAAGGAGTCAGTAGCGCTTGTGTAGTTTGTGAGGGAAAATAACATGGCTTTAGTTTTCTTAGCGTTTAATAGCAGTTTTTATTGATTAGTTGGAGTTGCAGGGGGTTGAAATCTTTTTGTAGGTCAGTACAAGCTTCTTTTGGTGTGGGACGACTCAGGTACAGCACTGTGTCATCCGCGAATAAGTGAATACTTGCATCCTTGATTCCCTCATCAATGTTGTTATACACTGCGGAGAGGAGGGGACCTAATATGGATCCCTGAGTGACACCTCTTTGTAAGAGTTTTAGGGCAGATGGTTCGCCATCCACTTTCACCTGCTGGTATCTGTCTGTCAGATATTCAGAGAACCAGTTTAGAGAAGTAGCATCCAATCCTAGCGTTTTTAGCGAGTCGAGGAGCAGGTCGTGGTCGACTGTGTCGAATGGTTTGCTGAGGTCAAGAAACACAGCACATACTGACTTTTTATGCTCCAAGTCCAGTTGCCAGTCGTTGGTTACTTTAGCTAATGCCGAGAGTGTACTGTGGTTGGCTCTGAATCCGGATTGAAGGGGGTTTAGTAATTTTTCTGTCAATGAAGGATCTTAGTTGGCCATTTACTGTTTTTTCCAGTAGCTTCGAGAGTGTGGGTAGGAGAGAAATTGGCCTGTAGTTATTAAGGTCGCAAGGGTCTCCAGATTTAAATAGCAGGATAACGTGTGCGATCTTCCATATTTGAGGGGAGGGTACCTTGTGTTAGGGACAGGTTGAATAAATGAGTAATAGGCACTGCCAATACGTGGCATGCTATCTTTAGGAAGTATGGTTCAGGTGCATCTGCACCAGCACTTTTCTTAGTATCCAGATGGAGAATCAAGTCTTCCATTTCCTTGAGGGAAACCGATGTGAATGAGAAATGTTGACTGACTGAGCCAACATTTGGTGGGGTCATACCAAGTTGGGTGCGCAGGCTACATGCTAGTGAGTTATCGAAGGCTTAGCCTGCTGTGGCGAAGTGCGTGTTGAATGCCTGCAGTATCTCTCTCTTGTCATTGATTACTGCATTGTCGGAGGTAATTTTTGTAGGGAGCATATTTTGTGACGTGGCTCCCGCCAGTTCTTTGATTGTGTCCCAGAATTTGGGGGGACAATTGGCTGCAGTATCTAGTTCTGCTTGGTAATAGCAGGCGTTAGCTTCCCTAATCAGTTTGGTGCAGCAATTTCTGGCTGTTCTAAAGAGGCGCCAATCTTCCCCTTTTTGGGATTTACAGGGCAGTTTTCCATAGTTTATCCCTGGACAGTAGTGCAGCCTAGAGATCTTGAGTGAACCAATGGCATTTCCTAGCCTTTATGCGTATTTTTGACAGGTTTCTCTCAGAAATACTGTTTTTATTCTGTGTTTTCGACTTTAGTGCAGCATATATACACTCCGTCGTCGGCATCCTCCTCCGGGCTGAAGAGGAACAAGTGCGATTGTGGCCACCAGATACCATTAAAAGATGGCCATTCCAAGTGCGTCTTCTGCCTGGGACCAGACCACGACAGCGCTGCCTGCAAGACTTGTAGATGCTTTGCCAGCAGGACAAGAATTCGACGCCTGAAGGCCATAAAAGCCTATTTTTTGGAACAGATGGATGTCCTGCACACTTCTGGTGACAAGGGCCAACACCGGGACAAGCCTCATAAGCACTCCCGAGACAAGGACCGTAGCCAGTCCCATCATCGTTCCCGCTCCTTCTCTCTTCTCCCCCCCCCCCAGGATAGACTCCAAAGAAACTGAGCTCTCCCTAAAAACTGGCCTGTCAAGGTGGGACCGTCTGGAGAATGGCGGCGAAGCCTAAGGTGGCGCCCCTCCGTGTGACTCCCAAGGCCTCTTTGACACAAGCCTCGGCCCTGCCCAAGAAGGCCTCGGCTTCACCCGGCTCGGGCAAGCCGCCGGGTGACGAGACACCCAGACACCGCCTCCTGTGAAACTGGCACCGACGCCGGTGGAGGTTCCTCTAGTGGAAGACACTCTTGTGGAAAGGTCACCCACTAACGTTCCGGCACCCCCAGTTCTAGGGACGTGGATATGTTGTTCAATCCACACTTACTGGCAGGTTCCTTGCCGCTTTAAATCTTGCCAGAAGGTCTTCAAACTGGCTCCTCCCACCCATCCGGGTGGTAAAACTCTCAGCTCCGCCCCATGACGCCAGCTCTTCCTTACCACTTGGAAGCTCAGGTTCCCTCCTTTGCGCTCTGCGTTTTAGGCCGGGATCCAAGCTCTTCGGTTAACCCGAAACTAATTTTAAAATTTACAAGACTTAGGTCTTTATTTTCTCTCGCGACTGCGATCGACAAATCGACTCCCAGATTTCGTCGGTGCCCCTGTGGGCAGAAGATGTCTCGAACCGATCCGCACTCCACATGCATTTACTGCCTGGGGTTTGGCCACGATTCGCAGGCCTGCGACTTGTGCAAGTCCTTTTCGGCTATGGTCTTAGAGGATTGTGCTGCCAGACTACAACTAGGGCGCCCCGAGAAACGTTATCCTTCGGTCAAGTCGAAGGAGGCCCGTTGGGCGGTGTCCGCGGCTGCGGGCTTGACTGAACAGCTCGAACAGATGATCGCCCTCGAGGAGGAGGCGGCTCAGGCCGTAGCATCATCCTCAGTCGCAGCATTTATCCCGCTCTCTTTGGGATCCTCCTACACGGCTTCGTTTAAGGAGCTTTGTCAGTCCCTCTCCACCAAGGGAGAAGGGCCTTCGGGACATTCCTCTTGGTCCAAAAAGAAGGACTCTAAGGGTAAGTCCCACTGTCTACGTTCGTAGGAGTGGGAGAGGTCCCCTTCCCTGGATAGTCGACACTCTGCTTTGGTCGAGGTTGCGGCTAAGGCCGCTGGCTTCACGGTGTCCCCGTCAGGTCAGCAGGCCGAGACACCCGTCAGCATGGTAGAGATTTTTCTCAACCCATCGGATGGTCTGTTGACTGGAGAAGCCGATAATCCTTCTTCACCGGTTCCCCCGGTGGAATCCGAGAACTTGCCTGTGCCTCCTGTGCTGGAGTCCACGGTTAAGGTCCCTGAACCAAGGGAGGAGCGGTTTCTCACTCCCTCCCAGACCCACCCTCTGAATCCTCAAGGTCTCTGTCTCTGACTTCTTCCAGGTCCAGCTGACATCGGCTGTCTCAGTCTCAGCACCGTGGAAGCGGCGCGCCACTCATCCTCCCTCGTCGTCGTCTTTGGAGGTAGGCGCCAGTGCGGTGCATCGGCGCTACAAGTATCTAATGTGGCAGCAGCTCCTTTTGTCCAGGAATAAGCCGACTCGGTCGCCTACCCTGGCCATTAAGTGGCTGTTACCGGAGCGGCCGTAACAACCCCTCGTAGTAGTCAAGGAGCCGAAGCCGGCACCAGTTGTACTGCCGAAACCGGCTGCGCCACCCATTGTGGTGGAACCCCCACCTCCACAGCCTAAATCTGGGGCACTGACCAAGGATTCTTGGTCAGGTCAGGGCTTGCCCCCCAGTTGGCGGTTACCCTCATTCCCGATTGACCTCGGCAGGTGGAGGGTGGCTCAGGTGCTCGGCAGCTGTTCGCAGACTCCTCGGAGTCTGACAATGACGACTCCTTGTTCTCCAGGCCGCTTGACCTGGAGTCCACTGGGGGTCAGTTGGTGGACGAGAGCCCATCCTCGTTCCTTGGAATGCTTCGGCTCATCTCAGAGTCCACTGGCATGAAGCTCGAACCACTTTCAAAATGTGCCAAGTATCCCCTCACGGAGATACTGGACCAAGGGGATTCCTCCACGGAGGCCTTCCTGGTGGCCGCAGCCATTGTTGGCCCGGCCCTGGAGCTATGGCAGCGGCCAGCTTCCTGTCGAGCACCTTCGGCCAGCATGGCTCAAAGTATGCTGTTCCCACTGGTTCACTCTCCGGTTTCTCGGAACACCCCTCCGTGGAGGGGTTAGTGACCGACAGCATTTTCCGGCGTTCCGGGAACGCTCGGGATGTGGACAAGCCACCCGATAAGGAGTCCAAGAAACTGGACTACTACGGGCGGAAAGTCTATGCTGCTTCCTCTCTCGGCCTTAGTCAGGCCAGCTTGGCTGTGCTGATGGCACACTTTTCACACGCCCTTTTGGGCTCCCTGGATGAGGTGATTCCTCATCTCCCGACTGACCTTCAAATGACAGTCAAGCAGGTGTGGCATCAGGGAAGGGCGGTGGCCAAACAGCAGCTCCAAACTTCCTTGGACATCGCTGACTCGTGTGCCCCGTCAGTAGCGGCCGCAGTGGTCATGCACCGCAGAGCTTGGCTGTGGATTTCCACTTTTACAGCGGATATCCAGCACAAACTGGCAGAAGTCCCCTTCTTGGGTACCAGCTTGTTCAGTCCCGGTGTGGAGGATCATCTGCAATGGATCGAGAGGTTCAATGCCACTTTGGACTCTGTCACGTCTGCCCAGAAGAACAAAGGCCGCCAGCAGCAGCGTAAGCCCTTTCGTCCTTCAGCCCCTGTGGCACAACTGGCCCAGCAACACCAGCATCAGGGCCAGCAGGCTCTCACTTGGCACCCCAAAGCCAAGCCTGCTGCTTCCTCCAGCAGGAAGCCGGGAGGGAAAGGCCCAGGCGGCTCCTCGGCCGACCCTTTCTCCAAGCCTGCCCAGTGATGGGTTGAGGGGTGTAGCCCCCAACCTCGTCACGCCTCCCCAGGTTCCCCCCCTGTGGGGATGGCTCCACCACTTCCTTTCCGCCTGGTCCGATATCACCACGGACCGCTGGGTGCTGGAAGTGGTAGGAAAGGGTCTGCCTCTGGAATTCGAGCAGTCCCCACCCTATCGTGCCATCGCCCCATTGGGGGCTACAGGTTCCACAGCCTCTGTCGGCTTGTCGAGCCAACATTGCCCTGCTCCTCCAGAAGGAGGTGATAAGGGAGGTAGCAGATCCTCCACCAGACCCAGGGTTTGTGTCCAGGTACTTCCTGGTCCCAAAACGGACAGGGGGCTGGTGCCCTATTCTAGACCTACACGACCTGAAAAAGTTCCAGAGGTCTCGAACTTTCAGGATGGTCACTCTGGCTCAGATCATTCCATCCTTGGAACGAAGCGTGTGGTTCTGTTATCTGAACCTCCAGGATGCGTTCTTTCACGTCCCAATCCGTCCGTCTCACCAGCGATTCCTCCGCTTCAGGGCAGAGGGATCCCTTTAAGAGTTCCAGGCCATGCCCTTCAGCCTCTCTCCAGCTCCCAGGGTCTTCACCAAATGCATGGCAGTGGTGACAGCATTCCTGCGGCGCCGAAGGGTCCGGGTGTACCCTTACCTGGACGACTGGCTGATTGCAGCCCCATCCAAGTTGGAGGTGGAGTGGTCCAGGGATCTGGCCCTCCAGGTCTGCTCTCAGATTGACCTCCTCATCAACGAGGCCAAATCTGAACTCGTGCCAACACAGGTGATTCAGTTCATCGGGGCAGAGCTTGAATCTCTTCGAGCCGGAGCATGGCTCCCGGCGGACAGGGCCGAGGTTCTTTCTTCCTTTGGCCAATCATTTCTGGTTGGGCAATTGCGCCCTGCCCAGGACTTCCTGCGCCTCATGGCGGCCAGCACCAGCGTGGTCCATTGGGCCCGCTGGTACATGCGTCCCCTGCAATGGGGGCTGGCCCGCAAATGGTCACAGCGCTCCAGTTCTCTGGACCAGCCAGTGACAGTGACCCAGGAGATGTGGAACGGCCTCCAGTGGTGACTCTTTCCAGCTCATCTGCAGGAGGGTATCCCGTTTGTCCGCCCAGAACCGACGGTCACTCTGACGACCGCCTCTCTGGGTTGGGGTGCCCATCTGGGGGAGCTCAGAACGCATGGCGTTTGGTCCCCTCAGGAGTCTCGATGCCACATCAACCTGCTGGAGCTTCAAGCAGTCCAACTAGCCCTCACCACCTTCACTCCGTTTGTACGGGGTCAAGTGGTCCGGGTCCAGATGGACAACACCACGACCATGTACTACCTAAACCGCCAGGGCAGGACGCGCTCCTTGTCTCTGTGCAAAGAGGTTCTCCGCACTTGGTCTCTCGTGAGCAGACTGGAGGTGGATCTCCTAGCCATCCATGTGGCAGGAGCCTCCAACACTCTGGCCGATGCCCTAAGCCGGATAGGTGCTGCATCTCACAAGTGGTCTCTATTGCCGGAGGTAGTACAAGATCTGTTCTCCCACTGGGGCACTCTTCAGGTGGACCTGTTTGCCTCCATGGAGAATGCGAAGCTGAGACTGTTCCATGCCCGCCCCCCTCAGCAGGGCTCGCTGCAGGGGGATGCCTTCTCGAGGCCGTGGACCCCGGGCCTCTTCTACGCCTTTCCTCCATTTCCCTTGATCCACAAGGTGCTTCTCAAGGCGAAGAGGGACAAGGCGCAGGTGATTCTGGTAGCCCCAGACTGGCCCCGTCAGTTCTGATATCCAGATCTCCTCAGCCTCTGCTCCAGGCTCCCGAGGCGGCTTCCAGCCCACCCGGGACCTGATCTCAGTCAACAAAGGAAAGATACTCCACCCAGACCTTCAATCCCTGCATTTGACGGCCTGGTTCATGAGCGATTTGAGTTCCGGGCCTTGGGTCTTTCTGACAAGGTCCTCCACGTTGAGGCATCCCATAAGGAGTCGACCAGAAAATGCTATGCCTTCAAATGGAAGAGATTCTCCATTTGCTGTCAGGATAAGGGGTTAGACCCTTCCTCCTGTTCTTTGGCTAGCATTCTGGACTGCCTGTGGTCCCTTTCTCAGCTAGGGCTTCGGTCGACGACCCTTAAGGTGCACCTGGCAGTCATCTCTGCTTACCGGGCGTGGGCCAGGAAGCAGTCGGTGGTGCAGGAGAAGGTGGTCAGGTGCTTTTTCAAAGGCCTTGATCACATATCCCCTTCGGTACAAGAACCTCCACCTCCATGGGATCTACTGCTGGTATTGGCTAAGCTAATGGGCAAGCCATTCGAACCGATGCACAGGTGTGATATCTCTCGCCTGTCGTGGAAGACCTCCTTCTTGGTGGGTATCACATCAGCCAGAAGGATGGGAGAGCTCCAGCTGCTTTCCATCGAGTCTCCTTATCTGGTCTTCCACAGGAACATGGTTGTCCTGCGCCCCCACCCGAAATTCCTTCCGAAGGTGGTGTCGGAGTTTCACCTTAACCAGGTGTTGACTCTGCCATTCTACCCCAGTCACACCTCGGAGGCCAAATATAGGCTTCATACTTTGGACCCTAGAAGAGCGCTCGCTTATTACGAGGAGCGGACAGCTGAAGTTTGGGGAGAGGTTCGCCAGCTGTTTGTCACCTATGCTGAAGCCGCACCTGGCAGATGTGCAGCCAAGCGGATGATAGGCAGGTGGGTCACCTCCTGCATAGATCTCTGCTATAGGTTGGCGGGCATGGAACCTCCCAGAGGGACAAGAGCTCATTCTACCCTGCCTGCTGCTTGGTGGCTGCTTCCAGGGACGTCCTATCCAGGAAATCTGCAGGGCTGCTACCTGGAAGTCGGCACACCTTCATTACCCACTACCACATCGACCTTGAGTCAGGTCGGAATGCTGGTTTGGGACCCCGAGTTCTCCAGTGTTCATTTCCCAAGTAGGGGTGTGCACCTTGCCTCCCTCCTCCGGAGAACTGCTAGGAGTCTGCCAGTAAGTGTGGATTGAACAAATATATCCATCGCCCCTAGAAATACAGGTTACTCACCTGTAACAGGAGTTCTAGGAATGGTATATGTTGTTCATCCACACAACCCAACCGTCCTCCCTGGCTTCCAGCGGGCTAGATCTGGCGTCATGGGGCGAAGCCGAGAGTTTTACCACCCGGGTGGGTGGGAGGAGCCAGCTTGACCTTCCAGCAAGATTTAAAGCGGCAAGGAACCTGCCAGTAAGTGTGGATGAACAACATGTACCATTCCCGTTACAGGTGAGTAACCTGTATATCTTCCACCCCGCAGGGCTCTTCTGGGGACTCCCCCATTCATGCCCTACTGGATCCTCCGGCTTCTCCGGGTCCCTTCCCGGGAACAGCGGCTGCTATTTTCAACAAAGAGGAGCTGCAAGAGCTCTTCTCTTTTGGTGGAGTCTGGTAAAAAAGGAGGCTCCACTGAAGCCGGACCAGACACCGGTTCCTGACCAGCCAGACAACTCTAAACCAGAGGGCCTTCCTGCTCCTTCTCTGAAGACCCCTGAGCGGCCGCTGCCTCGCCCTCCCTCGAAGGCTCGGTCCCAGTCTGAGAACAGTTGGGGCCATTCTGGATCGTGCAGCCGTCGTTGGTCCCAGTCTCAGCCCAAGAGCCGATCCCGCTGTCCCAGGCGGGCCTGCTCCCAACACCGGTCCCCAGGCTGGCGTCTGTCCCGTAGCTGGCCCGGCGTCAGTCCAGTACTTACCGGCCTTCTCGGCGGGGGAGTCCTAGACACGCAGCTTAGGCTATTCTAGGCCCAGTAGCAGGTCGTCTTCTCCTTTTCTGTTTCCTACTCATTCGCTCTCGGGGGTGGGCTGGGTTCCCGGGAGAAGGACCAACCCCCTAGCCTCTGATGATCCGACTTTTATGGATATCATGAGGCACATCCAGGCCTCCAACGAATGGGAGACAGAGAACTTAGATCTGGGACGCTGACTGGCCCGGTTACCTGAGGCAGAAGGAGCCCAAGCCTCTGGTGGTGCCCTCCTTTAGTGGACACCTTCCAAGACCTCACCAGAATAACTTGAAGCATCCAGCATCAGTCCAGGCTGTTCTGAAAAGTCAGGCTGTATAGAGCCCCGAGGATGAGCCTTTCCGGGCGGAACACCTCAGGCAGGACTCATCAGTCATTATGGCTGCTCATGACAAGTCTAAGCACCTCAGCTCCCAGCCTCCTGACCCAGAATCCGCTACTTGGACCAGGTGGGCAAGAAAGTCTACTCTGCCTCCACCTGTTCCATTAGACCCTAACTTCTTGGGCCAGCACAACGATTGGATTTCCGCTTGTGACCCGGTTCGAGACGGACCGAGGAGCTGGAGGGCCAGCCGAGAGAAGGATTGAACACCCTTAGGGCTGCTTTCCTTCTCCGGGGAGGATTGGGGACACTGCCCAGTGCGTGAGGACTCCTGGTGGAGCCAGGAGGAATCGCAGGCGTTGAATTACAACGGGCAAGGCGGGCGCAGATATCATTGCACGTCCCGCCTCTGGAGCTCAAAGAAAAGTCCTTGCTTGCGGCGCTGCACGACGCCTGCCCTGCCCTAATCAGCCTCCAGGCTGGCTCCCAATTCTGGTCCCACGACGGCACTGAGCTCAGGTGCCGCAACCCCACCCTGATGGGGAAAGCCAGGGGTGTCGGGCAGCCATAGCCAGTATGGAGGTTGGGGTCCAGTGACTGGGCAAGGATCCGGTGACCATAGGCAGCATAAAAGAAAGAAAAAAAAATCCTTAACTTCCTTACGCATATGGTCCAGCACCAGAATGCGCTGTGGGAGAGGGCAGAAGCTAGCCAATGCCTTGCCAGACTCAACGCAAAAAACGGAGCTTCTGGATATTAAAATCGAGCTCAATGTAGGCATGCATGTTCCATGACTCGCATTTACACTGCAGATACGGGCGCCAGAGCGGCAGGTGTCTGCCTCTGGTGCTGTGCCTGATTGAGAGTCTCAGGCTTTCACCAGGATTTGCAGTCTGGAATCCAGGACCTCCTGTTCCAGGGTTCCATCCTTTGGGCAGGAGATGGAATCTCATCTCTCATCTCAGGTGTTGGGCAAATCTATCTGGTCCGTCCAGGCAGTTGTACAGAGGGACCAGAAACGCATGAGACAACAGCTTTTTCGTAAGCCCTAAGGTGCTCAAGCCCATGGAAACCAACAGGGCCAGAGAGGTGGCTTCAAAAGAAAAGCCAGCAACCTGGAGGCGCTCCTTTTCAAGGGCCCAAGTCCTCCCAAGCCTCTCTGCCCATTCCCGCCTCCGTCCATTGACTCCCTTCCAACCCCCCTGCTCCGGAGGAGGAGGTACATGGGGAGGCAGTAGGGGGTCGCTTCTCCCTTCACCTGAAGGGTTGGAGCTCTATTACAGCAGACCAGTGGGTCCTAGACATTATAAGGAAGGGACATCGCTGGAGTTCACCAAAATCCCCAGACACTCCACCAAGGTCCTCAAGATATCCTCCTTCTCACGTACCCCTTATAGAAGGAGAGATTTAGGCCCTCTTGCAAAAAAGGGCAGTAGAACAAGTTCCTCTGCAGCAGCAGGGAAAGGGATATTACTCCCACTTTTTCCTAGTTCCAAAAAAGACACTAGGTCTTCGGCCCATCTTGGACCTCGGCTCCTTAAACAACTATATAGAGTACGAAGGTTCAGGATGGTTACCCTTCCATGTCTTATTCCTCTGCTGCACCAGGAGAGTGGCTCTGCTCCTAGACATGCAAAATGCGTACATGCATACGGGGTCTTTCACCTCGACAAGAAGTACCGAGGTTCCACTTCCAGAGGAAGCATTATCAGTTTCTGGTTCTTCCGCTCAGCATCTCTTCCGGGTCACCGAGTCTTCACCAAATGTTTGGCAGTGGTAACTGCAGCTCTAAGGCGCCAGGGACATTATTTTAATTTAGATCTAGGATTACAAATACCTTTGAGCCAAAGGCTCTTTTACAAAGGTTCCACGTCAGTTTGAGAACAGTACAACAAATAGAGGCAGTGCAAGATAATACAGCGATCTGAAGGCAGAATACACAGGATAATGTCGATTACAACAACGAATAGGGGAAGAGGCAAACAATATTGGTATACATTGGTCAAGGGCGAAAAAGGGCAGGTTTGCTACATCATACATGGTTATGCAAGGTAAAACAGCAGATACACAATTAAAGGGAGGTGTACACCTGATAAAGTCATCGATAAACAGATTCCAGGTGATATCGGTAAACACAGGTCTAGGGCAAAAAAGGGGGATGCTGCAACATTACAAGACAAGGGTAGGACGAGAGGGATATGAGCTGCCAGGGGCATTGTCACAGAAACATGGAGAAGTGCAGAGGGGGTGGTGGTGAGGGGGAGGAGGAAGTCAGGGACAGGGGTGGTAAAGTGCTAGGTTAGGCAGTATGGAGAGAGCAAGGGTTGCTGGCTCGGTGAGGCAGTCACAGGTACTGGAAGCAGAGAGCGAGTGGCGGAGCTTGGATTTGAAAGGGCCAAGTACGGTGATGGAGATTTCATTATTGAGATTATTTAACCAGTTTGGTGCTATGTAGGCAAACAAGCGTTGACCCATAGATGTTCTGCAGCGGGGTGTCAGCAGGAGTTGAAAATCAGATCCCCTTGTGTGTCCTATGTCTTCCCTTACCTCGACGATTGGCTGCTTGCAGCCCCATCAAGCTCTCTGAGCCACTTATACTCTGTTCCAAGAGGTGGTGATCACCCTGAACCTTCCAAAGTCTTCCCTAGTGCCCAGCCAAAGACTTGTTTTCATAGGGGCGGTCCTGGATTCAGTCCAGGACATGGCTTTTCTTCCTCCAGAGAGGGATAATCACCTGTGGGAGATAGCCGGATCAGTCCTAGTAAACCCTCAGGTCCAGGCCAGGACCTTCCTCAGACTTCTGGGGCACATGGTGACTGCCATGCCAGTCACTCCTTTGGCCCGCCTCCACATGAGAATCCCACAATGGATGCTCAGGGTGCAGTGGGATCAGTGCTCAGACGAACTAGACCACATGGTCAAAGTCGAGAGCCGGTCAAGAGAACCTACTTTAGTGGCTGGACCCTCTCAATCTAGAGAAAGGGATCCCTTTTTCAGGAGCCCCCAAATCAGACCCTAACAATGGATGCATCAGATTTGGGATTGGGGAGCCACCTAGGAGGCCCACGAAACGCAAGGGGTCTGGAACCCAGAGGAGCGCAACTCCACTTCAATGTCCTGGAGATGGGAGCGGTCCTCAATGCACTTCATGCCTTCCAGAGGACCTTGTTCCAGGCTCTCTCCTAGTTCAGGCGGACAACATGGCGGTCATCTTTACATCAACATGCAGAGGGGAACGCACTTCTACCCCTATGCAGGGAGGCGAGAGTCTGGTACTGGGCACTGGAGCGTCACATCTCACTGTCCACAGTGCATGTTCCAGGTGTGCAAAACAACTTAGCAGACAGCCTAAGCAGGTCCCAGTCCAAGGCGCATAAGGGAGTTGTTACAGTCAGTAGCGGACCAGCTCTTGACACATGGGGTCGTCCAGAACTGGACCTCTTTGTGTCCCCACACAATGCCAAACTGCCAACTTCCTGCTCACGAGAGCTCGCGCCTGGTGCTTCAAACAACATGAAGTCTTGCTATATTATGACATATGCAGTTTGACCCAGCCTTCGAACTGCTCCGAGGTGAAAGAGTTAACTTTCCATGCCAGGCATGGAATCTTGATACGAGACCGGGTTGAGAACTCTGTCTGTTGTTCTTCAAACTCAAACTGTCAGATTCTTTACTCTCACCACTGAACAGTCGCCCGAGATTTCTCCTGCTGCTCGGTTCATTTTGTCGGTTAAAAAGTGTAATTTCTCAGTTTTTAAACCGCATTTTGTCTATATTTTAACCGCAACCGGTCGGTTCAAGCTCTGTCTGTGGTATCATAAGTAATAGATAGGTTTTACATTATTTCTGTGTGGAACTTGCAAACAATATTATCGGTTCGGTTTGAACCGATCAGGTTGTTGTTAAACTTTATTAAATTGCATTTAGAGTGCGGTTCCCGGTTCTTATCGGTTCTAAAAAACAGATTTCATTACAGTTTTTTCCACGACCCGTGACACGGTTGGGAACCGATAAGGGTGTCTTGCTCGGCGGATTGCCGTAAACGGGCAAGTTTTTGGTTAGGCTGGCACTATGTCTGAGAAACCCAAAAGAAAAACCCGGCCCACTGGGTTTCAGCACTGTAGTGTCTGTGGGGAAGCCTTTGCCAAGGCTGACCCACACACCACATGTGTTTATTGTCTGGGGTTTGACCACCTCAATGCAGACTGCCAGATTTGCAAGAATTTCCCTGCAGCTACCCTGGATAAGAGAGTTGGTAGGCTCAGGGAACGAGAGGGCAAAAAGTCTGCTGACCCGGATGGTCAGCCCGGTTCGGTGCCAACCGAACCGGAGGGAGTGCCCTCTGACCAGGGCGAGACTTCCTCGGGCAAACGGAGGGCTGACTCGGAGCAAAAAGGACTAGAAAATCAGCTGGTGTGGAGCCAAAATTTCCTTCTCCAACTGCTGCAGAGATAGCCAAAGCAATCAAAATTGTCCAGTCGCTTTCCCCGGTTCCGACTGAACCGGCACCATTAGGTAAGCGGTCGGGTCGGTCCGGTGCCACGGTTCAAGAATATGATATAGAGGAATTTTATGAACTGGAGGAAGATTATGAAGAGAGGAATGTGATTTTGAAAGTCTGGATGTGCCCATTGAACCGGACATCTCCCCAGACAGACCTTCAGGAGTGTCTCCCCCTAGGCTTTCTGAGTCCCCTTCTCATTTTATGTTTTATAAGAAAGTGGCTGAAACCCTCCAGCTCCCTTTGGAAGAAGCTGTGGATGAACAGGAGGAGCCTGACTATGTAGAAATGATGGATATCCCAGAGTCTAGGAGATTGTCTATTCCTTTACATAAATCTTTTAGGAAACGGACAATAAAAATTTTAAAAGTTCCTCACACTATACCTCCTGTGGATAAAAAAATGGACAAGAGGTACACATTGTCAGGCCCTGATACGGAGTTCCTTTCACAACAATGCAGCCATGTTGGGGTAGTGCAGGCTGCAGCCTGTGATAAGGCAAATATTCCCTTGGCTTCACACCCCCCTGACAAGGACTCCAGGAGGATTGATGCCATGGCAAAGAAACAGTACATGGCAGCATCCTTGGGACTCAGACAGGCAAATTATATGGCCTATGTTGCAAGATACCAGAAAACCAGATGGGATACTGTTATGGCTCTAGCAAAACAGGTCCCTGGCCAGCTTGCCAAGGAGCTGGAGCAGGTGGCTGCTGATGGTATTGAGGCATCCAAGGTGCAATTCCATGCTGCAGTGGACTCTAATGATGTATCTTTAAGAGTCATGGCTACATCTGTGGCTTTTCGCAGAATGGCTTGGCTCAGGTGTACTAGCCTGTCACAGGATACCCAGGCTAAGGCCATGGATTTTCCTGTTGTGGGTAACTCTCGGTTTGGGGAGCAGACAGAGAATTACATGAAGAAAATGGATGAGTATAGGACCACTTACAGGAGTGCACAGGCCAAGGAAAGGCAGGCCACTCCTCAGAGGCAGCTTTCCAGGGGCAGGGGTAGGCCCTGTCACAGATCTTTTTACCAAGCCCAGGCCTCCTCTTCAGCCTATGCCCAGAGGGGGTTCTTCAGAGGGAGAGGCAGACTGGATACGAGCAGGCCTGCTCCCAACCCTCAGCCTAAAGCCCCTGCCAAACAGGCACTCTGATGGGAGGGGCCAGGGCCGATTCTCCATTACCTGTAGGGGGCAGGCTGGCTTACTTTGTCCAGGACTGGGAGTCTTTAACATCAGACAAGTGGGTCCTGGAAGTAGTAAGCCAGGGACTGGTTCTCAGCTTCAAAAAATTTCCAAAGATGAGAACCAGATCCTTTCCACCTGCAAATCCATCAGAGACTCTCGCTCTGGAAACAGAAGTCTCAACCCTCCTGGCTCTCAGAGCTGTAGAAAGGGTACCTCCCCTACACCAGGGCAAAGGACTGTACTCCAGGTACTTCCTTACCCCAAAAAAAAGACAGGAGAATGGCGGCCCATCCTGGATCTCAGATACCTAAACAAGCACCTTTTAAAACCAAAATTCAAAATGGTGACTCTGGGAATTATTTTACCCTCTCTAAGGCCAGGGGACTGGCTAGCGTCCCTGGACCTCAAGGATGCCTACTTCCATGTTCTCATCAGAAGCTCCCACCGAAAGTACCTCAGATTCGAACTGCCCTCAGGCCATTACCAGTTCAGAGCAATGCCCTTCGGCCTCACCTCTGCCCCAAGGGTATTCACAAAATGCCTGGCAGTAGCAGTTGCTCATTTAAGAAGGCAAAAGATTGCCATCTTTCCTTACCTGGACGACTGGCTCATAGTGGGCCAATCTCCAGACCAAGTCAAATTATACCTTCAGGTTACCCAGCAGCTGCTTACATCTCTAGGTTTCCTTCTCAATCTCCCAAAGTCGGTTCTAGAGCTTGTTCAGCTACTCACCTTCATAGGCGCAGAACTGTACACAAAGCAGGCCAGAGCTTTCCTCCCTCTAGAAAGAGCAAAGACCCTGGTGGCTCTGGCCTCCTCCTTCACTCTGCAGGTCTCTCGACCAGCAAGGCATTTTCTGCAGCTCCTAGGGCACATGGCTGCTTCCACAGCAGTAGTGCAGGGAGCAAGATTTCAGATGAGGGACATTCAGTTCCATTTGAGAGCCTTCTGGTCTCAAAGGAGAGATCCTCTAACCAAATTGATCCCAGTAACTCGAACCCTGATCCAGGCCCTACAGTGGTGGCAGGATCAGAGCAATCTGAGACAAGGGGTTCCTTTCATCCCTCAATCTCACTCCTTAACCCTTACTACAGATGCGTCCCTCTTGGGGTGGGGAGTTCACATGTGCAACCTCACCACCCAGGGATTGTAGTCCCCTCAGGAATCTCTGCTCCACATCAATCTGTTGGAACTCAGAGCAGTTTTTCTAGCACTTCAGGTTTTTTCTGCATCTGTTCAGAACAAAGTGGTACAGGTCAGAACAGACACCACCACTAAAATGTGGTACATCAACAAGCAAGGGGGCACTCTATCTTCAGCCTTGTGCACCGAGGCAATGAAGTTGTGGTCTCTGGCTTATTCCCCGAACACCTCCCTCATGGCAGTTCACCTCCCAGGCAAGGACAATGTTCTGGCAGATGCTCTCAGCAGGATTTCCCAGGGCCATCACGAATGTTCTCTGGATCCCCTAGTACTGGAGGTAGTATTTGCCAGGTGGGGCACCCTCAGATAGATCTTTTGCAGCCCCAGACAATCACCAACTTCCGCTATTTTGCTGCAGGCCCCAGTGTTGGGGTCAGTCCCTCTGGATGCCTTCCTTCTCAACTGGGAAGGGAAGTTCCTCTCCTTTCCCCTTCCCTCTCTTGTTAAAGGTGCTAGTCAAAATCAGATCTCAACCTTGCAAGATGATTCTGATTGCTCCAGATTGGGCCAGACAGCCTTGGTATCCACTCCTTCTGTCCTTAGCAGTCCACCTTCCCCTGTGTCTTCCCAGGAATCACAATCTGTTAACCTGTGCCCAGGGGAGAGTTTGGTACCCGAATCTCAAATCCCTCAATCTCAAGGCCTGGCTCTTGAAGAGTTAGATTGCTGACCTACACCTTTCTCAAGGTGTACTCGATATCTTAAGCTTCTAGGAAGCCTTCCACCAGGGCTACTTATAATTCTAAATGGAAAAGGATTTCCATATGGTGCTCTGGAAAGCATATTTCCCAGAATCTGCTGATTTGCCCACAGTCCTGGATTATATGGTCCACTTAAATACTTTGGGGCTGAGGCCAGCTACCCTGAAAGTGCACTTGGCAGCTGTCTCTGCTTTTATATCAGCAGGAAAGCCTCTCTCTTTCTGCTCACCCTGTATTCTCCAAGTTTTCAAGGGATTGCTTCACACCAACCCTCCATTCAGGGACCCTGCTCCCGCCTGGGATCTTAATGTTTGCATTGCTCAGCTTATGCAACCCCCCTTTGAGCCTTTGTCTTCAGCAGAGCTTAAGTACTTGACTTGGAAAACTGTGTTTCTGGTAGCCATCACTTCTGCCAGACGCATAAGTGAATTACAAGGTTTGTCAGTGGAGTCTGATTTTATCGCCTTTCACAGAGATAAGGTGGTCCTCAGGACTAACAGGAAGTTCTTGCCTAAGGTGGTTTCAGATTTCCACCTTAATCAATCTATATCTCTTCTAGTGTACTTCACTGACCATTCCTCCTCTGGCGAGAGGAGGCTGCACAGCTTAGATGTGAAGAGAGCCCTTAGTTACTACATAGAGCGTACCAAGGGTCACAGGTTTGATTCCCTCCAACTGTTCCTCACTTATGGTGAGGATGGTAAAGGGAGACCTGCCACTAAAGATCCATTGCCAGGTGGATTGTCTCTTGTATCCAATTTTGTTATCAAAACTGGGTAGGTTCCCCTTCAGGCCTGAGGGCTCACTCTACCAGAGGTACAGCTGGCGTCCCTGGCTGCAGCCAGGGACATCCCTATCATAGAGATATGTCAAGCAGCTACCTGGAAAACAGTTCACACTTTCACCAAGCATTACTCCCTGGACATCCAGGCTAGGAGTGATGCTCGGTTTGGCACAGCTGTGCTTCAGAGCCTATTTCCTAAGTAGGTTCTGTCCCTCCTCCATTGAGGTACTGCTGTGTAGTCTGCATATGTCATAATATAGCAAGACTTCATGTTGTTTGAAGAAAAAATTACTCACCTTAGTAATGTTGTTTCTTCTAATGGAGTCTTGCTATATTATGACTCCCCCCCCCCCGCCTGCCCCTCTCAGAACCTTTGCTTTTGGGATGTGGGTGGGCAGTGCAGTGTTGGCACTTAGTAGATGCCCACCTTGTTTTTTCACCCTTTTTGGGGTGTTTGGGTGTTGTGTTTTTATTTTTTGGATCCCCTGACTTGAGTCTTTGTTTTGGGACCAAAAATGTGTTATATTTAGTAGCCAGTTGGCTAGTGTAGGTTTACAGCTTCCACACAGAATTTTAGTGAGTTTTGCTCGTAAGATCTGACAGTTTGAGTTTGAAGAACAACAGACAGAGTTCTCAACTGAGCTGCGCTCAAGATTCCATGCCTGGCATGGAAAGTTAACTCTTTCACCTTGAGACAGTTGAAGGCTGGGTCAAACTGCATATGTCATAATATAGCAAGACTCCATTAGAAGAAACAACATTACTAAGGTGAGTAATTTTTTCTTTCTGGCCAGACTTGTCCCTTTGCTGGGCAGCGAGATTTTGTTTTATGCCTTCCCTCTAGTTTCAGAGTGCTGTTGAAGATGCAGGCTGAGAGGGCTCGGATGATCCTAATTGCCCCGTTGTGGCCTCTGCAGATTTGGTTTCCACTACTTCAGCAGTTGTCCTCGGAACCTCCAGTTCCGCTACCAATATGCTTGTAGTTGCTGTCCCAGGATTGGGGCATGCTGATCCATCCAGATCTCTGGTCTTTGCACCTTCATGCTTGGCTCCTGCAGACGTAGCAAACTCCAGGTATAGGGTCTCCCAAGAGGTGGTGGACATCCTCGTCTCTGCGAGGAAGCCCTCTGCTCGCTCCACTTGTGCTATGAAGTGGAGGCGTTTTTGCTTATGGGCGTCGTCTCACTGCCTGGACCCCCTTACTTGCCCGGTGAAATCAGCATTACAGCATCTCCTCTCCTTATTGCCAACAAAGCTTGACCTGCTCTTCGATAAAGGTGCACATGTGGGCCATTTCTGCATATCATGTCCTCTTGGGGGATAGAACCTTGGCCCAACTTGACGTGTCCTGCACCTTCTTACGGGGTATTCTGCATGTGAGACCTCCCATTAGGGATCCTATCCCTCCCTGGGACCTCCTGTTTGTGTTGGAGAAGTTCACTCTCTCCCCCCCCAAAACACACACACACTTTTGAACCAGCGGCTGATTGTGAGCTGCGTTATCTTTCCTGGAAGGTTTGTTTCTTATTTGCTGTTACCTCAGCTCAAAGAGTTTCCGAGCTCCAGGCTCTGATGTGTAAAGAGCCTTAGTTGATTTTTCACAGGGAAAGAGTTTCCCTTAGAACAAATCCTAAGTTCCTTCCTAAAGTAGTCTTGGAGTTGACCCTCAACCAGTCGGTTGACCTTCCAGTTTATATTTTTCCTTCCAATAGGGGAGAAGCTCTCCTACACACACTGGACGTTCACAGAGCGCTGAGTTAGTACCTCAAGTGCATGGCTACACAAGGTAAATCGGAGCAAATGTTTGTGGCCTTCGCGCCACAACACTTGGGCAAACCAGTGTCTAAGCAGACTGTTTCTAAGTGGCTTGTCCACTGTATTGTGTTTTGTTATGAGAAGCACAACAAACCTCTTCCGGGCCCGGCTAGTGGTCACTCCACCAGGGGAGTTTCGGCTTCCTTTGCCGCTTTAAAGAATGTCTCTATAAGAGATATCTGTGTGACAGCCACCTGGAATTCTGTGCACACTTTTGTGAAGAACTACAGCCTGGACATTGCATCCAGATGCCGTGCCGGTTTCAGTTTGGCAGTTCCTCAGTGACTCCTGTCCTGACTTGCTGTGTTGTCAGCTTTATTACCATCTTTCCTCCTCCCGGGGTAAGGCACCTCCTTGGCGCAGGACTGCTTGGGATTCCGTCCTAATAGTTATAGCCTGCTGCAAGAGCTCCCACTTGAAGTAAGATATTACAGTTACGTAAGAACTTACTGTAACAGTAGATGTTTGAGAGGAGCTCTTACAGCAGGCGCTGCTTTCCCGCCCTCCATCCCCGGGGTGATGTGTTCAGCACATCTACAGGCTTCACTTCTTTCACTCATTGGGGCCCGTTCACGGGTCTTGGTGGGGAACTGGGTTGGAGCGGGTTCTGCGCCTATGTAGCGTGACCGACATCTGGGTGGAGCCAACATCAGGGGGTGGTCCCTGCTGGGTACTGCTAGCTAAGATTTTTCCGGTGGGTCCTAAGGCCTGCGGTGTTAGTCCTGATGGTTATAGCCTGCTGCAAGAACTCCTCTCAAAGATCTGTTAAGGTAAACGGTAAGTTCTTGCGTAACTACTGTACTCACCTGTAACAATAGATCTTCCATGGGAATAATCTCTTACAGCAGATAATGCACTTGGGTCGTCGCCAGAGGGCACTCTTGTGCACGGCAGCTTTCTTCTAGCAGTCTTTTCTAGGACCCCCTGCCCAGACATGACATCATCCTGCACCTATATGAGCAGGTGGCCCCAGGCATCATTGGTTCATTTTCCTGTCGTCTTCAGCTTGCACACAGCAGCTAGCGCTTGTGAAGTAGTCATTGATGAGAACTTGAGCTGGGAACGGATTTTCCCTCAGTTTCTGATCTTCATCCATGAATGTCCTAAGAATCTACAAGCAAGTCATCACTTTTTGTCATGTTGTTGCGGTAGGAAGATCTACCGCCTCGACAATCGCACTATTTGTGTTAGGTGTCTGGGTCCCACATGATGCCATCTCCTGCAGACACTGCCAGGAATTCAACCAGGCAACATGTCATCTATATGACTGCAGGAAATTCAATCGCATCTAATGGAGCATCCTAGTTCTGTACTACTGCAGTTCATTGGTGCAGTCGACCGATAAGACCTTTCCTTTTATTGTCGATGACACAGAGTGCTATTATTGGTTGTGTTTTCCGTCCGATCATGTCTCGTTCGGGGTACAAAAAGAAACTTTCCAAGACAGGCCGGCCTCCTATGCAGCAGTGCCCTACTGCCGACTTTATTCCATCTCAGACCAGCATGACCAGTGCTTAACCTGCTTGTGCCCTAACCATGACATGGATTGTTGAGACGCCTGTTTTTCTGTGGACCGTCCAGTTTTGGAATTGTGCACACTGTCTGTGTGACACCAACTTTCAGTGGATAGGCTCGTACTGTGGACTCTAAATGCAGGGTACTTGTCCCTTTCTCCGGGTCCCATCCCAGTCCTATACGGCCCATGGAGGAGGAGGAGGTTTCCACCCCTCTTAGCCTGGCCTCGGTGGGAACCCCTTCCATGGTGCAGGAGGCCCGGCCTGACTCCTTCGGGGGTCAGGCAGGAGACACCGTTGTGGCAGCCTGGGGCCTCCAGGCCCGGTCCAGCGTCGTCCTCGGCGCTGCCTGCCAGTGCCGGCTCGGATCCCAACATCGCTTACGGTGCCAGGGATCTGTGCGGTGTGGCGCCAGTCTCCGACACCACTTCTAGCTCCAGCACCGTTCATGGCACGAGGGAGGTGGCACCATGAGCTGCACGGGGCTGCCTCATGGTGCCACAGGTAGGAGAAATATCAGGGAGTGCTTTGGGTCTGGGCCTCCTCGAAGGAGGATGATTTGGAGGCTGACCCAGACTGGCTCCCAGGTTCCTCAGAATTCTCCGGTTCCTCCTCACCCAGCATTTCGGCTCCGGTTCAGGCTCCTTCCATGGAGTCTGGAGTCAGCAGCTACTACTGGATCTGGTGCCGGTGGTCCTGACCAGTCCTCTGGGGGGCACCGGGGGACAGATCGGAGATGATGGTTCACCTCCTCCTTTTGGAGTGTACCCCTTCCGGGCTGCTCAGGTTGGCCCCCACTTTTAGGCCGGCTGGAGCATCTCAGGCAGGGAGGTGCTCGCCCAGTGGCTCTCTTTCAAGAGCTGGCCATGGGGATCAAGCCACCTAAGCTGAGGCTCTCTCTGAGTCCGAGGGGACAGGCTCAGGTGCAGCACCCTTCCCTGGGAGCCAGCAGGGGCTCGGAAGGAGTCACAGCACTGGTCTTGTTTTCTCTCCTGAGGTTTCTCAGGAGGCCCTCATCTTTAGAGGCTAGGATCACCCTTCTGGGCTCATGCGGCCCTGTTCGCCTCGCAAGGGAAATTATCTCTTCGGACTTGGTCCTGGCTGTTCCAGCTCGGTTGAGTGGCCACTGACTGCTACAACCAGCGGATCTTCTCCTTCCTTGAGATCTCCCATTCGGTCTCCCAACCCTGGCAGATGCCGTGCTCCTCCTTGGAGGTGTCTGGCCCCCTTGCCTCTGCTGTCCCCTCCTTCCCAGGCCACGCTGGCCCTACAGGACCTCTAACCTGGAAGCAGTTCAGGCCTATGGCTACACTTTTCCTGCACTACTACAGGTCCATGGATGAGGAGGTGTTCCACCATTCCCCGGTGTAGCCCGTGCCTGACTCTCAGGACTTGTCTGCTCCCTCGTCTTCCTCCTCTGATGGAGAGGAGTCTACCATCCAACTATCCCCTGCAGCTGATTTATCTAGTTATCAGCGCTTCCTTTCGGGATTGCTCGACTAGCGCCACATCACCACTTTAGGCAGTTGCAATCCTGACCAGGCGGCACATGCCTTTCTAGGCAAGTTCAGTGCGGCCAACCTGATGGTTCCCGCCTGGCCTTCTCCCTTCAGGGAGGTGTCGTAATGCGCCTGGCGAAGTCTCTCAATCCTTGTGCCAGCCCCAAGGGACCTCCACTAGTGGTATTGTGTACTCCTAGGGTCTCCAGGAGCCTTGGCTCACCCCCCTTCGGGCGTGACTGTCCTGGACACACCCTCTGGGTATAGACGCCCAAGGCGTGACCGACCTCCAGAATCGGATTCTGCTGAATTTGATTTTTGGGGGAAGAGAGCTTTCTCTTCAGCACGTCTCCTCTTATCTCTCTCTGCTCACCAGGCCCATCATGCTGCCTACAACAGGCACTTATGGTCTCTGCTAGGACAGATCCCAGTCTCTCTGCCTGATTCAGAGGTGACCAGACATGCCATTGCCCTCTCCGTGCGGGGCCTAGAGCTTCCAAGGCACCAAGCAGGGGCATCTTATGATGCCAACGAGGTGGCTTCCAGGCTGTCGGGGACAGCGATCTGCATTAGGTGGACGGCGTGGCTTCGTCTTTCCCTGTTATCACTCATGGCCCGGCATAGGATGACTGCCTCCTCATTCCGGGGAACCCACCTTTTCTCCCGGAGGGTGAGGTGAGAACTACAGGGGCAACTTCCCTCTCCTACTTGGAGAACTCTGCCTCACCCAGACCAGTCTCCGGCCTCACCAGGCCTGGAGGGGTTCCCTCCTCCGGTGTCTCCCCCACTGAAGGCTAAGGGACTTGGTCCTTAGGGGAGGGTCCGCCCCTTTGGGGGCTCGTAATCACCACCAGTGATGAATGGCGAAGATTGACACATATAACATATGAAAATTATGTACCTACCTGTAATTTTGATCTTTCTGTGTATCTTCACTATTCATCACTGCGTCCCACCCACCTTCCCCTCTTAGGCCTCAGTCTCTAGGCAATCCTACTCCTTGTTTGTTTTCTCAACAAGGGGACCAGTTGGTCCTTCTCCGGTATCTTGTGGCTCCGCTCTCCCCTGAGGGTGTTGGAGGTATCCTGGGGAAGATGATTAGGGAGGTAACCCTCTGTTGGGGATCACCAGGGTCTCTTCTCTCTCCTGTTGGAACCTCCCTCTTTTGGGACTTCCTTGGATCCTCGCTCTGCTTTAAGCCAAACCCGTGGCTTCTTGAAGCGGTGTTTTTGAGGGGGGGGCCCCTGGTGACCACTCCCTGATAATTCCTTCTGACCGCTGCTTTAAGCGGTCTCCCCTGTGAGGTTCCCGTTGGGAATCTCTTCTACCTCTTATTCAAAAATGAGGAAAAATCCTCCATTGTCTCGTTCTCCTTCAGAGGTGATGCATCTCTAAAATTTTGTAAAACCCTCCTGGGAGGTGTTTTTTCTTTAGGGGCATACTTCGAGGTGGGTCCTGTCCCCACTTCATGATTCCCCTAGACAAGAGGGAGAGACATTGTCCTGCTACCCTTGGTCCTGTAAAGACTCCTCAGAATCGATACTCTGCCGGCCCTCTCCTTGGCTTCGTGTCAGCCTCCCTCTTCGTGACCTTGATTAAAGGTTTCTTCTCTGCCTTGGGGGGAAAAAGAGATATATTGCTAAAGGCAGTGCTGTCATCCTACAGCCTGGAGCAGTCCTCTGGGCCCCTGTGACTCTAGTGCGTTGTCGCTCTTCTCTCTCTCTCTCTCTCCTCCTACCTTCTTTTCCCTCCTTATTTATTCCTCCCTACTCCGCCCAGAGGTTTAGGCCACCCTGTCCCAAACCCTTAGGCTTTCTTCTTTCTGTCCTCTCCTCTGCTTTTATATCCTTTTCTTTTCCTGTTCCTTGGGCTTCCTGCCCTCTCCTTTCTATCACTGTCCGCAGTGCGGGACTGGGGAGGGGTCGGGGTCGGTTACTGGCCAACCCGTGGAGGCCACGCACGCGCTGTAGCTTGAGGCGGCTCTGCCCTAATGTTGACTCCTCCCCGCTGCAAAAAAGAAGTCCCCAGGGTTCTGATCCTCCAGTCAGAACCCACCAGTGATGAATGGTGAAGATGCAGAAAGATCAAGAATTATGGTAGGTACATAATTTTCATGTCTCAGCCATTCTTCTGAACTGCCACTCCTACCTGCAAGGGCTCCTGCTCTCACCCCTCAGGTGGAGCTGGTCAGCCTTTGTCCAGACTTCCTCAATCAGACCTCGGAAGCCATGGGGCGGTTACTTTTGCCATCCATTTAGAGGCCTGGCAAGCAATAACATCAGACAAGTGGGTACTTCAGATCATACGGATGGGGCATTCACTGGAACTCTCCTCATTGCCTCCCCCTCATCCTCCCCACTCTTGTTTCTTACCTGCCTGACCAAATCCCGATTCTTCAAGAAGTACTCCAGGCACTTCTTCACAAGAATGCAGTCTATCCAGTTCTTCCTTCGGAGTGTCATCAGGGATTCTACTCCCATTTTGTTTCTGGTACCCAAACACACCAGGGATCTCAGACCTCAGACAGCTAAACCTACATATTCAGTACAAGAGATTCTGGATGGTCACTTTAACATTCATCATGCCAATGTTAAAACAAGCGAATTAGCTATGCACATTAGACATGAAAGATACCTATCTACATATCCCCATACACCCTGCCCACCACCGGTTCCTTTGCTTCTACTTGCTTGGACAACATTACCAATTTTGGGCACTCCCATTCGGTCTCTCATCCACCCAGAGAGTCTTTACCAAGTGCCTAGCTGTGGTGGCGGGGCTCTGAGATTGGATGAACATTTCATCATCCCGTATTTAGACGATTGGCTCATAAAAATGGATTCCAAACCTCTCTGCTTTTGTCCCTCCAGGCAACCCTCAATCTATTCGAGTCCCTAGGAATTAGTTAGCTGGCCCAAATCCAATCCAACTCCTACCCAACTGCTCCAGTATATAGGAGCCATTCTGGATACCGCCTCCACCAGGCCTCATCTCCCTGCCAACAGACAGGACAGTCTTCTATCACTGGCTTCCCAGATACAAACTCAGCAATTTATCACAGCCAGACAGCTGTTATGCCTTTAGGACATATGGCCGCAGCTCCCCCATGGTGGCCTTTGCCTGTCTACACGAGACCAATCCAATAGACTCTTCAAAGTCAGTGGAGGCAAAAATGGGATTTCAAGACAGAATCGGTCACTCCCTGCTCTCTATGATTGGCCATAGACTGATGGACCTATCGTGCTAACCTATCTCAAGGCATGCCCTTCCAGTCCCTCCTCCCAGCAGATGACCACGGATGCTTCCTCAGACAGTTGGGAGCACACCTGTGCCTCCACATGACCCAGTGCAGGGGGCCCCGATAATCCATCCCTCATATAAATACACAGAAATGAGAGCAGTCAGGCTTTTTCATCCCCACCTCATCTCAAGACCCCTACTGATCGTCTGAGTCCCATTTCTGTCTTGAAACGCCTGAAAGGCTTGCATTTTCCATTTCTAAACCCCTGAGCAGTACTCTCATGCTGCTGGGTTTTATTCTTCCTCCTCGGGTGTCCTCCAGTTAAAGGCCTCCTTTGGCCAGGAGCCCAGGCGGGTGTCATGAACAATGGCATGTTGAAGATAAGGACTATGCCCTCCTGAGTCTGTCTAGCGGGTTGGTGAACCTTCTCTTCAGCTCTATCTACGGGGATTCTTGCTTCCCCTTTAGTCGAGCCTTCAGCTACAAGCTAACTATGCTCGTTGGGCATTCTGGTCCCTTCAACATCCCATCTCTCTCTTCTTCTTCTTCTATTTTCTCATTTCCTTACTCATCTCTCCTCCTAGAGTCGCCCAGGTAAGGAGGCCCTGCAGTCCCTAGATTAGGGATGTTCTTATCTCCTCTGTCCTTCCTCCATCGGCTTATTCCTTTTTCAGTTCATTCTTCCTTGCTTTGCTATCCCTCGGCTATCTTGCCTCGCTATCTATATTTTCTGCTTTCTCTTTTGCTCTCCGGCTCACAGAACTGAGTTGGAGGAGGAGTCGGTCACTACTAGCAGCCGCCTCGCATGACGTCGCTCTCGAGGCGGGGCCGCTAAGGCAATTTAAAAAAAAAAAAAAAAAGCTCCCGTGACGGGTGCGCGCCTCCGGCTTACACCCAGTAAGTAATGAATGGTGAAGATACAAGAGAAGATCAAGAATTACGGTAGGTACGTAATTTTCCTATCTTCGAGAGAGGCTCTTGCAGTAGGTAATACCTTCCCGCCCTCCATCCCCCTAGGCTTTTTCAGCTCCTTTTCCACTGAGGGAAATATCTGCTTCTCTCTCGTCCGGGCCTTCCGGGCCTGTGGCAGGAAAGAACTGGAAGGCGGGCGTCTGGGACCGCCCATTTATACCGACGGTCGTCTGCCGGGTCACCTGATCGTAGCGGTCCTGGTGAGGACTGCTAGCTAGAAATTTTTTCCAGGGGGTCCTGCCGCCTGCGACGCCATCGTCCTATATGTATTACCTACTGCAAGAGCCTCTTCAAGATGTAGTGTTACGGTAAGTTCTTACGTAACTGTACTATCTTCAAGGAATGTCTCTTGCAGTAGGTGCAATCCCACCTTCCATCCCCCTCCTTCTCTAACAGAGCAAATTCTGGTCCAGTGACTTAGGGTTGGGATTTCTTGGTACCTCGGCTTCCCCTCGGTCCTCGGTTTTGCGAGCTGAATCTGACGACAGAATTGAGGATACCAGGGACCGCCCACACTTATATAGGAAGCAGGAAGATGATGTCGTGTGGGCAGTCCCTGGTGAAAACTGCTAGAAGAGCTGCCGTGCGACAGCACCCTCTGCTGGAAACTCCAAGAAGTAATTACCTACTGCAAGAGACATTCCTTGAAGATCAACTTTTACGGTGAGACTTTACATAACTGCACTTTCTAGAAGTGGAATATGGTGCACATCCACACAGTCTCAGGTGGCACACGGATGCCCTGTGTGTTAGAAAATAATTGTATTGCTTTTCGTGCATACTGTGTTTAAAAAGACTTCAGTCAGGAAGATGCAGCAGCAACAAAAAATTAAGAGGCCTAAAATGTTAACCAGACTGGAACAAAAGCACATAAACTGCAGCTGAATTAGAGGTGAGGGTGTGAGAAAAGCAAACCCCAAATGTGTTGGCAAGCAGATGGCAGTTTAGTATGGGCGAGATCAGATAAGGAGTAGAGTGGGAAGAGCAGGTCAGGCAGTAATCAGATTAAATGTTTTGACAGATTCTCTGCAGATTACTCTTGCCCATGTGCATAGAATATTTATGGCTGCCACTGTGTCAATGTTAGTGAGCTGAGTTTCACAAGTAAATAAACCTATCCCCACAACTTTGCGCTTTCTGCCTCTGCCATTTGAAGTCTTCTGTCTTTGTCTGTTGGTGTGTGTTTTAACAACTTCAGTATTGTTTCCCTTAGCTGAAATACACAAGACCTGGGATGCCTACATTCAGCCAGGAGGTACTTCGCAAGTGGAACAATGAAATAAAGATATATCGGAAGGTTCAGTGTCCGAACAAGGTAAGGTATTTTCAGAAGGTTCAGTAACCAACAAGGTGATTGGAGATGTTTTCTTGAACTTGAGTACCACAGGCTGGATTAAGAATACATACCCCCAATGTGTTAATACTGCACCGTGTAGTCTGTTGTCATTGTTCATCTGATGATCAGCACTTGTAGGAATGTCCTCCGGTGGGTCAGAATCAGTGCATCAAACCAAGGATCAGTAGTTTTGCAACTCTGATACACCTGGAGGTCACTGGTGGTCTTTATGATCATCAATTGCTCATAGTCATATGCAGGCTTAAACAAGTAATAGAGCATTTTTTTAAAGCCTGTTGTCAGCTAAAATAATTTATTCTATTTAATTATTTGTCTGGCAACTGGGAAAGGCTCACCAGGCCAAGGCTTATTGTGAGGCACATCTGAGAGGAGATATCACAAGCGAGATTAAGAGCAAAACTTTAGAATGAATAATATTGGGATGCACAGTGCTATGAATGTAAGCAATAATACACAACAGGGTGTGGTATATCATGGGATATCGTCACGCCATGGTTGTGTTGAGAGATGACGATATCCCATGATAAACCACAGTCTGGAGTGTATTACTGCGATTATAAAATGGTCTTGAAGGGTTAGTAAATGGCTGATCTTGGTAATTAGTTTTGGACAATCATGATATTCTGAGATATTGTCGCAGGTCAAAGAGTGGTTTAGCCAGTCAGCTTCCAGGATTTCTCCTCTCCATTTTATAATTGAGAATAATTTATGGGCAATAGTGTGTAATGAGTTGTGATAACACACAACCACAAGATAGGTGTGTGTGTTTTTAGAGGGCAGACTTTGCCCATATTTTAGTATGCAATAACTACTGTTTAGGTCGATTCAGCCCATAACCAATGTCTGAAATTCTCTGTGATGCACACTGCATTACACAGAAGTGTAATTGAATTTCCTCTAGCGAGTGGATACAATTCACTAACGAATCTCTGCCAGTTCATCTGAAATAGTGATTTGCTGGACGTCTTTAAGCTAAGCTTCTCTCGCCCCACCCAGGCAAGTATATCTCCCGACTCTTACCTGTGACATCAGATCTTTCTTTCCTCGGGAAGAAAAGATCACCTTCTTCCTGGCTCTCGATTAGGTTTAATGCACCATATGCGAATGTAGTTTTTGACGTTTTTTTCAACTTAAGTGATTCAGATTTTACATTTGGTGTTGGTAGAAGACGTTGGTCACTAACCTGGATGACACTTGCCTGTACTGCTTGTTGGGCAGCATGACATGGATGGGTGCGGCCTTTCTTTGTCCATGCTCCCTGAGTCCTGTGAGGTTAGGAAGCACCTGCTCACTCAGGGACAGCGTTTGTAGCGGGGTCCAATGGGTCGCAAGAAGGCCTCAATGGCTATTAGATTGGATCAGCAGCTTGCGGCCCTTGAAGCGGAGGCAGCAGTTGCCATGGCAGGTACCTCCTCGGTCTCTGTGCTGTTCCTAGCTGGAGCCAGAGTCTGAGGCTCATTCATCAGAGACTTCTGGAACATGTGTTTGGCCCTCCAGGCCCTAGGGGATAGCCCCGCCCACCGTGGTTCAAAGCACAAGCACCGTCTGCGCCGGTCATGGCACTGGGAGAGATCAAAGTCCCCCCAATTCCTTTGAGAACCCTTCTGTTGTGGTGTAGGTCAGGCAGGTCGAGGGCTTTTTGGTACCCCCAATCAAGGCTGTCAGATGAGATCAAAGAGCCGATCTTGCAGACCCCAGTGCTGTAGTCCTTACTCAGGACAATATAGACTGGTTAGTGTCCCCAACTGGCCTGCTGCAGGATCAATCTCCACCAGTGGTTGAGCCTTCCATGCCTGTGCTGGTCAGCATAGGCCGGCATGTGGCGTAGCACAACTAGCCGGAAGGCTCACCTAGACGATGATTGTCTGGTTGAGTTGCTCTTGATCCCACTCAACTAAGAGGCATTGCTGTTGATGCTTCTCAGCCTCATTGGGCAAGGAGAAACATCGTCACAAGCTACACAGCTGCTACATGGTGCTTCTCTAGCATCTGTGGGCCATCGCTAGGCAGGGTAGGGCACCACCCTCTGGACTTCCAGTCATCTGTCAGTCGCCAGTGGTGCTGCTGCCAATCCGCTACATGTGGAACTGCCACCACCACAGCCAAAGGTGGTCACTCTGACCAAGGAGAGTCGTTTGGCCATCGGCTTGCCAGGCCGGTTGTTGGTGCAGATCACCCCAGGTGAATAGTCCATGGCGAGAGAAACATTCGAGGGCCATTTTCAGGGTGTCCTCAGACGACTTGGACCACAAGTTCATGGCCTCCTCTGGGGCTCTCATACTCAGTTAGGAATTGGTGAGAAGTTATCCACAGAGCATGGCCTGGTACCTTTGGGGGCACGTGGACCCTCGAGCGTATCCTAGGTGCTGATCTGCTGGCCATCCATGTTGCAGGAGAGAACATTCAGGTGGTGGACACTTTCAGCAGAACAGGAGAGATGTCACACAAGTGGTCCTTGAATCAAGAGGTAGAGATTGGTGAATCACCCGTTATCCCAGTAGGGCACTCCTTTGGTGGACCTATTTGCCTCCTGGGAGAACCCCAAACTGAGGGTGTTTTGTGCCCCACACACACACACACAACACACACAGTCTGGGACACTAATGGGGGATGCCTTTGTGAGGCCCTGGACCCCAGGCCTCATGTACACCTTGCTCTTCTTGATCCACATGATGGTTGTCAAGGCATGGATAACCCTGATAGCACTAGACTGGCCTCTGACATTCTGGTACCTGGATCTCCTCAGCCACTGAGTAGACCTCCATGGCGGCTACCTCTCTGCCTGTGCCTGCTGACCAGACAATGGACCTGCAGTCTCTGCACATCACGGCCTGGTTCCTGAGCAGCTAGGGTTCCAGGTCTTGGATCTTTCAAATGAAATATGCTCTACATTGTGAAGGCCTCCCGGAAAGAGTCGACTCACCAGTGCTGTGCCTTTAAATGGAAGAGGTTCTCCATTTGTTGCCAAGGTAAGTAGCTTGATCCCCTTGCCTGTCCGTTGGCGAGCATCTTGGATTACCTCAGGTCCCTCACTCAGCTGGGACTGCGAGTGATAACCCTTAAGATGCACATGGCATCCATCTCTACTTATCGGGCGTGGGGTGGTAAGCCGACGGTAGCCCAGGAGAAGGTGGTTGGATGCTTTTTGTGGGCCTGGACAACCGTGGGACTTACTGCTGATGTTGGCTATATTCATTGGGCAGCCTTTTGAGCCTATGTACAGGTTTGAGGTGTCAAAACTGTAGTGGAGGATGGCCTTCCTTGTGGCCATTAATTCATCCCGAAGAATTGGGGAGCTCCAGGCGCTCTTGGTGGTGTGTCTATCTGATCTTCCTTAGGGACAGTCACCCTTAAGCTCCAGCCTAAAATTTCTCCCCAAGTTTGTATCAGAGTTTCACCTTAACCAGGTGATTAACTTACTGGCATATTAACTAATCCATCTTGGAGGCCAACCATGGCACTATTCCCTGAACCTCTGGAGGGTGCTCTCTTTACTATGTGGATCGCATGGCTGGAGTTGCTGTTTGCCTCTTAAGCCAGTGCCTCACACACCAGCAGCGAGTGGATGGTTGGCATATGGATCACATCCTGCATCAACCTCTGCAATAGATTGTCTTGTAGGGGGCCTCCTGTAGGGCTTAGAGCTCATTTTACAAGACATTCCGCTGTTTCAGTGGCTGTCTAGGGAATCACTATCCAGGAAATCTGCAGGACTGCTTCCTGGAAGTCAGCACACATCTTCATTTCCCATTACCTTGTCATTTGGGACCTCAGTTGGACAATCGTTCGCCAAGTGAGGGTGCATGCTTTGGCGGAACTGCTAAGAGTCTGCCAGAGTGCGGATAGTGAAATATGTCCAGACCCGTAGAAAAATAGATTACTCACCTGTAACCGTAGATCTTACCTGTATCAGTCTTCACCATTCATCACTGGTGGGGGTTCTAGTTGGAGGCACTAGGACCTCGTGGGAAGCTTTTTTCCTAAAAGATTTCTCTCTGGAGGAGGGGCCAGCATTGGGAACAGCACCGCACTTGAAACTGATGTATTACATGGCGCTCTCAGTTTAACCAGTAACAGATGCCTGCCCCTCCACCACCTCAGTTCTTTTCCCGCCATCGAGTGTGCATCACCCCGTGGGAGCTGAAACTGTCTTGTTCTGTGTAGTGCGAGAATTCTGCCAGAGTTTTGCCTCTGCTACTGGACACTGTAGTCATTCTTGTTTTATTCTACGGCAGAGAGTCTGTTGCTTTGTTTTATTTTAACCACACAATTCTCAGTTCAGGGCCTAGTTGTAAAATCAAAGGCAGGGCATCATCCTAAGTGCGGTGCATCTGTGGCAAGCCTATGACCGTGCGAACCACCATAGTCACTATTTATGCTGCTTCAGTGTGAGATCATAATATGGACAATTGCACCTGTTTCTCCATGGACCGCTGAGTCTTCAAGTTCGTCTGCGATGAATGTGGGTCAGGCTCTTACCACCTTCAGAGGACCGTGTCAGTCCCTGGACTCCAAGGCCAGGACTTAGCCCTTCCCCAGGGTCTGCCTCCAGAACTGTACATACCGAGGGGCAGGCCTCTGTTTCTGGTCTTGCTGAGGTTGGAGGCCTGCTTGAGGGTGGATGGACAGTCGTCCTCCGGTATGTCAGCTGAGCACCTCAGCAGTCCGTTGCCTCCTCGGAGGCCTGGACTCCCTCAGTGTCATGGTTGCAGCTATCTGGCCTGGTGGTGGTGCCCTCAGAGTACCGCCTTACATTGTTTCGGCTCCCAACACTGCCCTCTGGTGTCTGTGAACCGGGTAGTTGAGGTTCAGCTAAGGCCTCCCTCCGGGTACTGTTCGCAGTGCTGTAGGAGGGAGGGTCTCTGAGGTTGCCACTTTGGAGATATCCCTGGTCTCTGTCTGTTTTGGAGGAGGACCACCGGGATGATCCTGACTGGTGTCCCGACTCTCTGGAAATCCGAGGCGCTCCTCTGCCCAGCTCTAGGATCTCTGAGCCCTGGGAGTCTTCCAGCTGGAGCCAGTACATCTCGCCCCAGGGGTCCTTTAGCATCAGTAACAGTATGCAGGAAGTTGGCTAGGTTGAACTGCCTTGAAGGTGGAAATTATGATAATGAATCAGATTTATTTATTGAATTTTTGGAATTATAACCTTTGAGTCAACAATTCCTTTACAAAGGCTCCACATTAGAGGCACCACAAAATACAAAAATACAAATATACAGTTTCAAACATAGGAATATAATCCAAGGATTGTACAAGAATGCAAAAATACATGATAGGAATGCAAAAATGCAAGGTGCAGTGGTAGCCCCAAGCACCGTACAGTAGATAAGATGTTGAGGAGGGTCCACCACTAAGAGAGAGATCACCAAGGAAATATTAAGGATGGGGTAAGTGTAGGCGCAGTCCAGGAAGACCTTGTCATAATTAGGGGGTGTAGGACAGAGGGAGTAAAGGGGAAGAAGCAAGACTTAATCAGAGGCGACCTTGTCATTGGCTGGGTTGAGCACTGGTGGGAAGAGGGAGCAATCGGAGTACGTGGGAGCTAGGCTCAGTCTCAGTGTCCCCTGGCCAGGAGATGTTGCTGAAGTGAGAGTTTGAAAGGGCTGAGTTTTTGTGTGGAGTAGACTTCAAAGGACAGGCTAGTAAGCCAGTTGGGAGCCCTGTACATGAAGGCCCTCTGCCCATGGGAAGTCCTGCAGAAAGGGACCTGGAAAGCAGTTTTTTGAGGAGCTTCTGGTAGCCAGGTGAGTGGGTGAAGGCTTTAAGAGATGGAGGGTGGGGGATCTAAATGAACTAGCTAATCAGAAGAGGGTTAGAGGGTGTGCTGAGTGGAGCTTTCCCAGAGGGCACCAGAATTTTTTCTCCACCTGACTAACACTGCCATAGAGAAAATTTGACTAAAAGTTCTTGCTTTTCTTGTATTTGTAGCAAGTTTGTTAGTATTTTATACTTATTTGCTTGATTTTTTTTTTTTTTTTAGTGGTTCCCGGAGACTGCGTTTACCTGTTTCTGCAGTCCTCCTGAGTTCCATTCGGTTATTCTGAAGTAAAATAAATAGCATCTTTGGTGTATTCGATAGTATTTTGTTGTATTTAGTTAACTGTTCTCATTTTTCTGTGGGAACCGTAGCTTTTCTTTTCTTTCAAAGTTAATTTTTACTTCAGAAAGTCACAGTTCTTTACCGTGAGGAAACTGACCACTAAGCTTTATTTTTCCCATTTGGGAACATTTCTTTCTGACAAATTGGTTTGTCGGAAAGTCCCAGGAAAAGGACTGGACCTACAGGTTTTAAAAATTGTTTGAAGTGTCACAAAATTGTGTCTAAAGCAGACAGATACGACTTGTGATTAGGTCCAGATAATTACTGTGTTCTGTGCTTTAAATTTTGTTCAAAAACAGAGAGCTAAAAGATTGGAAATTGTGGCTTCTCAGTCTGCTTTCCCCCTCTGCCAAAACTTCTGAAGAGAGGTCCTCTTCCCAGGCTTAATCAAAAGATGAGTCCCCCAGGGACTCCTCTGGGAATAAGTCGGACAAACGCAGTAACAATAAAAATGGTGACCAGCCAAAAAAGAGACCAGGGAAACAGGTCACTGAAGTGCTTGCTAAAAAGAAACTTAAAAAAAGCATACAACTGCCCCCATCCCAGCGTTAAGGCAAGGGAGATACCAGTAGCATAAAAACATAAAGAAAAGAAAAAAAGAAATCCAGTCGCTTAAAGAAAAAGAGAAAGTCTCTGACTTGGAAAAAGATTTACCCCCTGTTTAAGAAATTGGCAAGTCTTGGCACCTTTACCAAACTATACAGCGTATGGGCAATATTTTCTCTGCCTCTTCTGCTCCGGTACACCATAGCACTTCTGTCCTGTCTTTTGGCCCAGATTACTACTGTGGCATGGGAAATGGAGATGGAGATGGGGATGATGGTGAGTCAGAAGGTTGGCCGCTGGAACCTGATGTCACAAGCCAGACCAGGGTGTTCGTACTTCTCCAAATGGCCAAAAGGATTTTTCCTCCCTAGTTACCTTTTTACAGCACGTGGTGGATACTCTGTGTCTCCCTACCCAGGAGACTACAGAGGATGAAGACTACATAGAAGTGATAGATCTTCCACCTCCCAAAAAGATAGTGCTACCTATTTACAAAGCATTAAAGAAAACTACCATGAAGTTACTTCAGACTCCCACTTCCTTGTCTGGAGTAGACAAAAAGATTGCCAGGAAATATCAGCTGGCAAGAAATTATACTGATTTTCTGTATGTTCACCCAAGCCATGAAGGAGTAGTGCAGGCTGCGGCTTGGAGCAAAGTTCAAGTCCTATTCTCTCAGCCTCCTGAGAGTCCTGAAAACTGGACTTTGTGGCTAAGAAATTTGATAAGCATGTTTTTATTTATAAAAGGCACTCTTCCAATGTTCAGCATGCCTGTACAATACAGTACAATAATAAAATATCTAAAACAATTCATAATTAATATAAAAAACATCATAAAGCAGTTATGTCCCTTGGAAAGCTTTCTCAAAAAATATGTTGTAAGGGATTTTTTAAACCCCTCCATGGTCAGGCTTTCACATATCTGACAAGGTAGAGAGTTCCACAGGGTAGGAGCCATAAAGGCAAAGGATCTTCCTCAGAGGTCTTCAGATGTACCCTGGGAACCTCTAGCAGTCTCTGACCAAAAGAATCGGAGTGGGCAGGAGGGATGATGGGGGGTAGGAGGTATGTCAGGTATTGGGATCCCGGTTCGTAGAGGCTTTGTATGTCAGCAATGCAACCTTGAAAGGATTTACCCTTGTATAGGCAGCCAGTGCAGTTCGCTACAGCACAGGTGTTATATATGACTGGATCTAGGGGTTCCAGTCAACAACCTGACCGTTGCATTCTGCACTAGCTACAGTCGATGAATATCCACTCCCGGTAGCCCCAGGAAAGGGCATTGCAATAGTCCAGCTAAGTGGTGACAAAGGCATGGACCGATGTTTGCAGATCCTCGGACAGAACCAGATGCTTCACCCTAGCAATATTTCTGAGGTGATAAAAGGAGAACTTGACTACGGTCGACACCTGAGCTTTCAGAGTCAGACCTTAGTCAAGTACCACAGCTTCCTTACTTTTGCACCTGTCCACTTACTTGGCATACTCTGCAAAGTATCAGAAGGCCTTGTGGAATTCAGTGCTGGCCATCTCGAACCAGAAATCAGATAAGATGGCTTAGGATGTTGCTGAGACTGTGAAATCTGGATTAGAAGCCACTAAGTACCAGTTTCACATGGCTGTGGACAGTAATGATGCAGCTGCCAGAGTCATGTCTCAAGCCATTTCACTCAGGTGCCTGGCTTGGCTAAGAACTACACATTTAACAAAGGACACCTAGTCCAAAGTTATGGACTTCCCCTGCGAAAATAATTCCCTTTTTGGGGAAAAGACTGAAACGTATTTGAAAAAGGTGGAGGAGTAGTAAACCACATATGAGAGCAACACTACAAAAGGAAAAGCCTCTACTTCCCTGAAACCCTACTACAGAGGAAACGGAGGCAGAGATTTTTATCCTAGGTCATTTTTCCCTATGCCAGTGCTCATGGATCACTCCCAAACGAGACATTTCTACAGAGGAAGAGGCAGGAGGGGCCAGAGAAGAGCTGCTACCACTCCTGCACTTGCTACCCAGTCTAAACCATGACTCCCAACAACTAGGTCGCCTCCCCAGTCCCCATAGGGGGCAGGCTGTCCCACTACCTCCACCCTGGAACCACATTAATTATGGACAAGTGAGTCCTGGAGGTAGTGCAAAAGGGTCTATCCCTCCAGTTCAAAAAATGTCCAGCTCTTAGGGGCCCTTTACCATCAGAACCCTTAACTCCAACAGAAACACTTATATTGGAGTTGGAGGTAAAGAAATTGCTATCAGAAAAAGTAGTGGAGGGGGTACCCTCTTCCCAGATGGAAAATACCTCTATTCAGATACTTTCTCACAGAAAAGAAAAATGGGAGTGGTGACTCATTCTTTACCCAGGTATAGCAGGCACTCTCTGCAACAGACTGGCTAGCCTTCTTGGATCTAAAGGACACCTATTTCCATATTCCAGTAAGGCAGCCCCACAGAAAGTTTCTAAGATTCAGACTGCCATCGGGGCATAACCAGTTTGCAGCCATGCCTTTCAGCCAAACATCGACTCCAAGGGTATTCACCAAGTGCCTCGCTGTTGTGGCAGCTTACCTGAGGAAACAGGGCATAGCAGTCGACCCATTCTTGGACGACTGGCTTCTGGTGGGCAGGACCCTCTACAAGCTCATGAGGCTCTGTTGCACAAAACAAACTCTGCAGTCTCTGGAGTTTCTCATCAGTGAAAAGAAATCCTACTTAAACCCAACACAACTCCTCACCTTCATAGGAGCAGAGCTGAATATTCAGCAGAGCAAGGCTTTCCTCCCAGCAGACAGGATCAGAGGCTTCCTGTTGTGGTAAACTCTTTTATCCTGAACCAGCCCAGGCCAGCCAGACATTTTCTGAGGCTCCAGGGCCGCATGGATTCTATGACAGCCGTTGTCCCAGGTGTCATATTCCAGATGAGGAATATACAGTACCACCTGCGGGCTCATTGGTCCCAGAAAGCATTCTCTATCCAAGCTGGTTCCAGTCACAAAACCTTACTCCGAGCTCTGGACTGGTGGAAGGAACTTGCCAACCTCTTGGTGGGAATTCCTTCCAGTTCTCGGCTCCTACAAAAATCATTATTATAGACGCCTCCCTTCTGGGATGGGGAGCTCATCTAGACAGTCTCTCTGTGAGTAGCACTTGGACTCCCAAGGAATCTGCAAGCCACTTTAGTCTGCTGGAGCTCAGAGCCATTTACCTTGCACTAAAGCCTTTGGCCCACAGGTAAAAGGTCAGTCAGTGCAAATCAGAACAGACATTACTGCGATGTTTTACATAAACAAGCAGGGTGGCACAAGGTCGACTGTGCTTTACACAGAGGCCGTGAAAATTTGGTCTCTGGCCTACTCTCGACTTAGACCTCTCAGCCATACACCTTTCAGGCAAGGACAGTACCCTAACGGATGTACTGAGTCACATCAGTGAAGGGCACAATGAATGGACTCTGAACAAGCAGGTCCTTGCCACGGTATTCAGAAGGTGGGGCACACCTGAAGTAGATCTGTTTGTCTCTCACCTCAACCATCAGCTTCCTCTGTACTGCTGCAGGCCCTCAGCACTAGGGACTCTTTCAGCAGATGTCTTAACTCTGGACTAGACAGGCAAGTTTCTTTATATTTTCCTCCATTCCCTCTGATTCAGTGTTGCTAAAGCTGAGAGACCAACCAGCAACGGTGATCTTGGTGATACCGGATTGGCCAAGGCAGCCTTGGTATCCCCTCTTAGTAGCCCTGTCACACAGCAAGCCTATTCGAGCTTCCTCTGTCATGCAAGGTGTGACCTATCCAAATCTGCCATCTCTTTTACCTCAAAGGTTGGCTTTTGAGGAGTTAGTACCCAGATTCTCAGTATTCAGAACAGGTCCTTAAAATCCTGAGGATGGCCAAAAAACCTAGTACACAGAACTTATGCAGCTAAGTGGAAAAGATTTTCTTTATGGTGCAACAGGAAGCACATAAATCCTCTCAAAGCCTCAATCCCCAGTCTTTTGAATATTTGGTCCACTTACAGGCCATAGGCCTCGTCCATAAAAATTCACCTGGCTGCAGTTTCCGCTTACGTATCCATAGGTGAGGACAAGTCAATCATTTCAGTGCCTGTTTCAAAAAATTCTTCAGAGGCCTCCTCCATCTTCAAACCCACAGTTAGAGAACCCATTCCCCCTTGGGATCTCAACCTGTGCATTGCCAAGCTCATGGATCCACCTTTTAAGCCCATGGGTACAGCCCATCTAAAATATGTCACCTGGAAGACTGTCTTTTTGGTTGCCATCACCTCTGCAAGAAGGATTCCAGAGTTGTAGGCACTCTGCACTGACCCAAACTACATTATCCCACACAAGGATAAGATAGAGCTCAGAACAAATGGGACATTTTTGCCCAAAGTGGTCTCTGAATTCCACCTTAACCAGTCTGTTACCCTTCCAGTAGTCTTTACTGAAAAATCCACTCCAGGAGAACAAAGACTCCACAGTTTGCATGTGCAGAGAGCCCTGTCTTACTACTTGGAGCACACCAAGCGGTTTAGGGGCTCTGCCTCTTGGCATTTCCTCACCTATGGGGAGGTAGGTAGAGGAAGAATGAGAACTATCTCTTGCTGGACAGTCTGTTGCATTCAGTTTTATGACAAGGCTGGTAAACAGCTCTCGGGAGGAGCCTCCGGGCCCATTCAACCAGGAGCACTGCTGCCACTGTGGTAGCTGCAAGGGATATTCCCCTGCTTGATGTCTGCAAAGCAGCCACATGGAAGACTGTACACACATTCACAAAGCCTTATTGCCTGGATGTACAGTCCAGATCAGATGCCAGACTTGGCAGGGCGGTCCTGCAGAGCCTCTTCCCTAAGTAGATTCTGTACCCGCCTCCCAACTGCACTGCTTTGTAGTCTGCATACTGTTCGTAATGCTGCAGGACCCCCAGAGTGAGAAGAAAAAATGTCTCACCATAGTAATATTGTTTCTTCCAAGGTGTCCTTTAGCATCAGTAAGCTCCCACTCTTCCCCCAAGTAGATTCTGTAACCGAAGAGGGCTCTGCTTCCTTTATTGTTGCCAGATTTGTTGCTGAACTTTTGAATTGCATTTAAATGAAAGCTTATATGGGGTTTTCATTTGTTCATTGTTCATGTGCGTGCATGATGTTTAAATGCTGTTGGTTCACCCTTAACATGGGCATATTCCCATTCTAGCTTAGAAAAAATTCTGGTGTCCTGTCACTGAGCACACCCTCTAACTCTTTTCTGATTGACTAATTCATTTGATTCATTATCATAAACTCCACCTCCAGGGCAGCTCAATCTAGCCAGCTTACATACTGTTACTGATGCTAAAGGACACCTTATGAAACTATTACTACGGTGAGTAATGTTTTCTTCCTCTCCTCATGCTGTGGCCAGAGCCGTGGTGGATTCCGGTGCTGTTTGCTGCACCAGGGATGTTGCCAGTGCAGTTTCCGGCACCAGTAGGGTCGGCACCAGTTCTGTGTGCGGTGCCAATGTCTGTGCCATTCGTGGCGCTGTTTTGGACTCTGGTGCCGCGTCAGGGTCCGAGGCAGTCTCCAGCACTCGGGGCTCTAGATAAGACTTTCTGGGATGAGTACCTGTACTCCTCATTTTGAAAGTGAGGTGAGTAAATTGAAATTCAGATGTGTAAAAATGTCTTGCTAGAGTGGACCGAGGAGTAAATTTGTTTAAAAAAAAAAAAATTTTCTACATAAGAATTTCAGGTGCAAACAGTGCTCCAAATAATGTTGGCAGGTAGGAATTTACTCACCAGTTTTAAAACGGTGAGTAAAACAAAAGTGGGATGCGTACAAGTGCTGTAAATCTGGCAAAAAACTCTTTCTTTTGAATCACCAGTTATGTAGCACTGTTCTTTGACATGTGAGTACTGGTACTCTTTAAAAAAAATTTCTGAAGAGTATTTCCTAAAATGAGGTGAGTAAAATATCTGGAGCCTTGCCAGCACTACTTAGGGTGTGAGTGATGCCCCAGCCTTTCAGACTACATGTTTTGAGGTCACCCCTAGAGCGATCGCACTCTGAAGGAGGTGCAGGAGCTCCTTTCCAGAGCATTTGGTGGCCCTGGGAGGAGGAAAAGTGCCGACTCTTCCTTTCTGGCCTCTTTTTACTTGAGGAGGCTGCTGTGAGTTGGGTTGGGGCTGCCACAGGGTCAGCTATGACTGTGTTTGCCCCATTTGGGTTCTCCCCAAGGACACCACCATGGTAAGCCCCAGTCAGGTTAGGCATCCTTCGGTGGCAGTGACAGCAGCCCCCTCCTTCAGGAGGGGTCCCCTCTCAGCGTTCGCAGCCCTAGTAGAGGGTCAGCTCTGCCCAGCCAGTGATCTCCTTCCTCTACCCCTCTGCCTCCTCTCCCCACTCTTCCATGCCTCTTTGGTCCCACGGGGTCCATGACCTGGGAACAATTCAGAGCTTCAGCAGCTGCATTCCCCATTATGTTAGAGCCATTGATGAGGTTTTTTTTTTTTTTTACATCAGCCCCCAGTTGCTCTGAGTCATGCTTCTCGGCCTCCTAGTCTTCCTCCCCTGAGGAAGAGTACTCCCCCAGCCATCTCTCCTCCGCTAATTTCACTAGCTATGTGGTTCTTATCTGGGATGCTGGAAGAGCTCCATCTTATCCCACTGTGCTTTACACAGTCTTGAGCATGTGTTATGTGCTTTCCTTGGTGAATTCCATTACCAATTGCTTTGTCATTCCTCCATGGCCTGTTCCTTTGCAGAAGCATTGCACAGGAGGTATGGCAACATCCCTCTGCCCCATCTCCAGCCCTAGGGACTGCCAGTGCAGGATTGCTCACACCTGGGGTCTCAAGGTGTTGTGCCCAACCCTTCCTTGGGGTGGGCTCCTGGACACCCCTCTTGGCACCATCGCCTAAGGCACAAGTACTACTACCCCCGGCCAACTCCTGGCTTCTGTGTCTGATTTGGAGGCAGCCAGGCAGGCCATCAGCTTTTTTACTCGTGGTCTGGAGCTGGCGAGATACCAGACAGGGGTGTCTTACAATGCCAGTGAGGTGGCCTCCCAACAAGCAGGAACAACTGTCTGCATTTGGTGGAAAACATGGCTTCGCCCATCAAGGTTGTCACCCTTGATCCGGCATAGGATGATTGTCTCCCTTTTCCAAGGGGCCCACTTTTTCTCCCGTAGGTGAGACAGGAGTTGGCAGGGCACCGTCTCTCTCTCTCCCAGGCAGCAGAAGTCCTGGCTCATACTGATCACTCACGGGCCTCGCCAGGCTCATAAGGGGCCCCTGCCTTCCTGTAATCTTCCCTACAAGAGGCTGAGGGAGATTTTTCACTCAGGGACGTGCCTGTGCCATTGAAGGTGCTTGGTACTCACCCACCAGTGATGAATGGTGAAGACTGACACAGGCAAGATATGAAAATTATGTACTTAACATGATTCTGTCGTGGAAAAAATATATGTTTTTACACTTTAGTTTAAAATCATACTCAGGACCACTGCATAGTAAAAAGAACGGTTTATTACATATGCATATAGGAGTCTGCTTCCAAAAATCATGCAAGGCTCCCGATTATTGTTCACAGAGGCTTATATACCTTTTAGTTTCACAGTCTAATAGTGATCTCATGCTTAACAACAGCTTCTCCTTATCTTTAGCAAAAACCTTAGATTCAGCACTTTCCGTTATAAGGAGTTGTTTTTTATACTACTATGTGTCTCCCCTTTATCTTAGTTACAACCAGCTGTATTTCACTTCATTAATTTTTCAAGGGTTTTCTTATCTTTGTCAAACAACCTCCTTTGTTTTAAGTTAGCACAGAACTGCACATTCATTATGGCTGTTTACAAAGCAGATAGTTTTAAAGCATATGAGAAGGCAACATGGCTATATGGCTATAATAAAACAGATAGTTTTAGAGCATATGAGGAAGCAACATATCTATATGGCTATAATCACATATAACAGTTATAAGCTCTGGTACAATAAGCTTTAGAACATAGAGGCATTATATTCTTAGGATAATATAAAATTCCACCACACACTTCCTTTACTCTGTATCAACTAACCAATTTCCTTTTATTTATATGATTTAAAACTGATCGCCAACATACAGATAGTCAAGGCATTATAAAAAAGCATCCTGTTTTGGAGTTGGCACAGGGGTGGTTACAATTGGAGCCTCAAATCGTGAGTTTGTAAAACATAATACAGAATTGAGGGATGTCAACACCACAATTGAAATATGTGAAAAAAATGCTAATATGTGACATCACATATAACACAATATAACATAACATAACAATTTTGTTGATGAAAAAAGAGTTCATGGAATGCACTTTGAGAGTGAATAAGGTAGATGCTACCTTGTGTTGAGGTGTGGCACCCTTGAAACTTGATTGAGAATGTGTTGATAATGTCTCTTGACAGATAAGTCTTATAAAACATAACAGTCCATGAAATTAACAGTTTATAAGTTTATAAAGTATCCACAAGTTGATGTAGTTACAGTACAGATGAAATGTCATTTGCAGAATGTTGGTAACCACAAGGCATATGGCCAATGCAGACAGTAATTTAAAACAAAAACACCAGCATAGTAGAAAAGTCAGTGTTTATTTTGCTGGCTAGCTGCTGGGATGGTAGGCACACTGGCCAGGGTGCATTAAGTCCTTTAATGGAGTAGTCACACACACACTGGCATGGCATTTGTTTTGTCGTAGTTGATTACACCCACGCATAAAGATTAACAGTCCATAAAAAGGTAACAATTGACAATAAACCATTAAGAACACAGTCCATAACAGAGCAATAGGGTTGTAGAAAGTACCAGCCATGTTTGGAACAAGCAGCAGTGAAGAAAATGGATGTATTGCTTGAAGGTCAATTGAAGCAGAATCTTTTCGCTGGGTTGAGGAGTGCCCTTCCCAGACTTAACTTTATAGTAAGCAGAAAAAATAAGCCTGATTGCAGAATCTGAACTGACTGGACCTTTTCAGTTGATTTAAAGTTTTACAAATAGGTGTAATTTTGCTGAAAACATTACACTTGCAGGTTAAGTAATAACTGGTTTATGCAATAGTCATTATAAGAAACCAATCAGGCACAAAGATGCTGATAACATCAAAACTGTGGCAGTTGTTTTTCTTTTTATGGAAAAGATGAAGGTCTTGGCAACTTAGATGAGAAAGTATTACTGCTGTTGAGCATGGAGATCTTATGTGTGCCTACAATGAAAACCTGCAAACTTACCAAAGTGTGTTAGACACCGAGTTAAAAACACATAAATAACAATCTTTAAACCATTTACTTTTGTTTTTGTAAAGAGTGGTGTGTGACAGAGCCTAAATTCTGGCAATTTAGAAAAATAAAATAAAAAAAATGGGACATTGTGCGCACCTGGGGGTGAGGCCAAAGTTCAGTTATACCATTTGACCATTTGTAAATCATGACAATGTTATGAGTTACTCCTGCTTTTAAATCACAGCAGTTATGACAGTGATGAACATTATTTCTGTTCGTTGTGGGCAGGGCCTGACGGAGACCCTGAGTTATAAAATCCTGTAATGTTACAATACATAGATACATAGATACATGGACAGTGTCAGCGAGATGGGGCCTATGGCCCAGTCTGCCCATTTGAGCTTGTAAGTTCAGTTTGTTTTCCTTACCCCTGACCTATAGAATTTCTTTATGTCTATCCATGCATTCTTAAAATCCCATGATTGTTTCAGCCCACCACTTTCTCTGGCAGGGTGTTCCACTTGTCCACCACCTGTTCTGTGAGAAATTCTTTCTCATGTTTCCTCTATGAATCGTCCTCCCTCCAACTTTATTCCATGCCCTCTAGTCCTGGAACATCTTTTTCGCTAAAATAGTGTTTTCCTGCACTCTGTTTTCCCTGTAAGATACTTTGTATGTCTCTTATCATATCCTCTCTCTCCCTTCTGCCTGTGTCTTTTTGTATTGCCTGAATATTATTTTTTGGCTTTCACTTTCTTTGCTACCTCTTTGGAAAACCATAATGGTCTCCTCTTTCTTTTTCTCTTGCTAACCTGCTTAATGCAGTTACATGCTTCAAACATATTGTTCATAACAATATGCCTTTTACCTAATGCAATTAGTGGGACAAATACATATAGTTGTTGGCCTATGCCAATTTAATAACAGTGCCTATTGCACCTGTGACACGTGAAAAGGTCTACCTTCTTTACCCTGTATAGTGAAAATACTTCAAAGTACTGAGTGAGGTAAGGCTTGAAGCATAGGTTTGGAGTACAATGTAAATTGTGCATATTATAATTGTTAAAATTTAAAATGACAAAACCTGCACAGAGTACACTTATTTTTTAGGGGTACCTGTGAGCAATAAGACAGGCGGAGCATTAATTTTACTTTTGGTTTTGCTTTGGAACATATTGTAGGGGTGGGTCAGCAATGCTGGTCCCAGTATTTAAGTTTGGTTATGAGCATTAAAAACATTATACATGTGGAGCACTTTTTTGAATACACACATGATACAGTGTAGCAAGATGTATATTAAAACATTATAACATAAACATAAGCATGTTTGTAATAGAACAATTTTAGTATTGAGCATAATGCATAAAATACATTTTAAACACACACATGTAGGCTGTAAACTTAGCTTAGAGTCCAGAAATGTTAGAGTACTGTAGAATTTACTGGTTGAAAAAAATGCATTCATTAATTGCTGTAAGGCAATGACAAAAGTTAACTTGCATTTGTTTTAACAGGATAAGAAGCTGAAAAGACAATCAAAGAATGAATATGTGTGGACATACATACACAACTTTACTCTCCAGCGTAACTGATTATTTGCTGAGGGCAGAAACCCTTGTACCAATAATAGGTGTGAGATTTAACTGTTTGCACTAGAAAAAACAGAAGGGCTTCAGCTGGGTTATGCTGTTAAAATACCTTGGGTCTTTTTAAAACCTGTAAATAAAAGAAACAATTATTGGCAAATACATATTTTCCTTATTTACCCCTCTAGGGAACAGTGATGTACCTTGCAACCTTTGTGGGTATTACACTGGAAGGGATAGGAAGGGTAGCTTACCCCCCCCCCAAGCTCCTACTGGTGGAAGAGACAGCTCAAGTGAAAGAGGAGAAGCTCAAACACTGTAGCAATAAAAGGTTAGCTGTGGATGGTGACATGATCCCCACCTACTACACTTTAAATTATAACAAGATAATATTACAATTAGTTTAGTAAGTTTTATAACTTACTATAAAGATGGGAACTTCTTTTTCTCTAGAAGAAGAGAAGAAACACAGACAAACAACAAAACAAACACACACCAGTTTAAAAATAAAACAAGATTATTTTCATAGGATAAAAGAAATAAGCGTCCCTGGGTTCCCTTATCCTAAGCATGACAAAATGTCAGCTGAGTTTATAAAAATCAGATTGATGGTAATACCGTACGTACATATCTCTTAGAATGCATTTCAAAAGACAAAAAATAGATTACACCATAGTCAACATAAAACCAAAACCATTGTTTTTAACTGTAGATGATGAGACTCTCAAAAACAGCTGTAATAGTCCTTTTTTTCCAAAGCGTACTATACATATATATAATAAAAAATATGGGGAGACGATGAATAATTTTCCCTTCCAGCTGGAGTATTGCCTGTGTTGGCTGCAAGTCAGAAGCAGTGAGAGGAGAAGAAAAGTTTGTTTCTCTTCACTTAGAATACTAGTTTTGCAATAAAAAGTCAAATTACATGGTTCACTCTTGGTGTGCTTCCATGAAAACATACATTTTGTGTGAAAAGTTGTGCTTTAGGTATGGAATACACATCAAGTTTGAACTGGTAGTAACATAAAATGTTGAAACACAAGAAGGTCAAATAACATGCAAAAGGTCACAGTGTGCATGCAAGGGTCGTTCAAACCCAGGTATTTTTGTAGTGTCCTTGAACACTACTGATAGTAAATATTTTTACAATAAAACTGCTGGCCAAGACAGTACACACACATACACATACACAAAGGAAATACTTAACTACAAAATAAGACTGACATTGTTTTACACCAATTTGCTGAGGTAATGCCCATAGTTTTATTAGAAAACTGTGTCGTGTTTTAGATATATGTGCTGCCTCCTGCCTGTCTTGTAATACTGACAATGTTTAACTCCTTTCAACACCTTTAAAACACAACACAACATACCATTTGTAAGTGAACACATCTTGTATAACATGGTTACACCTTTTTGGCTACATGCAAAATATGGCACTACTGCCATTTTGCCAAAAGTTTCTGGTTTTAACTAGAAGTATGATAAAGCCATTTATAGCTGTTAACACATTACATTTTACCTAGCAGTGGCTTGGCACGTTGCTTGCAAACTACAAATCTTTCTGCACATTGCAATCTATGACGTCATATTTCTTCACCTTCAACACTACCTGTTTCATCCAACAACTACATACAAAATTTTCTTTACTGACCCTATCTAGAAGGCAGCACAAATGTTTCATTAAAAAATAAAACCAATTAAAACGAGGTCAGATATGAGGCAAAAAGCTTCCTCTTTCTTTTTTTTACTGTAACATGTGCACTGAAGGCAGATCAATCCTATTACTAACCTTGACAACAGAACATAATTACAGAACACAGATATAAGCTAGTACCTTGTTTAGTATACGTATTACAGAAATAAAACAGACAGACATAAAACAACTTTGAATAAAAAATTCAGACTTACCGGTGCCAAGGTATTTTTTTCTTTTTTTCCGATACACAAGTCTGAGTAAGAAAACTGACTGCAGGACCTTCATGTTAATTTCAAAACGCTGCAGCTATTAACACTCTCTTTCAAAGGTTTTAACCCTTTCAAATGTTTTCTTTTGGCCATTTTAGTAACCTGCCAAACAAAGTCTTTTTCAGAGCTCTGGTTTGCAGTTTGAAAACTAAAAAAAAATCTCTAACAGTACTAGATTGAGATCCATTTGGTAGAGGTCCCAGTAGTTGGGTTTGGATTAAATGTTTCAGCCTATAGGAGGCAAGAGGAACTTGAAATTGATACAAAAACTTGAAACTACACAGATAGAGCAACATGGGGAGGGAGGATTTTCAAATCATCCCGTCTGTAATCACCTGTGTGTACATCCACAGTAGTTTATTTTCTTTTTTTAAATGTTGCTTATCTAACGTTACTTAATCAGCGCTGCTTTTCTACTAAAAACAGCCTGAACTGTGAAAGCCATCATTGACTCCTAACAGTATATACTTTTAGCAAGCACAAATTACAAGGGCAAGGGCAGTTGCCCTTGCTTGTTTGAAGAGACTTTTTCTTAATACATCTCTCCACATATTCTTCCACAGTTTCATCAAAGAGAAAAGATAAAATAAAAATAAAAAACAACCACCGGGTTACTGTTGCCTCCTCCTCCACCACCTTTCCTTTTCTAGCTTTCTAAAAGGTGCTCAACCCATAAAGGTTCTGTTGCTGGGGTGCTCAACCCACTTAAGGTTCTGTTGCTGGGTGCTCAACCTACTAAGGTTCTGTTGCTGCCCCCCTTTTTGTCTGTCTTGTGCTCACACACACTGTCAAAGCAGGCTCAAACATCCCTAATAACTTATTTACGGTTTACTTTATGGCGCCTAGTCCCTTTTGCCACTATTTCAGGCTCAGACTTCTAGTCCCTTTTGCCACTATTTCAGGCTCAGACTTCTAGCTTCTTTTGTCACTTCTTCAGACTCAAGCTATCCTGATATCAGTTACAACTTATACAAGCAATTTTTGACCTCAGTTACAGTGACTCATTCTTTATAACATGCAGCGTCCAAAAGGCAAAGGATACTTACAGATCAAGCGCTCGCACAGGACCAGGGAAAAATCCATCACGATCAGGACGTCCCATTTCAATCTCCCCTGGCTGTATCTTTGAGATTTTTCCTTCAGCATTCCCTCAGCATTAGAACCTCTCCTTTAAGTGGGAGACCTGGGAAGCAGTCCCGACCGAGATGACTGAGGTCGAGGCGTGCCTGATCCTGCCGACTACGCCAAATTGTCGTGGAAAAAATATATGTTCTACACTTTAGTTTAAAAATCATACTCAGGACCACTGTACAGTAAAAAGAACGTTTATTACATATGCATATGGAGTCTGCTTCAAAAATCATGCAAGGCTCCCGATTATTGTTCACAAAGGCTTATATACCTTTTTAGTTTCACAGTCTAATAGTGATCTCATGCTTAACAACAGCTTCTCCTTATCTTTAGCAAAACCTTAGATTCAGCACTTTCCGTATAAGAGTTGTTTTATACTACTATGTGTCTCCCTTTATCTTAGTTACAACCAGCTGTATTTCACTTCATTAATTTTTCAAGGTTTTCTTATCTTTGTCAAACAACCTCCTTTGTTTAGTTAGCACAGAACTGCACATTCATTATGGCTGTTTTACAAAGCAGATAGTTTTAAAGCATATGAAGGCAACATGGCTATATGGCTATAATAAAACAGATAGTTTTAGAGCATATGAGAAGCAACATATCTATATGGCTATAATCACATATAACAGTTATAAGCTCTGGTACAATAAGCTTTAGAACATAAAGGTATTATACTTTAGGATATAAAAATTCCACCACAATTCTTGATCTTTCTGTATATCTTCACCATTCATCACTGCTTCCCACCCACCATCCCCTCTTAGGTCTCTGCTTCCTGGGCAGTGTCTCCTCCCTGCTTGCCTTCTCCCCAGTTGAAGCCAGTTGTGGGTATAATCTCTCTGTCACCTCCGGGTTCACTGACACTTCATTGAAGTACCAGGTACCCCCCGTGGGGGAGGGCAAGCAGGGGCTCTTGCTCTCTTTGGTCAAGGGTCCCTCGGCGCTCTGTACAGCCTGGTTGGGACACCCCTGTAATAGTATCTTGTACTAGAGAATCCTGGTTTTACTTTGGGGGGGGGGCCCTTTTATTCGGGGCCCATCCTTTGCCTCCCCTTGGATCCCTGGCTTGGTCATCGGGGCTCTAAGGATTTTCTTTTCCTCCTCCTGCCTCTGGAACCATATGTGGCTCCTCTATGCCCTTGTGGGTGACCGACTCCTGGGTTGCCCAGATCATCTACCTCATTGAGTTGTAACTCCTCTATCTCCTGGTGGTGGACGTAGGTGCAGGAGCCCTCCTCCACTTGAGCTCTTGATGGGCTCATCAAGACAGGCGATAGCCCCCACTTGTGATTGACAGGACCTTGCCTGGGGTGGGACTCTTGTTTCCTCACCCGTAGATGGTGGTCAGGGAGGGAGAGAGAGAGAGGGGAATTGGTTGGATGGGGAGTTTCTGCCGCCTTCTCTGCTGTGTCGGGGATCTTCTCTGTTCAGCCCTTCTGTGTCCTCTTCTGGCTCTGAAACCTCTGAGCCTGTCCAGGGTCCTTGGCCAAAAAAATTAAAATAGAGGTTCTAGCGGCGTGGATATGTTCTGTCCACACTGTCTGGCAGGTACCTTGCCACTTTAAGATGGGCCGGAAAGTCTTCAGGCTGGCTCCTCCCACCTACCCGGGTGATGAAACTCTCGGCTCCACCCCATGACACCAGATCTTCCTTACCATTTGAAAGTATTAGGTTCCCTCCTTAGCACTCTTGCATTTTTCAGGCCCTGGCTCTAAAATCTTCAGATTTTTTTCCAAAACTTACTTTAAAACTTGTTCGAGTTCAGTCTTCACCCTCTTCTCTAGCAGCTGCGATAAAAGACAAGACCGTTAGCGGGTTCCGCTGGTGCCTATGTGGGCGGAAGGTGTCACGCTCCGACCCCCCACACCTCATGCTTTTACTGCCTCTGGCACGACCACAATACACAGGCTTGTGAGATGTTGATGTCCTTCTTGCCTTAGGTGCTCGAAGACCTTGCTGCCAGAGTTCTACTGGGACGACCAGAGAAACGGTACCCGCCGGTGAAATCAAAGTAGGCCCGTTGAGTGGTGTCCGCTGCGGCTGGCTCTGTGGAGCAACTGGAGCAGCTCACGGCCCTTGAGGAGGAGGTGGCCCAGGCTGCGGCAATCTCCTCTTTGGCTGCAGCCTTCATTCTGCTCCAACTGGGATCTTCCTATACGGCTTCCTTTCAGGAGCTGTGCCAGTCCCTCTCGGCTAAAGGGAGGGCCCTTCAGGGACTCATTCTTTTCGGTCCTGAAAAAAGACCATTGACGTTCCTGGGTGTGGGAGAGATCTTTCCCAGGACCATCGACCCTCAACTTCAGTCGAAGTTGCGGCTTGGGCCACTGGTTTCATGGTGTCCCCGTCGGACCAGTCGGCCAAGACACCTGTTGACCGGCCGAGATTTTTCTCGAGCCCACCGACAGAGTTGTCACCCGAGAGGCCAACAACTCTGTGTCTGACATCAGTGCTTCCGGTGCCTTCAGGACTTGCCTCAGACCACTGAGCCGAAGTCCTGACCAGGACCCTAAACCGGAGGAGCAGTGGGTTTCCCTACTCCTTTCTCAGTCCGCCTGACAGTGAGATCTCGGTCTCTGTCCACTTCCACATTGGGGAAATCCGTCGGCGATCTCCCCAACATCGGCGGGCGAAAGCCTGCTCTTCTCATCCTCCTCGGCTGAGGAAGATCTAGCACAAGTTGTCAGCGCTATGAGGGATTGAATGTGGCAACAACTCCTTTTGGTCAGCAACAAACTGACACGGCTTCTACACCAGCAATTAAGTGGCTGTCGCCCGAGCGGCCCGGCAGAAGACTCCTCGCCCGGTTCCCCAGTTGAGGACCCAGTTACAGCGCCAATAGCTCATCCAAAACCGGCTGCCCCATCCATTGTGGTGGAACCAACACCTCAGCCGAAGAATAGGTCGCTGACCAAGGATTCTCGGCTGGCTCTAGGTTTGCCCATCGGTTGTCGGTCACTCTCCCCCAGTCGCCCTTGGCGAGTGGAGTGTGGCTCAGGTGGTCACCAGCTGTACTCTTGAGTCCGAAGACTCCTCATTGCAGTCCCATCCAGTCGACCTGGAATCCCGTGTGGGGGGGGGGTGTCTTTCCGTGGAAGAGAGCCCCACCTCGTTCCTCGGTATTCTTCAGCTCATCTCGGAGTCCACTGAGATGCCACCCAAATCCATGCAGAAACAGGCCAGATATCCCGTTACGGAGATTCTGGACAAGGGGGATTCCCCCACAGAGGCCTTCCCCATAGCCAAGGCCATTGTGGGCCCGGCGTTAGAACTTTGGCAGCGTCCAGCCTCCTGCCCAGCACCATCGGCCAGGATGGTACGCAGTCCCTACAGGCTCTCTCTCTCTCTCTCCGGCTTCTCGGAGCACCCCTCAGCTTAGGGGTTGGTGGCAGACTCTGTCTTAAGGCGCTCGGGCAACAGGAGGGACGTGGACAAGCCCCCAGATAAGGAGTCCAGGAAATTGGACTACTCAGGGAAAAAGGTGTACGCTGCCGCCTCTTTGGGCCTCGCATGAGCCAGCTTGGCTGTTATGATGGCACACTTCAGTCACGCCCTGTTGGGCTCCCTGATCTCCTGGCCAACCTCCAGACCACGGTCAAGCAGGTCCGGGATCAGGGAAGGGTGGTGGCAGAGCAGCTCCAGATGGCTCTGGACATTGGAGTCTCATGTGCCCACTCGATAGCAGCCGCAGTGGCCGTGCATCACAGGGCTTAGTTGCGAATCTCAACCTTCACAGCAGACACCCACCACAAGCTCGCAGATGTTTGCTTTCTGGGCACCGACCTGTTCGGGCCCGGTGTGGAGGGACATCTCCAGCACATTGAAAAATCCATTGCCACCCTAGATTTGGTCACATCTGTGCAGAAGGACAAAGGCCGCCATCAGCAGCGTAAGCCCTTTCGTCCCTCTGCTCCTGCGGCAAGACCTGCTCAGCAGCAGGGCCAGGCAGGCTCAAACTTGATGCCCTAGAGCCAAGTCCGTCGCTTCCTTGGTCAGGCAGCCCAGGGGAAAGGGCCCAAGCGGCTCATCGGCTGGTCCCTCCTCCTCCGAGCCTGCCCAGTTGCGGGGTGCCGCCCCCAACCTTGTCTCACCTCCACTGGGTCCTCCCGAAGGGGGCCAGCTCAGCCACTTTCTTTCCGCCTGGTCCGCTATCACCACAGACCACTGGGTGCTGGAATTGGTCGGCAGGGGCCTGCCTCTGGATTTCGAGCAGGTCCCTCCCTTTCGACAGCGGGCTACCGGTCTGCAGCCTCCCAGTCGGCTATCCGAGATGACATCGACCAGCTCCTCCACAAGGGGGTAGTCAGCGAGGTGGCAGATCCTCCTCTGTGCCCAGGGGTTTGTTTCCAGGTATTTCCTGGTTATAAAATGGATAGGGCTGGTGCCCCATGCTCAATCTGCATGACCTGAACAAGCTCCTAAGGCCTCACACCTTTTGAATGGGAAATGTGGCTCAGATAATACCATCCCTAGGGCATGGCATGTGGGTCTGCTCCTGGAGCTCCAGGACACGTTCTTTCATCCCAATCCGTCCATCTCATCAGTGGTTCCTCCGCTTTGGGCAGAGGAACCCAATGTGAGTTCGGGCCATGCCCTTGGCCTCTCATCATCTCCCAAGGTCTTCACCTAATGCATCATGAGTGGTGGCAGCATTCCTGCGGTGCCGAGGGTCGGGTCTACCCTTACCTGGGCGTCTGGCTGATAGCAGGCCCCTCTGGCAGGAGGTGGAGGCGGTCCAGGGATCTGGCCCTCCAGGCTTGCTCTCAACTTGGTCTCCTCATCAACGAGGCCAGGTTGGAACGCGTGCCCTCGCAGGTGATTCAGTTCATTGAGCCAGAGCCTGGCTCCTGGCAGACAGGGCCGAGGTCCTTTCTTCCTTTGCCCAGTCATTTCTGGTTGGGCAATTGTGCCCTGCCCAGGACTTCCTGCGCCTTTTGGGTCTCATGGCAGCCTGCACCAGTGTAGTCCGTTGGGCCCGCAGGCATATGCACCCCCTGCAGTAGGGGCTGGCCCGCCAGTGGTCTCAGCGCTCAGGTAATCTAGACCAGCCAGTCTCTGTGGCCCACGAGATGTGGGACGGCCTGCAGTGGTGGGTCATCCCAGCTCATCTGCGGGAGGGAATCCCATTTGTCTGCCCCGAACCGACTGTCATCTTGACAACTGACGCCTCTCTGATGGGTTGGGATGCCCATCTGGGGGAGCACAGAGTCCACGGACTCTGGTCCCCTCAGCAGTCCCGATGCCACATCAACCTGCTGGAGCTCCGAGTGGTCCGGCTAGCCCTGACTGCCTTCGCTCCGTTTGTTTGGGGTCAAGTGGTCCAGATCCAGACGGACAACACCACGGCCATGTTCTATCTCAACAGACAGGGCGGGATGCACTCCTTGCCTCTGTGCAAGGAAGCTCTTTGCATTTGGTCTCTTACTCAGCCTGGAGGAGGAGGATCTCCTAGCCATTCATTTGGCAGGTGCCTTGAATAGTCTGGCCGATTCCCTCAGCCGGATAGACGATGCATCTCACGAGTGGTCTCTCCTTTCGAGGATAGTACAAGACCTGTTCTCCACTGGGGCACACCTCAGGTGGACCTGTTACGCCTCCAGAGAGAGCGCCAAGCTGAGGCTGTAACATGCCTGCCCCCCTCAGCAGGGGCTTGCTACAGGGGATGCCTTCTCAAGGCCGTAGATCCCGGGCCTCTTCTACCTCTTCCCTCCACTGTCCTTCATCCACAAGGTGCTCCTCAAGATCAGAAGGGACAAGTGCAGGTGATCCTGGTAGCCCCAGACTGGCCTCGCCAGTTCTGGTGTTCAGATCTCCTCTGCCTCAGCTCTAGGCTCCTGAGGTGGCTTCAGCCCACCTGGACCTGCTGTCCATCAGCAAGGGAAGGTACTTCATCCGGACCTTCAGTCCCTGCACCTGACAGCCTGGTTCCTGAGCAGCTAAAGTTCCAGGCCTTGGGTCTTTCCAGAGGTCCTCAGCAAGAGTGACCAGAAAACACTATGCCTTCAAATGGAAGAGATTCTCCATTTGGTGTCAGAACAGGGTTGGTCCCCTCATCCTGTCCACTGGCTAGCATTCTGGACCTGTGGTCTCTTTCCCAGCAGGGGCTTCGGTCGATGACCCTCAAGGTACACCTGGCAGCCATCTCTGCTTACCGGGCATGGGTCTGCAAGCAGTCTGTGGCGCAGGAGAAGGCGGTCTGGTGCTTTTTCAAGGGTCTAGATCACATATCCCCTCTTGTGCATGAACCACCACCTCCGTGAGATTTACTGCTGGTATTGGCCAAGCTCATGGGAAAGCCATTCGGACCAATGCACAGGTGTGATATCTCTCACCTGTCATGGAAGACCGCCTTCTTGGTGACTATCACGTCATCAAGAAGTATGAAGACTCAAGTGCATTCCATCAGACCTCCACCTACCTAGTCTTCCACAGGGACAAGGTTGTCCTGCTCCCCACCTGAAATTTCTCCCAGAGGTGATGTCCTAGTTTCATCTGAACCAGGTGTTTACTGTGCCGGTGTTTCTACCCCAGTCACACCTTGGAGGCAGAGTACAGGCTCCATACTTTGTACCTGAGAAAAGTGCTCAACACTACAAAGAGCGTATGGCAGAAATTCGGGAGAGGTTTGTGAGCTGTTTGTCACCTACGCTGAAGCCGCACCTGGCAGACCTGCAGCCAAGCAGATGATTGGCAGGTGGATCACTTCCTGCATTGATCTGTGCTATAGGTTGTCAGGTAGGGAGCCTCCACAGGGCTTAGGTCTCATTCACCCATCATACCTCTGCGTCAGTGGCTGCTTCTAAGACATCCCTATCCAGGAAATTTGCAGGGCTGCTGCGGAAGTCAGCACACAGCTTCATTTCCCATTACCACATCGACCTTGAGTCATGCCGGGATGCTGGTTTTGGAACCTTAGTTCTCCAGTCCCTGTTCCCTAAGTAGGGGGTGTACACCTTGCTACCCTCCTCCTGGAAAACTGCTCGGAGTCTGTCAATCAGTGTGGATAGAACAACATATCCACACCCCTAGAGATACAGGTTACTCACCTGTAACGGGAGTTCTAGGAGTGGTATAAGTTGTTCATCCACACGGACCCACCAAACCTCCCCAGCTTCAGCGCACAACCTGGCATCCAGCTGACTAGAGCTGGTGTCCTGGGGCGGAGCCGAGAGTTTCATCGCCCGGGTGGGTGGGAGGAGCCAGCTTGAAGACTTTCTGGCCCATCTTGAAGTGGCAAGGTACCTGCCAGACGGCGTGGATGAACAACACGTACCACTCCTAGAACTCCTGTTGCATGTGAGTAACCTGTATATCTTCTCCCTTACTCCTCAGGCAGCGGCAGAACTCTCTTAGTGGTTTATCCTGTTGGGGTCCTCTTAACCTCTCCCATGCTCTCTTTTCGTTCTCGTCTCTCTCCGCCTCATTCTCTCTCTCTTCTCACTTTCTATCTCCCTACTTATGCTCTCAACCCCTTCTTTCCTGCCCAGTGGTTGGGGTCTCCTCCCTCAGAACTTAGGGTCTATCCTTTTCTCTGGTTGGCTTATTTCTTAAGTTTATATCTTTCCTTTTTTTGTCCTTTGGGCTGTCTTTTCCTCTCCACCCTTTTCTCTATCTCTATTTTCCTCTCCAGCGAGCAGAACTGAGGTGGTGGAGGGGCAAGCATCCGTTACTGGCCAACCCACCAGCGCCATGTATTACATCGGCATCAAGGGTGGCACCATTTTTGATGGCGGCCCTGCCTCCAGAGAGAAAGCTTTTAGCTAAAAAGCTTCCCGCAAGGTCCTAGAACCTCCGGTTAGAACCCCACCAGTGATGAATGGTGAAGATATACAAGAAGATCAAAAATTATGGTAGGTACGTAATTTTCAATCTTACTTCGAGACACAGCTCTTGCAGCAGGTTACACCATTAGGACTGAAGCCGGCGGGCATCAGGACCTGAGAAAAAATTCTAGCTAACTATCTTCAGCGAGGACCGCCCCGACGTCGGTCCGCCCCGGCGTCAGGCTGGTACATAAGGGCGGTCCCCAGATTCCCCAGTTCTTTCCCGCCGTCGACTTGCATGTCTCAACCCTTGGTTCATTTCTAGCGTGCGACGCGTGGTAAAGTGTTTTCCTATGGGAAATTCGTTCTCTATAATCAAGTTTCTTCTCTGATGTCCTCTCCGACCTCCGGTCACTCCTTGAAGTGTGCCTGTGGGAAGCAGATCCCTTTCAAGGATCCGCACTCGGCCTGTGTCCGGTGCCTAGGCCCAGACCACGACACCCGGTCCTGCACCTTTTGCCAGGGTTTCAACAGCAGAACCCGGATCCGTCGCCAGAAGGCCCTTCAGGCATTCCTGCTAGAGGAGCAACTCAAGTCCATGGCTTCCAAGGGGGATTCTTTGCAGAAGGCCCACAAGCATGCTGAGAAGCATAGGGAGAAGGCCCCTTCCAGGTCCCCGTCTAGGGCCTCCGACTTGCGCAGCTCTGGCTCCAGGTCCGACCGCTCTCCTTCCCGGGCCAGCTCTCAGCCTCCCCGCTTCGGTGAGAAAGTCTTCTTCCTCTTCCCAGGCCAAGACTCCCAGGCCTTCCTCGTCCTCCAAGGCCTTGGCTAAGTCGGGGGATCGCCACCATCACCACAAGTCGGGTTCCCACCATTCTGAACCCGACGTCAGGTCTGCTTCCTTGCCTCCACGCAAAACCAAGAGCTCCACCTCACTTGAGGCCGCGGGACCCAACACCCGGTCCGCCCGGCGTCGGCCTCTCGCCACAGGTCCCCAGAGCCGTCGTCTGCCAGAAGACCCGTCGCGACCAGAGCCTACTCATCACCCGGCGCGGTAGGGGACGGCGCCGCTCGATTGAAGAGGACCCCAACACCTCCGACCGGCGTCGGTCAGGAGACTATCACTGAGGAGGAGTTACAGCCCGAGGACCAGGCAGGCGGCCCGGTCTGTGAAACTCCCAGGAACCCTCACGCAGCTCGAGCCCCTGTGGAGCCGACGCCGGATCCCGACGACCGTCCACCGGCGCCTGGACCGTCGTCGGGCCTTTCCTTTTCAGAGGTGAAGGAGCTTTTTATTTATTGGTGGGATACCATCAAAAAGGACATGGTCCCCACTCCACCTCTGCTTCCTCCTCCTCCTACACCGGTTGCTCCTCTGGTTCCTGCGCCCCCGTCTCCGTCTGGGTCTGCAGGCCGGTTACCTCCTCCCCGGGAGCCCAGGACCCCTTCAAGGGGGAGACTCGATAAAGGAGACCTCCGTCCAGATCCTCTTCTAGGTCACCCAGTCCCAAGAGACCCAGAAGACACACCGTTCGCCGTCGATGGAGGACACGGGATCAGAGTTTTCTACATCCAGATCCCCATCCCCTCTCCATCCCTTCTCTGGACCCACGTGAGATGCCAAAGTCTCCTCCGGATGACCCTCGTTCTCGGATATCATGAGACACATCAGAAGAACATGGGATGGGATGCAGAAGGTTAAACCCCAAAGGCTGTGCCTTGCAAGTATTTTCGCAGAAGGACCCCAAGCCTGTGGTGGTGCCACCCTTGGTAGATACGCCGTGGGCGTCACCAAGGCAGTGTGGAAGCGTCCACATTCGCTCCAGCGATGCCAAAAAGCTGACCGCTTATACAAGGCTCAAGAAGACCAGTACTTGACCCAGCATCCTCAGGCCGACTCTCTGGTCATAACAGCCTCTCATGACGGCCCAGAGACGCAACATCTGAGCACCCTGCCACAGACCCAGAGTCCAACCAAGCAGCTGGACTCCATAGGTAAGCGCGTATGCTTCCACTACCTGCCATCAGATCCTAGATTATTTGACCCACATGGTTGCAGTTCAAAATGCCCTGTGGAGCAGGGTCTGGATGCGGCTGAGAAATTGCCGGATGGTGAGCAGAAGGAGGAGATGTTACAGCTCCTCTGTACGGGTTCGGACGTGGGAACCCAAGTGCTGTGAGCCGCGTACGACTCCGCGGACTCCTCGGCCCGAGCAGCAGTTTCAGGCGTATGCCTCCGGAGGCACTCTTGGCTCCGTGTCTCCGGTTTTACCCCAGACGTCCAGAAAAACATCATGGACGCCCCATTCGAGGGAGAAGTTTTGTTTGGTAAACCCTCAGAGAAGATAATTACCAAACTCCAAGAGGCCGGGAAGGCGGTGAGGTCGGTTCAGGCCATGTGCAACCCAAGCTTAGTTCCTTTCCTAGGAACCAAAACCCGATTCTGTGGATGGGACTTCAGAGACAACAGTCCCGCCCGTTCCACAATAGAGGGCTCCGGTTTTCCATGAGCCCAGGGAAAACAACCCGCAGGTCGAACCAGCGCACTCCTAAGCCGGTCCAGCCAGCGGGACCCTCAGCCACCACAGCCTGACTCCTTCCGGCCCCGCCCCTCAGGATCAGCGAGGCGACATGGTCGAGTGCATTAAATTTCCTGCCGGGATGGCAGACCATAACCACCGACAGGTGGGTTCTACAGTTAGTCGGAAAGGCCACTTTATAGAATTAGCGTAAAAGCCACCCTCGAGGCCTCCGCTGCTCTCCGGTACCGGGTCAGCACAGTCATTGATCAGACAAGAAGTGCTCGCGCTCCTGCAAAGGGGCGATAGAGTACGTCCCAGAGAACCAGAAGACACGGATACTATTCCACTTCTTCCTGGTTCCAAAAGACAGGGACCTCCGTCCGATTCTGGACCTCAGCAACCTCAATTTGTTGATGCGCCTACAAAGATTCTGCATGGTGACTCTTCCGGGTCTTATTCCCATGCTGAAACAGGATGCCTTTTAGCGTCTCTAGATATGCAGGGCGCTTACCTGCACATCCTATAGCTCAAGCGCACAAGAGGTTCCTGCGCTTGAGTTTCAAACACCATGAAGTCTTGCTATATTATAACAATAGCAGTCAGCCACTGCAGCTGAACTGCCCAGAGAGAAGGAGTTAACTCAGAAGATCTGAGTTCTACAGCGCGAGCTGTGCCCAAAGCTCTATCTGGCAGTTTCAAATGAAACTGTCAGATTCTTACTCCGCTTCACTGAACAGTCGCTCTGGAGATCAGCTCCTTCACTCGGTTCATTCTCGGTTCAGCAGTATTTTAGTTCATTTGAACCGGCAAAATTATTATTTTACCATTTGGTTTTAAAGCTCTATCTGGTAACTGTAAGTACAAAAGTTTGTCTGTGTGGAAAATTAATTATCGGTTCGGTTTTAACCGATCGGTTAATTTTTCTGTATTTTAAAAAGTGTACAGTGGGTTTTAGAGTGCGGTTCCGGTTCTTATCGGTTCTAAAAGCGGAATTATAACGTTTTTTCAAATACCAGTGACACGGTTAGGAACCGATAAAGGGTGTCTTGCCTAGCACTGCCATCAAAGGGCAAGTTTTGGTTAGGCTGGCATTATGTCAGAAACCCAAAAGAAAACCGGGCCACTGGGTTTCAACACTGTGATGTCTGTGGGGCCTTTGCCAAGGCTGACCCACACACACTGTGTTTATTGTCTGAGGCTGACCACCTCCTGTCAGACTGCCAGGTGTGTAATTTCCTGCAGCCACCCTGGAGAAGAGATTGGGCGGCTCAGGGGCGAGAGACAAAAGTCCGCTGACCCGGATGGCCAGCCGGTCCAGTACCCACTGGACCAGAGTGCCCTCTGACCGAGGCGAGACTTCCTCGGGCAAAGAAAGGCTGGTTCAGAGGAACCAGTCCCAAGTAAAAGACAAGAAATCAATAGGTCTGAGGTCCAAAATTGTGTCTCCAACTGCTGCAGAGATAACTAAAGCCATTCAGATTGTCCAGTCACTGTCTCAGGGATCTGTAGAACCACCAACAGCTGGTAAAGGTTGGTTCGTTCAGTCCCAGTGGTTCAGGATTTTGAAGTTGAGGATTTTATGAACCACAGGAGGGAGGAATTTGATCATTATATGTGTGGCTGGGGGGTCTGGGCGTGCCCATTGAACGGACATTTCTCCAGACAGACCTTTAGAATCTCCTCCTATTCTGTCTGAGTCCCTTCTTTCTTTATTTTTACAAAAGGTTGCAGAAACCCTCCAGCTTCCTAGAGGAGGCTGTGGATGAGCAAGAGGAACCTGATTATGTGGAAATGATGGATATTCCAGAGTCTAGGAGGTTGTCTATTCCTTTGCATAAGTCATTTAGGAAAACAACAAAGATTTAAAAATCCTCATTCTGTCCCTCCTGTAGATAAAAAATGGACAGAAGGTATACTTTGTCAGGCTCGGATACAGACTTCCTTACTGAGCAGTGTAGTCATGTAGGTGTGGTACAAGCTGCAGCCTGTGACAAGGCTAATATTCCTCTGGCCTCACATCCTCCTGATAAGGATTCCAGGAAGATTGATGCCATGGCGAAGAAACAGTATATGGCAGCTTCTTTGGGACTCAGGCAGGCAAATTATATGGCTTATGTGCTAGATATCAGAAATCTAGGTGGGATACAGTATTGCAGTTAGCCAAGCAGGCCCATGGCCAGCTGGCTAGTGAGTTGGAACAGGTGGCTGCTGATGGCATTGAAGCCTCTAAAGTTCAATTTCATACTGCTGTTGATGTTAATGATGTTTCTTCTAGGGTCATGGCCACTTCTGTAGCTTCCGTGGTTGGCATGGCTCAGATGCACTAATCTGTCCCAAGATACCCAGTCAAAGGCTATGGATTTTCCTGTAGTGGAAATTCTCTTTTGAGGAGCAAACAGAAAACTATATGAAAAAGATGGATGAATACAGAACTACCTACAAAGTGCCCAGGCTAAGAGAGGCATGCCATGCCACAAGGCATGCTCCCAGAGGTGAGGGCAGGCCCTTTTCAGGCCTTTTTACCAATTCAAGCCTCCTCTGCTGTCTAGCAGAGGTTTCTTCAGAGGCAGGGGTAGGCGAGGCTCAGTGGGCCGTCCCCTCCCCTCAACCTAAGGCTGCTGCTAAGCAGGCACCTGATGGGGTGCCCAGGGCCGATTCTTCTGTACCAGTGGGGGCAGGTTGGCCTATTTCAGCCAGGAACTGGCTGTCCCTAACTCGGACAGATGGGTTCTGGAGGTAATAGGCCAGGTCTGGTTCTCAGCTTCAAACACTTTCAAAGATGAGCCAGGCATTTTCCACCTGCAAATCCTTCAAAGCCCTTGCTTTGGAAGCAGAGGTTTCTGCTCTGCTGGACTGCAAAGCAGTGGAAAGGGTTCCTCCTTGCCATCAGGGCAAGGGGCTTTATTCAAGATACTTTCTTACCCCAAAAAAGACAGGAGAATGGCGGCCCATTCTAGATTTAAGATACTTGAACAAGCATCTGTTAAAACCAAAGTTCAAAATGTTGACTCTGGCAATGATATTGCCTTCCCTAAGGCCAGGGGACTGGCTAGCTTCCCTGGACCTCAAGGATGCCTATTTTCATGTTCTGATCAGGCCTTCTCACGAAAGTACCTCAGGTTGAACTGCCCTCAGGCCACTACCAGTTCAGGGCAATGCCCTTCGGCCTTACCTCTGCGCCAAGGGTATTCACAAAATGTCTCGCTGTAGTAGTGGCTCACTTAAGAAGGCAAGGGTTGCTGTGTTTCCCTACCTGGACGACTGGCTCATTGTGGGTCAGTCTCCAGGTCAAGTGAAATCCACTTGCAAGTCACCCAGCAAGCTTCTCACTTCCCTGGGATTCCTGCTAAACTTACCAAAGTCAGTTCTGGAACCAGTTCAGGTCCTAACTTTCATAGGCGCAGAATTGAACACAAGGTTAGCCAGGGCTTTTCTTCCCTCGGAAAGGTGGACAGACTCATCGCCCTGGCATCCTCCTTTACCCTACGGGTCTCTCGACCAGCAAGGCATTTTCTGCAACTCCTCGGGCACATGGCTGCTTCCACAGCTGTCGTGCAGGGAGCAAGATTCCAGATGAGGGACATTCAGTTCCATTTGAGGGCCTATTGGTCTCAAAGGAAGGACCCCCTTACCAAGTTGGTCCCAGTTACTCAAACTCTGATCCTAGCCCTCCACTGGTGGCAGGTCCAGAGCAATTTAAGACAGGGGGTTCCCTTCATTCCCATTTCTCACTCCCTCACCCTCATCACGGATGCCTCCCTGTTAGGGTGGGGGGCTCACCTGGCGACCTTGCCACTCAGGATATGGTCTCCTCGGAGTCTCTGCTCCACATCAATCTTTTGGAACTCAGAGCTGTCTTTTAGCTCTTGGTGTTTTCAGATTCTGTCCAGAACAAAGTGGTTCAAGTCAGGACAGACAATACCACCACAATGTGGTACATCAACAAGCAAGGGGGCACTCGGTCTTCAGCCTTGTGCACCGAAGCAATGAAGTTGTGGTCTCTGGCTTACTCCCTGAACACCTCCCTGATAGCGGTTCATCTCCCAGGGAAGGACAATGTCCTGGCGGATGCCCTCAGCAGAATTTCTCAGGGCCATCACGAATGGGCTCTGAATCCACAAGTGCTGGGTTCTGTCTTTGCCAGATGGGGCACTCCTCAGATAGATCTTTTCGCAGCCCCAGACAACCACAACTTCCTCTTTTCTGTTGCAGGCCTCCAGTTCTGGGCTCAGTCCTCTGGGCCTTTCTGTTGGACTGGAAAGGGAAGTTCTGTATGCCTTTCCCTCCTTTCCTCTCCTTTTCAGGGTACTAGTAAAAATCAGGATCTCAACCTTGCAGAGTGATTCTGATTGCCCCAGATTGGGCCAGACAGCCCTGGTACCCTCTGCTCCTGTCCTTGGCAGTCCACCCTGCCCTGAGCCTGCCCAGAGTCTCGACTTACTGGCCTGTGCACAGGGAGAGTGTGGTATCGGGACCTCAAATCCCTCCACCTCAAGGCTTGGCTCTTGAGGGCTAGAGTGCTGACTTACACCTTTCTCAAGGTGTCATGGATATTTTAAAGGCTTCAGGAAGCCTTCCACTAGAGCCACTTATAATTCTAAGTGGAAGAGGTTTTCCATCTGGTGCTCTGAGGCAGATTATCCCAGAATCTGCTGATCTTCCCATTCTACTGGACTATTTGGTCCATCTGAATTCCCTAGGCCTTAGACCAGCTACCCTGAAGGTTCATCTGGCAGCTGTCTCTGCTTTTGTGTCAGCAGGGAAGCCTGCCTCTCTTTCTTCTCACCGGTGTTCTCCAAGTTTTTAAAGGGTTACTTCATACTAACCCTCCTTTGGGAACCAGCTCCGCCTGGGACCTGAATATTTGCATTGTTCAGTTAATGCAACCCCCTTTGAGCCTCTGTCTTCTGCAGAGCTCAAGTATTTAACTGGAAAACCGTTTTTTCTAGTAGCTATCACCTCTGCCAGACGCATAAGTGAGCTACAGGCCCTGTCAGTGGAAGAAGATTTTATCTCTTTCCACAGAGATAAGGTAGTCCTTAGGACTAATAGAAAGTTTTGCCTAAGGTGGTTTCTGATTTCCACCTGAATCAATCTATCTCTCTCCCAGTATTTTCACTGAGCATTCTTCCTCAGGTGAGAGGAGACTACAGCTTGGATGTCAAAAGAGCCTTAAGCTACTATTTAGGCGCACCAGAGGTCATAGGTTGAATCCTCCAACTCTTTCTTACTTATGGCGAGGTTGGCAAGGGAAACCTCCACTAAGAGAACAATTGCAAGGTGGATTGTTTCTTGTATCAATTCTGTTATCAGAAACTGGGTAAGTACCCCCCTCAGGATTGAGGGCCCACTCCACCAGGGGTACAGCTGCGTCTCTAGCGCCTGCTAGAGACATCCCCATTCTGGAGATTTGTCAAGCTGCTACCTGGAAGACAGTTCACACCTTTACCAAGCATTATTCCCTGGATGTCCAGTCCAGGAGAGATGCTCGGTTTGGCACAGCTGTGCTTCAGAGCCTATTTCCTAAGTAGGTTCTGACCTTCCTCCATGGAGGTACTGCTGTGTAATCTGCTATTGTTATAATATAGCAAGACTTCATGGTGTTTGAAGAAAAATTACTCACCTTAGTAATTGCTTTTCTTCTCATGGAGTCTTGCTTATATAACTCACCCTCCCTCCTGCCCCTCTCAGAACTTCTACTTGGGTAGGGTGGCGGTGGTGCAAGCACTGTGTCATGCCATTGTAGTTTTCCCTTACCCCTTTTTCCTTTGGGTTGGGGATCTAGATTGTTTCATTTAGGTTATTTATATTGCCCCCTTCCTGGACTTGAGTCTTTGGGGGAAGGGGGGGTTCATATGTGCTTGTCAAGGGTGGTAAAACGAACCATAATACCATCAATTTTTGTTATTATGGCTCTGAGTGTTTCTTTGTTCTTTATATTGTTGTTATTACTACTAGTAGGTAGCCATGGGCTAGTGTAGTTTTTTCCACACAGACTTTCCGTCCTTTGATGTTAGCTTCGTAAAGATCTGACAGTTTCATTTGAAACTGCCAGATAGAGCTTTGGGCACAGCGCCCTCGCTGCTGTAGAACTCAGATCTTCTGGGTTAACTCCTTCCTCTCCGGGGCAGTTCAGCTGCAGTGGCTGACTGCTATTGTTATAATATAGCAAGACTCCATGAGAAGAAAAGCAATTACTAAGGTGAGTAATTTTTTCTTCTCGGCCATCATCTTCAGTTCCGAGCCCTTCCATTCGGACTGTCATCGGCACCAGGGTCTTTACCAAATGCATGGCAGTCGTGGCAGCGTCTCTAAGGAGACAGGGCCATTATGTGTTCCCATATCTGGACGATTGGCTTCTCATGGCCGCCTCCAGAGAGGCGTTGTTATAGGCGATCCAGTGCACCCAGGATCTGTTCCGATCTCTGGGTATCCTAATCAACCACGAGAAGTCCCTCCTGGTACCATCACAGAAACTGCAGTTCATAGGTGCAGTACTGGACACCGTTCAGGGAAGAGCATTTCTTCCAGATGACAGAGCGGAGCGCATCAGATCCCTCATCAGGGAGCTTTGGTCGAACAAGACCTTCCCAGCAAAAGTCGGTCCTTCAGCTTGCTCGGACACATGGCTGCGGCCATTCCTACTGTCCTTTCATGAGCTCCACATGCGGGTAACTCACTGGATCGCAAAGTACAATGGGACCAAAGGCAAGACCACATGCAGCATCCGGTCAGAATCCCAGACACCGCGATTCGAGACTGGCAGTAGTGGCTAGACCAGGGACACTCTCTGGGCGTCCGTTTAGCGCCATCCCGAGGTAATCCTCACCACAGGCGCCTCAGGTCTGGGGTGGGAGCACACCTGGATGGGGTGAAGTCCCAGGAATGTGGACCCCTCTGGAGGCCCCCTCCATATCAACGTCCTAGAGATGAGAGGCGGTCCTTTATGCCCTGCAAGCATTTCAGTCAGAGATCCCTGAGTACTCTCCTGCTTCAGACAGACAACACGGCGGTGATGTATTACCTCAACAAACAAGGAGGCGCACCTCTACCCTTTGCAGGAATCCATGAGGTGTGGGATTGGGTAATCCGACACGGTGCAAACCTGATCACAGTACATGTTCCCGGGTGGACAACACTATTGCAGACGGCCTGAGTTGCTCCCAGGCAGAGTCCACGAGTGGGAACTTCTTCAGGAGGTGGCAGAGGATCTGTTTCTTGATGGGGAACTCCAGAGTTGGACTTGTTCACTTCCCCATCAGCATAAAACTGCCCAATTTTTGCTCGCTAGATCCAGGGCCTGGTGTTTTCTGGCGAGGCAGTGTTCCCTCTCCTGGGCGGACAGATTCCTCTCGCTTTCCCTCCCTTCCCATTGATCCAGAGTTCTTCTCAAACTGCGCAGGGAGCATGCAACAATGATCCTGGTGGCCCCTTTCTGGCCCAGACAGATTTGGTTCCCTTTGCTAATACAGCTATCCGGAACCTCCGCCTCGTGCCTTTCAGCTCCCATCTCTTGTCTCAGGAGGAGGGTTCACTGGTCCACCCGGACTTACGTTCACTGAACCTGCATGCATGGCTCCTAGAGACATAGCCATTTTGCGACACGGGGTCTCGCAAGAGGTTGCGGAAGTTCTTTCTGCAGCCAGAAAGCCAGCAATGCATGCGACACGCCATGAAATGGCCGTTTGTCTATGGCTCAAACACGCTGCCTTCCCTTTTAGGTTGTCCAGTGAAAGCGGTGTTAGAGTACCTGCTCTCCCTTCCGCTCGGGTCTCGCCACTCCCTCTATTAAGGTGCACCTCTGTGCCATTTCAGCTTATCACCTCCCGGTGGGACAGCCACAGTGGCGCAACTAGATGCCTGTCGGAAGTCGTGAGAGGGTGTTACATCTTAGGCCGCCATTTGGGACCCAGTGCCTCCATGGGACTTGCTCTTTGTCCTGGAGCAACTCCGCCTCCCCTTGAGCCTGCTGCGGATTGCGAGCTACGTTTTTCTGTCGTGAAACGTTGTTTTAGTTGCTATTCGTCAGCAAGAAGAGTTTCTGAGCTTCATGCTCTCATGTGCAAGAGCCTTATTTAATTTTCCACCGGGAGTATCCCTGAGACTTAATCCTAAATTCTTGCCTAAGGTGGTTTCACACCACTCAATCAGGATATTGACCTGCCGGTCTACTTCGAACTATTCTAATAGAGGAGAGGCGCTGCTCCACACCCTGGATGTTCACCACAGCTTGAGGTACTACTTGAACAGAACTAAGCAGCTTCGTAAAACGGAGCAACTTTTCGTTTCCTTTACTGAAAGGATGATGGGCCAACCAGTATCCAAACAGTCCGTCTCGCTGGCTTGTCCAGTGCATCTCGTACTGTTATATCAAACGAAAGCCCCTCCCGGGATCAGTCCGGGGCCATTTCACTAGAGGCGTGGCCAATTCCTTCGCAGCACTTCGAAACGTCTCCACTTCTGCTGTTTGTCCTGCAGCCACTTGGAGCTCTGTACATACCTTTATCAGGCATTATAGCCTGGACATTGCATCTCGAAGAGCAGGCTTCGACCAGCATACTACAGGGTCTCCTGTCCCAGATTCAGGACCTGGAATGTCTTTCTACTCTTCCTGCTGCCAGAGTGTTTGCAAGCCTACTGCTTGGGAATCAGTCCTAATGGTGTAACCTGCTGCAAGAGCTGTGTCTCGGTAAGATAGTACAGTTATGTAAGAACTTACGTAACAGTGAGCTTCGAGAACAGCTCTTTGCAGCAAATATCCACCATCCCCTTGGAGAGGCATGGCTCAGTTTTTCTGAGCAGGATTTATACCTTTCTGTCTTCTGCGGCAATCCTCGGTCTCCCATTTCGATGTCAGCCTGTGGCTGGAAGTCTCCGGCAGGAGAACTGGGGAATCTGGCGGGACGCCCCTTATGTACCACCTGACATCGGTAGGACCCGCTGAAATAACTAGCTAGAATTTTCCGTGGGGTCCTGATGCCTGCGGCTTCAGTCCTAATGGTGTAACCTGCTGCAGAGCTGTTCTCAAAGATCTACTGTTATGCAGTAAGTTCTTACGTAACTGTACTTTTCTAGGAGTATTATAGGTAACAGCCACACAACCCACCCAGCATTCCTCAGCAAGTGACACACAGATCCTTGCTTCCAGCATGCAAGATCTGACATCACAGGGCATAGTCAAGAGATATACCACCTGGGTGGTATGAGGAGCTTAGTTTTAAAGAGTATTTGGTCAACTTTGTAAAGCGTAATATTTAGACACAGTTTAGCATGTATTTCACATTAGTTCTGTATTTGTTCTCCCCATTATTTATTACTGAGGCCATTTACATGAAAATGGGATCTTTGCTCCTGAAGAGTTCATCTATTCCTGTTGCATTCTCCTACCGAGGTCATAATGCTCTACTTGTGACATCACAGTTACTGCCATGGCAACAGATTGTGATGTCACAACAGGACTATGACATGAAGTAGGGAGTAAGCTAAAGAGCAGATGAACTATAAGGGATACAGAGCAAGTTTCCATGCAGATTTCTCAGTAATGAGTAATGGGAAGAGAAATCTGTGGAATACATATGGAATGCAAGCTAAATCGTACCTAAATATTATTTTTTCAAAGATTTCTTTGAGGCGGCAGGAGCTCTTTAAAGACATCTGGTAAATTAGCTTTTCCTGTGGACTTGCCAGAATGTGGATTTGAGCTATATACCGCTCCTAGAAGTACGGTTACAGGTAAGTAACCTATTTTTTTCCCCACAACCTTGATACATGTGATACTGATGTGAATAATTCGCATGGTTTATGTGGTATCAACACACCTCAGGTGGGGGAAGAAAACTGTTACACACTGTTGCCCATACATTGTCATCTTTAACAGCATAGGAAAAGTAAAATACAAAAGGGAAAATAGAGTATGCATGAATACATAATAGTACATTAGAACTTCTCCTGATAAGACGAGCAGTGGCCAGTTATAACCCAGTGTTTCTTAAATACTCTGAGGGATGAGAAACCAATTTAAATCTCTTGTAGCACTGGCTTGTGTCTTCTGTTCAGTTATATCCTGTTTTCTGACAGGACCTGCCTGAATGTTGTTTGAGTAAAAAAAATGTTTTTCAATGCTGCAAAGTGTACATTAGATTCACATACTTGCTCAAAACTTCAGTTCAGTGGTTATGTGGACATTCAAAGATTTTAGGTACACGAGTCCCACACTGATCAAAAGGAACAGAGTTCTGCAAACTGACAGTGCAGTAGCACTACCTGTTCCTGATCTATAAAATCAGCTTCCTGTAACGGTTGAAGTAGATCAGATCTTACTTTGAGAAACCGCTCTTGCAGCAGGTTACACCATTAGGACTGAAGCCGGCGGGCGTCAGGACCCCATGGAGAAAAAATTCTGCTAGCAGTGTCCAATGGGGACAGCCCCGGCGTCAGGCATCACATAAAGGGGCTGTCCCCAGCATCCCCAGTTCTTTTCCCACCGTCGACTCGCCAGCATCAGCCTCACGGAAGCCTGCCTGCTCTTCACGATCGTGAAATCTTTAGTTTAAGTAAACTTTAATCCATGTCTGCTTCTTCTACTCCTTCTACCGAAGGACATCCCTCTAAGTGCGCCTCTGCTAACTGAATCCCTTTGCAGACCATCATTCTGCCTGTGTCTGGGTCGAACCACGACACCCAGGTCTGCTCAGTTTGCCAACAGTTTAATAGCAGGACCCAGATCTGCCAAAAAAGCCCTTCAGGGATTCCTCCTCGAGAGGAATTTAAAAGATGGAGAAAGACCTTCCTCCAAAGGGAATCTTCTCATAAATCTGTGAAGCACTGGGACAAGCAGTCGGGACTCTGACAGGGCAAAATCCCAAGCAAGCGCCTCAGGAGTCCAGGACCAGCTCCAGCTCTACCCAGTCAATAGATCTCCTTCCTGGGCTCGCTCCCAGCTTTCCCCGGTAAGGTAAGGTCTTCAGGGGCTCCTCTGTCTCCCTGCACTGATCAAAACCTCTCGGGCACCGGATGCCTCAAGCCTGTTCCTCGGACAGGCACAAAAATCTTCCTCAAATCACCAGGTGCGTCTGACCGGCGGGACACCGACTTCAGGTCCATCTCCCAACCTCCTAAAGCACCTGAAGGAAGACTTCGAGCTGATGTCCCTTACTCGGACGACTGAGTCAGAAAGGCGTCCGACCCAGCACCAACGTCCGACTGCCACGCTGGTGGACACGGATGTCAGGGATCCTCAGGCGAAGAGGCTACGCTGCCAGACCAGACAGGCGACACGGAGGGCGCCGGCTTGCGGGAGCGGATCAGTGCTTCCGAGGACCCGACCCGGCGACAGGCCCACACCGGCGCTGGGTCCATCTTGGTATGAACATCCAGGAGGTGAAGGTTTGTTCACCTTCTGGTGATAAACCATCAAGGAGCGCGTGGTTCCTCCTAAGCTCGGCCTCCTCCTCCTCCACCCTCTCCTAGGGCGCCAAGATGACAGACCCCGACCCCCAAGGACCAACTCTGCCTCCTCTGGGCGATCGAGAGGCGATAAACTCCCATCACACTCTCCCTCAGGGTCCAGGAGCCGAGTGATTCGAGGGCAGGCGTCGATCATCGGAGATTACTCCAGACTGGATCGTCTGGCGTCTCAGGGCTCCATCTCCTTTCAGTTCCACATCACCAGGCCCATGGGACCTTCCAAGGTCACCTCCGGATGATCTCTCCTTTTCGGAAATCATGAGGCACATCCAGGACAATATGGCATGGGAGACTGAAGAACTAGACCCCGAGAGACAACGCCTTGCCTGTTACCTCAGGCAGAAAGACCCAAAGCCTGTGGTGGTCTCGCCTTTGGTGGACACCTTTATGGACGTCACCAAGGCAGCTTGGAAGCGTCCGCGTTCCACACTGGCTGTTCCAAATAAGGCTGACCGCCTTTACAGGGCTCCTACGGAGGGCCAGTATTTGGCGCAACAACCCCTGGCCGACTCCCTGGTCATTACTGCGTCTCATGACAGGTCCCAGCGGCCTCAACATTTGAGCAGCCAGCCTCCGGACAATGCTGGGAAGATGCGTGTATGCGGCTGCTACATGCTCTGTTAGGTCTTTGAACTATCTGATGCACATGGTGCAATTTCAGAATTCACTCTGGGATCAGGGCCAAGACCTTAAAGATTTACCGGATGGCGAAAAGGAGGAGCTGCTAAACCTCCTCCAAACTGGGTCTGACGTGGGGACCCAGGTTCTCCGAGCTGCTTATGACTCGGTGGACTCTGTAGCCAGGGGAGCAGCTACAGGCGTTTGTCTCCAGAGACGCTCATGGCTGATGGTCTCCGGATTTACCCTGGCCGTCCAGAAGAATCTCCTGGACGTCCTTTATGACGGAGTGATCCTCTTTGGTGAGGAGTCCGAGAAGGTCATCACCAAATTGCAGGACGGTGGGAAGGCAGTCAGGACTGTGCAAGCCATGTACAGACCAAAATCTGGATCCTTTTCATAGGAACCAGAATCGTTTTCATAGTTGCCAACAAAGGCAACAGTCACGTTCGACCAGCAACCCAGGGCAACTTTGGCCGTAAGAATCAAGCCAGGTTCCCCTCTGGCCAGGGCCCCAAAGCATTTAGAAGCAACCCAGCCACGCGAGGCCAGCACCACCACAGCATGACTCCTTCCGCCCCCGCCCCTCCTCTGGATCAAGGGTTGAGAAGGTAGGGGTCGGCTCTCATCAACTTTCAGGATGGCAGAGGATCACCTCCGACTGGTGGGTGTTGCAGTTGGCCGAACGAGGTCACTCTATAGAGTTCCTCGATCACCCGCCATCCAGACCTCCCCTGCTCTCCCGTTACTCTGGTCAGCATGCTCTGCTTATTCAGCAGGAGATCTTGGCCCTCCTACAAAGGAGGCCATAGAACATGTTCCACTGAACCAGAAAGGAAACTGTTACTATTCCCACTTCTTCCTGGCTCCAAAGAAATCGAGAGATTTGCGCCCGATTTTGGATCTCAACAATCTCAACAACTTTGTGCTGTACAAGCATTTCGCATGGTGACCCTGCTGGGTCTCATTCCCATGCTCAAAGAGGCGCATGGCTGGAGTCGCTGGATATGCAGGACTCCTACATCTCCCAATCGCTCGAGCACACCACAGATTTCTGCACTTTGAGTTTCTGGGACACCACTACCAGTTCCGAGCCCTCCCCTTCGGACTGTCTTCTGCACCTCGGGTGTTCACGAAGTGTATGGTAGTCGTGGCAGCAGCTCTCAGGAGAGGGGGCCACTACGTGTTTCCGTACCTAGATGACTGGCTCCTCATGGCACCCTCACGGGAGGCCCTGATGTCCGCAATACAGGATACCTGTTCCCTCTTCCTATCGCTGAGCTTCACCGTCAATCAGGAGAAGTCGTACCTTGTTCCGTCTCAGAACTTGCATTTTATAGGAGCAGTTCTGGACACAATTCAGGGAAGGGCATTCCTTCCCCAGGACAGGGTGGAATGCATCAGATCCCTCATAAGGGACATAAAGGAAAAGATGGTACCAGCCCCGCACGTCCTTTGCCTGCTTTCGGACACATAGCGGCTGCCAGTGTGCAGTTCCCCTAGCTCCAGCTCCATATACGGGTTACCCAGTGGATGCTTAGAGCACAATGGGACCAAAAACAGGATCATCTGCGGCATCCAGTCCGGATCACGAATACAGTCATCCGAGACTGGCATTGGTGGCTCGTGCCAGACCACCTCTCGACAGGAGTCCCCTTCACTGTGCCGCCTCCTTCAGCGAGACTCTCCACGGACGCCTTGGGGTCCAGATGGGGAGCTCACTTCAGCGGGGTCAGGATTCAAGGCCCCTGGATGCCTCTGGAGTCCCATCTTCACATAAATATTTTGGAGATGAGAGCCGTTCTATATGCCCTACAAGCATTCCAGATGGAGATTCCGCTGGGTACTCTTCTGATTCAAACAAACAATACCGCAGTGATGTACGCTCTCAACAAAAAAGGAGGCAGTCATTCCTGCCCCCTTTGCAGGGAGGCTTAAAGGGTTTGGAATTGGGTTTTGCAACATGGCGCACACATCATTGCAGTACATGTTCCCGGTGTGGACAACACTATCGCGGACAGCCTAAGCCGATCACAGGCCAGGGTCCACAAATGGGAACTGCTTCAGGAAGTCGCAGAGGACCTGTTCCACAGATGGGGGACACCAGAATTAGACCTCTTCGTGTCCCCATTCAATGCAAAACTGCCCAATTTCTGCTTGCATGATCCAGGGCCTGGTGTTTTCTGGTGAGGCCGCGTTGTCCCTCTCATGGACAGGCAGGTTCCTCTATGCTTTCCGCCCTTTCCTTTGATCCAGAGGGTTCTTTTTGAAGCTCCGTCAGAGCAAGCATGCCTTATTCTAGTAGCACCCTCTTGGCCCAGGCAGATTTGGTTCCCTCTCTTACATCAGCTGGCCCAGGAATCTTCAGTGCCTCTACCATTTTGCTCTCAGCTTCTATCCCAGGAGACAGGCTCCTTGGTCCATCCGGATCATCGGTCTCTGAACCTGCATGCCTGGCTCCTAAGGACATAGCAATCCTGAGATACGGGGTCTCTCAGGAAGTTGCGGACATTCTGGTGGCAGCCAGAAAACCCTCTACTCATGCTCCTTACGCCATGAAGTGGCATAGATTTTGTATTTAGGCTCAGGCTCGAGCATTGACCCCACTGGAGTGTTCTGTAAGGTCTGTTTTAGACTACCTCCTATCCCTCTATGAGGCAGGACTTGCCTATTCCTCCATTAAGGTCTAGCTGTGCGCTGTTTCAGTGTACCATTCTCCGATAGGTCACAGGTCTCTAGCTCAACTAGAGGCTTCTTGCGCCTTTTTGCGCGGCATCCTGCGCAGAGACCTCCATCAAGACCGAGTTCCACCTTGGGATCTTCCTTTTGTTCTAGAGCAGCTTCGCTGCCTCCTTTTGAACCAGCCGTGGATTGCGAGCTGCATCTCTCGCTTGGAAGGCGGCTCCTTTTAGTTGCTGTTAGTTCTGCCAGAAGTGTTTCTGAGTTTCATGCACTCATGTGCAAGGATCCTTATTTGGTTTTTCACAAGGACAGGGTGTCCTTAAGAACAAATCCTAAGTTCCTTCCCAAGGTGGTCTTGGCTGTGTCACTAAACCAGGATATAGACCTACCGGTGTATTACCCGAATCACGGTAACATGGGGGAAGCCCTGTTGCACACTTTGGATGTGCATAGGTGCCTCAGATATTATCTAACCAGAACCAAAGCCCACCGTAAATCGGACCAGCTCTTTGTTTCTTACGGTCAGAGGATTATCGGTGCTCCTGTTTCTAAACAGTCGCTTTCTAGATGGCTGGTAGAGTGCATCATGTTGTTATCAGAAGCTCAATAAACCCTTACCGGGGCCATTGAAGGGTCATTCTACTAGGGGGGTGACTACCTCCTTCGCTGCGCTTAAAAATGTCTCCACTTCAGCCATCTGTGCAGCAGCGACCTGGAGCACTGTACATACATTCATCGGGCAGTACAGCTTGGATATTGCCTCTATGCGCAGAGCTGGTTTCGGCATGCAGTCCTTCAGGGACTTTTGTCCTAAAGCTTGGAGCATTTCTGCTATCCTCCTCCCGATAACAAATTGGTCCCTTACTGCTTAGGAATCAGTACTCATGGTGTAACCTGCTACAAGAGCTGTTTCTCGAGTAAGATAGTACAGTTACGTAAGAACTTACCATAACAGTAGATCTTCAAGAACAGCTTTTGCAGTAGGTAGTTCCCCTCCCACCTTCCCCTCTGGAGGTTGAGTCTTCTGACCTAATTCTTCGGCTACAGCATCTTTTGACACCTTCTACGAACCTTCCTTTGGAAGCAGATCCTCGGTCTCCCCTTCAGATGTCACACTTTAGCTTGGAGTCTCCGGCGGGAGAACTGGGAATGCTGGGGGCCTGCCCTCTTTTATGTGATGCCTGACGTCGGGGAGGGGCCGATGTCGGGAGCGGTCCCCAGCTGGATACTGCTAGCTAGAATTTTTCCGTGGGGTCCTGGCACCTGCCGGCTTCAGTCCTAATGGTGTAACCTGCTGCAAGAGCTGTTCTCGAAGATCTACTGTTACGATAAGGTCTTGCATAACTGTACTTTCTGTTAACATTTGTATGTTTTGTGATCCTGACACCTCCCGGCTGCTGTCCATTGCAGAATGTGCCCCCCACCCCCCAAAAACGTGACTTCAGTTGGAAACAGCCAGGTGTTGGGTATAAACACAGTGATGCCTGCTTTAGAGTGAGGCATAGGACTGGATTTCTCAAGCTGTGCAACCACAGAAACTGCCCAGGTAATACTACAAAGGGCTACATCTGCCCCAGTGTGCCTTGGTGGTATTTTAGGTCCTAGGATGTCATGTGTGTCCACAGTTGGGACACTATCATCAGACCTGGTTTGGAATATCCTGGAGATTTGCCTGTGTCTTCTCTTTGAAAATCTGGCATACTGTGGTATTTATCACTCATGAGCAAAACCTTAGATTTGACCACTTGTACGTTATTTGGTTTTACTCGCTGTGAGCTATGTAATCTGTTCTCTGTGTAATCTATTAATATTTTTGTTTGTTTACAGGGTTGTGATTCTATTTATACCAGTGTTTCGGGACTGAAAGCTCACCTTGGCTGCTGCCATATGGTTTGTAGTTGAGCATAAATTATACATTTTGGTCAGACTGCTTGAATACCTGTTGCAGGTGACCCCTTTGGAATCTGCTTCCATTTTTATTTTCTAGTTGTAGAGTTTAGCAATATTTGCTGTTAATGCTGATTTGACTACAGGCAGTTAGCTTATAAACATGAAAATGTAGCTGCTGGTGGACAGTTCTTACTAATACCAATTGAAAATAATCCAGTATGATTTAGACACATTTTGTAAGAAAGACAGAAGGTAACTGTGGGATAATAAACATCATCTGGCAGTAAGATTTCCCACAACAACTCGGTTTCAGGTTTTTTTTTTTGTTTGTTGTTTTTGGGGGGTGTTGGGATTGCCTGGTGGGTACCTGATCCGTTTACAGGCACGACCTGGAACCATAAAGCACAATATATACAAATACAGACATAATTATATGTACGAAATACAATAAAAACATACAACTTACAGATTATTTAGAAGCAAGTGCAAACCACTGAATCAAACAAATAGCTTTTAAGATTTTCCTTAAAACTAATTGGTACCAGGGTTCCTAATGTTCGATTAACTATCCCAGGCTAAGTTTACCTTTCTCTTGTAAAGAAAGCCACTGAAGTGTTTAGTACATACTGCAGTGGTGTTCATATCTGTTTGACCTAAGGGTAAGTCTGCAAGTAGCATGCTGAATTGTATTTGTTTTGAACACACATAATGAGGCTGCACCCAAACTACACTTCCAGCTACTCTGGGCAGTCGCCTTTCAGGACTTTAGTTATCAGGTTTTCAAACAACATGACGTCTTGCTGCATTCTGACAATCTGCAGTTAGATCCAGCCTTTAAACTATCCCGGGAGTATTGGTTAATTTTCTATGCAGTGCGTGAGCGTTGAGCTCGAGCTCGGTTGAGGTCTCTGCAGCACTTTGAAACCCAACGTCCGATTCTTTACTCAGCCTCACTGAACTGTCGCTCCAGAGATTTCTCCTTCAGCTTGGTTCAAAAGTCGATTAAAGTGTCAGTTTTAAGCCGAAATTATTCTGCATTGTCGGTCAGGCTCTGTCTGCGGTATCATGAGTACTAGATAGTTTTTTCTGATTACTTTGTGGAAATTGTAAACTTGTTCGATCGGTTCGGTTGAACCGATCCTATATATTTGAATCCTTGTACTTTGCTTTAGAGTGTGGTTATCGGTCCTTATCGGTTTTAAAAAAAAAAAAGTTTTAAACGATTTTTTCCAATACCCGTGACACGGTTAGGAACCGATAAGGGAGTCTTGCCAAGCGGTTGCCGAGAAAAGAGCACGTTTGGTTATGTTGGCCATGTCTAGAAACCCAAGAAAAAAAAAACAAAAACCGGGCCCACTGGGTTTCAACACTGCAGTGAGTGTGGGGAGGTCTTTGCTAAGGCCGATCCCCACACCACCTGTGTTTATTGTCTGGGGTTTGACCACCTCGATACAGACTGCCAAATTTGTAAAAAATGTTCCTAAGTCTACCCTGGAGAAGAGATTACTTAGATTTAATGAAAAGGAGGCAGAGAAGTCTGCTGACCCGGATGGCCAGCCCAGTTCAGTTCCTACCGAACCAGAAGGAGTGCCCTCTGACCAGGGCGATACTTCTTTGGGCAAGAGGAGACCCGATCCTGAGGGATCGGTTCCTACAAAAAGGAAAAGAAAAGACAAATCAGACGGTTCGGATCCAGAGGTTCATGTTCCGACCGCTGATGAGATTGCCCGAGCGTTTCAGATTGTTGAATCGCTTTACCTGGTTCCATCCGATCCGGCTATGTTAGCTAGGGATTCGGTTCGCTGGGTTCCACCGGTTCAGGATTATGCCCCTGAAGAATTTTATGAACCGAATTTGAAGGAGGGCTTTTGAACAAGATGACTGTGATGGAGCAGAAAATCTGGATGTGCCCATTGAACCAGACATCTCCCAGACAGACCTTCTGGTGTTTCCCTCCTAGGCTCTCTGAGTCCCCTCCCACTATCTGTTTTACAGGAAAGTGGCTGAAACTCTCCAGCTTCCTTTGGAGGAAGCTACAGAGGATCAAGAGGAGCCTGATTTTATTCAAATGATGGACACGCCGAGTCCAGGAGGCTATCTATTCCTTGCATGAATCTTTTGGGAAACAGACACAAAAATGTTAGTCTCCTAATTCTGTACCTCCTTTTGATAGAAGAATGGACAAGAGGTATACTTTGTCAGGCTCAGACGGAGTTTTTCTACAAGCAATGCAGCCATGTTGGGGTCGTGCAGGCTGCAGCCTGTGACAAAGCTAATGTTCCCTTGGCTTCACACCCCCCCAGATAAAGACTCCAGGAGGATGGATGCCTTGGCAAAGAAGCAATACATGGCATCCTCTTTGGGACTCAGGCTAATTATATGGCCTATACAGCCAGATACCAGAAGTCCAGGTGGGACACTGTACTGGCTGTGGCTAAACAGGCCTCCCCCAGCTGGCCGAGGAGCTGGAGGAGGTGACTGCGTATGGGATTGAGGCACCTAAGGTACAGTTTCATGCTGCCGTGGACTTCAGTGATGTGTCAAGAGTCATGGCTACATCTGTGGCTCTTCGGAGGATGGCTTGGCTCAGATGTACTAGCCTCTCACAGGACAGCTAGGCTAAGGCCATGGATTTTCCTGTGGTGGGTAATTCTCTGTTTGGGGAGCAGACAGAGAATTACATGAAAAAGATGGATCAGTACAGGGCCACTTATAGGAGTGCTTAGGCCAAAGAAAGGCAAGCAGATCCTCAAAGGCAGCAATCTAAGGGCAGGGGAAGGCCTTTTTACCAAGCACAGGCCTCTTCTCCCTTTTCACAGAGGGGGTTCTTCAGAGGGAGAGGCAGAAGGGGGATGAGCATGGCTGCATCCACTCCTCAGCCTAAGGCCCCTGCCAAGCAGACACACTGATGGGCCTGCCCTGGTCAACTCTCCTATCCCTGTAGGGGGCAGGCTGGCTTACTTCGTCAAGGTCTGGGTGTCTGTTACCTCAGACAAGTGGGTCCTGGAAGTAGTAAGCCAGGGACTGGTTCTGAGCTTAAAAAAATTTCCGAAGATGAGCCAGATCTTTTCCACCTGCAAGTCTCTCCGAAACCATTGCCCTAGAAGCAGAGGTTTCATCTCTTCTGGTTTTAGAAGCCATAGAGAGAGTTCCTACCCTACACTGGGGCAAAGGTCTGTACTCCAGGTACTTCCTTACCCTCAAAAAAGATAGGGGAGTGGCGACCCATACTAGATCTAAGATACCTGAACAAACATCTTTTAAAACCAAGGTTCAAGATGGTGACTCTGGGAATAATTCTTCCCTCTCTAAGGCCAGGGGACTGGCTAGCCTCACTGGACCTCAAAGATGCCTACTTTCACATCCCCATCAGGTGCTCCCACAGAAAGTACCTCGGGTTCAAGTGCCTCAGGCCATTACCAGTTCAAAGCAATGCCCTTTGGCTAACAGCAGCTCAAGGGTTTATACAAAATGCCTGGCAGTAGTAGTGGCCTTTTAAGAAGGCAAAAGATTTCCGTTTTTCTATATCTGGACAACTGACTCATTAGTGGGTCAGTGTCCAGGAAATCAAGTCAGACCTGCAAGTCACCCAGAAGTGCTCACTTTCTGGGATTTCTCTCAACCTCCCCAAATCAGTTCTGAACCAGTGCAGCTTCTTACCTTAATAGGGGAGAGCTAGATACTGTCAAAGCAAAGTCTTTCTTCCCTGGAAAGGGCAAGGTTCTTATAGAACTGGCTTCTTCCTTCAGTCTTTAGGTGTCCCAACCAGCAAGGCACTTCCTTCAGCTCTTGAGCCACATGGCAGCTTCTACAGCAGTGGTCCAAGGGGCAAGATTTCAGATGAGGGACATTCAGTTCCATCTGAGGGCCTTTTGGTCCAAGGAAGGACCCTCTTACCAAACTGATTCCAGTGACTCGGACACTGATCCAAGCTCTTCAGTGGTGGCAGGATCAGGACAATTTAAGGCAAGGGGTCCCATTTGTCACTCAGTCTCATTCGGTGGTCCTTACCACGGATGCTTCCCTTTTGGAGTGGGGAGCTCATCTGGGGGCTCTCACAGCCCAGGGACTGTAGTCCCCTCAGGAGTCCCTTCTCCATATCAATCTCCTGGAACTCTGGGCAGTTTTTCTGGCCCTGCTAGCCTTCTCTGTCGGTGCAGAACAAGGTGGTTCAGGTCAGAACAGACAACACCACTACCATGTGGTACATCAACAAGCAGGGAGGCACTCACTCCACGGCCTTGTGCACGGAAGCCATGAAATTGTGGTCACTGGCTTATTCCTGCAGATCTCTCTGATAGCAGTCCACCTTCCAGGAAAGGACAGTGTGCTGGCAGATGCACGAGCAAGATCTCCTAGGGCCATCACGTATGGTCCCTGGACCACCTGGTGTTTGAAGTGATTTTTTCAAGGTGGGGCACTCCAGAGATGGATCTTTTGCAGCCCCAGATAATCACCAACTTCCTCTGTTTTGTTGCAGACCCTCGGTCTTGGGGTCAGTCCCTCTGGACACTCTGATTTTGAACTGGGAAGGAAATTTCTGTGTGCTTTCCTCCTTTCCTCTTCTGTTCAGGGTTCTAGTCAAGGTAAGGTCACAACCTTGCAAAGTGATTCTGATTGCTCCAGACTGGGTCAGACAGCCTTAGTACCCTCTGTTGCTGTCTCTAGCAGTCCATCTTCCCAGTTTCTTCCCAGGAATTACAACCTGTTAACCTCCTCTCAGGGGAGGATTTGGTTTCCAATCTTGGTCTCTCTCTATCTCAAGGCATGGCTCTTGAAGAGTTAGAGTATGCAGATTTGCATCTGTCTCGGGGTTCTTGATACCTCAAAGCCTCTCGAAAGCCCTCCACCAGAAAACTTATGACTGCAAATGGAAGGTTCAGCATTTGGTGTTTCAAGAAGCATCTCTCAGGCGTTGCTGAACTGCCTACAGTCCTGGATTATATGGTCCATCTTAATGGCCTGAGGCTTCAGACCAGCTACTCTCAAGGTACACTTGTCAGCTGTTTCTACTTTTCTGTTAGTGGGAGCCTTCCTCAATATCATTTCATCCTCTTTTCTGCTCATTTTCAAGTTGATTGCTTCATACCAATTCTCCTTCAGGGATCCTACCCCTGCCTGGGACTTAAATGTTTGCATTGCTCAACTTATGCAACCTCCTTTGAGCTTATGTCCTCAGCAGAGCTTAAGTACTTGACTTGGAAAACTGTGTTTTGGTAGCCATTACCTCTGCCAGGTGTATCAGTGAATTGCAAGCCCTGTCAGTGGAACCTGATTTTATCTCCTTTCATAGAGATAGTCGTCCTTAGAACCAATAGGAGGTACTTGCCCAAGGTGGTTTCAGACTTCCACTTGAATCAGTCTCTCTCTCCCTGTCTTCTTCACTGATCATTCTTCCTCAGGAGAGAGGAGGCTACACAGTTCAGATGTTAAAAGAGCCCTTAGCTACTACATAGAGAGTACCAACGGTCACAGGTTTGATTCCTCCAGTTGTTCCTCACTTATGGGGAAGTGGGAAAGGGCAAACCTGCTACCAAGAGAACTATTGCCAGGTGAATTGTATCTTGTATACAATTCTGCTATGAAAACTGGGAAAATTCCACCCTCAGGCCTGAGGGCTCACTCTACAAGAGGTACAACTGCTTCCCTGGCTGCTGCCAGGGATATTCCTCTGTTAGAATATGTCAAGCAGCCACCTGGAAAATAGTCCATACCTTTACCAAGCATTACTCTCTGGATATCCAGGCTAGGAGTGATGCTCGGTTTGGCACAGCAGTACTTCAGAGCCTATTCCCAAAGTAGGTTATCTCCCTCCTCCATGGAGGTACTGCTTAGTAGTCTGCAGAGTGTCAGAATACAGCAAGACTTCATGCTGTTTGAAGAAAAAGCTATTCACCTTAGTAATTGAGTTTCTTCTGATGGAGTCTTGCTGTATTCTGACCTCCCTCCCTGCCTTCCCACTCAGAACCTGTTTTTGGGAAGTGGGTGGGCAGGTGCAGTGTTGCACCCTAGTTGGGGGTCTTCAGCACACCCTCCATGTTTCTGGGTGCTTTGTATTATATCTTTATTTTGGATAGGTTTTTGGTTTGGGGTTTCATGACTTGAGTCTTCCTTTGGGAATCCAAAACTTTTGGTTGCCAGTTGGCTAGTTAAACATTTACAATTTCCCTTAGTGAGAGTTTGCTCGTAAGAATCTGATGGTTGGGTTTCAAAGTGCTGTAGACAGAGACCTCAACTGAGCTCGAGCTCAACGTTCTATGCACTGCATAGAAAATTAACCATATACTCTCCGGGGCAGTTTTAAGGCTGGAGCTAAATGCAGATTGTCAGAATACAGCAAGACTCCATTAGAAGAAACACAATTTCTAAGGTGAGTAATTTTTTCTTTTATCCTATACAAGGACCCTAGTATTTATGTAAATTGGCAGTCTTCCGAGCAGTACATTTCTCGCAAAGTGGAGACCCAGGACAACTCCCAAATATCTAAATTCCTCTGCGTAGTCTGGGGGGGGGTGCATTTGTAGCATCCTTTTTTTGTTAGTTTTTTGTTTTGTTAAGAAGGATCCTGTGCTATTTATGTGTGGTACTGAGTAACTTTTTTTTTAATTATTATTATGTAAAACAGACTATTAAACCATGGCAACAGTTTATCTTCGGGGGTATGTCAGTCATCAGATTACACCATAGGAACTTCACCATCGGTGAAGCAGTATCGACTATGGAAGATTTTCAGCAGTACAGCTGGGGCCCACACCGACATAGTTTTCAGACATCACCAAACCTATCAAGGTGAGCAGCCTCACTCCCTTCTTAGTTCTTTCCCCAGTCGACTAGATAGCATAGTTCTCCATGGAAGCTCCTCGCAGTTTCATGCAGTTATTTTGCCTCTGGCTTTTCTATATAACCTTTTAGAATCTCTTTTTCTAAAGAGATTCCTTTATTCATTTTATGTTGAGAGTTAATCCTTCAACTTCTCTTTTGTCACTGCTGCGGAAAGAAGACTGCCTCTACAGGCAGAACACTCAACTCTGTCTGCTGTTTTGGGTCTGATCACAAAGTCTGACTCTGAGCTCTGCCAGAGTTTAATCAGACAACACAAAAAGGCACTTAAAAATTGCCTCGTGGAGCAACAAGTAGCCAGTTCCAGGCAGGGGTATTACATGGTCCCTCCTTCCCAGTCACCGGCAGGGTCGTCAAGCTCCAAGGCTGCTAAGGCCAGTGACAGGTCCTCTGGGCAAAGTCATAAGAAAGAGATCGGGACCACTCCCCAGTGGCCTCTTCCTCCTTATTCGGGGGTACTTTGTCAGCTGCGGCTGCATCAACATACAGATCTGCTGTCAAAGTTTCTGTCCCTACCAACAGCACCTCTGCCTGATGTCCAAGGCGGCTATTCATTGGCCTCTCTTTGTTGACGACTGGATCCTTGTAGATGGCCCTCTTGTTGAGGCCTGATTTTCCTCCAGGTCCTTGGGCTACAGGCTCTCAGGGCTCCCATCGACCTCAGTGATATTTTGACCAAAATCACTATGGTTTTGGTCCACCAGTTAGGCACATATAGGCCTACATCACCTGCGCTGTCAACTGCACTGTCATCATCACCACTTTGGCCTCTGCGGGTCGTCATCGGTACCTCGATCGTCAGACATAGAATTGGAACAGGTCGAGGAGGAGTACGACCCTGGTCTTATTCTTCCTGATGAGGAAGAACCCCTTCCCGACAGATCCACAGCTTCCGCAGTGAGTGAGGACTCTTGTTAAACATACCCCTAGGTCTCCTCCAGAGAACCCCATGCTCTTCAATACTATGAATCATTTGTCCTTAGCCATGGGCTTCCATACTGAGGAGGAGGAGGATGCCACCAGAAAGGACCTGGTGGATTTCTTGGAGATCCCAGAGTCTCCTCCCAAGGCCATTCCTCCTATTTTGTCTGCTCTGAGGAATGCCTCTACTGCAGCCTGGCACAGGCCTAGCATGGTGCCAGCCATGCCCCGCAGGGTTGACAAACCTTATCATGCCCCTCAAGGTTTGTCACACTATGCTGCCCAACCCGAAACAGATTACGTGGTAATAAAGGCAGCTCATGATAGGTCTATGGTGCCCACGCACCTTAGCACCCCCGCCTCCAAAAAAAGTCCCGTAGGATAGATATCTGAGGCAAGAGGGTTTATGCCTCCTCCACCCTTGGGCTGAGGATTGCCAGCTACCTTTCTCATATGGTGAAGTACCAGAATACCATTTGGAAGAAGGGCAAAACCACGGCCCAGGCCATTCCAGATGTCACTCAGAAGCAGGAGGTTCTTAAATGCTTGCAAAACGCTGAGGATGTTGGCAAGCACCTCTTGTGGGGCCTCTGAGATCTTGGATACTATTGCCAGGGCTGCTGCCACAGGCATTTGTCTCCATAGGCACTCCTGGCTGAGGGTCTCAGACTTTGCTGCAGATGTCCAGCAGAAGGTGCTGAATGCCCCCTTCAGTGGCTCAAAGCTATTCAGGTCAGATGTCCAGGACATCATTAATGATTTACGGACATCTGGCAGGGCAATCAAATCTGTCCACTTGCTGTATCATACGCAACCTAAGAGCAGACGGCGCCCTCCCTTTTTGTAAGGTGTCCATCAGGCAGGAGCAGCCTCTCGGCCCCAAGGCAAATGTAGAGCCTCCCACCTTGCCCATGCCCTCCACTGCTAGAGCTGCAGCCAAGTTCCCTAAGGGTGACAGACTAGCCCCAGTGGCTGGATCCATCTCCGCTTGACTCCTTGCAAGATCCCTGTCTTCGGTCCCTGACCAAGAGGTGGTGGTCAGAGGTTGGTTCTCTGTCCATCTCAGTCTGTGGAGAACCATCACTTCAGATGTCTGAATACTTCAAATCATAGAAAGGGGTCGCACTCTGGAGCTCACCGAGCATCCCCCAGAGACTTCTTCTCTGCCCTCTACCTAACCCCGGCCCACCTATCCATTCTCCAGGAGAAAGTATAGTCCCTTTTGCGCAAACAGGCCATCTGAGCCAGTGCCCAGGCACCAGAGAAACAAAGGGTTTTATTCAGGTTCTTCCTGGTCCCCAGACGAACTGGGGATCCGAGGCCAATCTTAGACCACAAGGACCTCAGTTTGTATGTCCACTAGAAAAAGTTTTGAATGGTAACTTTGTCAGGCTTGTTGCCCCTCCTCAAGCAGGGCGACCATCTGTGTTCTGTAGACATGCAGGATGCGTACCTGCACATCTCCAAATTTCCACCCAACAGGAGATTTATCTGGTTCTTTTCCAGGGCGCGCACTACCAATTCAAAGTATTGTCCTATGTGCCGCAGATCTTTACCAAATGCTTGGCAGCAGTAGCTGCCGCTTTCAGAAGGGACTGTATGTTTTCCCCTATCTGAACGATTGGTTGGAAATGGAAATTATGTACTTACTGTAATTGTTGATCTTCTTGGACAGTCCATCACTCATTCACACTAGTGAGATAGCACCAGGACTCCATTCTGCAGAAAACATCCTGCCACAAGCTCTGCGGAGAAGTGTGTAGAAAGAACATTTGTCACTAGTTTTATCAGACAGCACCCATGCGGCACCAGCATCACTTGTGGCACAGGAGGGCACCAAGCAGTGCCTATGCCAACCTAGGCGGCACCAGGGCACCTGCGGTGGTACCCATGGTACCCCAGTACCCATGCAGCAGTGCAACCGGTGCATCCCCGACACCCATGGTGCCCAGTGCCACCGCAGGTGCTCAGCATCACCTGCAGTTCCACGCAAACGCCCATGGCATCACCACCAGCGCGCTGCAACCAACGGCAGCGACAGCACCCATGGCACCGACCACGGCACCCACACACCACCAGCCCCTCCCCCAACTTATCAAGGGGCGGACCAGACACAGCTCCTCTTCCTGACATCACCGCTGCCATCTAAGGACGACTCCATTCATGGCAGATGAGAATTTCTCCTTAATCTTTTCTTGTTTGTAAAATAAGAAATTACTACTAAAATGTTAAACACTAAAAGCTGCTATCATATAGACGAAAACTTTGACTCCGGCAGACGAGCAACGTCGACATCCAAGTGCACTCGATGGTGGGAGAAAAGGAACTGAGGCGGTTGGAGGGTCGACGCCCAGATAGCCTACACAGACACAAGCTAGTCTCGCAGTGTTGCGCATGCGTGGTCCTGTCTCGGCGCCGACCCTTCTGAAAAATGTTGGTTCCCGCTTGATCCTAGCGCCACCGCGCTATCCCACTATGTGAATGAGTGATGGAGACTTAGTCCAGGAAGATCAGCTCTGGGATTCTGGATAGAACTGTTCAACTGCGCTCTCCTTGGGCATTAGTCAGTTTGCCCAAGTTAGTCCCAGTTCTGTCCCAAAGGTCGCAATACACAGAGGCAGTTCTAGACTTGGCACAGAGAAGACCTTCCTGCCTCAGAACAGGATGGAGTGCTTTATTGCCCATGCTCAGGAGGTCAACCAGAGATGTTATCCCTGCAGGAGTGTACTTGAGGCTGCTGGGATTGATGGCGGTGATCCCCACTGTTCCACTGGCCAGGCTCCACATGTGCATCCTCCAGTGGACTCTGAGTACAATGGGACCAGCACATAGAGTAATTAGATCCACTAGTGTTGGTTTCCTCCCTAGTTCGCAGGGTGCTCCAGTGGTGGATGGACCCCCTGAGCCTGCTGCAAGGTGTTCCTTTCAGATCTTCCTCCCAGCAGATCCTCACCACAGATGCCTCCGGTTTGGGCTGGGGAGGGGAGGCTCATCTTGTGTCCCTTTCAAATTCAGTGCTCTTGATCCCAGACCAATACCTCCCTACATATCAATGTCCTGGAGATGTGGGCGGTCCGTATGCCATGCAGGCCTTTCAGAACCATCTCCTCCCAGGTCAGCTGCTGTTTCAGTCCAACAACCTCAGTGTTGTGTATTACATCAAAGGGGGGCACATTCATACCCCCTATGCAGGGATGCCATGAGAGTGTGGTATCGGGCACTAGACCATGGATTAACTTCGCAGTGGTTCACGTCCCAGGAGTGCTGAACACTCTGGCAGACAACCTCAGCCAGATGCAGTCCAGCATGAATGAGTGGAAGCTTCTCTCATCTGTCGTAGAAGATCTTTATGACAGATGGGGTCATCAAGTTGGACCGTTTCGTCCGCTCTCAACACAAAACTGCCCAGTTTCTGCTCGCTCAATCCAGGGCCTGGAATTTTCTGGCGAGATGCGTTGTCCCTCTCCTGGAGTGGGAGGTTCATTTACGCCTTCCCTCCATTTCCTGTGACTCTGAGGGTGCTAAGCAAACTGCAGATGGAGGGGGCCAGCATGATCCTGGTAGCTCCATTCTGGCCTTGGCAGATACGGTTTCCATTACTACAGCAGCTAGTGGAGGAAACTGGCCCCTCTCCCTATGCAGAAGTCTGCTGACGCAGGCTCAGGGGACGCTGCTACATCCGAACCTCATGTCCTTACATCTGCATGCTTGGCTCCTGAGGACATAGCCATTGACAGATTTGATGTTTCCCATAGGGTGGCAGATGTTCTGTGGGCTGCTTGGAAGCCTTCCTCCGAGCCACTTATGCCATGAAGTGGAAGAGGTTTGCCATCTGGGCTGCCAGACATAATCTGGACCCTTTCACTTGTCCAGTGAGCTGTTTCTGGACTATCTGATGTCTCTGCTTGACTCAGATCTCCAGTTCTCCTCCTTTAAGGTGCACCTTTAGCTGTCGTGGCTTTTCATGAGCCAGTGGTTTACCTGCTGTAGCTCAGCTGAATGTTTCCCATACTTTATTGAGGGCATCCTGTATCTGAACCTCCAGTCCGTTCCCTGTCCGGCTTGGGATTTGAATTTTGTTTTGGGAAACACCCTGTCTCCTTTTGAACCAGCCGCAACTTGAGAGCTACGCTTTCTTTCCGGAAAGCATCATCTTTGGTTGCTGTTACTTAAGCGCAAAGGATTTCCGAGCTTCAGGCCCTCTGGTGCAAGGAGCTTTACTTGATTTTTCACAAAGACCAGGTGTCCTTGCGCATGAACCCTAAGTTTCTCCCCAAGCTGATGTCTGAGTTCACCCTCAGTCTATCCTCCTTCCTGTTTATTTTCCTGAGCGTGCCAATCTAGGAAAGGCACTGCTCCATACGTTTGATGTGTGCAGACATTTGAAGTAATACCTGCTGCAGACCAAGGAATGTAGAAAGTCGAAGCAGTTAGTTTCTTTCACCCCAGGCAGAGATGGCGTTCAGGTTTCTAAACGATGTTTATCTCAATGATTGGCAAATTGTATTGTGTTGTATCACAACAAGTAGGGCACATGGTTGCCATCAGAGGTAAAAGTCAGTTCCACTAAAGGTATGGCTACCTCTGTAGCCTATTTTCGTGGGGTCTAAGCTGCTAACATTTGCGTGGCTGTCTCCTGGAGAACCGTCCATACTTTCACCAAGCACTACTGGTCTGAACATTGCCTCAAGAGCCCATGCAGGATTTGGCAGGTTGGTGCTGCAGGGCCTCTGTTGGGGCTTTTTCCTGGAACTGGCTATCTATGGTATTGAACCCTTTGCATAGGCGTGGCACCTCTCTCCTCAGTCTCCCATGACTAGAGCTATGCTCCCATTGTTTCTGGGGGAAAGACCTGAGGAGGGAGCGGGCTGCTCATGCCCTTATAGGGTTGATGATATCAGCGTGGGTGGCCCCAGTTGAACTGCTGAAAACTGTCAGTGTGAATCCTGCTTCACTGATGGTGACGTTCCTACAGTGTGACCTCCTGATTGAGATCCCATGGAAGATCTACTGTTATGGTAAAATTCTTACATAAGTATTCTTTCTGAATTCATATCCCAATTTTTCATATAACTGTCATCAGCAACTACACTGGCATTCTCGCAAGTCAGAGTAGACTGTTTATGAATAAAGAAAACAAGAAGGGGACTCATTAGGGACACCCTGCATTAGTGGACATACAGAGGACATAATGTCATTAATCTTAACTGTTTGATCTTATCTGTGTCAGTTTTCATTCATCACAGATGGGTATCTGCGGAGGTCAGGACACCAGGGGAGCTTTTTTTAAGGTAGGCAGAGCGAGACACCATCGGCGCCGCCCTCAGGGCCGACACACTGCGTGGCGCTCGCGGGTTGGCCGTTAGGTTGTGCCGACTCTGCCTGCCTGCCAGTTCTTCGTCTCCCACCGTAGACATCACCTCGTGTGGAAGCTGAAGAAAGTTTGAGGCCTGCTTCGCAGTTTCTCTCCCTACGATTTTCTCGTGCCGAAGTCCGTCTGTTCCACCTGCTGCTTCTGTGTTGCCTTACTCGACATTGCCCGGTAAGATCTTTCCATTATTATATTTTTCTGCGACGTCGAGTCTTTGTTTTTGGTGTTCTTTTTTTTTCCCATAGGTCATGTCTCTTTCGGAGGGCAAGAAATCTTCCAAGAGGGTCGGCTCCCCATGCGATGGTGCCCATGCGGCCGAAAGTTTTCCGTCACTAACCGGCACAGCCGGTGTCTTTCGTGTCTTGGCCCGCTTCATGACATTGATTCGTGTGACGCCTGTTTCTCCATGGACCGGTGGGTCATCAAGCAATGCGCATGGAAAGTGGGGCAAGCTCCGCCGACTTTCGGGGGTCAGGTGCGCAGTCGTCTGGCCAAGCCATGCTCTCTCTGCCTTTCCTCCTTGTCCCCTTCCGGTTCTATACGGACTGAGGAGGAGGGTGCCTCGGCTACTTGTAGCCTAGCCGTTGTTGAGGCTTCTTCCATGGCGCAGGGGGCCGTCCGCTCCTTCCGGGGAGTAGCCGCCATGGCAGTCACCCTTTGGGGGTGAAGGCTCCCCGGTGTCGGTCCCAGCGAGTCATAAGGCCGGGTCAGCGCCGTCCTCGATGCAATCCAGCAGGCGCCGTTGGAGACGCCCGTGGGCCCCTGACAAAGCCGTTGTAGGCCCCAACTTGTCTCGCGGCACCGTGACCACTGTCGGAGCTGTTCACGGCACTGGCATTGCTAGCGGCACTGTGAGAACTACTACAGCACCATCCTTTTCCATGTCTCGCCTCGGCACCGAGGTTGAGCGCGGCGCAGTGTCCTCGAGGCTCGGCACCATGAGGCCTTCAGATTCCTCTGTCGGCACCGCTCGGCAGCGCCAGGAAGCGGCGGCCCTGTGCTTGGTGCCGTGTCTGCGCCCGACACCGTCCTCAGAACTGCCCCTGCCCTACGGCACCGTTCGCAGTGCCAGGGGCGGGGGCGCCATGCTTTCGACACCGTGTCCGCCCTTGGCGCCGTCCTTGGAGCCGCCCCTGCCTTCGGCGCCATTGGCAGTGCCAGGTGTCCGCCTTCGGCACCGTCCTCGGAGCCACCCCTGCCCTCGGCACCATTCACAGTGGCGGGAAGCCGGGCGGCGCTGATGGTGCCACCGGGGCTGTCTGCGCCGTCTCCGCCCTCTGCGCTGCTTGTGGTGCCGTGGGACCAGATGGCGCCGTGATTGGTCCCGCTCTGGATCTCTTCTTCGGGCTAGGGCCATACCTCCTGCGGATTCCGCTCGCAGGGCTGCAGGAGGCGCTGGCACCAGCTCGGACACAGCTTTGGTCTCTGGGCCTGTTGGCAGGGATGTCACTGCCCGCCCTCCCGCGGTTTGGCACAGAGCCTTGGAGTCGGAGCTGTGAGTCAGGCGTGCAGTCTGACCCTTTGGGGTTGGCTGAGGTGGGTAGCATGGTAGTCTTCTCAACAAGTCGGAGTCAGCCCCCTTCTGAGGTGAGGTCGGTGGCTACCGAGACTAGGGTCAGAGATGCTAACCAGCAGGCAGTGGTGCAGGCCACCATAGCTCTGCAGCCTGGTCTTGGCGGTTTCACTGACCCCGCAGTTGTGGTACCCCCTCCAGTGGTGTGCCTAGATCGCCCAACTTTGGGGCCGATCGGAGCACCTACAGGAGGGGAGGATACTGCACCCTGGATAACGCCTTTGGGGGCTGCCCAGAGATACCAGCTATGTCTGCCTTTTTCTGGGGTCCACCCGGGCCCTGGGAGAAGCCGTAGTGCGGATCTCCGCTCTTCCTCCTTGGTCTCTTTGAGAGAGTCCTGTTCTTTTGAGGTAGGGGACCATCCTTCTGGACCTGTACGGCCCCGGTCGCCTCACGGGGGGATTCTTCCGGATGCAGCCAAGGCAGTACCGATTTGGTTGTTCAGCTGTCAGCTGTGGGGTCTTCTGGGGCACCTTCTTCCGTGGGTGCCCACGGTCCGCTCTTTAGCCCAGGCGGAGGTCAGCCGACATCTCTTCTCGGCTCTGTCCCCATCCCTCTGCCACACTCTCCTGCGCTCCCAGGCATCCTCGGTCCTAGCGGGCCTCTCACCTGGGAGCAGTTCAGAGCGGTGGCTGCTCCGTTCCCTGCTTACGTTAGGGCAATGGACAGCCAGGTTTTTCAGCCTCCCCCCGTGCAGCCACCCACTGAACAGCCGGTGACCTCCAGCTCCTCATCCCCCTCTTCTGGGGGAGAGGAAACCTCTGTCCACATCTCTAGCCGCTGATCTCTGAGTATCAGCAATTCCTCGTGAGGATGTTGGAGGACTTGCACCTTACTCCTTCCACTACCAGCAATCCTGAACACTTGGCGCACGCCTTTCTAGGCGATTTTGGCGATGCCACCCTTGTGGTGCCACCTGGCGGCTCCCTTCGGCAGGCGTCGTTGCGTTCCTGGCAGGCCCTTCTCTGGAGTTCCTGCCCCAAGGAATCTCAGCCAGAGGTATTGCGCACCCCCGGAATCTCCAGGTTCCATGCCTCATCCACAGTCTGGATTGTCGCAGTTGGATACTCCTGATGGGCTTCGCCCTTCACCGTGACCGGCCCCCAGATCCAAGACTCCTTGGATTTTGATTCCTGGGGTAGGAGGACTTTCTACTCGGCACGGTTATTTCTTTCTATCTCTGCACATCAGGCCCACTGTGCAGCCTATGACAGGTTCTTGTGGTCCAGGCTAGGTCAGCTCCTAGCCTCATTGCCTGACACGGAGCAAACCAGACAAGCCATTGCGCACTCTGCGCGTGGCCTGGAGCTAGCAAGGCACCAAGCGAGCGCATCCTATGAAGCCAACGAGGTAGCTGCCAGGGTTGTAGGGACAGCGATCTGCACTAGGCGGACGGCATGGCTGCGTCTTTCTCAGTTGTCACCCTTGGCCCGGCGTAGGGTGATTAACTCCGCTCACCAGGGAACCTGTCTCTTCTCCCACAGAGGAGACTGCGCTTGTCGGGGCAACTTCCTTCCCCGTCTGGGGGGGGGGACTCTGTCTCTCTCTCTCTCTCTCCCCCAACTCTCTGGCCTCTCCAGGCCCTGAAGGTTCCCCCCCTTAGTGTGTCACCCACTGAGGGCTAAGAGATTCTATCCTTTTAGGGTGTAAACGAAAACCCCCTTCGGGGGGGGCTCGATACTCAACCATCTGTGATGAATGGTGAAGACTGACACAGATAAGATATGAAAATTACATGCTTAACGTAATTATGATCTTTCTGCGTATCTTCACTATTCATCACAGTCCCACCCTCCATCCCCCTGGGGCCTCAGTCTCTAGGTCCCCCTCCCTCTCTGTACTCTCCCCCACTCCTCCTTAGGAGTGGGGTAAGACAGGGACACATGGGGAGTAATGTTCCAGGGAGAGTGGACAGCTCAGGCGGCACTCCTTCTCCAGTGCCTTGGCTCCACCCCTGTGGGGTGGGAGCTGGCAGTTGCCCTCCTTCTCTCCTCCACCCTGTTTCCGTCCAATCTATTTCTCCTAAAAAAAAAAAAAAAAATCCCTTTTTTTCACCAAAATTTTTTCCTTGAGAGGGTGTCGAATCTCTGTACCCTGTCCTTCTTCCAGAATAGCCGACTCTGCTTATCTGGAGCGTTTGCCAGCTATTCCGTGCCTTGAATTCTGGCAGAAAGCCTTTGCTACTCCTTGCAGTTCCTATACAATCTGGAGATGGACCAGGGTCTGGGATGTGTTTACCTTCTCCCCTCTCTTCCTAAATTCTTTACCCACCCTACCTCCTCTTCCTTTCCAGAGATTGGGGCCCCTCCCAATCCCCTTTAGTTTCCAACTTTTCTCTTTCTGTCCACTCAGTCGTTATTTCTCCTTTTAGTTCATACATCTTTTCCTTTTTCTGTCTCTTGGACTTGCTTGTCCCACCCTTCACTCCCTTCCTCTTTCCTCTCCAGCGACTCAGAACTAACGGCCAACCTGCGAGCGCCACGGAGTGCGTCAGCCCCGATGGTGTCGGCTCCGCCTACCTTAAAAAAAATAAAATAAAAAAGCTCCCGTGGGGTCCTGACCTCCGGCAGATACAAATCTGTGATGAATGGTGAAGACACTCAGAAAGATCATAATTACGGTAGGTACGTAATTTTCATTTCTAGGGACATGGATATGTTGTTCATCCACACTGTCTGGCAGGTTCCTTGCTGCTTTAAATCTTGCCGGAAGGTCTTCAAGCTGGCTGCGCCCATGACGTAGATCTTCCTTACCGCTTGGAGCTCAGGTTTCCTCCATAGCGCTCTCTTTTGACTGGTTCCTGATTCTTGGTTCGTCCGAATTTAGTTTTGAAGTTTTCTAAACTTCTGTCTTCTTTCCCTTGCTGCTGTGGTGGACAATTCGTTTCCTGGCTCGGAGTGCGCTGGCTGGCGGAATATCTCCAGGACTGCGTATACTGTCTCGACTTGGACCCACGACCTGCAGGTCTGTGAGTTAATGCTCGCTTTTTCGACCAGCGTCCTGGAGGATCATGCCGCCCGGTTGGGCGCGAGGATTTTCCCTGCGGTAAAACCCAAAGAGGCTCGTTATGGCCCCATGGGCGCTCACTCGGCTGAGCAGCACGAGCACTCTATCGCCCTCGAGGAGGAGGCGGCCCAGGCCGCGTTTTCTTCCTCCTCGGTCGCAACGTTTATCCCGCTCTCCCTAAGTTCCTCTCATTCGGCTTCATTCAAGGAGCTTCGCCACTCCCTTTCCTCGAAGGGAGAGGGACCATCGGGACATGCCTCTCGGCCCAAGATGAGGGAGTCGAAGGGTAAGTCCCATTGTCGGCGTTTGTGGGAGTGGGAGAGCTCTCCTTCCCCGGACAGCCGACCGTCAACTTCGGTTGAGGTTGCGGCTCAGGCCGTTGGCTTCACGGTGTCCCCATCAGGCCAGTCTGCCGAGACTCCTGTCGACGTAATAGAGTTATCTCTCGACCCGTCAGCCGGGTGGTCGACTGGAAGAGCAGTCAACCCCGGCGGAGACCGAGGTTCTGCCCGCACCTTCGGGTGGCAGTCCTCGATCAAAGCGTCCGAGCCGAGGGAAAAGCGGGTGTCCCCTGCCCCTTCCCAGACCCGCCCTCAGTTTCACCGAGGGGCTCGGTCTCGGTCTTCATCTCGGTCAAGTCGCTCCTGCCGACTTCGGCGGCCTCGGGTCTGGGCACCGAGTTAAGTGGCAACACCGTTCCTCCTCGTCATCCTCCTCGGATGAGGAGAGGTTTCGACGCAGATTGCGTCGACGTTACGAGGAGCTTATGTGGCAGCAGTTGCTGTTGTCCGGGAATCGATTGACTCAGATTAATTCCCCGGCTATCTAGTGGCTGCCACCTGAACGACCGAAGCAACCACTCGCCGCAGTCGAGATGCCCATTTCTGGTCCAGTTGTTCGTCCAAATCTACCTGCCCCACTGATTGTGGTGGAACCTCAGTCGGTCCACGGCCTGCCCCGCAGGTTGTCGGTCACCCTCACTCCCAGCCGCCTTCGGCAGATGAAGGGTGGCTCAGGCCTGAGACAGCTCTTTGCAGACCCTTCTGAGTCCGATGACAACTCCTCCGTGTTCCCCAGGCGGGTGGGCCTGGAGTCCTCCCGGGGCCAGTCTCTGGCCGATAGCCCGTCGTCCTTCCTGGGTTTGCTTAGGCTCATCTCGAGTTTACCGGGATGCAGCTCGACCTGTATCCAGAGCGGGCCTATTATCCCTGAGGAGATTCTAGACCGAGATTCACCCACGTAGGCCTTCCCTGTGGCTGAGGCCATTGTCGGCCCAGCCTTGGAGCTTTGGCAGCGGCCTGCTTCCTGTCCTGCGCCCTCTGCCAGGATGGCCAGGAAGTATGCGGTCCCTATCGGCTGTTTGTCTGGTTTCTTGGAGCACCCCTCTGCTGAGGGGTTAGTTACCGATAACGTCTTCCAGCGTTCCAGGAACGCTCGGGACATGAAAAGGCCTCCCGACAAGGAGTCCAAAAGACTGGACTATGTCGGGCGCAAGGTTTACGCTGCGTCCTCCCTCGGCCTCCGGCAGGCCAATTCGGCCACGCTGATGGCATACTTCTCCCACGCCCTCATGGGCTCCCTGGATGAGGTGATCCCTCATCTCCCTACCGACCTACGGACTACGGCCCGTCAGGTGCGGGACATGGGAAGGGCGATGGCTAAGCAGCAGCTTCAGACTGCTCTGGACATAGGCGATTCTTGTGCCAGGTCAGTAGCGGCCGCGGTGGCCATGCGCCGCAGGGCATGGCTGAGGATATCCACCTTCTCGGCGGATACCAGCACAAGTTGGTGGACATCCCTTCTTGGGACTGACCTCTTCAGCCCTGGGTGGAGGACACCTCCAGTAGATCGAAGTCCAACACCACTCTGGACTCGTGTCCTCCACCCAGAGGGACAAGGCCGTCGGCAACATCAGCGTAAGTCTCTTGTCCTCGGCCCCTGCGGCATGACCGCCCATCAGCACCAGCGAGGGGCCAGCAGGCTTACATTTGGCATCCCAAACCCAAGCCAGCGGCTCCTCTAATGGGCAGAGGGAGGTAAGGCCCAGGGCTCCTCGGCCGTCCCTCCTCCAAGCCTGCTCAGTGACTGGTGTAGGGTCACCAACCTCGCCACCCTTCCTGTCCCCCTGGGGACGGCTCCGCCACTTCCCTTCCATCTGGTCCGCTATCACACGGACTGCTGGGTGTGGAGGTAGGTAAGGGCCTGTCTCCAGTTTTCGAGCAAACCCTTCCCTTTCGAGCCATCACCCCCGGGGGACCACGGTGTCCGAAGCCTTGCTGTTGGCTCGCCTAGCCGATATTGCCCTGTGCCTCAGGATAGAGGTGATCAGGAAGGTGACGCATCCTCCTCCAGACCCGGGGTTCATGTCCGGGTATTTGCTGGTCCCCAGACGGATGGGGGGCTAGCGCCCCATTCTCGACCTGCACAACCTGAACAGGTTCCTAAGGTCTGGGACCTTCAGGATGGTCACTCTGGCTCAGATAATCCCATCCTTGGAACGAGGCGTGTGGTTCTGTTCCCTGGACCTCCAGGACGCATTCTTCACATTCTGATCCGTCCGTCTCATTGGAGATTCCTCCGCTTCAAGCGGAGGGATCCCTTTACGAGTTCCGGGCCATGCCCTTCGGCCTCTCTCCAGCTCCCAGGGTCTTCACCAATGCATGGCAGTGGTGATAGCATTCCTGCGGTGCCGAAGGGTCTGGGTGTACCCCTGCCTGGACAGCTGGCTGATTGCAGCCCCTCCAGAGTGGAGGTGGAGCGGTCCAGAGTTCTGGCCTCCAGGCTGCTCTCAGATTGGCCTCCTCTTCAATGAGGCCAAGTCAGAACTTCGGTGCAAGCAGGTGATACTATTCATCGGGCAGACTCTGACTCTTTCGAGCCAGAGCTCGGCTCCCCAGCAGACTGGGCCGATGTTCTTCCTCCTTTGCCCAATCATTTCTGTTTGGGAAATCACGCCTGCCCGGGACTTCCTGGACCTTATGGCGACCTGCTTCAGTCGTTGGGTCCACTGGTACATGCGTCCCCTTCAGTGGGGACTGGCCAGCCAGTGGTCACGTCGCTGTGATCCATTGGACCAGCCCGTGACAGTGACCCAGGAGATGTGGGACGCTCTCCAGTGGTGGACCGTTCCGGCACATCTGCAGGAGGGCATCCCGTTCGTCCGCCCCGAGTCAACGGTCTCTCTTTTGACCGATGCATCTCTGATGGGTTGGGGTGCCCATTGGGGGGAGCACTGAGCGCACGCCCTCTGGTCCCCTCGGGAGTCCCGATGCCATATCAACCTGCTGAAGCTCCGAGTGGTCCGCCTAGCTCTTACCACCTTCGCTCCGTTTCTGTGGGGTCAAGTGGTTCAGGTCCTGACGGACAATACCATCCATGTGCTTCCTAAACCGCCAGGACCGGACGCGCTCCTTGCCCGTTATGTAAGGAGGCTGTCCGTATATGGTCTCGTGCGCAGCATGGAGGCAGATTCCTAGCCATTTAGGTGGCAGGAGCCCCAACACCCTGGCCGATGCCCTAGGCGGATAGGGGCTGCATCTCAAGGGGTTCTCTCCTGCTGGAGGTAGCACAAGATCTGTTCTCCCACTGGGTCATGCCTCAAGCAGACATTTTTCCCTCCAGGGAGAATGCGAGGCTGAGACTGTTTCATGCCCGCCCCCCTCAGCAGGGCTCGATGCAAGGGGATGCCTTTTCGAGACCGTGGACCCCGGACCTCTTCTACGCCTTCCCCCCATTCCCTTGAGCCACAAGGTGCTTCTCAAGGCGAGGAGGGACAAAGGCGCAGGTGATTCTGGTAGCCCCAGACTGGTTCCGCCAGCTCTGGTATCCAGCTCTCCTCAGTCTCAGCTCCAGGCTCCCGAGGCTGCTTCCAGCCCGCCCGGACCTGATCTGTTATCTGGGGAAGGTATTCCATCCGGACCTTCAATCCCTGCACTTGACGGCCTGGTCCTTTTAGCGTCTAGATTCCAGGCCTTGGGTCTTCCGGCGAGGTCCTCAACGTTGTTGAGGCGTCCCATCAGGAGTCGACCAGATAATGCTGTGCCTTCAAATGGAAGAGTTCCTCCATTTGGTGTCAGGGAAAGGGCCTGGACCCTTCCTCCTGTTCCTCGGCAATCATTCCAGACTACCTGTGGTCCTTTTCTCAGCAGGGGCTTCAGTCGACGACCCTTAAGGTGCACCTGGTAGCCATCTCTGCCCTCCGGGCGCGGGCCGGAAAGCAGTTGGTGGCGCAGAAGAAGGTGGTCTGGCGTTTTTCTAAGGCCTTGATCACATTTCCCCTCCGGTGCAAGAATCTCCACCTCCATGGTGGGATCTACTGCAGGTATTGGCTATGCTCACGGGCAAGCCATTTGAACCAATGCACAGGTGTGATTTCTCCCACCTGTTGTGGAAGACCACCGCCTTGGTGGCTATCACGTCAACCAGAAAGTTGGGTAAGCTCCAGGCACTTCCTTTGAGTCTGCCTATCTGGTCTTCCACAGGGACAAGGTTGTCCTGTGCCCCACCCGAAGTTCCTTCCGAAGGTGGTGTGGAGCTTCACCTTAACCGGTGTTGACTCTGCCGGTGTTCTACCCAATCACACCTCGGAGGTCAATATAGGCTCCATACTCTGGACCCTAGTTGAGCGCCTTCTTAGGGAACGTACAGCTGAAGTTCGGGAGAGGTTGCCAGCTGTTTGTCATCTACGCTGAAGCTGCACCTGGCAGACCTGCAGCCAAGCGGACGATGAGCAGTGGGTCACCTGCATTGATCTCTGCTTTAGGTTGGCTGGCATGGAGGCCTCCCAGAGGATAAGGCCCATTTACCCGCCATACCGCTGCATCGGTGGCTGCTTCCAGACATGTCCCTATCCAGGATATCTGCAGGGCTCCTACCTGGAAGTCGGCACATACCTTAACTACCCACTACCACATAGACCTTGGGTCACACCGGGATGCTGGTTTTGGGGCCTCGGTTCTCCAGTCTTTATTCCCTAGAACTCCTGTTACAGGTGAGTAACCTGTATTTCAAACAACATTAAGTCTTGCTGTATTCTGACAATAGCAGTGAGTCCCAGCCTTCGAACTGCCCCGGAGATGAGAGTTAACTTTCCATACTAGGCATGGAGCGCTGAACCTGAGCTCGGTTGAGACTCTGTCTGTTGCTGTTTAAACTCAAACCGTCAGATTCTTTACTCCGCCTCACTGAACAGTCGCTCTGGAGATTTCTCCTTCTGCTCGGTTCAATTTGTCTGGTTAAAGTACCGCTTTCTTGGTTTTCGACCCAATTTAAACCGTAACCTGTCGGTTTCAGTCTCTGTCTGTGGTATTGTGAGTACTAGATAGGTTTATATTAATTTCTATTCTGTGTGGAACTTGTAAGCAGTTCATCGGTTCGGTTTGAACCGATCAAGCTGTTAAAAAATCTTTATTTGTACTTTTAGTGTGTGGTTACCAGTTCTTATCGGTTCTAAAAAAAAAAAAACGGATTTCATTATGGTTTTTCCACGACCAGTGACACGGTCAGGAACCCGATAAGAGGGTCTTGTTCATGGATTGCCATTAAAAGGGTAAGTTTGCTTGGGACTGGCACAATGTCTGATAAACCCAAAAGAAAATCCGGGCCACTGGGTTTCAACACTGTAGTGTGTGTGGGAAGTCTTTGCTAAGGCTGACCCCACACCACCTGTGTTATGTCTGGTTTGACCACCCTCAATGCAGACTGCCAGATTTGTAAAATGTTCCTGCAGCTACCCTAGAAAAGAGAGTTGGTAGGCTCAGAGAAGGGAGCCAAAAGTCAGCTGAACGGATGGCCAGCCGGTTCGGTTCAAACCGAACCAGGAGAGTGCCCTCTGACCAGAAGCGAGACTTCTTCGGGCAAAGGAGAGCCGATTCTGAGGAGTCTGTTCCGCTAACAGAACTAGAAAGGAAAATCAGCTGATGTGGAGCCAAACTTTCTTCTCCAACCGCTGAAGAAATAGCCAAAGTGATAAAAATTGTGCAGTCGCTTTCCCGGTTTCGAGCCGAACCGGCACCATCAGGGAGGCGCTCGGTTCGGCCGGTTCCACCGGTTCAAGATTATGATTTAGAGGAATATTATGAACCGGAGGAAGAGGAGTATGAGGAAAGTGAATGTGGTTTTGAAAGTCTGGATGTGCCTATTGACCCAGACATCTCCCCAGACAGACCTTCAGCAGTGTCTCCTCCTAGGCTTTCTGAGTCCCCTCCCATTTCATGTTTTATAAAAAAGTGGCTGAAACTCTCCAGCTTCCTATGGAAGAAGCTGTGGATGACCAGGAGGAGCCTGACTGTGTGGAAATGATGGATATCCCAGAGTCTAGGAGACTGTCTATTCTCTTACACAAATCTTTTGGGAAACAGACATTTAAAATTTTAAAGACTCCTAATACTATACCTCTTGTGGATAAGAGAATGGACAAGAGGTATACATTGTCAGGCTCAGATACGGAGTTCCTTACACAACAATGCAGCCATGTTGGGGTAGTGCAGGCTGCAGCCTATGATAAGGCAAATATTCCCTTGGCTTTACACCCCCCAGACAAGGACTCCAGGAGGATTGATGCCATGTCAAAGAAACAGTACATGGCAGCATCTTTGGGACTCAGACAGGCCAATTATATGGCCTGTACTGCTAAGGTATCAAAAATCCAGATGGGACACTGTCATGGCTTTAGCAAAACCGGTCCCTGGCTAGCTTGCCAAGGAGCTGGAGCAGGTGGCTGCTGATGGTATTGAGGCATCCAAGGTGCAATTCCATGCTGCAGCTCCAGTGATGTCATCTAGAGTCATGACTACATCTGTGGCACTTCGTAGAATGGCTTGGCTCAGATGTACTAGCCTGTCACAGGATACCCAGACTAAGGCCATGGATTTTCCTGTTGTGGGTAGTTCTCTGTTTGGGGAGCAGACAGAGAATTACATGAAGAAAATGGACAAATATAGGACCACCTATAGGAGTGCACAGGCCAAGGAAAGGCAGGCCACTCCTCAGAGGCAGCACCCCAAGGGGCAGGCCTTTTCATAGGCCGTTCTACCAAGCCCAGGCCTCCTCTTCTGCCTATGCTCAGAGGGGGTTCTTTAGAGGGAGAGGCAGAAGGGGTACAAGCAGACCTGCTTCCACCCCTCAGCCAAAACCCCCTGCCAAACAGGCACCCTGATGAGTTGGCCAGGGCCGATTCTCCACTACCTGTAGGGCAGGCTGGCTTACTTTGTTCAGGACTGGAAGTCTTTAACATCAGACAAGTGGGTCCTGAAGTAGTAAGCAGGACTGGTTCTCAGCTTCAAAAAATTTCGGCTGAGGCAGATCCTTTCCACCTGCAAATCCCTCAGAGGCACTTGCCCTAGAGGCAGAGGTCTCTTCCCTCCTGGCTCTCAGAGCTGTGGAAAGGGTTCCACCCCTACACCAGGGCAAAGGGTTGTACTCCAGGTACTTCCTTACCCCAAAAGACAGGAGAATGGCGGCCCATCCTGGATCTCAGATGCTTAAACAAGCACCTTTTAAAACCAAAATTCAAAATGGTGACTCTGGGAATTATTCTACCTCCTGAAGGGCAGTGGACTGGCTAGTGTCCCTGGACCTCAAGGATGCCTACTTCCATATTCTCATCAGAAGCTCCCATCAAGTACCTCAGGTTGAGTACCCTCAGGCCATTACCAGTTCAGAGCAATGCCTTCGGTCTAACCTCTGCTCCAAGGGTATTCACAAAATGCCTGGCAGTAGTCATTGCTTCTCTAAGAAGGCAAGGATTGCCATCTTCCCATACCTGGACGACTGGCTCATAGTAGGCCAGTCCCCAGACACAAGTCAAGTTACACCTACAGATAACTCAGCAACTGCTCACCTCTTTGGGTTTCTTTCTGAATCTTTCAAAGTCAGTTCTTGAGCCTGTTCAGCTCCTCACCTTCATAGGCGCAGAGCTAGATACAGAAAAGGCCAGAGCCTTCCTTCCCCTGGACAGGTCAAGGACCCTCATCTCACTGGCCTCCTCATTCACCCTGCAGGTGTCTCGACCAGCAAGGCATTTTCTACAGCTCCTGGGGCAGATGGATGCTTCCACAGCAGTGGTGCAGGGAGCAAGATTTCAGATGAGAGACATTCAGTTCCATTTGAGAGCCTTTTGGTCTCAAAGGAAGGACCCTCTGACCAAATTGATCCCAGTGACTCGAACCTTGATCCAGGCTTTACAGTGGTGGCAGGATCAGAACAATCTAAGGCAGAGTTCCTTTGTCACTCAGTCCACTCCTTAATCCTTACTACAGATGCCTCCCTCTTGGGGTGGTGGGCTCACTTGGGCGACCTGACTACCCAGGGGTTGTGGTCCCCCTCAGGAATCTCTGCTTCACATCAATCTATTGGAACTCAGAGCAGTATTTCTAGCACTTCAAGCTTTTTCCAAATCCGTTCAGAACAAAGTTATCTGGATCAGAACAGACAATACCACCACAATGTGGTACATCAACAAGCAAGGAGGCACTTGGTCTACGGCCTTGTGCACAGAAGCAATGAAGTTGTGGTCTCTGGCTTATTCCCTGAACACCTCCTTCACAGCAGTTCACCTCCTAGGCAAGGACAATGTCCTGGCAGATGCTCTCAGCAGGATATCTCGGCCATCATGAATGGTCACTGGATCCCCAGGTCTTGGAGGTGATATTCTCCAGATGGGGCATCCCACAGATAGATCTTTTTACAGCCCTAGACAATCACCAACTTCCCCTTTTTTGCTGCAGGCCCCCAGTGTTGGGCTCAGTCCCACTGGATGCCTTAGTTCTCAGTTGGGAAGGGAAGTTCCTGTATGCTTTTCCCCCTTTCCTCTCCTGTTCAAAGTGCTAGTCAAAATCAGGTCTCAACCCTGCAAGATTATCCTGATTGCTCCAGACTGGGCCAGACAGCCCTGGTATCCACTCCTGTTGTCCTTAGCAGTCCATCTTCCCCTGTGTCTTCCCAGGAATTACAACCTGTTAACCTGTGCTCAGGAGGTTTGGTACCGAACCTGAAATCTCTCAATATTGAGGCCTGGCTCTTGAAGAGTTAGAGTTTGCTGATTTACACCTCTCCCAAGGCATAATGGATATTCTGAGAGGCTTCTAGGAAACCTTCCACCAGGACTACTTATAATTCCAAGTGGAAAAGATTTTCCATATGGTGCTCTGGAAGGCATATTTCCCCAGAGTCTGCTGATCTGCCCACAGTCCTTGATTATATGGTCCATTTGAATAGCTTGGGGCTTAGACCAGCTACACTGAAGGTGCATCTGGCAGCTGTTTCTGCTTTCATTTCAGCAGGTAAGCCCTCTTCTCTTTCAGCTTATCCTGTATTCTCCAAGTTTTTCAAGGGATTGCTTCATACCGACCCTGCCCCTGCTTGGGACCTTAATGTTTGCATTGCTCAGCTTATGCAACCCCCTTTTGAGCTTTTGTCTTCAGCAGAGCTTAAGTACTTGACTTGGAAAACTGTGTTCCTGGTAGCCATCACTTCTGCCAAACGCATAAGTGAGTTACAAGCCTTGTCAGTGGAGCCTGATTTTATCTCCTTCCATAGAGATAAGGTGGTCCTCAGGACTAACAGGAAGTTTTTGCCTAAGGTGGTTTCAGATTTCCACCTTAACCAATCTGTCTCTTCCTGTGTACTTCACTGACCATTCCTCCTCTGAGAGGAGGCTGCACAGTTTAGATGTGAAAAGAGCCCTTAGCTACTACATAGAACGTACCAAGGGTCACAGGTTTGACTCCCTCCAACTGTTCCTCACTTATGGTGAGGTTGGTAAAGGGACTCCTACCACTAAAAGATCCATTGCCAGGTGGATTGTCTCTTGTATCAAATTCTGTTATGAAAAACTGGGTAAGGTTCCACCCTCAGGCCTGAGGGCTCACTCTACCAGAGGTACAGCTGCTTCTCTGGCTGCTGCCAGGGATATCCCTATTCTAGAGATATGTCAAGCAGCTACCTGGAAAACAGTTCACACTTTTACCAAGCATTACTCTCTGGATATCCAGGCTGAGTGATGCTCAGTTTGACACAGCTGAGCTTCAGAGCCTATTTCCTAAGTAGGTTCTGTCCCTCCTCCATGGAGGTACTGCTTGGTAGTCTGCTGTTGTCAGAATACAGCAAGACTTCATGTTGTTTGAAGAAAAAAAAATACTCACCTTAGTAATGCTGTTTCTTCTAATGGAGTCTTGCTGTATTCTGACCCCCGCCTTCACCTCTCAGAACCTCTGTTTTGGGATGTGGGTGGGCAGTGGCAATGTTGGCACTCAGTAGTTGCCCACCTTGTTGTTTTCCCCCCTTTTCTTGGGTGAGTGGGTGTTGTGTTTTTCATTTTTTGGGTCTCCTGACTTGAGTCTTTGTTTTGGGACCAAAAAATCTGTTTTGTGTTTAGTAGCCAGTTGGCTAGTGTAGGTTTACAGCTTCCACACAGGACCTTAGTGAGTTTAGCTCGTAAAGATCTGACGGTTTGAGTTTAAACAGCAACAGACAGAGTCTCAACCGAGCTTGAGCTCAGCGTTCCATGCCTGGCATGGAAAGTTAACTCTTTCATCTCCGGGGCAGTTCGAAGGTTGGGACTCACTGCTATTGTCAGAATACAGCAAGACTCCATTAGAAGAAACACATTACTAAGGTGAGTAATTTTTTCTTTTCTGCTTCTCAAGCAACTTGCTGTCCAACCTAATGCTCGTGCACCAGCCTGCTATAGCCTTGACTCTAGGAGGGAGCAATTTACTAAATTTAAATGCCTTATTCAGGTCCATGAACACCGCCCCTGTCAATAAGCCTTGATCTTACTTCGAGAGTCGGCTCTTGCAGCAGGTAACACGTCCCCACAGCAAACTTCTAGCCAGCAATCTATGGTGGGGACACCCCTCGGCCCACCCCCAACATCACGTATGGAATAAAGGGTGGGTGGTCCCCAGTGTGCCCCTGTTCTTTTCCTGCCATCAGCTTGCATTCATTGTCTCCACGGCTTGCCTCTCGCCTCCAAGCCTTTGTCAGACCACTGGCGACACTCTAAGGTCCTCCATACACGGCACGAACCCTGTCGCCTCCGCCGTCTCTACCACCTGGTTGACAGCGGACTGTCAAAACACAGGTGGAGGAAGAGCAGGCATCAGTGCTAAAAGACAAATTGATGCTCGGCTCCCAAAGACAAATCTGTACCTGACTCACAGTACAGCTAACACCACCCGTCGTTGCCTCCTGTAGGCCCTCCAATGCCAGACCGACCCGATGATGGTACCAGCACCAGGGATGACACAAGATTGGACCAATGCCGGACCAGACATCAGGTTCAGAAGCTAAGCTGAACCTGTCACAGGTTAAGGACCTATTTAGCCATTGGTGGGAGCCCATCCATCCAGACATTCTCCCCCTAAGGCCTCAGTCAGATTCTTACTTCGAGAGGAAGCTCTTGCAGCAGGTAACACACATGTAGGACTGACACCACCTGGCGGCAGATCTCGGCATTTCTTTTTCTCTAGCAGTACCAACGTGGGACTGCCTACCAGGCAACCCTGCCCCCAACATCACGTAGTATAAAGGCGTGACGGTCCCCACGTGCTGCAGTTCTTTTCGCCACGCGCTTCGCTAGTCAGCTGTCCGCTCACTTACGGGTTCCTCAGCTCTAAAACAGTTCCTTCATAGTTTTCTATGTTTTTTTCGATGACGCATGACCTCCATTTCAACCAGGCACTGTAACAAGTGCTCTCGCTGATGGCAGTTCCCTGCCAAGGATGTTCATTCAGCCTGCCTCTTTTGCCTGGGCCCAGACCACTACAGACTACTGTACCCACTGCCAGGCCTTCAATAATCGGACCAGGATCCGAAGACAGAAATCGCTCCAGGCCCATCTAGCGCAGCAGCAACTGGCCCAGATGCAGCAGGACACGTCCTCTGGGAGGGAGTCTCGCTCCCCTACTCCTCTTAAAAGGAGGGAGAAGCACTGCCGTCAGGATCGAGACCGCTCGCCTTCCAGGCCCAGATCTTCCAGCTCTGCTGGTCGTTCTGGCTCCTACGGACATGAGATCCAGCTTACCTTCCTCAAGCCTCCTGCCTCGCTTCACAAGGCACCCGCCTTGCAACCCATCAGGATCCGGACTTCTGACTCCAGTTCCATGGCTGCGGCTAAGCCCATGGACTCTGGTGCATCTGCCAAGAATCCATCTAGTTCAGGCTCCTCTGGCCATAAGAGGCACTCCAACTCGAGCTCTGTGACCTCCTCAGGTAAGCAATCCTCCAGCTCTGCTTCGGTCGACATCCAGGAGGCCAAACAGCCCTCAGGGCATTCTGTCTCTTTGGCCTCTTCTTTACCCCCAAAACATGGGCAGGACCGGCGTTGGTCCGTTGAGTCGGACCAGCGCCACTCTGAATAAACACAAGGCTGATCGGCCTTCTAAGCCCTCGTCCTCCGACTGCCCTGTCCCCCTCAGGCTAGGGCGTCCATCATGACTCCAGTACCGACACTGGTTGCTCCCCGCTTCCATCACTGGTGCGGACAAGGCTGCTCCGCAGCCGCCGTCAATCCCTCGATGTCACCTCACGATTGTTCAGTCCACCCGATGCTGAATCTACCCGACATCACGAGGATCTGTCTGAGCGTCACCTGTCCTGCCGGCACTGGTCCACCCTGACGCCGGCCCCTGATGGCTGACCAACGTCTCCTCCGAGGCCAGAATCCCCAAGGTTGGGGATGTCCCAGGTCAAGGAGCTTTTTGCTCACTGGTGGGAGACAATTAAGCAGGATGTAGTAGGTCCTCCGGTTCCTGCTCCCAAAACCCCTCCTTTCCCTTAGCCTGGTGGGCAGGATACGCCTGTCCCTTCCGGAACTGAGGGTGACAAGTCTCCGGCCAGTCCCAGGAAGTGCAGCGACAAGCGCAAGAGGACTAGATCTCCTTCCTCTCGCTCTCCTCCTCCTAAACGGCCCAGGCAGAAGAAGAGACGTCGATGGGTTTCATCTTCCTCCGCCTATGGCGAATCTGACTCCTATCCCGATTTAGACCCGGACTCGCTCCCTGGTGACTCTGAGGACCAACCTAAATCTCCTCCCGACGACCCCAGTTTCCTAGAGGTCATGAAGCACATCCAAGAAGACATGGGATGGGATACCGAGGTCTTGGACCCCAAACACTTGCGACTCGTAAAATACCTGTGCCAGAAGGATCCCATGCCGGTGGTCATTCCTCCCTTGGTGGACATCTTCCAGGATGGTACCTTAGCTACCTGGAGGCATCCACATGCGTCCTCTGCTGTGCTCAAGAAGGCCAACCGCTTGTACTGGGCCCCCAAGGACCATTCTTTCTTGGCCGAACACTCCGTGGTAATTTCGACCGCGCATGATTGTTCGCAGAGGCGAAGCACCTAAGTACCCAGCTGCCAGACAGGGAGTCTAAGCAGCTGGACTCTTTAGGTCGCAGGGTGTACTCATCTGCACCTGCAGTATCCGTAGTCTAAATTTTTTGACTCGTATGGTCCAATTCCAGATGCCCTCTGGGACCCAGGATTGGACATTCTGCAAGGTTTCCTGACTGTCCTCAGAGGACAGAGCTTGCTAAATGTTTACAGACTGGCTGGAATGTGGGTACCCATGGTCTTGAGCTCCGTTCGACTCTATGGACACTTCGAGGCGGCTGCTTGAAATTTACCTTGAGCGCCACTCCTGGCTCCTGGTCTCAGGGTTCAACCCAGGAGTGCAGACCACACTTCTGGATGCCTCTTTCAAGGGCTCTGTACTCTTCGCTGAGACACAGAAGATTATTGTTAGACTGCAGGACTCTGGCAAGCGGTCTGTACAGTGCAGTCTGTGTATTGCCCAAAGCGGGAGCGTTTTCGTAGCAGAGGGACACCAGCCTCAGCAGCCTGTGCTCAGCCTCACGCTGCAGCGGGTGGCCGGTCGATGAGGGGTCACCGGGCGCTGCCTCTGCCCCTTCTGGACAGACTAGACCTCCAGTAGCTGCCCTCCCGCCTACTCCTTCCACCTGACTATGTAAACGATCCTCCCCTCCCAGATCTGACATTAGGAGAGCAGGTGGGAGGTCGCTTTTCTTATCACCATCGGGCATTGAGAGATGTGACCTCTGACGGATGGGTCCTCGGCCCCGTGGAATTCGGGCACTCCATAGCGTTCGAATCTCTACCCCCAGACAGACCACCGCCCCTTCTTACTACCCGAGAGACCACAGGCCTCCCATCAGGTGGGAGAGCCAGTCTCTCCTAGACAAGAATGCCATAGAAACGTCCCGTAGGCAGAAGGGGACTCTGGGTTTTACTCCCCCATCTTCTTGGTTCCCAAGAAGTCTGATCTGCGAACGATCTTTGACCTCAGCGACCTCAAGTAATGGGTCGCTTACCGAAGATTCTGTATGGTGTCTCTTCCAAATCTCCTCCTCTTCCTGTTGGTCGGGGATTGGCTGGCATTTCTGGACATGCAGGATGCTTACCTTCACATTCCTATTTGCCACAGTCATCGGAGATTCCTGAGGTTCAAGTTCGAGGCAGGACCTATCGGTTCAGGTTCTTCCTTCAGCCTTTCCTCCGCTCCTAGAGTCTTCACCAAGTGCCTCGCCGCCGTTGCAGCGGTCCTGCACCAATACGGACACTTTACGTTGCCTTATCTCGATGATTGGCTCCTCTTGGCCCGTCCAGGTCTCGTCTTTGGGAGACCTTCCAGGCCATGCTTTCCCTTTGTCGGCATCTGGGGATCACTGTAAATCCAGAAAAATCTCAGCTCTTCCCCTCTCAGCGTCTTCAATTTATAGGTGCTGTCTTAGACACCACATTGAAGAAAGCCTCCCTCCCTTCAGACAGGGCAGAGCGCATCCAGGCTCTGGCATCCCAAAGCTTTTCAGCCTCCGTGGTTCCAGACAGGTCCATTCTTAGGCTTCTGGGGTACATGACGGCTGCCATAATCTCGGTCCCCTTAGCCAGACTGCATGCGTACTATTCAGTGGGCTCTTCTGGTCCAGTGGGACCAGACCAGGGGATGACTTGGACTTGCTGGTCAGGATCTGAGCCAGTCTTCACGAACTCTGCTGGTGGGCATCTCCCAGCATCTCTGCCTAGGACTTCCTTCCAGTCGAGCGTCCTGTCAAGCGCTCACCACAGGCGCATCTGGGATGGGATTGGAGGCTTACCTGGGGATCTACAGGACTCGAGGGCTGTGGTCTCCATTAGAGGAGAACTTGCATATCAGTATGCTCGAGCTCAGAGCGGTCCTGTACTCCCTACAGGCGCTGGGTCTCTTTCTAGTGCCTGGTCACTTCTTTATTCAGACGGACAACACTTCTGTGGTGTTTTACATCAACAGAGAGGTAGGCACTCTTACCCCCTTTGTGGGGAAGCTGTGAGGGTGTGGGACTGGGCAGTGGAGCATCATCTCCATCTTTCTGCAGTCCATGTTCCGCGCTCCATGAACGTAGTCGCGGACGCCCTCAGCAGGGCAAAACCGCTCTGTCACAAGTGGTCCCTGATACAGTCTATGGCAGACGAGCTCTTCGCAAGATGGGGAATGCCGGAGTTGGACCTTTTGCGTCTCGCTGCAGCATAAAACTGCCCAGTTTTGCTCACTCGATCCAGAGCCTGGAGCTTTCTAGCAAGACACATTGTCCCTATCTTGGAGTGGAAGGTTTCTTCGCCTTCCCTCCTTTCCGCTCTTGCAGCAGGTCCTCCTCAAGGCCCAATCTGAGATGGTCACCTTGATTCTGATAGCCCCTCTGTGGCCCAGACAGATTTGGTTCCCGCTTCTTCTGCATCTGTCTGTGCAAGCTCAGTGGCCTCCTCCCATTTCAGGTCAGTTACTCTCTTAGCAGCAGGGGATCTTGGTTCATCCCAACCTGCGCTCCCTTCACCGACATGCTTGGCTCCTGCGGACCTAGCAAAGCTTCGCTTTGGAGTTTCTAATGACATTGCCCGGATTTTAGCAGAGGCTCGGAAGCCCGCTACCAGGGCCACTTGCGCCATGAAGTGAAAACGCTTTGCCTATGGGCCACAGCCAGGAGGCTTGACCCTCTGGTCTGTCCGGTTAACTTGGTTTTACAATGCCTGCTATCCCTGTCGGAGTCAGGTCTCTGCTACTGCTCCATTAAAGTACACCTGGCCGCTGTTTCTGCCTATCACTACTGTATTGGGGACAGGACAGTGGCTCAATTGGAGGTGGTTAAAACCTTTCTGAAGGGGAATTTGCATCTCCATCCTCCGGTCCGAGACCCTGTTCCTCCTTGGGACTTATTTGTTCTGGAGAGGCTTACACTTCCTCCCTTCGAACCAGCCATGTCTTGTGAGCTCCAGTATCTCTCTTGGAAGACTTTGCTTTTGGTGGCAGTCACCTCAGCTTGATGCATTTTGGAGCTTCATGCTCTTGTGTGTCAAGAGCCCTATCTGGTTTTCCATAAGGATAGGGTAGACCTCCGAACTAACCCAAAATTTCTTCCTAAGGTGGTGTCGGAGCTGACTCTTAACCAATCAGTTCAACTTCGGTATGTTTTCTGGAGCATTCCAGTAGAGGGAGAAAAGCTCTTGCTGCCCTTGATGCACTGTGCTCTGCTGTTTTTGTCCAGAACAAAGGGTATCAGAAAATCGGACCAACTGTTTGTATCCTTTGCGGATAGGTCTTTGGGGGCGCTCGGTTACAAAACAAACGCTCTCGCGTTGGCTGGTAAATTGTATATCCTTCTGTTATCAGCAGGCTAACAAAACCTTGCTAGGCTCGGTTAGGGCTCATTCCACCATAGCGGTGGCTACCTCCCTAGCAGCTAAGAGAGTTTCAGTGGCTGACATTTGTGCTGCTGCTGCTGCCTCCTGGCACTCTGTTCACACCTTCATCAGACATTACAGTCTGGACATTGTTTCCAGACATCGTGCAGGCTTTGGCCTGGCGGTCCTCCAGTGCCTTATTTCCTGAGAGGTCTTGTCTCCCGAGGGTTTCTTGCCTCTCCTTTCCTTCCCATTCATGGTTCTTAAGTTTAGACCTTGAATGTGGTATGTGTCTGTTGGCTCCTTCCCAGGGGTTGTCTTAAGTTTATACCTCTGGGAGATGTTTCTATTTTTCCTTCCCCTGCCTTTTCCCAACGGTTGTCTTTAGTTGATGCTGCTTGGGAATCAGTCCTACATATGTGTTACCTGCTGCAAGAGCTCCCTCTCGAAGTAAGATAGTACAGTTACGTAAGAACTTACCGTAACAGTAGATCTTCGAGAGAAGCTCTTGCAGCAGATATGATCCCCCCCAATAGATTGAGTCTCTCTGCTCTGGGTCAAGTTCAGCTCCCTTTGCTGGCCTAGCAGTTCTTGTTGTTGTTTTCTGTGGAATGTTGTCCTCCACACGATTTTTTGGCCTGTCTTTGGTGTGCAAGAACTGGAGCACGTGGGGACCGCCTACACCCTTTATGCTACGTGACATCAGGTAGGCAGTCCCACGTCGGTACTGCTAGAGAAGAAGAAATGCCGAGATCTGCCACCAGGTGGCGTCAGTCCTATATATGTGTTACCTGCTGCGAGAACTTCTCTTGAAGATCTACTGTTATGGTAAGTTCTTACGTAACTGTACTTTCCTACTGCACCAGATGTGACAAAAACTGCGGATGGGGGAGCGCCCGCAAACCCCCTCTCCCCCAACTCCGGACACAGCCAAGGTCCCTCAACCCCATCCAGAGGAGGGCCATGGCAAAGAGCCTACTCTGCACGATAGGGCCCAAAGGAAAGGCCAAGTGTAAGAGAAGCAGATCTCTGTCTAGGTCACGGAGCCTGAGTCTTCCAAGCTCCCCTGACAGGCATGAGCGTAGGAAGAGGCAATGTAGGTCTTTTCTTCTCTTCCTCCTCGGATTCGTACCAGCCCTCGGATTCCTCCTACCCAGACTTGTCCATAGGGGATTTATCTCCTCTGGACCCAGAAGAGACGCCCAGATACCCTCCTCATGATCCCTCTTTCATGGAAGTTATGAGACACATCCAGGCCAACATGGGTTAGGATACTGACAGTCTAGACCTGGAGAGAATGCGTCTGGCTAAATACCTCTGACAGAAAGACCCAAAGCCGATCGTCATCCCACCCCTAGTGGACAGCTTCGCAGATGTCACCCAGGCAGCTTGGAAGCGTCCTCATTCTTCCACTGCAATCCCTAAGAAGGCTGATCGCCTTTATAGGGCCCCAAAGGAGCAACCCTTCTTGGCTGAACATCCCACAGCTGATTCCGTGGTGATTTCAGCAGCACGACCTTTCCCAGAGGCCTAAACACCTTAGCACCCAACACCCAGATAGGAAGTCCAAGAGTTGTACTCCATGGGGCATAAGGTGTACTCTTCAGCCACTTGCAGCATAGTTGCCTGAACTTCATAACACACATGGTTCAGTTCCAGACGCCCTTTGGGAACAAGGGCTGGATATTGTGCAGAAATGCCAGGCTTTCCGAAGAAGGTTGGATTCCCCAAACCTCTGCAGACTGGATTGGATGTGGGCTCCCATGTCCTCTGCTCGCTTACAATTCAGTGGACGCAGCAGCGAGAGCGGCTGCGACTGGGGTATGCCTACACTGTCATTCTTGGCTTCGGGTCTCTGGGTTTGCGCAGGATGTTCAGTCAAACCTCCTCAATGCACCTTTACAAGGATCAGTTTTCTTTGGCAAGGACACAGAAAAGATTATTAACAAGCTTCAGGATTCTGAGAAGGCAGTTAGTACTGTGCAGTCCATATATCGCCCGAAACGAGACAGTTTCGTAAGTCTTGTTTTCGTGGCCAGGGGACATCAACCACAGCAACCTCTTTTCCAGTACCAACAGCCTCAGCGAGGAGGCTATGGCCAGATAGGCGCCTGTAGAGGCTCTGCAGATCCCACCTCTCATCCCGGTCAAACCAACCCAGGCCGCTTTTCCCTCTCCGACCACTGCCTGACTCTCCATTGGACCCGCCCCTTCCCAGCACTTCGTCACGGGAGGTGGTCGGAGGATGCTTTACGCTGTAGCCTGGCGGAAGGTGACCTCCGACTAGTGGGTCCACCATCTCCTAGAGAACAGACACTCAATCAGGGTTGTCCAGCTTCCATCGGACAGGCCCATCGCGCCCACTTCCTGTTACTCCGCAGAATACACAGGTCTGATTCCTACAGAAAGTCAAGCCCTGCTATCCAAGAAGGCCATAGAACCTGTACCCCCAGCTCTGAAAGGAACAGGATTGTACTCACTTCCTAGTACCGAAGAAGACTGGCGACTTGAGACCCATCTTGGATCTCAGTGAACTCTACCATTTTGTGGAGTACAAGAGATTTAGGATGATCACCCTCTAGAGCCTGCTCCTCATGTTACATCAGGGGGACTGACTGGCATCGCTGAACATGCAGGATGCATGCCTCCACATCCTTGTGTCAAAGCCCCACAGGTGGTTCCTCGGGTTCTCCTTCCAGGGCAGTCATTTTCAATTCAGGGCGCTGCGTTTCAGCCTCTCATCGGCACAGAGGGTCTTCACAAAGTGCCTCGCAGTCATAGCAGTGGCATTTGGAAGGATGGATCATTATGTATTCCCATACTTGGACGATTGGCTTCTGACAGCACTGTCCAAGGAACAACTGCAAAGATCTATTCGGGACATCTATTCCGTCTTCGAGGAACTAAGCATCACGATCAATGTGCTAAAATCCTTCTTAACTCCGTCCCCAAACCTGAGTTTCATTGGGGCTCAACTCAACACTATCCGAGGGAGAGCCTTCCTGCCACAAGACAGAGCCGTCCCACTTCAGGTCCTAGCTCAACACATCTTTTCAGCCTCGGTGGTACTAGCTAGGACTCTGTTATGGCTGCTAGGCCACATGGCAGTGGCTGGCAGTATAGCCTAGAGGTTAGAGTAATGAGCTGTGAACAAGCTTGGTACATCCAGCAGACCAGACATGGGTTTGATTCTCACAGCCTCCACTTGCATACTGAGACTCTGAACAAGTCACTTAACCACCCAGTGCTCCCAGGTCACCCCTGAAAACAGGTACTTGTGCCTAGTGGGCCTTACCCGGTTACCAAAGACTAAACAAAACAAAAAAAATTCATTACAGCCCCCTTTGCGAGACTCCATATGAGGGTGAATCAGTGGACCCTTCGCATCCAGTGGGACCAAAAATGGGATAACTTGGACCTTCCCAGTCTCCGTCACGAGGCTTATATGCCAAGAACTTCAGTGGTAGATGAAATCCCCTTCCTTGCAGAAAGGGATGTAATTCCAGAAGGAAGCGCCAGACCAGATCCTAACATCCAACGCCTCAGGCACAGGATGGGGAGCACATCTAAGCGTTCACAGGACCCAGGGCTCCTGGACAGTGAGTGATGTTCTCCACGCCCTGCAGGCCATGAACTCTGTTCTCCAACCAGGACACTTCCTTGTGCCAACAGACAACATGCCAGTGGTGTTCTCAACAAACAGGGAGGCACACACTCCTTCCAGAAGCAACGAGTGTGGGGGATTGGGCCACGTCTTATCACTTGGTAATCTCAGTGGTCCATGTCCCCGGGGTCCAAAATACCCTGGCTGACCCCTTCAGCTGAACCCGGTCGAGAGCGCATGTGTGGTCCCTTCTCCAGTCCATAGTAAATGATCTGTTCGTCAAATGGGGAACACCCAAGCCAGACCTCTTCGCCTCCTCCTACCTACGCAAAACTGCCCAGTTTTTGCTCGCTAGATCCCGAGCCTGGTGTTTTCTGGCGAAACGTGTTGTCCCTTTCCTGGAAGAAGATTCCTCTATGCCTTTCCCCGGTTTCCGCTCCTTCAGAGGGTCCTCCTCAAGGTGCAAGCGGAGGGGGCAGCAGTGATCCTTGTGGTGCCCCTATGGCCTCGACAGATCTGGTTCCCACTGTTGCAGCAGCTAGCAGTGGAACCTCAGATCTCCTTACCATTGAGCACATACTTGCTCTCCCTGGACAATGGGACCTTGGTCCACCCGAACCTGTGGTCCCTCCACCTCGTGTATGGCTCCTGGAGACTTAGGCTCTGCTTGGGGGTTTCTAACAAAGTCGCCAACATTCTTGTAGGCAACCAGAAACCTTCCACTAGAGCAATTAATTCTATGCCATGAAGGGAAGTGATTTTGCCCGTGGGTTCTAGTCGTCACCTTGATCCTATGGCCTGTCCAGTGAATACCCTCCTTGAGTAGCTGTTATCTCTTTCGGACTCAGGCTTGGGCTACTCCTCCATCAAAGTGCATTAGGCCATTTCTGCCTGTCACATCCCTATCCAAGGCAGAACGGTGGCACAGTTGGCGGCAACCCGCACTTTCATTACGGGTATCCTACATATTAAACCTCCTATGAGGGACCCCCCCCCCGGGATCTGCTGTTCGTTTTGGAGAAGCTGACCGTTCCCCCTTTTGAACCGGCTGCGGATTGCGAGCTACGTTTTCTCTTGGATAACGTTATATTTAGTTGCTGTTACTTCTGCTCAAAGGATTTCCAAGCTTCAGGTCCTCATGTGCAAAGTGCCTTATTTGTTTTTTCAGAAGGACTGGGTGGCCTTGAGAACCAATCCTAAGTTTCTACCCAAGGTGGTGTCTGAGTTGACCTTAATTCAGGACATCCAGCTTCCAGTTTATTACCCTACTCATATGAATAGGGGAGAGGCTCTTCTCTACACTCTAGATATGCATCGCATCTTGCAATTTGATTGTCCAGAACCAAGGCAGCAGGCGTTCACAGCCAGTTGTTTGTCTCCTTTTCCCCAGAATCCTGGGGCTCCCGTGACCAGACAGACAATGTCTCATGGTTAGTACATTGTATTTCCTTCTGCTACCAGAAACGCAACAAACCCCTGCCGGTTCTGTCATGAGGCATAGGTCAGGAAGCATAGGAAAACCAGGAGCAGTTGTAGAATTCACCAAAATATTTATTTACAGTAGCAGTAACATAAAAAATAAACTTGTTCAAAATAACTATGTACAGAGAGAAGTGAAAGTTTTTCTTTGTTTCTGTGTCCTTTTCTTGTAATCTTTCTTGGAGTTGCAGCTAGCTCTTTTATAAGTCTTTTCAACCCCATTCTTAGCAAGCATCCTGTTCTTGCAAGCGTTCTGTTCTTGTAAGTTTCAGGAGCTGCTAGAATACGATTCTTCTTGAGGCCCCCTTTGCACAGCTTTGCAAAAGGCTGAAACATTTGCACTCAAGTAATCTCTAGCTTCCAATAGCTTTTGCCGTCCTCTCAAATTATAATTATATATATTTCAACAGTAACATTATATGTTTTCTAAACAAAAGTGATCCCAATATCCATTACATTTCCATACAGTGATTTGCACTTATTTTTATATTTAGCAGATATGCAAGGGAAGGAAAACTGAGACAGTAAAAGGCAAAGAACTGCGAGCCTGTCTGGTTGAACAAGTCCGAAGTCTCACAGGAAAATTGGATTGCGCGGTCAGACAGAGAAGAAACAGGAAAGGAGATCCTGCATTTTAAACACTTTCTCCAACAACTGGGACAGGGTCCTATTCACCCTGTCACAGGCTCTATCTGAGGATCATTCCACAAGAGTTGTGGTGGCTTCTTCTGACACGCTGTGGAGCGATCAGCATCAGACATTTAGCGACAGCCACGGCACAGTCCACACCCTTTATTCGGCACTACAGTCTGACATTGCCTGAGAGACTGAGCAGGCTTTACATCGCAGTTCTGCAGTCTCCTCTCGTATGGGAATTCCTCCTTCTCTCCTTGTTTACCTGCCACCCAAGGAACTGGTTCTTGTTTGTACTGCTTGGGAATCTGTCCTAATTGTGTTACCTGTTGCAAGGGCTGACTGTTGAGTAAGATAGTGCAGTTATGTAAGAACTACCATAACAGTAGATCTTCAAGAGAAGCTCTTGCAGCAGGTGTATTTCACCCTTCCCCTTGAGGTTTCCGGCTGCAAGCAACCAGTGTCACCTTATACTTCTCAGTTCTGGAGAGATATTGCCCTCGGTTCCCTGTTCGGGTCATGTTGCATCTGGATGCCGGAGGCTCCGGCGGAAGAACTACTGGGGCACGCTGGGGACTGCCCATCCTTAATACTATACATGACGGGGATGGGGGCAGTCCCCACCATAGACCGCTGGCTAGAAGGTTGCCGTGGGGTCCTGTCGCCTGCCAGCTACAGTCTTAATTGTGTTACCTGCTGCAAGAGCTTCTCTTGAAGATTTACTGTTCTAGGGACGTGGCTATGTTGTTCATCCACACTTGTTGGCAGGTTCCTTGCCACTTTAAATCTTGCCGGAAGGTCTTCAAGCTGGCTCCTCCCACCCACCCAGGTGGTAAAACTCTCGGCTCCGCCCTATGACGCCAGATCTTCCTTACTGCTTAGAAGCTCAGGTTCCCTCCTTAGCACTCTGCGTTTTAGGCCTGGATCCACACACTTCGGTTAAACCAAAACTCATTCTCAAGTTTAAAAGATTTCGGTCTTCCTTTTCCCTCGCGGCTGCGATGGACAAATTGACTCCCGGATTTCGTCGGTGCTCCTGTGGGCAGAAGATGTCCCGGACTGATCCGCACTCCACATGCGTTTATTGCCTTGGACTCTGCTATGGCTCACAGGCTTGTGAGTTATGCAGATCCTTTTCATCTTTGCTCTTGGAGGACCACACTGTCCCATTGCTCTTGGGGCGACCTGAAAAACGTTATCCTCCAGTCAAGTCGAAGGAGGCCCGTTGGGCGGTGTCCGGCGGAGGGCTCAGCTGAACAGCTAGAGCAGATGATCGCCCTCGAAGAGGAGGTGGCCCAGGCTGGATCATCATCTTCCTCGGTCGCGGCATTTATCCCTCTTCTTGGGCTCTTTCTACACAGCTTCTTTTAAGGAACTTTGCAATCCCTCTCCACCAGGGAGAAGGGTCTTGAGGACATTCCTCTCGGTCAAAAGGACTCCAAGGTAAGTCCACCGTCGGCGTTCGTGGGAGGCGGGAGGTCCCTTCCCGATAGGTGCGCACTCTACCCGGTCGAGGTTGCGGCTAAGACCGCTGGCTTCATGGTGTCCCCGTCAGGTCAGCCGGCCGAGACAACCGTCGACGCGGTCGAGATTTTTCTCAACCTATTGCACGGTTTGTCGACTGGAGAAGCCGACAACCCTTCCTCACCGGTGGAAACAGAGGACTTGCCTGTGCTGGAGTCCCCGGTTAAGGTTCCTGAACTGGGGGAGGAGCGGGTTTCCCCTGCCTCCTCTCGGAACCCCCGAAGGTCTTGGTCTCGGACCTCTTTCAGGTCCCGCCGACGTCGGCGGTCTCTGTCTCAGCACCATGGAAAGCGGCGGTGCTGCTCGTCCTCGTTGTCCTCTTCGGGAGATGGGCTCCAGCGCAAGTTGCCTCGGTGCTACGAGGATCTAATGTGGTAGCAGCTGTTGTTGTCCGGGAATAAGCCGACTCAGTCGCCTTCCCCGGCCATTAAGTGGCTGTCACGGGCGGCGAAACAACCCTCGTAGTGGTCGGGAGGCGAGCTGGCACCATTGGTTCGATGAAACTGGCTGCGCCGCCCATTGTGGTGGAACCTCCGCCCCACAACCGAAGACTAGGGCCCCAACCAAGGATTTTCGGTCGGGTCAGGGTTTGCCCCATAGGTTGTCGGTCACCCTCACTCCCGATCGACCTCGGCAGGTGTAGGGTGGCTCAGGCCCTCGCCAGCTGTTCGCAGACTCCTCGCAGTCCAACTCCTCCTCCTTGTTCTCTAGGCTGCTTGACTTGGAGTCCACTGGGGGTCAGTCGGTGGACGAGAGCCCATCCTCGTTCCTTGGAATGCGTAGACTCAGAGTCCACTGGGATGAAGCTCGAACCCATTTCAGAACGGGCCAGGTATCCCCTCACGGAGATATTGGACCGAGGGGATTCCCCTACGGAGGCCTTCCCAGTGGCCAAAGCCATTGTTGGCCCGGCCCTGGAGTTATGGCAGCGGCCAGGATGGCTCAGAAGTATGCTGTCCCTACCAGTTCACTCTCTGGTTTCTTGGAGCACCCCTCTGCGGAGGGGTTGGTGACCGACCACGTTTTTCGGCATTCCGGGAGTGCTTGGGATGTGGACAAGCCACCTGATAAGGAGTCCAAGAAATTGGATTCCTCTGGGCAGAAAGTCTATGCTGCTTCCTCCCTAGGCCTTCGTCAGGCTAGCTCGGCCGTCCTGATGGCACACTTTTCACACGCCCTTTTGGGCTCCCTGGATGAGGTAATTCCTCATCTCCCGGCTGACCTTCAAATGACTGTCAAGCAGGTGCGGGGTCAGGGAAGGGCGGTGGCCAAACAGCAGCTCCAAACTTCCTTGGACATCGCTGACTCATGTTCCCGGTCAGTAGCGGCCGCAGAGCTTGGCTGTGATCTCCACCTTTCGGTGGATAGCCAGCATAAGCTGGCAGAGCGCCCTTCTTGGGTACTGACTTGTTCGGTCCCAGGGTGGAGGGTCATCTTCAAAGGATCAAGAAGACCAACGCCACCTTGGACTCTGTCACGCCTAGCGACAGCACATAGCAGCAGCGAAGCCCTTTCGCCTTTCAGCCCCATGCAGCACATCCGGCCCAGCAAGACCAGCATCAGGGCCAGAAGGCTCACACTTGGCACCCCATAGCCAAGCCTGCTGCTTCCTCCAGGAAGCTGGGAGGAAAAGGTCCAGATGGCTCCTTGGCCGGCCCTTCCTCCAAGTCTGCCCAGTGACTGGTTGAGGAGTGTCGCCCCCAGCCTCATCACTCCTCCCGGGTTCCCCCAGGGGGGGTCTGCTCCGCCACTTCCTTTCCGCCTGGTCCGTTATCACCATGGACCGCTGGGTGTTGGAAGTGGTAGACAGGGGTCTGCCTATGGAATTCGAGCAGTCCCCACCCTATCGATGCGTCTCCCACGCAGAGCTACAGGTTCCACAGCCTCTGTCGCTTGTCGACGACATTGCCCTGCTCCTCCCGAAGGAGGTGATCATGGAGGTGGCAGACCCTCCTCAGACCCAGGGTTTGTGTCCAGGTGCTTTCTGTCCCAAGTGGACAGGGGACTGGCGCCCCATTCTCGACCTACACGACCTGAACAAGTTCCTAAGGTCTCGCACCTTCAGGATGGTCACTCTGGCTCAAATCATTCCATCCTTGGAACAAGATGCATGGTTCTGTTCTTTGGACCTTCAGGACACGTTCTTTCACGTCCCAATCCGTCCGTCTCACTCAGCGATTCCTCCACTTCAGGGCAGAGGATCCCTTCTGATTCGGCCATGCCCTTCGGCCTCTCTCCAGCTCCCAGGGTCTTCACCAAATGCATGGCAGTGGTGACAGCATTCCTGTGGCGCTGAAGGGTCCAGGTGTACCCTTACCTGGACAACTGGCTGATTGCAGCCCCCTCCAGATTGGAGATGGAGCGGTCCAGGGATCTAGCCTTCCAGGTCTGCTCTCAGATTGGCCTCCTCATCAACGAGGCCAAATCAGAACTCGTGCCATCGCAGACGATTCAGTTCATCGGGGCAGAGCTCAACTCTCTTCGAGCCAGAGCACGGTTCCCGGCTGACAGGGCCAAGGTCCTTTCCTCCTTTGCCCAATCATTTCTGGTTGGGCAATTGTGCCCTGCCCGGGACTTCCTGCGCCTTCTGGGCCTCATGGCAGCCTTCACCAGTGTGGTCCATTGGGCCCACTGGCATATGCGTCCCCTGCAGTGGGGGCTGGCCCGCCAGTTGTCACAGCGCTTCGGTCCTCTGGACCAGCCAGTGACAGTGACCCAGGAGATGTGGAACGACCTCCAGTGGTGGCTTGTTCTAGCTCATATGCAGGAGGGTATCCCGTTTGTCCACCCGAGCCAACGGTTGCTCTGATGACCGCCCCTCTGATGCGTTGGGGTGCCCATCTGGGGGACCTCAGAGCTCACGGCCTCTGGTCCCCTCAGGAGTCTTGATGCGACATCAACCTGCTGGAGCTTCGAGCAGTCCAGCTAGTCCTCACTGCCTTCGCTCCGTTTGTACGGGGTCAAGTGGTCCAGGTCCAGACGGACAACACCACTACCATGTACTATATAAACTGGCCAGGCGGTACGCACTCCTTGCCTCTGTGCAAGGAGGCTCTCCGCACTTGGTCTCTTGTGAGCAGCCTGGAGGCGAATCTCCTAGCCATCCATATGACAGGAGCTCCAACACTCTGGACGATGCCCTCAGCTGGATAGGTGCTGCGTCTCACAAGTGGTCTCTCCTGCCGGAGGTAGTACAAGATCTGTTCTCCCACTGGGGCACTCCTCAGGTGGACCTTTGCCTCCAAGGAGAATCGAGCTAAGGCCATTTCATGCCTGCCTCAGCAGGCTCGCTGCAGGGGATGCCTCCCGAGGCTGTGACCCGGCCTCTTCTATGCCTTTTCCTCCATTTCGCTTGATCCACAAGGTGTTTCTCAAGGCGAGAGGGACAAGGCGCAGGTGATTCTGATAGCCCCAGACTGGCCCCGCCAATTCTGGTATCCAGATCTCCTCAGCTCCAGGCTCCCGAGGCGGCTTCTAGCTCACCCGGACCTGATCTCAGTCAGCAAGGGGAATGTACTCCACCCGGACCTTCAATCCCTGCACTTGACGGCCTGGTTCCTGAACTGTTAGAGTTCCAGGCCTTGGGTCTTTCCGACGAGGTCCTCGACGTTGTTGGGGCATCCCATAAGGAGTCGACCAGAAAATGCTATGCCTTCAAATGGAAGAGATTCTCCATTTGGTGTCAGGGTAAGGGATTGGGCCCTTCCTCCTGTTCTTTGGCTAGCATTCTGGACTACCTCTGGTCCCTTTCTTAGCTAGGGCTTGATTCGCTGACCCTTAAGGTGCACCTGGCAGCCATCTCTGCCATGCGGTGGGCTGGGAGCAGTCGGGTCACAGGAGAAGGTGGTCAGGGCTTTTCAAAGGCCTTGATCACATATCACCTCTGGTACAAGAACCTCCATCTCCATGGGATCTACTGCTGTATTGGCTAAGCTCATGGGCAAAGCCATTCGAACCGATGCACAGTGTGATATCTCCATCTGTCGTAGAAGACCGCTTCTCTGGTGGCTGTCACATCAGCCAGAAGGATGGGAGAGCTCCAGGTGCTTTCCATCAAGTCTCCTTATCTGGTCTTCCACAGGGACAAGGCTGTCCTGCGCCCCCACCCGAAATTCCTTCCGAAGGTGGTGTCTGAGTTTCACCTTAACCAGGTGTTGACTCTGCCAGTGTTCTATCCCAATCACACCTCGGAGGCCGAATATAGGCTCCATACTCTGGATCCTAGAAGAGCACTTTTTTATTATAAGGAGCGGACGGCTGAAGTTTGGGTAGAGGTTCGCCAGCTGTTTGTCACCTACACTGAAGCCGCACCTGGCAGACCTGCAGCCAAGCGGACGATAGGCAGGTGGGTCACCCCTGCATAGATCTCTGCTATAGGTTGGCGGGCATGGAGCCTCTCAAGGGATAACTGCTCATTCTATTCGCCATACCGCTGCTTGGTGGCTGCTTCCAGGGACATCCCTATCCAGAAATCTGCAGGGCTGCTACCTGAAGTCAGTGCACACCTTCATTACCCACTACCACATCGACCTTGAGTCACACGGGATGCTGGTTTTGGGACCTCGGTTCTCAGTCCTTATTCCTCAAGTAAGTATAGAGTGCGCCTTGCCTCCTCCCTCCTCCCAGAGAACTGCTAGAGTCTGCCAACAAGTGTGGATTGAACAACATATCCACGTCCCTAGAAATACAGGTTACTCACCTGTAACAGGAGTTCTAGGAATGGTATATGTTGTTCATCCACACAACCCACCCGACCTCCCTGGCTTCACGCAACCTGGCTTCCAGCGGGCTAGATCTGGCGTCATGGGGAGGAGCCGAGAGTTTTACCATCCGGCTGGGTGGGAGGAGCTAGCTTGAAGACCTTCCGCAAGATCTGAAGCGGCAAGGAACCTGCCAACAAGTGTGGATGAACAACATATACCACTCCTAGAACTCCTGTTACAGATGAGTAATCTGTATTTCTTCTTGTAACTACTTTCTAGTTTACTCCTGGTCAAAAGGTGCTGCTGTGGTGGATGGAACCCTGCAACCTGTTGAAAGGGGTTCCGTCATCATTCCTTCCCTCAGCAGATTCTTACCATGGATGCCTCGAGATCAGGCTGGGGAGCTCATTTGGAGTCTCATCAGACTCGATGGAAATAGTCTGTAGAGGAAGTTTCCTTCACATCGATGTCCTGGAGATGAGTGTCATTCTCTATGCTTTACAAGCCTTCTAGACTCTTCTGTCCCTGGGTCATCTGCTGGTGCAAGCGGACAACATCTGCATAGTCCTCTACCTCACCGCAACGAGGATCCACTTATATCCTCTGTGTCGGAAAGCGATGAGGGTTTGGTACTGGGCTCTAGAACATGGTCTAGAACTGTCGGCGGTCCATGTTCCAGGTGTCCAAAACTTCCTAACAAATAGGCTAAGCAGGTCGCAGTCCAGAATGCATGAGTGAGAGCTGTTGCTCTGTGATGGAAGACCTGTTCGACAGGTGGGGTCAGCCAACTTGTGGTCTGCCAGAGTTGGACCTTCTTTTGTCCCCACTCAACACAAAACTGCCGCGTTTCTGGTCTCTCGCTCCAGTGTGGAGTTTTCTGGCAAGACGCATTGTCCCTCTCCTGGAAAGGGAGATTTCTCTATGCCTTCCCTCCCTTCCCTCTAATTCAGTGGGTTCTGATCAAGCTTCAGAGGGAAAGCTCCACTTTGATCCTCGTGGCTTCCTTCTGGCTTTGTCGGATCTGGTTCCCCTTACTCTGGCAGTGGAACATTCTCTACCTCTGCCCCTGTACCCTGGCTTGCTATCACAGAAGCAGGGCACTCTAGTCAATCCGGACCTCAAGTCTCTTTGCTTTCATGCTTGGCTCCTGAAGACATAACCATTGCAAACTGGAGTTTCTACAAACATGGCTGATGTCCTCGTAACTTGCTAGAAAACTCTCCACCAGGGCCACTTATTCCATGAAGTGGAAGCACTCTGCTCTGTGGGCTGCCTGCCACCATCTGGAGCGTTCCCCTGTCCAGTGAACCAGATTCTGGAGTACCCATGTTCCCTGTTCGATCTCTGGTTGCAGTACTCTTCAATTAAGGTGCACCTATCTGCCATTTCGGCCTTTCACATAACTGTTGATGGTTGTACAGTGACATAGCTGGATGTCTTCCATATGTTCTTATGGAACATCCTTCATTTGAAACTGCCCATTCGTTATCCAGCCCCACCTTGGGATCTGAATTTTGTGTTAGAGAATCTTACTTTGGCCCCATTTGAGCGAGTCATAACTTGTGAGCTAAGTTTTCTGTCATGGAAAGCCATTATTTCTAGGATCATGGATATTATGTTCTATCCACACTTGTTGGCATGTCCTTTCCCTTTAAGATTCTTGCTGGAAGGTTTAAAAGCTGGCTCCTCCCACCCACCCAGGTGGTATATGCCTCGGCTCCACCCCTTGACCCCAGATCTTCCTTTCCACTGGAAGATTCAGGTTCTACTTCTCGCTCTGCGTTACTGTAGGCCCTGGCGCTTAAATCTCGGTTACCCAAACTCAGACTCATTAGAGTTTCACCCAGTCTCTTTACAATCTCGACCGCTATGGAGAACAAGTCCTCACCCAGTTTCTGCCGCTGCCCATGTGGCAAAAGATGTCTCATCATCAACCGCATGCCTAGTGCGTTTGTGCCTGGGTCTCGGCCATGACACCCAGGCATGCAAAATGTGTTGCGCTTTTCATCCAAACGTCTTGGACGATCATCTTGCATGACTGCAACTGGGCAGACCGGAAAAACGGAATCCGCCGGTCAAATTCAAGGAAGCCCGTTGGGCGGTCTCCACGGCTGTGGGATCCGACGAGCATCTTGAACAGATGAAGACCTTCGAAGAGGAGGCGGCTCGGGCCATGTATCGGTCCTCTTCCATGTCCATCTTCGTCCCACTCAATCTGGGCTCCACTTTACCAGGTTCCTTTCAGGAGTTGTGCCAGTCCCTTCCTGCCAAGGGTGAGGGACCCTCTGACGCACATATCTCTTGGTCCCATAAAAAGGACAAGGAAGTTAAGGAAACTTTGTCTCACCGACGACACTCCTGGAACCATGAGAGATCTCTGTCCCAGGAATCTGCTGTCTCAACTTCGGTCGAGGTTGCAGCCTCGGCCACTGGCTTCACGGTACCCCCGTCAGGCCAGCCAGCTAAGACGCAGGACGGCTATCCGATTGAGATTATTCTTGACCCTGTTGACCCATAATCGCTCAATGAGGCCGACAACTCCTTATTCAGGACCCCGTTCCTGCCTGCCACCGAGGAGGAGGAGACCCAGCCCACTGGGAATCCCCTCATCCCTATCCCTGTCCCTGATCAGGAAGAGCCGCAGTTCTTCCTGGCTCCTTCCAAACGACCCACACAGTCCAAGTCGAGCTCTCGGACCCTTGACCCGACAGGCTGAAGAAGGTGCATAAGCACTCTAGGCGTGCGCTGCACTCTTCCCTCGCCCTCGGATGAGGAGAGGCTTCAACGGAAACTCCATCGACACTCACGAGGATTTAATGTGGCAGCAGCTAATTATGTCCAGCCAGAAGGCTCCGCTTCTACCTGGCCATTACTTAGCTGTCTCCTCTAGGCCGACACTAAGTCCTCAGGAGCCAGTCTGCACCATTCCTCTACCTTCGAGACTGGTCAAGACCATTCTGGTTTGGCTGAAATCGACCTCTCCACCAATCCTGGTGGAGCCGCCACCTAAATAGCCTCCTTCAGGCTCCTGCTAAGGAGTCTTGGCCTGTTCTGGGCCTCCTGCGTAGGCTTTCAGTCACCCTCACTCCCGACCGTCCTAGGCGGGTGGAGGGAGACTCCGGTGGCTGGCCGATTTATCCGGAGTCCGAGGACTCTGACCTGCATTCTCATCCCCTGGACAAGGTATCTATCAGTCTCGACTAAGGACGGTCCCTCTTCCTTTATGGGCATCCTCAGTCTCATCTCTGAATCCGCGGGGATGCCCTAGAACCATTCAGAAACTGGCCGAATATCCCCTCACCGACATTCTCAAATGAGGGATTCGTAATGAAGGCCTTCCCAGTGGCTGAAGGCCATTGTCTGTCCGGCCTTGGAGCTGTGGCAGCACCCTGCGCCTTCAGACTGTATGGCCCGCAAATATGCTGTGCCCATCAGGTCCTTTGAGTTCAAGAGCACCCCTGTGCTGAGGGATTGGCTGACCGAATGTGTTCAGACTCTCTGGTAATTCAGGAGAGACTGATAGACCCCGGAAAGTGTCGAAAAACTGGACCATTCTGCCCAAAGGTCTGTGCTGCCTCTTCACTGGGTTTTCGTCAGGCAAGTTTGGCCGTTGTCATGGCACACTTCTCTCATGTCCCTTTGATGAGGTTCTACCTCATCTCTCCGCAAAGTTCCAGACCATGGTCAAGTAGGTTCGTGATCAGGGTCGGGCTGTTGCGAAGCAGCAACTCCAGATGGCTCTGGACCTCGGGGACTCTTTTGCCTGCTTGGTGGCGGCCGCGATTACCATGCTCCCCAGGGCTTGGTTGAGGGTCTCCACCTTCACAGCAGACACCCAGCAGAAGCTAACGGAAGTCCCTTTCGTGGGTACCGACCTTTTTGGCCCAGGTGTGGACAGTCGCCTCCAACGCATCGAGAAGTCCAGTGCCACCTTGCACTCCGTGACCTCTGCACAGAAGGAATCCCAGGTTTCCAAAAGGCAGAAGAAGCCCTTTCGGCATTCTGCCCCTACAGCCAAGCGGCCCCATTTCCAGTCGGGCAGCAACAGCGGCACACCTTGGCACTCGCCCAAATTGGCCCAGCAGTTCAGAACCTGGAGGACGGGTTCAGGTGGTCCCCAATCCGGACCCTCTTCCTCCAAGCCTGTTCAGTGGACGTGATGGGGTGCCCATCCCTATACCTGCCATGCAAGCTCTGGGTCTTCTCCAGGGGTCTGGCTCTGCACTTCCTGTCCGCCTGGTCCGTTGTTACCATGGATAGGTGGGTTCTAGAAGTGATCGACCAGGGACTGCATCTGGAGTCGAGCAGTACCCACCTAGCCAGCCCAACAGGAGGAGATGGTGTTAGTACACAGTCAGTCGGCTCTTGAGACATCACCCAACTCCTCCACAAGGAGGTGGTGGCCAGTATGACCCCCCAAACCCAGGGTTCGTTTCCAGGTACTTCCTGGTCCCAAAGCGGATGGGGACTGGCGCCCCATTCTACATTTACACGACCTGAAACAATTTCTCAGGCCGCGCACATTCAAGATGGTAACTCTGTCCCAGATCATACCATCCCTTGAGCAGAACATGTGGTTTTGCTCCCTGGATCTTCAGAACGCATTCTTTCACATCCCGATCCATCCATCTCACCAAACGCCTTTGCTTTCGAGCGGAGGAGCTCTATTAGAGTTCTGAGCCATGCCGCTCAGCTTGTCGCTTTGCCCCCCATTTTCAGCAAATGCATTGCAGTGCTGGCGGCCAGTCTTAGACACGAGGGGTCGGGGTGTATCCCATCTCGACAACTGGTTCTTAGCAAGTTCCTCCAAACACGAGGTCCAGGGATCTGGCCTCCAGACCTGCACCAAACTTGGTCTCCTGGTCAACGAGGCCAAGTCAGAACTCGTACCTTCGCAGGTCATATGTTTCATCTTGGCAGAGTTCGACTCTTGCCGAGCCAGAGCCTAGCTCTCGATGGACAGGCCGGAGGTTCTCTCCTCCTTTGCCAGTCATTTCTGGTTGGGCACTTGCGCCCTGCCCGGGACTTTCTGTGCCTTCTGGGGTACATGGCGGCCTGCACCACCTTTAATGGGACTTGGCCAGCCAGTGGACCCCCACGTCTTAGTCATTTCAATCAGCATAAACCTGCTGGAGCTCAGATCAGTCAGACTGGCACTGTCAGCATTCATCTGCTCCTTTGGGGTCAAGTGGTGCAAGTCCAGACGGACAATACCACGACCATGTACTATCACAACAAGCAGGGCGGCACGCACTCCCAGCCTCTGCAGGGAAGCACTGCAGATCTGGACCCTGTGAGCCAACTGAGGCAGTTCTCTAGCCATCCATGTGGCAGGAGCCTCAAACCAACTGGTGGACGCATTCAGCCATGTAGGCAAGATGTCCCACGAGTGGTCTCTCCATCCAGAGATAGTACACAGCCTGTTCTCTCACTGGGACGAACCTCAGGTGGATCTCTTCGCCTCCAAGGAGAACGCAAAGGTGAGACTGTTTCATGCCCGCTCCCCCTCAGCAGGGCTCGCTACAGGTGGATGCCTTCTCGAGGCCGTGGACCCCAGGCCTCTTCTATGTCTTCCCTTGGTTCACAAGGTGATCCTCAAGGTCAGGAGGGACAAGGCACAGGTGATTCTGGTAGCCCCAGACTGGCCTCGCCAGTTCTGGTATCTAGATCTCCTCAGCCTTAGCTCCAGGCCTCCGAGGCATCTTCCAGTTTGCCTGGACCTGGTATCAGTCAAGTCGGGGGCAGGTATTCCATCCGGACCTTCAATCCCTGCACCTGACAGCCTGGTTCCTCAGCGTCTAGAGTTCCATTCTTTAGATCTCTCTGAGAATGTACTCACAGTTGTGGAAGCATCCAGAAAGGAGTCGACCAGGAGGTGCTATGCTTTCAGATGGAAAAGGTTTTCCATTTGGTGTCAGGGCAAGGGTTTGGACCTTTTGTCCTGTCCAGTGGCTGATATCCTCAACTACCTTTGGTCCTTGTCCAAAGGGGGTCTTCGGTCCACGACCCTTAAAGTGCACTTGGCAGCCATGCCTGCTTACCGGGCGTGGGCCGGTCAGCAGATGGCGCAGGAGAAGGTGGTCTGGCATTTCTTTAAAGGCCTTGATCATATTTCCCCTCTAGTGCATGAACCACCACCACCGTGGGATCTACTGCTGGCACTGGCAAAGCTCATGGGCATGCCATTTGAACCTGTGCACAGGTGGAAGATGTCACATTTGTCATGGCAGACCGCCTTCTTGGGGGCTATCATGTCAGTCAAGACTGGGGAAATACAGGCGCTCTCTGTTGAGTCTTCCTGTCTGGTCTTCCACAGGGACAAGGTTGTCCTGCGCCCCCACCCGAAGTTCCTTCTGAAGGTAGTGTCTGAGTTTCACCTTGCCAGGTGTTGACTCTGTCAGTGTTCTACCTTAACCACACTTCAGAGGCCAAGTATAGGCTCCATACCCTGGACCTGAGACAAGCGCTTTCTTACTATAAGGAGTGGACGGCTGAAGTTCTGGTAGAGGTTGCCAGCTGCTTGTCGCCTACACGAGCTGCACCTGGCAGACCTGCAGCAAAGCGGATGATTGGCAGATGGATTATATTCTGCATTGATCTCTGTTACCGGTTGGCGAGCAGGAGTCTCCCATAGGATGAGAGCTCACTCCATCCTCCATACTGCTGCATCGGTGGCTGCTTCCAGGGACATTCCTATCCAGGAAATCTGCAGGGCTGCTACCTGGAAGTCAGCAAACACCTTCATTACCCTCTACCACATTGACCTAAAGTCATTGACCAAGGCTCAGCTCACCAACGAAGTAGAGAGCCGCCTTCTGACGCTGGAACCCATTCTGGAACCCCGTCGAGGGCGAGAGACCCCTTCCTGATACCAGAGGTGTCCCGTCCGGTTCTGCGACAGGGTGGCACTTTACCCCGGGAGCTCCCCAAGGGGTCCATTCTTCCCCTGAGTGGGGAGGGGTCTTCGTCACCTTTTTCCTCGGACAGTTCCAACAGACATTCCGACTTCGATGACGAGCTACGAACTCCAGACAAGCCCCGGCCTAGGGCTTCTTCGAAGTCTTCTTCCTTCACGGAGTTGCTACGCAAGATCCAATCTTTACATCAGTGGAAATCTTTGGAGCCAGATCCACAGTGGCAGAAGCTGGCTGCACATCTGGAGCTGCCCAAGGTCACTCCTACCTTGGTTCCACCCTGGATCGAGCCTCACGCGGATCTTGTTTCCACCATCTGGAAGCAGCCATCCATCATAGCCCCTCTTCCAAGGAAGGCGGACAGGCTATATCAGGCTCCGGAGGGAGTCTAGTTTCTTACCTCACCCCCCAAGGCTGACTCGGTCGTGATCAGAGCCGCCCATGGCTGTACAGCCAACCCAAAGCATTCGAGCTTGTCTCCACCCGATAAGGAGTCCCGCCTTACGGACCAGTATAGGAAGAAGTTCTTTGCTTCTTCCACTCTGGGTATTAGGGCCACGAACTACGTCGCTGACGTGAGGGATTACCAGAAGGCTGTCCTTAGCGAGGTGGAAGCTAAATTGGACTCCTTTCCTGAGTCGCAGACCAAAAAGGAAGCGGCAGACCTGGTCAGTTCTGCTCGTTCAGCCAGTAGGCACATGCTACATGCTACTTACGATGCAGTGGACGCTGCTGGAAGGAGCTCGGCATTCGCCGTAGGTTTGCGGCGTCGTGCCTGACTCAAGAGTGTCAGGTTTGGTCCTGAAGTGCAGTCCGCTATTCAGGACGCACCTTCAGGGTTCAGTGCTGTTCGCGGTGATGTCAAGGATATCATCACTGGCCTGCGGGAGAAGGGCACTGTTCTCAAAGAGGTTGACTCCATGCCAGAGCCCTCGGCCTCCAGCGCTGTCCCCTTCCATAAGCGTACAGGGCCAGGTGAAATCCTAAGGAAGTGGCCAACAAACGCCGGGCCCTCTGGCTGCAAAGCCCCGCCCAAACGTAGCAGCGGAGTTTCCAGTCATGTAGCTGCCTCACATCTCCTGACTCCTTTCCTCTCCTCTTCCACAGCCTCTGGGCCTCCCATAGGAACCGGTAGGAGGAGGTTCTCCTGCATCTGCCAGGTTGGGAGAGGATCACTTCAGACATTTGGCTGCTCCAGCTATAGCGGAGGACACTCAATAGTTTCTTCAGAAACCTCCCAGAAGACCCTCCAAGGTTGTCTTACTCCTTCTTCTGGTTAGGAATAAATCTCCGCTCTTCTTCTGAAGGCAGCAATAGAACCTGTCCTTCTTCCTGGTTTCTGAAGAAATCAGGTCACGTGAGGCCAGTCCTAGACCTCAGCTCCCTGAACCTGTTCGTGGAGTACAAGAGGTTCAGAATGCTCTCTCTGCAGGGTCTTCTGCCCCTCCTTCTGCCGGGGCAGTGGCTGTGCACTCTGGACATGCAGGATGCCCACCTGCATATCCCTATCCGCCCATCCCACCGCATATACCTTCGGTTTTCTTTTCAGGGAGACCACTATCAGTTCAAGGCCCTCCCATTTGGTCTCTCCTTGAGTTTTTACAAAATGCCTTTTTGTGGTAGCGGCCCACCTGCGTACCCAGGGAGTTCAGGTTTTCCCGTACCTGGATGACTGGCTCCTGGCGACCCCGTCCAGGGAGGACCTCCTGTACTCCCTGTCCTTTACCCTGCAGGTTTTCACCAGCCTGGGTATTACAGTCAACCAGGCCAAATCCCATTTGATCCCATCCCAAAGAATCCAGTTTATTGGGGCGATCTTGGATACGACCTCCGGTATGGCCTTCCTACCTTTGGACAGGGTGGCCACCCTTCAGGCACAGGCCAGCCTGTTGTCCAGCCGCAGGCAGGTCTCTTCCAGGTCAGTCCTTCGCCTCCTCTGGCTCATGGCGGCTGCCATTCAGACTTTGCCTCGTGCTTGGCTCCACATGAGAATCTCTTGGTGGATGCTTCGGTCTCAGTGGGATCAATTGGTGGACAACCTAGATCAGGAGATCCTGGTCTCCTCTCCGATGGTTCAGGACTTGCAGTGGTGGATGGTTCAGGAGAACCTTTGCCAGGGAGTTCTCTTCTCTTTCTCCACCTCCCAAACTCTAATAGACACCTCGGACGAGGGTTTGGGAGCCCACTTGGGATCTCAGCGGACCCAGGGCTCTTGGTCCAGATTCGAGCAGACTCTCCACATAAATGTGCTCGAGCTAAGGACTGTGCTGTATGCCTTACAAGCTCTCCATCTGTATTTGCTTCCCGGTCATCTGGCTGTCCAGACCGACAACATGTGCATAGTGTGGTACATCAACAAACAGGGAGGAACTCATTCTTACCATCTTTGCAGGGAAGTGATGCGGGTTTGGGATTGGCCAGTACTTCACAACCTTCACCTCATGGCAGTTCAGTATTCCAGGGTCAGAACACGGCATGGATCACTCAGCCGGGTCGGCCCGTGACAAGTTCACTAATGGGAACTGGATCGGGTGTAGGCAATGTCTTCAAACTGGGGAGCCCTCAGGTAGACCTGTTTGCCTCTCAATGCAAACTTCCAGTCTTCTGCTCGCCCGCTCCAGGGCGCGGAGTTTTTTGGAGAGAGACTCTGTCTCTAGACTGGAAGGGCAGATTCGTCTGTGCCTATCCCCCCCCCAAAAATCCCATTGATTCCGAGGGTCTTACACAAACTCTGTTCAGAAGGAGCTCGCATGATCCTCATCATTCCGTTCTGGCCCAGGCAAGTTTGGTTCTCTCTTCTGCAACAGTATTCAGAGGAACCTCCTCTTCCTCTGTCACGGCTCTTGTTGACACAGGATCAGGGACTCTGGTCCATCCAGGATTCAAAGCCCTTCAGCTGCATGTGTGGCTCCTGCAGACATGGTTCAAACCCGCTTTGGGGTTTCGCAGCAGGTGGCGGAGATTCTAGTGGAGGCCAGAAAGGCTTCCACTCGTTCCACTTATGCCATGAAATGGAAAAGGTTATCCATTTGGGCCTCTTCCAGAGCTTTCAAGCCATGCTCCTGCCCTGTCAGGAGGCTCCTGGATTACATGTGTCACCTCTTTGAAGGTTCACATGTCTGCTATTTCCACTTACCAGGTCTTTGCGTACCAGTCCTAAGTTTCTGCCCAAGGTGGTGTCTGAGTTTAATTTTAAATCAGTCCATCCACCTGCCAGTTTATTTTTCAGAGCATGCCAATCCAGGAGAAGTATTGCTTCTTACTTTAGATGAACATAAAGTTCTCTGGTATCATGCCTATCGTACGAAGGATGCTAGAAAGTCTTCACAGCTGTTTGTCTTTTGCCTCTGGGAAAGAGGGTATTCTAGTTTTGAAGCAGTTCTTGTCCAAATAGTTGGACCAACTGCATTACCTTTTGTTACAGGAAGTACGGTAAGGAATTTCCTGGTGCTGTGCGTCTGGATAATCAATTCAAGGTATGGCCACATCTTACTTCGAGAGGGCTCTTGCAGTAGGTAATTACATATTGGACTGACGTCGGCAGGTGGCAGGACCTCACGGAAAAATTTCTAGCTAGCAGTCTCTGGTAAGGGACCGCACCCAGGTCAGTTGACCGGCGTCAGGAGACGTCGGTATAAAGGGACGGTCCTCACACCCTTCCAGTTCTTTCCCGCTGTTAGCTCATGCCAGCCCGCGGAAAAGTTCCCTGCTCATCAGGCTCTTTCATCGCTTTTTAACCGAGTATTTTAGATTTTTTTTTTATCCATCAGGTATTCATTGGTGTATGTCGTCCCCTACACCCTCCAAGCACAGAAACAAGTGCACCTGCAGCGCCCAACTCCGTAGACAAGGACAGCTGTTCCCCAGCCTTTTTTTGCCTAGGCCCCATAATCCGACAGAGAAGTGCCAGCACTGCCTTAGCTTTAACGCTGCAACCTGAGTAGGCGGAGCAGTCCCTGGAGGCCCATATTTTGAAAAAGAAAATGAGCTCCATGGAGAGAAATTGAAGGCCATCGTGAAGAAAAAGGATAAAGAAAGCACCGGGACAAGGGCTCCTCTCCACCGTGACTTCCTCGGGAGTTGCCGTGAAAGAGTACGTTCTCTCCCGAGGGACGCTTCTCACGATGGCCGCCTTTAGAGGCTTCTAAGGCGCGCGCCGACCCACCTGTCTGGCTCAGTGGCCTCTTCACACCTCCGGCTTGTGGAGGCTTCCGCCTCCCAGTAAAGCTGTGGTTTTGCAGCTTACTGGTGTGAGCGGCCCGATAAGCCGGACGTCTGCTCCCCCGATGCCCACACGGAGAAAGTCGGTAAGTCACCCAAACCTTCGGGGCGGCGTGCGGCTCCCATTCCGCCCGACCAGGCTGCCCCGCCATCGCGGCCTGTCTCCGGCGATGGATCCGTTATGTCGGACGCCGGCTTCTCCGGCGACCGCCCGGATCCCGCTGCAAAGCCGCACGTCTGTTCGCCTGACATCCGCACAGTGGATGAGCTGACGTTGGACCTCCCACGTCCATCGTTCCCAGCTTCTCAAGCCTTCGCTGCGCTCTGGGGACCCTGAGTCTCCTCAGCCCAACGCCAAGGATCCCCCCAATCCCTGGGCGACGCTGAGGTTTCTGTTCCACCTGCCAGACCGCTCCACCTTCTGGTCCGACCAATCTGACGCCGGGTTCCCCGGATGCCAGCCCGCCGCCCCACGCCCAGTGTTGCCGACTCCAGGCGACATACTGCTCCCCGATGCCGGGCCTTCTGCTCCAGAACTGCCTGTGAGGCGGGCTGTCTGCTCCGGCAGCCCCCCTCCCTGGTTCCCGGGTACTCAGCCCAGTCTTATCCGGCGCCTCAGTACCCGGCGCCGACATATCCACCGCAGTACCAGTCTCCTCAGTACCAGACGCCGGGCTTCCTACCGTCGGGTTATGCATACGCGCCTTATGGGTATAGTCCATACCCTCAGCTGCCGGTGGACTTGAAGGAGACTCTGGCCTCCTGGTGGGCTGAGGCCAAGGCTCGGCTCACCAGAGAGGTGGAGAGTCTTCTTCCGGTGCCGGTTCCTGTATGCCCATGACGACACACTCCCTCTCCACCTCCTGACACCAGGGCTAAACCCCCTGGGTCCAGAGAGGGGCAGGACACACTTCCCCCGAGGGATTCCCAAGGGGTCCGTTCCTCCCCTCATCGGGAGAGGGAGTCTACCTCTTCTCATCTTCTTCCTCCTCGAGGCGCTTCTGACGGTTGTTCCGAGCAAGAAAATACACTCTCCGTCCAAGCCCCGGCCAAGCACTCCTCCGAAGTCTCCTTTGGAGGATCCTTCACTCTCAGGGTTGCTAAGGAAGATCCGGAAATGCGTAAGTGACAGTCTTTGGTGCCACCCTGGATCGAGCCTCATGCCGACCTTATTACCACTATATGGAAACAGCCGTCAGCCTTAGCCCCACTTCCCAGGAAGTCGAACAGGCAATACCAGGCTCCCGAGGGTGTTGACTTCTTAGACTCACACCCTCGAGCTGACTCAGTTGTGACTAGCGCCACTCATGGCCGGTCAGCTCAACCCAAACACCTTAGCTCATCTCCACCTGACAAGGAATACCACCTTTTGGACCAGTATGGCAAGAAGATTTTTGCTTCTTCCACTCTGGATATTAGGGCCCTGAACTATGTCGGCCACATGGGGGATTACCAGAAGGCAATTCTCATTGAGGTGGAATGTAAATTGGACTCCCTTCCAGACTCTCAGCTCAAGCAGGAAGTGGCTGACCTTGTCCGCTCTGCACGTTCGGCCAGTCGGCACATTCTTTGTGCGGCCTACGATGCAGTGGACACTGCTAGTAGGAGCTCAGCTTCGCCATAGGCCTGCGCGTCAAGCTTGGCTCCAGTTGTCAGGGCTGGTCCTGGAAGTGCAGTCCACCATCCAGGAAGTGCCCTTCCAGAGTTCGGTGTTGTTTGGGGGTGATGTCATAGACATCATCACCGACCTGCTGGAGAAGGAAGGCACCAAAGTCTGTGGACTCTATGCATCATCCCCATCAATCTGCAGCGCCATCCTTTTGCAGACGAATCGACCCAAAGTGAGACCACAGGAAAGACTGCCACTAAACGCCAGGGCTCCCAGCTGCCAACGCCCCCAACCCAAAAAAAGCAGCGGGCGCTTCAGCTGCCCCACACCACCTGACTCCTTCCCCTATCCCACAGCCTCCAGGCTTCCCGGAGGAACCGGTAGGAGGGTGGTTTTCCCTCCACCTTCCGGGCTGGGTGGGGATAACATCAGAGTCATGGGTGCTCCAGCTAATCGCAGAAGGACACTCAATAGAGTTTCTGCAGAAACCACCTTGTCACCCTTCCCCAAGGTCATCGTACTCTTGGGAACATCATCTTCTGGTCCAGGAAGAAATTTCAGCACTTTTGCTAAAAGAGGCGATAGAACCTGTCCCTTCCCTGCTAGGAACGGGTCACTATTCCCACTTCTTCCTGGTCCCGAAGAAGACGGGAGATGTAAGACCTATTCTAGATCTCAGTTCCCTGAACATTTTCGTGGAGTACAAGAGGCTCAGGATGCTCTCACTGCAGAGCCTTCTGCCCCTCCTATGCTCGGGCCAGTGGCTGTGCGCTGTGCATATGCAGGACGCTTACCTGCAAATATCTTCATTTTGCTTTCCAGGGGGACCACTGCCAGTTCAATGCACTTCCATTTGGCCTTTCCTCAGCTCTTCGAGTATTTACCAAATGCCTTGCGGTGGTGGCGGCCTACCTGCGTACTGGTGGGGGTACAGGTTTTCCTGTACCTGGACGATTGGCTTCTGGCGGCCTCGTCCAGGGAGGAACTCCTGCACTGCCTCTCCCTCACCCAGCTGGTCTTTGCCTGTCTGGGTATTACCATCAACCATTAAAAAAAAAAAAAGTTCCAAGTTTCACTTGATCCCATCCCAGAGGCTCCAGTTTATTGGGGTGATACTGGACACGACCCTAGGCAGGGCCTTCCTGCCACTGGACAGGGCGGCCACACTCCAGACTCGGGTAAGCCTGTTGTCCGGATGCAGGCAGGTCAGTGCAAGGTCAGTTCTTCACCTCCTCGGGCTTATTTCGGCTGCTATCCGAACAGTCCCTCGTGCACTGCTCCACATGAGGGTCTCTCAGTGGACGCTCCGCTCTCAGTGGGATCAGTTGGTAAGCGACTTGGACCAATTGGTCCTAGTCTCCTCTCCCATGATTCGAGACTTGCAGTGGTGGATGGTTCGAGAGAACCTTCTTCGGGGAGTTCCATTCTTCCTTCCTCCTCCCTCCCAGACTCTGACCACAGACACCACGGGCAAAGGTTTGGGAGCCCATCTCGGTCCACATCGGACCCAGGGCTCTTGGTCCAAGCTCGAACAATCTCTGCACATCAGTGTGCTCGAGCTTCGAGCAGTGCTGTACGCTCTCCAGGCTCTCCACCTGCATCTTCTTCCAGGCCACTTAGCCGTCCAGATGGACAATATGTGTGTGGTATGGTACATCAACAAACAGGGCGGGACTCGGTCCTACCCTCTTTGCAGGGAAGCGATGAGAGTTTGGGATTGGGCAGTACAACATTACTTTCACCTCACGGCAATTCATGTTCCGTGGGTCGAGAACTCCTTAGCAAACAAACTAAGTCGCTCGTCTGCTCAAGCTCACGAGTGGGAACTGGATCAGGGGGTCCTAGACAATATCTTTCTACGTTGGGGAACACCTCAGGTGGACCTGTTCGCTTCACCTCTAAACACAAAGCTTCCCGACTTCTGCTCACTCGTTCAAGAGCAAGGCATTTTCTGGAAAGAGACACTGTCTCTAGATTGGAAGGACAGATTCGTCTATGACCCTCTCCCCGATTCCTCTGATCCCGCGTGTCTTGCAGAAACTCTTCTCAGGAGGAGCACAAATTATTCTGATTGCTCCTTTCTGGCCCAGACAAGTTTGGTTCTCTCTTCTGCAGCAATACTCAGAGGAACCTCCTCTTCCTCTTCCACTGTCACGAATTTTACTGACCCAGGATCAGGGGACCCTGGTCCATCCAGGTCTCAAGTCCCTTTAACTACATGCGTGGCTCCTGCAGACATAGCTCAAGCCCTCTATGGGGTTTCTCCTCAGGTGGCTGAGATCTTGGTGGAGGCTAGGAAACCCTCCACTAGGTCTGCTTATGCCTTGAAGTGGAAACGGTTCTCAATCTGGGCCGCTTCGAGCCTTTCTCCTGCTCGGTTGGGCGACTGCTGGAGTACCTGCGCCATCTTTTGACCTGGGTCTTAGTCACTCATCTCTGAAGGTACACATGGTGGCCATTTCGGCCTACCATGTTCCCTTCGCAGATAGGACGTTTGCTCAACTGGAAGTCTCTAAGACTTTCCTCAAAGGGGGTCTTCACTTGAGACCCCCTATCAGAGTTCCTGCCCATCCTTGGGCTTTGAACTTCGTTCTTGAGAAACTTACTTTGCCTCCTTTTGAACTGGCAGCCTCGGCAGACATGAAGTTCTTTTCATGGAAGACACTCTTTCTAGTGGCCATTACCTCTGCTCTGAGGATTTCCGAAGCTCAGGCCCTGATGTGTAAAATCCATGACTTGATTTTTCACAAGGAATGTGTGGCTCTACGCACCTATCTTAAGTTTCTCCCCAAGGTGGTAGTGGAATCTACATTGAACCAGTCCATAGAGTTACCTGCTTTCTTTATGCAGTCCTCCAATCGGGGGAGTATCTGCTTCACACTATGGACGTTCACCGGATCCTGAGATACTACACTAACAGAACGAAGGATCTCAGAAAGACTGATCAACTGTTCGTCTCTTTTGCACCCAAAAGAGAAGGCAGTGCTGTTTCTAAGCAATGCATGTCTAAATGGTTTGCTCATTGCATCACCTTCTGTTATGACAAGTACAAGAAGACCCTTCTGGGTCAAGTAAGAGGACACTCCACCAGAGAAGTTGCTGCCTCGGCAGCATGTTTCAAGAACATGTCAGCGGCAGACATCTGTGCTACCGCCACTTGGACTTCTGTCCATACATTTACAAAACATTACAGTTTGGATATTGCCTCTTGCCGTAGAGCAGGCTTCGGACTCACTGTTCTGCAAGGCCTCCTTTCTAAAGGCCTTCACAGCTAAGGGGATCTGCTTTGAGTAGCTTTCCTCCTCCCGTGTGCTTCTTCTTGTTCCAGACTGCTTTGGACTCAGTCCTATATGTAATTACCTACTGCAAGAGCCCTCTCGAAGTAAGATAGTACAGTTACGCAAGAACTTACCGTAACAGTAGATCTTCGAGAGAGGCTTTGCAGTAGGTAATACCTTCCCGCCCTCCATCCCCCTGAGCTTTTTCAGCTCCTTTTCCAGTGAGGGAAATATCTGCTTCTCTCTTGTCCGGCCTCTTGTGACCTGTGGCAGGAAAGAACTGGAAGGCGGGTGTGAGGGACCGCCCCTTTATACCGACATCTCCTAACTCGATCACCTGACGGGGCGGTCCGCCATCAGAGACTGCTAGCTAGGAATTTTTCCGTGGGGTCCTGCCACCTGCCGACGCCAGTCCTATATATAATTACCTGCTGCAAGAGCCTCTCTCAAGATCTACTGTTACGGTAAGGTCTTACGTGAACTGTACTTCAAACAACATGAAGTCTTGCTGTGTTCTGACAAATTGCAGTGAGGTCCAACCTAACTGCCCCGGAGATGAGAGTTAACTTTCCATGCCAGGCATGGAACGCTGAGCTCGAGCTCGGTTGAGACTCTGTCTTTTGCTGTTTGAACTCAAACCGTCAGATTCTTTACTCCGCCTCACTGAACAGTCGCTTCGGAGATTTCTCCTTTGCTCGGTTCAATTTGTCTGTTAAAGTACCGTTTTTCTCGGTTTTCAACCGAGTTTAAACCGCAACCCATTGGTTCAGTCTCTGTCTGTGGTATTCGTGAGTACTAGATAGGTCTATATTGTTTTCCTATTCTGTGTGGAACTTGTAAACGTGTCATCGGTTCGGTTTGAACCGATCAGGTTGTTTAAAAATCTTTACTTCTACTTTTAGAGTGTGGTTACCGGATTTTATTACGTTTTTTTCCACGACCCGTAACACGGTCAGGAACCAGAGTGTCTTGCCTGGCGGATTGCCATAAAAAGGGTAAGTTTTGTTTAGGACTGGCCACGTCTGAGAAACCCAAAAGAAAAACCGGGCCCACTGGGTTTCAACACTGTAGTGTGTGTGTGGGGAAGTCTTTGCTAAGGCTGACCCCCACACCACCTGTGTTTATTGTCTGGGGTTTGACCACCTCGATTCAGACTGCCAGATTTGTAAAAATGTTCCTGCAGCTACCCTAGAAAAGAGAGTTGGTAGGCTCAGGGAAAGGGAGGCCAAAAAGTCCGCTGCCTCGGATGGCCAGCTCGGTTCGGTTCAAACCGAACCAGAAGGAGTGCCCTCTGACCAGGGCAAAAGGAGAACCGATTCCGAGGAGTCGGTTCTGGTTAAGAGAACAAGAAGGGATAAATCAGCCGGTGTGGATCCAAAAGTTTCTTCTTCAACCGCTGATGAAATAGCCAAAGCGATAAAAATTGTTCAGTCGCTATCCCCGGTTCTGACCGAACCGGCACCATCAGGAAGGCGTTCAGTTCGGCCGGTTCCACCGGTTCCGGATTATGATTTGGAGGAATTTTATGAACCGGAGGAGGAGGAAGGAGAGTATGAGGAAAGTGAATGTGATTATGAAAGTCTGGATGTGCCCATTGACCCGGACATCTCCCCAGACAGACCTTCAGGAGTGTCTCCTCCTAGGCTTTCTGAGTCCCCCTCCCATTTCATGTTTTACAAGAAAGTGGCTGAAACCCTTCAGCTTCCTATGGAAGAAGCTGTGGATGACCAGGAGGAGCCTGACTATGTTGAAATGATGGATATCCCAGAGTCCAGGAGGCTGTCTATTCCCCTTCACAAGTCTTTTGGGAAACTGACAATAAAGATTTTAAAGACTCCTAATTCTATACCTCCTGTGGATAAGAGAATGGACAAGAGGTATACTCTTTCAGGCTCGGATACAGAGTTCCTTACCCAGCAATGCAGCCATGTTGGGGTAGTGCAGGCTGCTGCCTGTGATAAGGCAAATATACCCTTGGCTTCACACCCCCCAGATAAGGACTGTAGGAGGATTGATGCCATGGCAAAGAAAGAGTACATGACAGCATCCTTGAGACTCAGGCAGGCCAGTTATATGGCCTATACAGCTAGATATCAGAAATCTAGATGGGACACTGTAATGACTTTAGCTAAACAGGTCCCTGGCCAGCTTGCCAAGGAGCTGGAGCAGGTAGCTGCGGATGGTATTGAGGCATCCAGGTGCAATTCCATGCTGCAGTGGACTCCAATGATGTTTCATCTAGAGTCATGGCTACATCTGAGGCCCTTCAGGATGGCTTGGCTCAGATGTACTAGCCTGTCTCAGGATACCCAGACTAAGGCCATGGATTTTCCTGTTGTAGGTAATTCTCTGTTTGGGAGCAAACAGAGAACTACATGAAGAAAATGGATGAATACAGGACCACCTATAGGAGTGCACAGGCCAAGGAAAGGCAAGCCACTCCTCAGAGGCAGCGTCCCAGGGGCAGGCCTTTTCATAGGCCTTTCTTCCAAGCCCAGGCCTCCTCTTCTGCTTATGCTCAGAGGGGGTTCTTTAGAGGGAGAGGCAGACGGGGTACAGGCAGGCCTGCTTCCACCCCTCAGCCTAAACCCCCTGCCAAACAGGCACCCTGATGGGATTGCCAGGGCCGATTCTCCACCACCTGTAGGGGGCAGGCTGGCTTACTTTGTCCAGGACTGGATGTCTTTAACATCAGACAAATGGGTCCTGGAAGTAGTAAGCCAGGGACTGGTTCTCAGCTTCAAAAAATTTCCAAAGATGAGAACCAGATCCTTTCTACCTGCAAATCCTTCAGAGGCACTTGCCCTAGAGGCAGAGGTCTCTTCCCTCTTGGCTCTGAGAGCTGTAGAAAGGGTTCCACCCCTACATAAAGGGAAAGGATTGTACTCCAGGTACTTCCTCGCCCCCAGAAAGACAGGAGAATGGTCGCCCATCCTGGATCTCAGATATTTAAACAAGCACCTTTTAAAGCCAAAGTTCAAAATGGTGACTCTGGGAATAATTCTACCCTCTCTAAGGCCAGGGGACTGGCTAGTCTCCCTGGACCTCAAGGATGCCTATTTCCATATTCGCAACAGAAGCTCCCTTCGGAAATACCTCAGGTTTGAGCTGCCCTCAGGCCATTACCAATTCAGAGCAATGCCCTTCGGCCTAACCTCTGCTCCAAGGGTGTTCACAAAATGCCTGGCAGTAGTAGTTGCTTTCCTAAGAAGGAAAAGGATTTCCATTTTCCCATACCTGGACGACTGGCTCATAGTAGGCCAAGTCAAGTCGCACCTTCAGATAACTCAGCAACTGCTCACTTCTCTAGGTTTCCTTCTGAATCTTTCAAAGTCAATTCTAGAGCCTGTACAGCTCCTCACCTTCATAGGCGCAGAGCTAGATACAGAAAAGGCAAGAGCCTTCCTTCCCCTGGACAGGGCAAGGACCCTTATCACACTGGCCTCTTCATTCACTCTACAGGTGTCTCGACCAGCAAGGCATTTTCTGCAGCTCCTGGGGCACATGGCTGCTTCTACAGCAGTGGTGCAGGGAGCAAGATTTCAGGTGAGGGGCATTCAGTTCCACTTGAGAGCCTTTTGGTCTCAGAAAAAGGATCCTCTGACCAAACTGATCCCAGTGACTCGAACCCTGATCCAGGCTTTGCAGTGGTGGCAGGATCAGGACAATCTAAGACAGGGAGTTCCTTTTGTCACTCAGTCTCACTCTTTAATCCTTACTACAGATGCCTCCCTCTTGGGGGGGGGCCCACTTGGGAGACTTGACCAACTTGGGAGACTTGACCACCCAAGGGTTGTGGTCTCCTCAGGAATCTCTGCTTCACATCAATCTATTAGAGCTCAGAGCAGTGTTTCTAGCACTTCAAGCTTTTTCCAAGTCTGTTCGGAACAAAGTAGTTCAGATCAGGACAGACAATACCACCACAATGTGGTATATCAGCAAGCAAGGGGGCACTCTGGTCTACGGCTTTGTGCACAGAACAATGAAGTTGTGGTCTCTGGCCTATTCCCTGAACACCTCTCTTACAGCAGTACACCTTCCAGGCAAGGACAATGTCCTGGCAGATGCCCTCAGCAGGATATCTCGGGGCCATCACGAATGGTCACTGGACCCCCTGGTTTTGGAGGTGATCTTCTCCAGATGGGGCACCCCACAGATTGATCTTTTTGCAACCCCAGACAATCACCAACTTCCCCTCTTTTGCTGCAGGCCCCCAGTGTTGGGCTCAGTCCCCCTGGATGCCCTGGTTCTCAATTGGGAAGGGAAGTTCCTGTATGCTTTTCTCCCCTTCCCTCTCCTGTTCAAGGTGCTAGTCAAAATCAGGTCTCAACCCTGAAAGCTGATTCTGATTGCTCCAGACTGGGCCAGACAGCCCTGGTACCCTCTCCTGTTGTCCTTAGCAGTCCACCTTCCTTGTCTCTTCTCAGGAATTACAACCTGTTAACCTGTGCTCAGGGGAGGTTTGGTACCAGATCTCAAATCTCTCAATCTCAAGGCCTGGCTCTTGAAGAGTTAGAGTTTGCTGATTTACACTCTCTCAAGGTGTTATGGATATCCTAAAGGCTTCTGGAAGCCTTCCACCAGAACCACTTATAATTCCAAATGGAAAAGATTCTCCATGTGGTGCTCTGGGAAGCATATTTCTCCAGAGTCTGCTGGCCTGCCCACAGTCCTTGACTATATGGTTCATCTGAATAGCTTGGGACTCAGACCAGCTACACTAAGAGTGCATCTGGCAGCTGTCTCTGCTTTTCTTTCAGCAGGTAAGCCTTCTTCCCTTTCAGCTCATCCTGTATTCTCTCACTTCTGCCAGGCGCATAAGCGAGTTACAAGCCCTGTCAGTGGAGCCTGATTTTATCTCTTTCCATAGAGATAAGGTGGTCCTCAGGACTAACAGGAAGTTTTTACCTAAGGTGGTTTCAGACTTCCACCTTAACCAATCTGTGTCTCTTCCTGTGTTCTTCACTGACCATTCCTCCTCTGGTGAGAGGAGGCTGCACAGTTTGGATGTGAAAAGAGCCCTTAGCTACTACATAGAGCGTACCAAGGGTCACAGGTTTGGCTCCTTCCAACTGTTCCTCACTTACGGTGAGGTTGGTAAGGGAAAACCTGCCACGAAAAGATCTGTTGCCAGGTGGATTGTCTCTTGCATTCAATTTTGCTATGAAAAACTAGGTAGAATTCCACCCTCAGGCCTGAGGGCTCACTCTACCAGAGGTACAGCAGCTTCCCTGGCTGCTGCCAGGGATATTCCTATCTTAGAGATATGTCAAGCAGCTACCTGGAAAACAGTTCACACTTTTACCAAGCATTGATCTCTGGATATCCAGGCTAGGAGTGATGCTCGGTTTGGCACAGCAGTGCTTCAGAGCCTATTTCCTAAGTAGGTTCTCTTCCCTCCTCCATGGAGGTACTGCTTGGTAGTCTGCAGTTTGTCAGAATACAGCAAGACTTCATGTTGTTTGAAGAAAAAATTACTCACCTTAGTAATGTTGTTTCTTCTAATGGAGTCTTGCTGTATTCTGACACCCCCGCCTTCCCCTCTCAGAACCTTTGTTTTTGGGATGTGGGTGGGCAGTAGCAGTGTTGGCACTCAGGAGGTGCCCCACCTTTTTATTATCACCCCTTTTTCTGTGGGTGAGTGGGTGTTGTGTTTATTTCATTTTTTGGGTTTCCTGACTTGAGTCTTTGTTTTGGGACAAAAAAATCTGTTTATTATGTTTAGTAGCCAGTTGGCTAGTGTAAGTTTACAGTTTCCACACAGGACACTCAGTGAGTTTAGCTTCTAAAGATCTGACGGTTTGAGTTCAAACAGCAACAGACAGTCTCAACCGAGCTCGAGCTCAGCGTTCCATGCCTGGCATGGAAAGTTAACTCTTTCATCTCCGGGGCAGTTCGAAGGTTGGACCTCACTGCAGTTTGTCAGAATACAGCAAGACTCCATTAGAAGAAACAACATTACTAAGGTGAGTAATTTTTTTCTTTCTGCTGCCTGTTTCTGGAATGTTTCATCTGCTGAGAGCTGTGCAGCTGCTACCTGGAGTGCTGTCTGCACTTTTCACTAGATACTACAGCCTGAACATTGCTTATAGAAGAAGGGCAGGTTTCGGCCTTGCTGTGCTTTTAGGTCTCCTTTCTTAGGCCTGTTGCTTCCCGCCACCAAGACTGTTTCGATGTCAAAACTGCTTGGGACTCATTCCATTGATGTGGCTTTCTGCAAGAGATTTCCTCAATGAAGATAGTAATTAAGTAGAAACTTACCGTAACAGTAGTTCTTCAAAAGAATCTCTTGCAGAAGCCCATGCCATCCCACCCTTCCTCCTCCTTGCTTTCTTTTTTTTTTTTATATATATATTTTCTTGGCTGGTCCACCGTCATCCATCCGCCCTGGTCATGGCCCATGAGGCTTCCACATACATGTAGCCACTTCCATCCCCAGTTACCCCGGGGCGGGGCCATGGCAGCTGTCCCTATCCGTGCGCGGGACTAGTGACTGGTCGGGGATTGCAGCCATGGCGGCTGATCGAAGCCCCAAGGAGGGCTCCACTTAAATGGTGGATCCTGCCCACCTGCTTCTTTTTCCCTGTTCTGTGGAGGCGGAGATGTGCAATGACACCTCACGTCCGCCCCGCCTCCCTGTGGCGAGCACCGGTAATGTGGCGTCTCCAGCCTCAGTCAGGAGTCCTCAGTGCGCTGGACACTCCCCACCCCACCCCACCCCGAGAAGGAGCGCCATCCATAGGACACTCTATCCTTCTCCCCAGGCCGCCCTCCAATGACCCGGATCTGTTCCCGAACCCAGGTCGCCAGGGCTGCAAGCTGAATCCAACCGCTGCGCCTTGCTTTCTGTGTCTTGTCTCCTCCAGAATGCCTAACCTTCTTTTTCAACCTACTGTGGCAGGAACCTCAGTCCTCCTCGGTTCCCTCAGAGAAAATATATATACATACATACTGTGCCTTCAGAAAGTATTCACCCTGCCCCCCCTTGGATTTTGTCACATTTTGTGATGTTGCACACTCAGATTAAAATACATTCATATGAGATTTTTTGTCACGTATCTACACAGATTACACTCTAATGTCAAAGTAGAATGAAACTTCTAGAATTTTTGTACATGTAATTTAAAATAAAAATCTGAAATGACTTGATTTGATAAGTATTCACCCCCTTTGCTATGACACTCCAAATTGAGCTCAGGTGCATCCAATTTCCTTGTGAGATCACTCTAAAACTTAAATGGAGTCCACCTATGGTCAGTTCAAATGGTTGACATGATTTCAGAGGAAATACACCTGTCTATATAAGGTCCCACTGTTGGTGCATGTCAGAGCAGAAGACTCTACCATGAAGACCAAAGAGCTGTCCGTAGAACTCCGTGATAGAATTGTGAGGAGGCATAGATCTGGGGAGGGGTATAAAAACATTTCTAGGGTGTTGAAAGTTCCCAGGAGCACAATCAAGTCCATCATTAGGAAATGGAACCACCCAGACTCTTCCTAGAGCAGGCCGTCCCCCCAAACTGAGCAACCAGGCAAGAAGGACCTTGGTCAGGGAAGTGACCAAGAACCCAATGACCACCCTGACAGAACTACAGAGTTCCATGACTGAGATGGGAGAACCTGTCCAGAGGACAACAATCTCTGCAGCACTTCACAGATGTAGCCTCTATGGGAGAGTGGCTAGACAGAAGCCACTCCTGAGAAAAGCCACATAATAGCATGCCTGGAGTTTACAAGAAGGCACATGGCAGACTCTGAGACCATGTGGCAAAAGATTCTCTGGTCTGATGAAACAAAATTTGAACTCTCTGGCCTGAATGCAAAGCGCTATGCCTGGCGCAAACTGAACACAGCTCATCACCCGTGTAACACCATCCCTACCATGAAGCGTGGTGGGAGCATCATGTTATGGGGATGCTTTTCAGCGGCAGGGACTGGGGCACTTGTCAGGATAGAGGGAACAATGAATGGAGCCAAATACAGGCACATCCTTGAGGAGAACCTGCATCAGTCTGCAGTAGACCTTGGACTGGGGCGAAGATTTACGTTCCAACAGGACAATGACGCCAAGCATACAGCCAAAGCAACACTGGAGTGGCTTCAGAACAAGAAGGTGAATGTCCTTGAGTGGCCCAGCCAAAGCCCAGACTTGAATCCCATTGAGAATCTGTGGAAAGACTTAAAGATTGCGGTTCACCGACGCTCTCCATCCAACTTGACAAAGCTTGAGCAAATCTGCAAGGAAGAATGGGCTAAAAGAAAAAATTACTCACCTTAGTAATGTTGTTTCTTCTAGTGGAGTCTTGCTATATTATGACAGATGGTTTGTCCCACCATTAGAACTGCTCCGGAGGTGAAAGAGTTAACTTCCATGCAGAGCATGGAACTTAGAGCGCGAGCTCGGTTAAAGAAGCTCTGTTCAGTGGTTTCAACCGGAACCACAGATCTTTACGAGCAAAACTCACTAAGGCTCTGTGTGGAAGCTGTAACCTACACTAGCCAACTGGCTACTAAAATATTCACATTTTCCTGGTCCCAACACCAAGACTCAAGTCAGGGACCAGAAAATAAGATAAAATAACTAAATAAAACACAACACCCAAACATAAAGAGGACATCAATAAATGCCAACATGGACTGCCCACCCCATACCCGAAGTAGAAGTTCTGAGAGGGGCAGGCTGGGGGGGAGGTCATAATATATATAGCAAGACTCCATTAGAAGAAACAACATTACTAAGGTGAGTAATTTTTTCTTCAAAAAACATGAAGTCTTGCTATATTATGACAGATGCAGACTACACAACAGAGTAATGCTTGGTGAAAGTGTGTACTGTTTTTCAAGTAGCTGCTTGACATATCTCCAAGATAGGGATGTCTCTAGCAGCAGCTAGAGATGCAGCTGTACCTCTGGTAGAGTGAGCCCTCAGGCCTGAGGGGGGAACCTTACCCAGCTTGTGATAGCAAAATTGGATACAAGAGACGATCCACCTGGCAATGGATCTCTTAGTGGCAGGTCTCCCTTTCCCAACCTCACCGTAAGTGAGAAATAGTTGGAGGGAGTCAAACCTGTGACCCTTGGTACGTTCTATGTAGTAACTTAGGGCCCTCTTAACATCTGTTGTGCAGCCTCCTCTCACCAGAGGAGGAATGGTCAGTGAAGAACACTGGAAGTGAAATAGATTGGTTAAGGTGGAAACCAAACCACCTTAGGCAAAACTTCCTGTTAGTCCTGAGGACTACCTTATCCCTGTGAAAGGAAATAAAGTCAGTCTCCACTGATAAAGCCTGTAACTCACTTATGCGCCTGGCAGAAGTGATGGCTACTAGAAATACAGTTTTCCAAGTCAATACTTAAGCTCTGCCAAGACAGAGGCTCAAAGGGGTTGCATCAGCTGAGCAATGCAAACATTAAGATCCCAAGCAGGGGCAGGGTCCCTGAATGGAGGATTGGTATGAAGCAATCCCTTAAAAAACTTGGAAAATACAGGGTGAGCAGAAAGAGAAGAGGGCTTCCCTGCTGAAATGAAGGCAGAGACAGCTGCCAAGTGCACTTTCAGGGTAGCTGGTCTCAGTCCCAAGGAATTAAGATGGACCATATAATCCAATACAGTGGGTAAATCAGCAGATTCCGGGGAAATATGCTTCCCAGAACACCATATGGAAAACCTTTTCCACTTGGAGTTATAGGTAGCCCTGGTGAAAGGCTTCCTAGCAGCTTTCAGGATTTCGAGAACACTTTGAGAAAGTTGTAGATCAGCAAACTCTTAACTGCTCAAGAGCCAAGCCTTGAGGTTGAGGGATTTGAGATTCGGATACCAAACTCACCCCTGAGCACAGGTTAACAGATTGTGGTTCCTGGGTAGACACAGGGGAAGATGGGCTGCTAAGGACAGAAGGAGTGGGTACCAGGGCTGCCTGGCCCAGTCTGGAGCAATCAGGATCATCTTGCAGGGCTGAGACCTGATTTTGACTAGTACTTTGAACAAGAGAGGAAGGGGGAAAGGCATAAAGGAACTTCCCTTCCCAATCGAGAGAAAAGGCATCCAGGTGACTGAGCCCAACACTGGGGCCCAGCAAAAAAAGTGGAAGTTGATGATTGTCTGGGGCTGCAAACAGATCTATCTGAGGAGTGCCCCATCTGGCAAAAACTATCCCCAGTACTAGGGGATCCAGTGACCATTCGTGATGGCCCTGGGAAATCCTGCTGAGAGCATCTGCCAGGACATTGTCCTTGCCTGGGAGGTGAACTGCTATGAGGGAAGTGTTCAGGAATAAGCCTGAGACCACAACGCCATCGCCTCGAGCACTAGGCAAGACAGAGTGCCCCTTGTTTGTTGATGTACCACATTGTAGTGGTGTTGTCTGTTCTGACCTGTACCACCTTGTTCTGAACAGATGCAGAAAAACCTGAAGTGCTAGAAAAACAGCTCTGAGTTCCAACAGACTGATGTGGAGCAGAGATTCCTGAGGGGACCATAACCCCTGGGTGGAGAGGTGCCCATGTGAGCTCCCCATCCCAAGAGGGATGCATCTGTAGTAAGGGTCAAGGAGGGACAGAGGGATGAAAGGCACCCCTTGTCTCAGATTGCTCTGATCCTGCCACCACTGAAGGGCCTGGATCAGGGTTCGGTCACTGGGATTAACTTGGATAGGGATCTCTTGAGACCAGAAAGCTCTCAAATGGAACTGAATGTCCTCATCTGAAATCGTGTTCTTGCACTACAGCTGTGGAAGCAGCCATGTGTCCTAGGAGCTGCAGGAAATGCCTTGCTGGTCGAGAGACCTGCAGAGTGAAGGACGAGGCCAGGGCCACCAAGGTCCTTACCTCCTTCCAGGGGAAGGAAGGCTCTGGCCTGCTTTGTGTCCAGTTCTGCGCCTATAAAGGTGAGTACCTGGACAGGTTCCAAGACTGACTTTGGAAGATTGAGAAGAAAGCCCAGAGAGGTAAGCAACTGCTGGGTAACTAGCAGGTGTGATTTGACCTGGTCTGGAGACTGACTCACAATGAGCCAGTCGTCCAGGTAGGGAAAAATGGCAATCTTTTGCCTTCTTAGATGAGCAACTGCTACTGCCAGACATTTTGTGAACACCCTTGGGGCAGAGGTGAGGCCGAAGGGCATTGCTCTGAACTGATAATGGCCTGAGGGCAGTTCGAATCTGAGGTACTTTCGATGGAAGCTTCTGATAAGAACATGGAAGTAGGCATCCTTGAGGTCCAGGGAAACTGGCCAGTCCCCTGGCCTTAGGGAGGGTAAAATCATTCCCAGAGTCACCATTTTGAATTTTGGTTTTAAAAGGTGCTTGTTTAGATATCTTAGATCCAGGATAGGCCGCCACTCTCCTGCCTTTTTTTGGGGTAAGGAAGTACCTGGAGTACAGACCCTTGCCCTGGTGTGGGGGAGAAACCCTTTCTACAGCTCTGAGAGCCAGGAGGGTTGAGACTTCTGTTTCCAAAGCAAGAGTCTTTAAAGGGTTTGCAGGTGGAAAAGATGTGGCTCTCATCTTTGGAAATTTTTTTGAAGCTGAGAACCAGACCCTGGCTCACTACTTGCAGGACCCACCTGTCTGATGTTAAAGACTCCCAGTCCTGGACGAAGTAAGCCAGCCTGCCCCCTACAGGTAATGGAGAGCCGACCCTGGGCATCCCATCAGGGTGCCTGTTTGGCAGGGGCTTTAGGCTGAGGGGTGGGAGCAGGCCTGCTCGTACCCCGTCTGCCTCTCCCTCTGAAGAACCCCCTCTGAGCATAGGCTGAAGAGGAGGAGGCCTGGGTCTGGTAAAAGGCTCGTGAAAAGGCCTGCCCCTACCCCTGGGGACTGCCTCTGAGGAGTGGCTTACTGCTCCTTGGCTTGTGCACCCTATAAGTGGTTCTATATTCATCCATTTTCTTCATATAATTCTCTGTCTGCTCCCCAAACAGAGAATTTCCCACCACAGGAAAATCCATAGCCTTAGACTGGGTATCCCTGGACAAAGTAGTACACCTGAGCCAGGCCAATCTGCTAAAAGCCACAGATGTAGCCATGACTCTAGAGGATACATCATTAGAATCCACTGCAGCATGGAATTGCACCCTAGATGCCTCAATACTATCCAGAGCCACCTGCTCCAGCTCCTTTGCAAGCTGGTCAGGGCCTGTTTGGCTAAGGCCATGACAGTATCCCATCTAGATTTCTGGTATCTCGCAGCATAGCCATATAGTTTGCTTGTCTGAGTCCCAAAGATGCTGCCATGTATTGTTTTTGGCCATGGCATCAATCTTCCTGAGTCCTTGTCAGGAGGATGAAGCCAGGGAATATTAGCTTTATCACAGGCTGCAGCCTGAACTACCTAACATGACTGCATTGCTGTGAAAGAAAATCTGTATCAGGACTCTGACAAAGTGTACCTCCTGTCCATCTTTTATCTACAGGAGGCACAGAATTAGGAGCTTTTAAAATTTTTATTGTTTGTTTCCTAAAAGATTTATAAAGGATGGACAATCTCCTGACTCTGGGATATCCATCATCTCTACATAGTCAGGCTCCTCTTGCTCATCCAAAGCCTCCTCTAAGGAAGCTGGAGGGTCTCAGCAACTTTTATATAAAAAAAAATGAGAAGGGACTCAGAAAGCCTAGGGAAGATTCACCTGAAGGTCTGTCTGGGGAGATGTCTGTTCAATGGGCACATCCAGACTTTAAAAGTCACATTCACACTGATCATAATCATCCTCCCTCCTCTGGTTCTAAAAACTCTTCTATATCATATTCTTGAACACGTGGAACCGACCTTTTGCCAGATAGTGGCGGTTCGGAGGGAACCGGGACAGTGACTGGACAATCTGTATTGCCTGGCTATCTCTGCAGCAGTTGGAGAAGGAAT